>JAKZAO010000003.1:16182770-17382770 GCA_023053555.1 Branchinecta lindahli
TGAAAAGAGATATAACAGAACTAAAAGCAGTAAATTAGTAAATATGTATTTACCATTATCAGAGTTGTTTGGATTCTTGAAAGGAAACAAACGGTTTTTCAGAGGTGCATCGCACAAAATATTTTTAAGAAGAAATGATGATAATAATATGATTATAAGAACTGGAATTGGAAATACTAATTTTAAAGTGGTCATTGAGTATTTATCCTGGAAAATCCCTATCATATCTCCTAGTATTGAAATGATGAGTGAATTGGAAAAGGGTCTTGCAAAGGATAAAAAGTATAATTTAATGTGGGAAGCTTGTAATACTTATAAAAGTGATGTTAGTCAGAATAAGGAGCACACCTGGAAAGTTGTGTCTGAGAGAAATAGTCCAACCAAAATTGTTGTGATGTTACAGAAAAATGACAAGCATAACAACCAAAAAATGAATAATATGGTGTTTGATCATATGAATTTAACAGACATCGAACTTAGAATTAATGGGGATAAATATCCTGAAGAACCACTCAAGTGCGACTTTAGCGATGAGAAATGTAAATACTCGAATCTTTACAATAGGTTCATACATTTGGGTTATAAACAATTAGCATTTGATACTGGTAGTGTTGTTAGTATAGAAGAATTTAAATCAGTGTATCCACTATTCTGTTTA
Organism: Branchinecta lindahli; assembly: GCA_023053555.1. Taxonomy (NCBI): domain Eukaryota; kingdom Metazoa; phylum Arthropoda; class Branchiopoda; order Anostraca; family Branchinectidae; genus Branchinecta; species Branchinecta lindahli. The sequence continues at coordinate 16,183,429 of JAKZAO010000003.1, forward strand.
GATGTTTCCAAACACGAGTCAAATATTTATAATGGAACAACTGCTGATATTGAAATAAGTTTAACATTAAAAGATGATCAACCCGTACCATATAATGTTTACTGTGTAATATATTATGAAAGAAAAGCTACGTTAGATATTATTAATAAAAATATGTATGTGAGTTTGTGAGTTTGGATTTTTATTAAATAAAATCAGCCGCTAATAAATGGAGTCGCTAAAAGAAGTCTTGTCTACAATTAGAATGAATAAATTCAATGATACTATCAGGAAGGAAGAACTAGTTCTAGGATTGAAATATGCTATCGTTAAAATGAGAATGGCTAAGACAAAATATGGTGATAAGTTGGTTGTGGTTATTAATCATAATAACAAAGCCTGTGATTTGTTTATACCACAGAGATATAATGCAATTGCTGATGAGTTACTTTTAAAGAAAAATCTGGTTTTGCAGCCTATTATGAGAGTGAATAAGAACTCTGACCAATATGTTGATGTAGAACTGTTTACTCAGTAAAAATGTAAAAATAAAAAAGTAGTAGTTTATATGTAGTAGAGGGTAATATTTCCTATTTCTTGGGACCTTTATTTGGGAAATAAGAAAATAAAAATATCTATAAAAAGGGGGATAATTTGGAAAAAAGCATGTTAAAATTTACGAAATTGGTGTTAAAATGGGTGTTTGAACTGGGGGGACTTTTGAGCCAGCTCCCCCCTTTATATACTACTCCAATGCTCTGTAAAAGTTACCTGGCTTAAAGGATCACTAATTGATAAAGCAACACTTTAACTTTTTTTTTGTCTGTCATTATGGGGGTGTAGGCTTACTTAATAGATTGGTTCACGGAAAGCGTATGCGTTAAGGGTTAACTTCCGACATCGGGGTTGATATCGGAAAATAACACTGAGACGGCCATTGAAAATAACCTGTCCGAGCCGAAGGTGAGGTAGGTTATGAAAAATATCTATCGAGCGCAGCGATGTTGATATTTTTAAATGGGCATCGAGGTTGTTTTTCCGATATCAACCGAGATGGAGGTGTGTTAACTTTATTTGACTTCAAATCAACCATCTGGAGGGTGATATGACTCCATAACATACTCTCTGGAGTACTCTTCTTTGTGGAGATGATCGTGATATAACTAACCGTGGGTCATAGGATGATATGCATTACATACCTGTTCGAGAAAAGTTATAGCAGTACACTGTGCAGTCCCATGATACCAGTCCTATGCCAAAAGTTTCTGATATTCCCCTGATGTTAAAAGAAAAAAGTTCCAACCGTGCGATAACAATTGTTATCGCACAGCCAGCCATGCGATAACAAGTGATATCGCACGGTTGGAACTTTTTTCTTTTAACATCAGGGGAATACCAGAAAATTAAAATAAGTGTACTAGTGTTATAATCATTATCACCCTTGCTTTTCTTCGGGCGATAATATATGTTATTCTTATTTAGGCTGTAAAATTTGCGAGGGGAAGGAGATATTTGATAGTTAGTATCATGTCCTGATTTTATAGGGTAGGATGCGAGATTTCTTTTTATGCCGTGAAAATATAAGACAAGCACTCCGTTTCCAAAGGTTAATGCTTAGCTTTTCTAGTATATGTGACAGTTTTGTCATGAAATAAAAATCTTGAACCTGGAATATAGCTCTTGTGTGTGACAAAGGAAAGACCGAGAATCCTTTTTTTGAAATTACTAACACGTCATGTAGCCTACTGTCATGGACTGCAATTTATACTGGTCATCTCTATCCAGTGGTCGACTTGCGCACTACTATGAAATCATTTGCAAGGGGGTCGCAAAATTTCGACTGCCTGTATTTTAGATTTCGACTGTCTAGGGTTTAATCCGGCACTGTAGCTGACATCAAGATTTACGCGCGTATATCTTTTACACGCGTCTGTTTATTTTTTAGTTGGTGGCCATCAGCAACACCAGCCGCAACAGCAACATTCCGTGCAAACTCAGCAACACCAACAGCAGTATCATCAAGAACCGCAAGGTGAATACTTAACTGGTAGGCCTAATGACTTTTTTGGGTTGGATTCTTGTTGGGTTAGATTCCTTTTGCTTGGTTCTTTGTAGAGCTTGCCTATCCTACCCTGTCTTCTCTCGTAGCTTCTTTGCCAAAACCCTGTTTCGTATTCTGTCCGCAAACTAAACTCTGTTGTATCAGGGACCCATAAATTTCCTTTACAGGGGGCTTGTCAATAAGGGATTTCTGATGCTATGTTGACCGCACGGAAGATAGTTCGAGAAATACCCACGGTCCAATCACGTTCAAGACCAGATAAACAAAATTTGGGATTGGCTGCTTGCGCCTTGTGGGAGGAGTCTCTTTGGCGCGCACGTCCAATTAGGCAAACAAGAATGCAGATTCGACCCTAGTGGGATTTTTGGAAAGTAGGACTGGTTCGGTCAATATAGAAACATAGAAGCATAGGAAATGACAAGCCCCCTGTAAAGGAAGTTTATGGGTCCCTGGTTGTATGACTTGTATGGACCATTGAGTTGCAACGCTGGAAGCTGGCCCGATCTTCGACTTCAGTGGCACGCCTACAATTGTCAGCAGTGTAGGACACAAGGATTACAGAGAAATTGTTTTGTATCCCTTGAAGCGTTACGTTTTTTTCAAATAGCCTACAACACTAAAAATCTAATCTCTGACTTGAGATCTCATATTTTGGACAAGAAGAAAAAACTTGAAACTTTGACAAGGTTCCAAACTTCGCTCCCTCCGGCAATACTTTGATTTAAAAAAATTAACAAGTTACAGGTTCATAGTAGTTACCAAATCTCAAATTCGAAAATCTTGTGTCTCACAGTGTTAAATCCTTCGTTTTACTCTTTTCGATAATGCTGTAGAAATATCCGTTTCCGTCTGATAAGAGTTGCGTTTTTGCTGATACCATGGTATCTGATATACGGTCTAAAGTCGTTTTTGCAGTTACCGTGGTATCTGATACCACGGTCAAAAGGCGTTTTTGCAGTTGTCGTGGTATCTGGCCAGTTACCGTGGTAACAGATACTCAGATATCACGGTCCGACCGTGGTATCTGGAAAGTCATCTCACTTTCATCAAATTTTGTCAAATTAGTGAGAAAGAAGATAAGCACTTAGTGATGTAACTGGATATCAGTTTCTCTTTTGGGATGACTTCGAAAAGTGAAATTTCGGTAATAGTCGTTTTTGCAGTGGACCGTATATCAGATACCACGGTGACTGCAAAAACAACTAATTGCAGATCCAGTTACCGTGGTAACAGATACCATGGTATCCGCAAAAACGCAACTAAGATCTCTCTACAAGGATTGAGAACAAAGCTGAAAGACGACTGCTCGACCGGCATGAACAGGGTTGAAAATTTCCAACGTTTGCATTCGTATATAAACGGCCTTTATATGGACCTAGCCTAAAATCCTATATATTGTCATTCCTGCATCTCCCGCAGTTAATATGCAAAATCTTGCCGTCCATTCATCCCATCCCCTACTGGATTGTCGAGTCCAGCTGACATTGTCCCCCTACTCTGGCTGTAGTCGGCCGCGAAATGGGATTTTTAGCATGTTTATAGGCTTTCGAAATGATGTTAAAAACACGAAATGCTGGTGTCATGGAGGGGACGGTTTGATAGGAATTTCTTTGCACAGAATTAGGGAAAGTGACTGGGGACTGGACCCCAAGCCTGACACGGCACGAGGGAATGCTTGTCTAGAGGTAGCGTTGTGTCAGTGACAGGCAGGCAGAATGTCTGACTGTCTGTCCGTCTTGTCACTTTGTTTCGCAAGTAGTTATCTAGAGGCCGGCATCTGGCATCATTTCTGAGTCGGCTTGCCTATGTCCTGAAGTCAAAGTAGACTACGTAAAAAAAAAATATATTTGTTTTTTGCTAAATTACCAAAAAGCCCCTGGATCTCTATTTCTATTCAGATCAGATGTGAATTCAGATCAAACTCGGGCCAAACGCTCAAAGGAGAAAATCTCGCGTTTTCTGGTGACCATTTTTTCTCTTTCGTTTAATGTAAGTAGCAGTTTGACTGGATCCCCCGTGGGAAATAAACGGGTGTTTTACGATTGAATTTGAGCTCTTGGAGGGACTGTCCGTGAGAGTGGGGAATTCCATTAGAAAATGGTGTTCTGAAACATGAAATATTCAGTATTTTCCTGGAGAGGTCACCGCCTGAAAATTTCTTTTTCTTTTAGCAAAATTGGCCAATATTTGATATCACAGATAAGACAGATTTTTCTTCGCTCACTACCCCTGCAGAGGGGTTAAGTCAAAGAGACGGTGGATTGTAGATGGAATTGAGGCTCAGACCTTTTTTGCTTGTTCTTGCGCTCGGCGGATTATCGCTTTGCTTTTCGGAAAGCGAATCCAAGAGATCGCCAGAATCGCCCTCAAAATAGTAAATTCCTCCAACAAGTTAAAGGCAGGGGCGTCACTATGGGGGGGGGGGAGGGGGGGGGACTCCCCCCCCCCCAAAGGTCCTGAGAAAGTACTTTCGTCGGGCGAAGCCCGGCGAAAGTACACTTGTTTGTCGGCGCGGAGCGCCGGCAAACCCAGAAGAAATAAAATTGTGCATGCTTTTGTCGGGCGTCGGTCGACTCGTCGGCACATCGGGTTCTTTTCATACGCAAGAAATCAAATTTCGCACACATTTGTCGTGCAGAACACAGGAGAAATCGAATTTTGTATCCTTTTGCCGGGCCGTCGGTATGCTCTTCGGCACATCGGGTTCTTTTTATATATAAGAAATACAGAAGAAATTCAATTTTGTATGCTTTCGTCGGGCGTCGGTAGACTCGTGGGCACATTGGGTCCTTTTATACGCAAGAAATTGAATTCGACAAACGTTTGTCAGGCAAAAAGCAGAAGAAATTGATTTCTGTATGCTTTTGTCGGTCGTCGGTCGACTCGTCGCACATCGGATTCTGTTTATCTGTGATAAATCAGTGTCAGTAAACATTTGTCGGGCTCACCCGGGAAGACCCGTATCGTCGCATCCCGAAAGTTTAAGTTTTGTCGGCACATCGGCTGCTATTTACACGTAAGAAATAAAGCCCTTTACAGTCTTGTCGGGCAAAACAAAGAAGAATTCGAGTTCTGAATGCTTTAGTCGGGCGTCGGTATTCTTGTCGGCCCATCGGGATATTTTTATTCGCAGAAATCGAATTCTTCAAACATTTGTCGGGCGCACCCGGAAAGTTCAATTCCCTTCGGAAGATTAGAATCTCATTAGGCTACACGTAATAAATCAAATCCGTAAACTTTTGTCCAATCCTGAAAGTTTATGTCTCGTCGGCAAATCGCGATTTTCTACACACAAGAATCAACTTTGTGCCTACTTTCTTATGGATGGCCAATGGCCACTACTTTTTTGGCGGAAAAATCAGTGATTTCACACAGATTTCACACTTTTAATTGGGATAGCTCATCAGCGTTTCCACGAAATTTCGCCTGCGGCGCGTTTCGTAGTATTTTCTGGCGTTTAAATGGCGTTTTAGGATTGAAATTTTTGAACACATTAAAAGCTACATAGAAACTGTAGAGTATGGGTATAGAATGGCCTTAAATTTTCCGGAAAAAAAGACAGATTAACAAAATTTCGCCGGCGGCGCTTGATTTAACTTGTTCTGGGTTCAGTCGTTGGAAAGCTTCGCTTTTTAGCGAAAGGTGAAAAGAAAAGCCGAATATATAAATTTAAATAGAGGATTTTAAACTAAAGGAATAATCTCAATTAATGCATTACAGTTAGTTTTACACAAAATTTTGCCTGCGGCGCATTTCGTAGTATTATTCGGAAGAACGGTGTCTCATTGTGTTGGCGCTTTAGGATTGAAATTCTTTATGGTTTGAAACACCTTAAAAGCTAGAACTTGTAAGCTAAATTTTCCCAGAAAAAAGGCAGATTTAAAAAACTTCGCCTGTGGCGATTAATTTAACTAGTTCTGGGTTTAGCCGTTGGAAGCTTCGAAAATTTTTCCAGACAGAAAAGAAAGGCAGATCTAAAACATATCGCCTGCGGCGAATAATTTGACTTGTTCTGCGTACAGTCGTTGGAAGCTTTTCAGTGAAAGCTGCAATGAAAATCCGAATATGTGTATTCAAATCTCGAATTTACATTAAAGGACTAAACTACGCCGTTGCCGCGAAGCGGCAACGGCGTTTTTCGTCGGCACAGTTTTGAGTCCGTCGGCACAAACTGGTCGTCCCCCCCCCAAAGGTAAAAGGCTAGTGACGCCCCTGGTTAAAGGAGTTGATGGATATGGCGCAAAATGGGGAGAGACCATTGGAATGGACCACGAAATGAGTATTGTGAACATAACTGTACATTTTCTTTTTGGAAAATCCTGACACAATCCAACATTATTCACAAATAAGAGAAACTGAATTAACTTCTTAGCGCATCCGGTCAGCGAGAACCTTCGTCGGCTTATTAATAATTGGTTCGATAGCAGTCAATGAGCTTAGTGACACACCTTTTCTTCTTACAAATATTGCGGTAGAAATGACAGAAAGTTGACCGCGCAACGCCCGAGGGTAAAGAGGGGAGACGATGAATACTGACCACGGTACATACACAACAAGTATTTTTCTAATAAACTTCTTCTTCTTCATTCAAAGACGACGTGGAGGACCTCTGTCCCAATGCAGTTCATCTTCTTCGTGTTCGTTAAAAATTTCAACTGTGCGTCTGCGGCAAAAACACAACGCAGTAGACGCACTATGTGTTAAACTAGGGTTAGTGCAGAGCAAAATAACGCGAGGGAGCAGACCCGTGTTTTCCATGCATCGCAAACGGGTCTTATTCGGTACCGCCACCCACTACGCTTGCCATTCGAAGTGAGGCAAACTTGCGGGTTTAGAAAATTTATTAGAAAGACAGGATTTAGAAAGCCAAGATGCACACTTCAAGGAAGCAGGGGAGTTGTACCTTTTTTTGCTGTGTTCAGGACATGGAGTTATCGGAGCCAGCGCTGGTGAACGACTGATTGAGTTTCAGTAGAGACGTTACCTATCACTAGTGGTGCTAGTGTCGCTGCTATTCGAGTGTGTCTCGCGCTACTCTCTAATGTTATTTTGTTCTGCGTTAGTGGGGAAAAGGGAACAAGAGCACCCCATCGAAGGATTGGAAGTGCCGTTCTGACAAAAGATATTTCTTTCTAGCATGTAAACGTAAAGATGATTCATCAATGAGCGGAGGAGAGCAATCAAATCCAAAGAAGCCTCGATTGGTATTCACAGATTTGCAGCGACGAACATTACAAGCGATTTTCAAGGTGAGCCTTCGCACGGTTATTTCATTGTTAAAGCACAGATAAAACCACTTTTGAAGGAATAACGAACACAACATTGTCATTTCGGAAGGCTTGTCGCAGAAATTGTCAAAATAGTTACATGATTCTTTGCTGGCCAGGCTGGTCCGCCATAGGACTACATTACACTTGTTTTTGATCACTTGGTCTGCAGGCATTCGTCCCATCTTTGTAATCATCTCTTGATAGTTGCGTTTTTGCAGATACCGTGGTATCTGATCCCACGGTTGTCATCAGAACAGACACCAAACGATTGACTCCAACTGCTGCTGAATGACTGATACTAAACGACTGATGCCGAATGACTGATACCGAATGACTGATACCAAAACCGTAGCAGTGCTTTAGCGCCACCGTGATTTTTCGCCACTGGGTATTTTTCGCCACTCTGGGTTTCGACCCATATCCTAATGACGGTCTGAAGCTTGTGTAGTTACCTGAAGGCTTAGTGGGATTAGTGACCTAGGATTTTTCGCCACTCTCATAACTCATTAAATAATCCATTCAACAAGTAAAATCGTATGACTTTGTTAGGGCCTTGCCAGAAAATCTCTTGAAGATAAGCATTTATAGTTTATATTTACAGAAAATACAGTACAGTAAAAACACGAAAACTGGCAAAACATCGTTAAAACTTGCAAAGTGTACTAGATGCAGGGGTGTCGCAGGTGCATTTTCGGTGGGGGGGGGTGCAGAGCCGAAATTGTACCGAATCTCTCAAAAATGTTACCGAAGCCTAGAAACTGATAATTCGAGCTTTAAATTGTGGATCATGAAATGATTACGAAGGATGAGTAACATTAAAGGGCAGAATGAAAGGCGATAAACCAACTGGTGAAGCCCACTTGGAGAATCGGGCACGATTGCAGTAACAGCTTCGATATGTTATACACAAGAGAAATTTAAATTGAGCGCCGCAGGCGAATTTTTTTTTCTGTATGCTAAAACTTAACTGCCTCTCTTACAAATTCTATCATTTACCGTGGATTAAATATTTGACTCAAACAAGTTCCGACGTTCCGGCAGCAGCAACTACTGTAGTCTAGTTAATAGCACCGCAGGCGAGATTTTTGTAAGTTAGCTTTTTCCTGACAAATTTAACTATTTCCATCCAGATTCTAGCTTTTAGTGTTTCAAAATCCCAATCCTAAAACTTAAAACCCCAGTCAAATGACGCGCCCTTTCACAAAATAGAGAATATTACCAAAAGCACCGCAGGCGGAATTTTTGAAACATTTATGATTCGATCTCCTTTTTGGGATCCAAGATAAAAGTAAGGGGAGCATATCACGAGAAAAGTTTTCACGAGACAATCGGCTTTTGACAAGTCTCACTAGGCAAGTCCGCACGAGGCAATCGAGCATTAGAAAAATCTTCGAGAGGCAAGTATTCATTAGGCAACCCTCTCACGAGACAACCCGGATTAAGAAAAGTAGGATTAAGACAATCAACTTAAAGTTAGCTAACGTATATATAGTAGAGGGTGCAGATTAGGAAAGTACGAAGTTTTGATTTTGTGAATAGAATGTCAACCCAAATCCAGTTCGAAATGGTGAAAACTGCAAGAGGCGGGACTGCACTCCATACTAGTGGCTACAAGTTCATTCGGCTTTCAACATCTGCAGAAAGCACCTTCTACAGATGCTCTGACAAAGGCTGTCCAGTACGAGGAAAAGAATGTAATGGAAAGTTTACTCTAACTTCCACGGCTGACCATAACCATATAAGTAACCCCGCAGCGACTGTCGACGACAAAGTACGAGAGTTAGCGAAGAGAAAAATTGACAGTTCGACGAGTATGCCTATCAAGAAAGCCTACAAAGAAGCCCTTCGAGAAGTCTCCGTAAACGCCAGTCAAGCTGCATTTGATCTATTTCCATTTTAATTTCCTGATTTATGTTATAGTTCAGTTTTGTGTGTGTGTATAGTTCAAATAAAATTCAATACAAAGTCTTTATGCCGCACTTGCCTCACGGGAATTTTTCTCGAGACGACTTGCCTCGTGAAAATTTTTCTCCTGGTAATTTTTCTTGTGAAAAATTGCCAAATGACTGACTTGTCTCGTGAAATTTTGTCTAGAAATTTTTTTCTCGTGATAGACTTTTCTCGTGAAAACTTGTCTCGTGATATGTAGCCAAAAGTAAGGACTATCGTCCTAACAGTCCTTTTGTCTGCGACTAGTGCTTCACTCGAGCTCTTCAGAGTTTCGAGATTCGTGGTAACTCCCGAATCCTGGCAAATAAATACCGAATAAATTACCGAATCCCAGTTATTATACCGAAAAGGTTTAGACCGACAGCATGTTCGGGATACTGTATAACTACCGTATCCGGTTATTGTACCGAATTGTTTTGGGATCGAAAGAGTACCGAATAATAATACCGAATCCGAATTTGGTATAGTTCGTGGTAACCGAATATACCAGATAACTACCGAATCCCAATCATGATTTTTTATTGGCCCTTATGTGGTTTGGTGACCACGAAGTCGCACGAACTCCCCCGTAGCTCGCAAAACCCCTCTTGCCCTACAGAGAAAATTGGGGCAGACATAGTACGTCTCCATTCTTTTACTTTTAGCGAAACAAAATTGTCTTGGCAGCTCGTAGTTTTACTAATTTCCACCCTTATCGGTTAGAAGAGTAGACAGAGTGAGATACTATCAACTCAGCAGTTTTTCTTGTAATACTTTTCCTGTGCTAATCCTTTATAAGTTGTAGCGAGGAGTGGCGCAAAATCCTTCTGAGATTCTTTCGCTAATCCTACCACTTATTTGTAATCTGTTTTTGACCTTTTTTTACCTGTCGCGTTACCTGTAGTGGCGAATAATACCCAGTGGCGAAAAATCACGGTGGCACAAAAGCACGTATCTCACCAAAACACATATTACTTTGACTTTAAATACGATCTCGAATCAATCAATAAAGTCCCATGAGCTTTGGGCTTAACCTTAGAGTGAATAGGTGATCAGATACTAATTAGTTCTTCAATGAACAAACTGGGTCGCAGCATTAATTACTATTATTACAACGGTCTAAAGTCGTTTTTGCAGTTACCGTGGTATCTGATACCACGGTCAAAAGGCGTTTTTGCAGTTATCGTGGTATCTGGTCAGTTATCGTGGTATCTGATATTCAGATACCACGGTCCGACCGTGGTGACTGATCGTGATATCTGGAAAAGTCACTTCACTTTCGTCAATTTTAGTCAAACTGGTGGGAAAGAAGTTTGGCACTTAGTGATGTGACTGGATATCAGTTTTTCTTTTGTGCTGACTTCAAAAAGCGCAATTTTGGCAATTGTCGTTTTTGCAGAGCAACCGTTTATCAGATACCACGGTAACTGCAAAAACGAATAATTGCAGATCCAGTTACCGTGGTAACAGGTACCATAGTTGCGTTTTTGCAGATACCAGGGTATCTGTTGCCACGGTAACTGGATCTGCAATTGGTCGTTTTTGCGGCTTTCGACCGTGGTATCAGATACCATGGTATAACGCAACTCACGGTATCTGCAAAAACGGAACTGATGTTTGTGCCCTGAGCAGAAATCTACGTTTCGATTCATATCTATCTTGTGTCCAGTTATTTTCTGTTGGATGATTAGTTTAAAACGAGTCAGTGAATGTGATGCCCTCCCTAGAGGAGTCGTTTCGTGGAAACCTAAGGGGGGGGGGCAACGGCGTCTTCCGGCAACGGCGTCTTCCATTCTTTACGTAAATCATACATAGGTGATGCCGAAATACTTGGATAGATAGATAGAACTACCGTGGTAAATTTAAATTTGTCGAGGTCGTCAGTATAAAAAAAAAAAACATAAACACTAATAACGATTAAAAGTTTTCACGAATGACGGTACAATCGAAAACCAGGGGGACAGCTGCCCCCCCCCCCCCTCTAGACGCCCCTGGCCCCCCACCCCATATTGAGATTCTGAGTAAAATAACATTCTTCTTTTTCAGGAAACAAAACGCCCATCCAAAGAGATGCAAGTCACTATTGCCAAGCAACTTGGGCTCGAACCCACCACAGTCGGAAACTTCTTCATGAATGCTCGACGCCGCTCTATGGACAAGTGGCGGGATGACCAGGAACCTCGCTCCCCTGGCAATAGCAACATGGGCTGCTCTGACGGAGGGATGACCCCTTCGCCAACCCCATCTACCGGGAATCTGGTGTCCTACGAACAACACCATGTAACGCATGTCGTTAGCCATGCTACCCTTGCCCAACTTCAGGTTGGAATGTCATCAGAATTATGACATAAGTCGGGGACATTCGGTGGTGAGAGTGACCACTGGTGTTCCGACAACTTTTATACAAGTGAATAAGTAATGTCCTCAACTGGCGTTGAGTCTGAATGATCTCTTAGCCCATGCTTTGGCAAACGGCAAGAAGCTACGGTTGCTAGCGTGCTGTGTAATTAGCAACCGATGTATTTGTGCAATTGACTGACTATTTGAAAGAATATGCTTGTTGACCTGTGCTATGACAGTACTTGGCCCGCGAAAGGGAGGGCTGGAAAGTGTTGGCGTATACATTCAAAGTGGCAGTATCATAACAATGTTGCCATATAACAAAATTTTGTACTTAGTTGCTGTTGTATTCAATAGTGCCCATTGGGAAGGTTCGGTGTATAGGCTAGCAGGACGTTCAGCCGCATGAGTCAACCCTCGACATACCTCCTGTAAACTTTTTAGGATCGACTTGTTACTCGAAATCACTTCGTCCTATCATGCTCGATCGGAAAATAGGATGTATTTCTCAGAAAGTAGTTGCGTTTTTGCAGATACCATGGTATCTGATATACGGTCTAAAGTAGTTTTTGCAGTTATCGTGGTATCTGATACCACGGTCAAAAGGCGTTTTTGCTGTTGTGGTATCTGGCCAGTTACCGTGGTAACAGATATTCAGATATCACGGTCCGACCGTGGTATCTGGTCGTGGTATCCGGAAAACGCATCTCACTTTCATCAAATTTTGTCAAATTGGTGATAAAGAAGTTCAGTACTTAGTGATGTAACTGGATATCACTTTTTCTTTTGGGATGACTTCAAAAATTGCAGTTTCGGGAATAGTCGTTTTTGCAGTGGACCGTATGTCAGATACCACGGTAACTGCAAAAACGACTAATTGCGGATCCAGTTACCGTGGTAACAGATACCATGGTATCCGCAAAATCGCAATTAGTGTGAAAGTTGACTAAACCGCGAGTCATTCACACCATAGGAAAGGCCAATCACCTAACTTGAGCTCTTCAGTGTATGTAAGCACTTCTATGTCTGTAGGCTGCATAAAAAGCCGACATAAGCAATATGTAGTTTAGTTTTGATGCAAAGTGTTAATTTGTTGCAAAAAGGCCTCACCTGACCCTGACCTTAGGGAGCGTACTTAATTCTTGTTTATAAGTTAAAAGTAATGACGAATTTTGGCGTCATTACCGTATATTCCTCACTACCAATGCTGTGCTAGTCAAACAAGATCTCTTTTGTACATTTCAATTGTGTATCGTTCTGGTTTGCCATAATTGGCCAAGCAATGTGCTTGACTTGTGTAGGCCCAGCTGTTTTTTGTTTGTTTGTGCTCCTAAAACAACTCGTTTGGAACAGAAAGAGTGACCATTAAGCCTCTATCACACACGGCTGAATTTGCATTCCCTTTTGGGGTTGAAAATCTGTTCACCTTCACCGAGCGTAGAAGGTCGTGGGATGTTCCACCTTGTGTGAGTGAGCGCTTTGTATTCCGACTCTCTTTCAACATTTATGTCAGCCCCAGAATTAAGCAGAGCTGCCCTGTTTGAATTTTTTTTTATCGGCTAGGTCTCTGAGATTTGGGCCTCAGTCGTCAGGAGTGCTGATTCTTTTTGGCGGTGCCTGAACCTGGTTTACTTCGAACAAAGGGTGATCAACACGTTTTTTATTCGGCTGTTTTTGTGATTTGGCGCATATGCAACCTAGTACATTCCAAGCGAGGCGTCGAACCCATATCAGTGTTAGTTACTGCATCTGATCTCATGAAGCTTGCTACTTAAGACGGACATTGTAAATCCCTCCTAGTTTGTATTTTTTTTGCCATTTGATATCACCGACTTGGTTGTATTTTCAGCGTTATAGACTAATGGTTTAATTGATTGTTTTAATGATTTTATTTAAAATAAAATCTCCCACGTAGTTTGTTCAAACTAAATCCTGGCACCAGGCTGTTAAGACTGGTGAGTGGCGTGCATCGACTGAGAAGCAGACAAGCAAGAACGGCGATTATTTTAATTCAACATCGCAACATAGTCGGGTAATTTTATTTCTGTATCAAGAGCACGAAAAGAATTTGTTGCATCACTCTGGTTCTGCACTATTTTGGGGGGGTTTGTTTCGCGAAAAGTTTGGACCTCAGGCCGGATTAATGAACCTAAAATTTGCATGAGGCCACCAACGGATGGTTTTCCTTTGTCGTTTTCGAACTGTGTTGCATCACTTTGGTTCTGCACTATTTTGGGGGGTTTTGTTCCACGAAAAGTTTGGACCTCTGGCCGGATTAATGAACCGAAAATTACATTTTGGAAAGCTTGATGGACTCTAGCATGGGGCCACCAACGGATGGTTTTCGCTTGTCGTTTTCGAACTGTGTTGCATCATTTTGGTTCTCCACTCTTTTTGGGGGTTTTGTTCCGCGAAAAGTTCGGACCTCAGGCCGGATTTGAACCTGAAATTGCATTTTGGAAAGCTTGATAGACTCTTCTATTTTCGCTTGTCCCAGACCCTTGGCCTACAATGTGCTTAGTGGAGTGGAATTTTATAGTCCATGTCAGAGAGGAATGTTGCAACTTATGCAGACCGTTTCTTCCAACCGTGTTTCTCCTTTCGAGAGGAGACCTCCGTTCTAGCAGGTGAACTGGCAGGATCAGGTTTTAAATTGAAGATATCCTAAAATTGAAATTGAGTTCAGCTCCCTGGCCCCCTAGCCAAAATATCCTTCGAGGGACTAACAGAAAATAAAAAGTAGCATTTTTCACACGGGTCCGAAAGTGCTGCCATCTACTTTAACAAGTTGTAACTGAAAGATAAAATGGTACTCGGCCGGGATTTGAATCGAGGACCCTCACAATTGTGGGTCCTGGTAGTTACTTTTTCCGTTCCAGCCTCACGTAAAGTTACTACGCTGACCGTTCCAACCTTCTCAAGATAGTAACTAATAGTAACTATTTGCTTACCACGCTCGGGAGTGTAGTAAGCGTAGTAACTACGCATCTCTGCAACGTGATTGGTCCGATTAGCCCGCGGCCTGATATTTGACCGAAAAAATAAAAAGCGTTCCAGCCTAGCGTAGTAACTACGGTAAGTAGGGTGGAACACGCTGTAAGGCTTTCTAAATTCGATTTAAAAATTCGTTATGGTTCATTTGTCACGGTACAAGTTCCATTTACAAAGCGCCATCTAATTAAGATCTGGTGCCATCTGTTGTTGCTAGCCATTGCTATTCGTCAATTGGCCTTATTACAGTTCAGCGCTCCAAGTGGACTAGTTTCTATTAGTCCCCCATTGCCTCATAACCAACCCTTGTGTAGATATAGTAAAAAGTCGGATCCATAGGGTAATGGGTCACTTTCACTGTTTGCTGCTGAGGCACATGCAAAACCTCCATTACCTGGGACACAGATGACAGGTTTTCCACTCACTAGCCTGTGGATCTATTTTACCATGTCTGATCCAAGTGCTGATGGTGAGGCATAGAGGGTGTTTAACAGAAACTGGTCCGCTTGGAGGCGCTGAACGGGAATATGGCCAATTCGTGATTCTCTGCATTCTGTCTGCTTATCAATATATTTCTGCGATTGGTATTGAGACTGGGAAATGGTATCGCGTGTTCATGCTAAACTTTAAAAGTTCTCTCACTGCCAAAGAAATTGGAGCATTTCCGTGCTCCTTTCTAAGAGGCGATTATTAGAAAGTTGGCCTACGGCAAGAAAATGAACTTTCGAACTAAGAGAGATAGAGTTTTTGTGGCACTTGCAGACTACGTCTTCAATACCTTACACCTATCACCTTTCTGTCGGTCGCGACGGTCGGTCGTCCAGAGCGTGAATAAGGACGACTAAAAAATTATTATTTTTTATTATTGTTTTATTTCCCAAAAAAACACGCAAGGTGCTAACATGGAGTAATGACAAAAGATATGAAGTGTAGAATTCCGGGAAAGAGAATGGATGGAAATACTACTGAAGTAAAATGAGTCACTATCATAAGTACAACGCGTTCTTGGAAAAACACCAACAACCATTTTATTAGATACGTCTTAGAAACCAAGAAAAAAGGAATATTCTTGAACTTTCTTCTGCAAAATTTCACCTTTTTTCTCGAAAAAACTTCCGAGACCTTGTCTCTATTTTAATCCTTATGCTTGACTGTATGCATTTGTTGCTCCTCTGGTAAAAATAAGCAACTTGTCAGTTGTCTGATGCTACTGAATCTGGTTAGAATTTACTAGAAAAGTAAAAAGGCCGTTTTCGGTTGCAGAACGAACCATTCTACGTCCATACAGATTTAGATTTTGACGGATTTCGAGAAAAAATATATGGCATATTTTTGGCGTGTTTTTTGAAGTCCGCTCCAAACTTTTTGCGCTACGATCGAATTACGATTAGGCAAGTAGGAAGCAGTGCTTCCACTTGCTCCTCTTCGAAAATCCTGCCGGTAACCCAAAAAATCCCAAAAAATCCTGCTAGGAAAGTAAAAAATCCTGCCAAAAATCCTGCCGAAAAAAAAAATCGTTTCCATACTAGTTGAAGGGACCATTGAAGTTGACGGGAGATTTGATTTGACCAAAAGCAGCTGAATATTATCGTCTCTATCGTTTGGGAGGATCAAGGACATTTTTGCCGTAATTACTATAAATGCACATTAAACGACTATATAGGCCCTTAAACAGGGGTTTCATTAGCCTTTCACCTTTGGAGGGGGGCGTCCAGTTTTGCCGAAGGTACAGACAACAAGAGCTACGAGCTCATATGGCACTTGTACGAGTAGGTGATGTAAGAAAGTAGATGAGTCATCGTCACAAATGTGGAAGGATCCTAACACGCGATCGCCGGAATTCCGGGAAACCCTCTTCAACTCCCCTCAAAGAGTCCCGATCCGATCTGGTTCTGTCTGAATATATCTAGGTTTTATGCTTGTTCTACCCACCAAATCCCATCCCGATCCCCGACGCTAAGCGTTTCACGAAAATTCCGGTGATCCCCTTCACCCCCCCCACAAGTATCGGATACGGTTCGGACTTGACACGGAACATCTGAGACGGCACCTCATTCCGCTTGCCAAGTTTCATCCAAATCCGATCGCCCGTTCAAAAGTTATTAACGCCACTAGATTCTGGATTCCCCATCGCTACACTCCCCCCACGACAGTCGGATCATACAAGCGACTATGCTCAAGTCGGTTTGTTCGAGTCCCTGATATGCCAGCCAAATTTCGTCGTCCTAATTCATCAGGGAGTACCGAACTCGCGGGATCACCGGAATTCCGGACCCCCCCCCAACTTCCTCCACAGTGCCCGAATCCGGTCCGGTTATGTCAATGATATATCTGGGACTTGTGCTTGCTCTTCCTACCAAGTTACATTCCGATCCCTCGACTCTAAGCGTTTCCCAAGATTTCCGGTTCCTCACTCCAACTCGAAATCCGGTCACCGAATCCGCTCCGAATTTTAATTGGGTCATCTGAGACACGAGGTCTTTCCATATGTCAAGTTTCATGAAGATCCGATCACCCATTCAAAAGTTACGAATACCTCAAGATTCCGGATTCCCCCTTCCTCCACTTCCACCACGTCTGTCAAATTATGTAAGCGACCATTCTCAAGTCTTTTTCTTCGAGTCCTTGGTATGCCAGCCCAATTTCATCGTCCTAATACATCAGGAAGTACCGCAATTGCGGGATCACCAGAATTCCGAACCACCCTCCAACTCCCCCCACAGTGCCCGAATCCGGTTCGGTTACTCAATGGTGAATCTAGGACTTGTGCTGGTTCTTCCCACCAAGTTTCATCCCAATCCCTCCTCTCCAAGCGTTTCCCAAGATTTCCGGCTCCCCTCTCCAGCTCCCCCCAAAGTCACCGGATCCGGTCCGGATTTTAATTGGGTCGTCTGGGGCACGAGGTCTTTTCAAATATCAAGTTTCATTACGATCCGATCACCCGTTCAAAAGTTATAAATTCCTCTATATTCCGGATTCCCCCTCCCTCCACTCCCCCCCCCGATATTCGGATCGGGAAAGTGAATATTTCCAACTTAATCATTTGAGGTCCCTGATATGCCTGCCAAGTTTCATCATCCTAGCTTATGTGGAAGTGCCCGAACTAGCAAAACCCGGACCGACCGGCAGACCGACCGACCGACCGACAGACCGACCGACCGACCGACAGACCGACCGACCGACCGACAGACCGACCGACCGACCGACAGACAGACCGACGGACGGACAGAAATTGCGATCGCTATATGGCACTTGGCCGAAGGGCAAGTGCCATAAAAAGCGAAGCCGCAACGACGCTAACGACTGTAGCCAAGATAAATTATACTAAGCGGCGCAGGCGAAAATTTTAAAATACGCCTTTTTTCTGGCAAAAGTTTACTTACATTTTAGCTTTTAGCGTGGTTTAAACCCCCCAAAATGCAAAGCCTTCAACGCCAACTATATGACGCTTCCTACTTTTATATAGGGAATTTATCACTATAAAATGTGCCGCAGGCAAATTTTTTTGGAAACACTGATGATCAAAGTGTCTTTTTGCTGCAGTTGTGTTTAAAATTGTATTAAAAAAGAAATCCTGGGAAGTCCTGAAAAAGTCTTAAAATCCTGCTAAATCCTGGATTATCGAAAATCCTGAAAAAAATCCTTCCGCTATCCAAAAATCCTGAATTTCAGGATAAATCCTGCAAAGTGGAAGCACTGGTAGGAAGTGGCAACACTGGGACAGTCAATAGAGAACAGATTGAAATTTGTCAAACTTAGAGCTTGGTCACACTCGGCTCATTTCCTGGCTCATTTCGGCGCCGAAGTGGACACACTAGAGTCAAGAAAAGGCAGCTTTTTGGGTTGCTAGATCAGAAAAAAGAAAAAGAACAAGGTTCACCTAATTCTGAATGTTACTGTTTTAAATTCAGTTGATCAATTAGAGCGAAACATCCTTTCTAAACATATTACTGGAAGTAGACTGGTATTTTTTCTGGTGTTGGTTTCTGAAAAATGTAAATAAGTTTTTTTTTGTTCTTCCTGAAAAAAAGGAAAAACCTGGGAAAAACACATTAAATGGATACTTTTCTGTCTTTATCCAGTAGAAAACAATAAACAGATGTGAATGACGGTATTTTGATATCTAGAAACTCTTTACTGTCCCCCCAAATAACTTAGGTTAATCCTGGGATGTTGAAAGCAAATTCATCACAGTTTACACTCGCCCAGCATAATCAAAACTAGATAGTTGCAAAACTAGTCAAGTTTCATTTTTACACCCCTAATTGCAGTCTGCTCATTGTCCCCAAGCTGCCCCAAAGCCATCAATTCTCCCGTCCCTTAGGGATTTTCTGAACTTGATCGGCAACCGACCCAAACGGCGCCGTTTTGTAGACTTGTTTTCAGCCGAGAAATCGGCGCCGTTTTAGGCGCCGTTTGTCGAATAGGCTGGTTTTTGAGCCCAGTGTGACCAGGCTCTTAGCCTATTCAGCTACAGTGAGTAAATTGAGTTTAGATATCTTGTTTGAACTCTAGATGATTTAAAATCGTGTATGTACATATATTGTCTCTTTATCAATAACCTTTATTATCATAATGATATACAGTATAGTTAGTAGAGGTAGGCCTATGCTTATGTGAACAGTTTCTTTAATGTGAACACTGCAGTTTTGGGCTAAATGGTAGGCTGAAGATCCAGAATACCTGTACAGGTGTTTTCAGCTGCCCTTCTTACCTACTTTGGCCAACTGGTAGTTTGCTTTAGACACAGCAAGTGCATGAAAATGGCAAAGTCCGAAGTCAACAAATGTTCACATAAGAATATCTCTACTGGTAGCCTACTGTTACTGCTGGGTCTGAATCTGTCTGAATCTGACTCATCAATTTGACATCATGGTTGATAATGATGGGTTTAGGGTGAGTCATAGACCTGTCCAGGACCTGCCATAGACAGAGTTTTTGCCTGCAAACCAGTCATGCACAAATCCTAAATTTTTGGGCATGGTGCCCATACGTTGGAGCACCATGCCCTGGAGCATGCACTGTCAGAAGTTTCATAACAGATTGCATAACACCTTTTGACTTTTCACTTAGAAATAAAGTGTTATGACCAATTAAGTTTACACTACTTCGTGCCTAGATCTCCAACAACACCTTCATCTGGTAAAAATACTACACTGTCAGAAATTACATAACGACAAGAGAAGGATGCCCGGTTTCAACAGATAACACTTTGGGATGTTATCTGTTATGTTTCTTTCGTTCCCGTTAGTATTTTTACCAATTGACAGTGTTATTGGAGATCTAGGCGCGAAACAGTGTAAACTTAATTGGTCATAACACTTTATTTCTAAGTGAAAAGGTGTTATTCTTGAAAGTGTTATGCGCTATCTGTTATGAAACTTCTGGGCATGGTACTAGCATGGCACCCCCATGATATTTGGTTGAACTGAGATTGATTACATACCTAAATAGGGCTGTCTTCCTCTCCTAGACCACAAGATACTTGATCTTATGTTCTATCTAACCGCTTTTTCCAATTTTAAAAATATTAGAGAACTTCCAAGAAATTTAGCCTTTAATGAAGGCCACTTTTTCCTATTGGTTTACCTATCCATTTCCAGGGAAAAAGGGGAATTCATTCATGGCTAAATTTCTTGGAAGTTCTCTAATATTTTTAAAATTGGAAAAAGAGGTAGGATAGAACATAAGATCAGGTAAGTTATCTTGTGGTCTAGGAGAGGAAGACAGCCCTATTTAGGTATGTAATCAATCTCAGTTCAACCAAATATCATGGGGGTGCCATGCTAGTACCATGTCCATGCTCCAGGGCATGGTGCCCCAACGTATGGGCACCATGCCCATACCTTGGGGCATGCCCTGACGTTGGGGCACCATGCCCACAAATTGAGGATTTGTGCTTGACTGCTGCAAACCTCGCTATTGTCATTGAAATTTAAATGCTTCTTCAGTTCTTCTTAAAAAAAATTCCCGCAGTTGCCTGGCAGTTGCGCTTGTGCAAGCATAGCAAAGGCAAGTTAGTGCTGAGTTAGTGCCACTTTTTTGCACAATAGTAAGTTCCACAATATGTGGTTGGCACCTCATTTTAGTATTTCAAAAACCACTTACATAGCGAGGGGTTACCCACTCCCTGCCCACTCCTTGCTTGACACCTGCTGTACACCCAGCACCGGCAAGGCACCTTGGCAGTAGGCATTTGCTATGCACTAAAACTGAGAGTGAGGAACCTCTCATGACATAGTCAGTGATTTCTATATAAGTAGTTTAATATTGGCTCTACCATGTTGAATTCTTTTCTGAAATTGATACAACAGTTTGAGAGTTACCATATTTATTTTTTGTGAAAACAGCACCAGGCCAGGGGCAGGTCCAGACGAAAACACTTGAGGCAGGCTTGGGCAGCAGAGAAAGAGTATGGTAACTGAAGAAAATGAGACGAGAAAGAAATGAGAACGAGAGCCATAGAAGAGAAAATTGGCCTAGGGAATGAAAAAAATCAGCAAAAAAAGTCTGAAGAAGATGAGTCAGATTCAGACCCAGTGGCAAAAGTATATCATTATGATAATAAAGGGTGCTGATAAAGAGACAGTATACATATACAGTATTTTATTTATATTTACAAATCTGTTTAGTTTGGTGGAGCAGAGGGCTAACGCCAGGCGTCTTTACCCTGCCAAGCCAACATATAGGCTAGGCTACAGTTTTCCAAAACTGAAGGAAATGAAAGAAACTAAACTGAGGCAACGAAGCAAACAAAAAAATGTGTAGACATCTTCCTTGAAGTCCCCACCTGCCTATAGTTTGGGGGCAGTTCTTTGCAAAAGAAATGTTGCAGGTAACATGGTAACAAGATTCTACCAAGCAGCAATAACAGTTAAACACTGGCTAAACATGATTCTAGAAATTCAGAAAAAAAATGGAATCAACAGAGCCTGAAACGAAATCTTGGTACTAAAAAATGTAACGAACCTCCCCCTCTCCCTTACTGGGAAAGTAAAGGTGTGTTCCAGTCAGTACAGAAGTAGCCTAGCAAAAATAGTTGCCTGAAAGGTTGTTTCAATCAAAGGCAATGAGGCTCTGTCAGCTGAAAATGACTTAAATGCCTGTAAGGTCTCTCAGATCTAAGGCAATTAGATTTAATCAATGAAGAGTCAGTTTATTGACAAGATTGAGCTGGAATCCAGCAAAATGAGCAAGAGTCCAAAAGATGCAGGGAGATCCTTCAAATCAAGTAACAAAGAATTTCGAGGGAAAGCCCCCAGTAAAAGAGTGGTGTTTCATCAGTTGTGTTTAAAGTGATGGTCATCTTTGTTACTTGACCATCAACTGTATTTTAGAGTGGTGGTTCACCATCAGTTGTATATTGGGGTACTGAGACAATGGGCCATTTGTGGCCTGAGTTTCGGCCAAAAGTTTTCGGCCTACCCCACATTATAAATAAATAATAGCCTAGCAAGAATTGATCAGAATGTCCATTGTCCAAGTCTGGTTTACGTTGCAATACGCTTTGCCCACTTCTGAATGACAACAACCAGAGTATGGCAGGTTTCGTAACAGCTGGTCCTCATTCCCTATATGCAAACGGATGGAAACAATGTGTCAGGTGTAAGCACCCGATTAGTATTTACGGAACACAGTCGTGAAGTTTCGCTCGGCTCGGTGGCTGCAAAGCAGAGGTTTCGTTCTTGACTATAGGCATGCGTCGCAGCACAAACAACATGTTAATCCCAAAATTAATCATGATGTGTCACTTTCTCGATGGGAGGCTGTGGTAGGTACATCTTACCGGGCGGTTTCTCGGGACAGCTTTTGTTATTTGTTTACTTTTATCAGAAACTTATAATTTGTAGTAGAACGTCTGCCTCTCTGTTTTCGCAATACATTATTTGCCCGACTGCGTGGATGAGCTCTACCAGAAAGGAGTGGTCGAGTATAAGAAAGAACAAGTAAGCCAATAGAACCTCCGTCTTTGCTCCCATGCGCCGACTATAGATACCCCGACAAAACTGGGCAGAAGCTAGAGCTACATGCTGAGCTTTGAGTTGATGCCCCTCTACTTCCCTCTTCGCCGCTGCGCATATCAGAGGAAAAGCATGTAGCAGGCGTGCATGACCCGCTATGCAGCGCGTCACATGTGACGTCACAATGGTAGATAACCAATAGTCTGTTACTCTAGATATTTCTTCTCCGGAGCTTTACTGCGATACAGCTATTTGTATAGGTAACGAATTGTGATATTACTCGTAGCTCCTACCCTCCGCTCGTTTGTGTCGGGCAGGGCAATCTATTCGACTCCGCATGGTCGTATTAGATATAGGGAGACGGAGCTCTGGTGCGCATTTGGTGCAAGTACCCGATTTGTATTTATGGAACACGATCGCCTATTCTCGGATCTGTGACTGAGAGACGGAAGTTCTTATCTTCATCCGTTCTTTCTCGTTTGTCCCAAAATCCTTTCTGGGAGGTGTGAACTTCTTGAGTGAGGTAGACGGAATCTTGTGACAAGTGTAGGAGTTCTATGGTGAGGTATTGGCGATGAGAAAACTTGCTGTGGTTGCACGTTTACATGTGTTTCCTGAAGAGGCAAAGGTGCTCATATAGGATTTTTAGTGGAGTGTTCCTTGGAACAATCCACTATTGCGAGCGCTGTAGCAGCTTTCGGCTTTCGGTTTTCGGTTTTCACCGTATTTTGTGGAGCTCATAACTCGTGAACCAGTGCAAGTATCAAGTTCAAAGTTGGTACGCTGGTGGGGACTGGGGTCTAGTTGTGCCTTTTGGGGGTCCGACCCCCCCACACCCACCCGGTTCAGGGGCAAATGGGCCCAGATTGCCCAGTGAATAATGTTCATAACTTGACCAGAGTTGGACATAAGACGATGACATTCCTTGTACATGTAGACCCTAGGGCTGGGACATTACTTTTAAAGTTGCACCTCCCCCACCCATCACGTTCATGGGCAAATGGGCCCAGATTGCCCAGGAGTAAAGTTCGTTACCCGTGACAGGAATCAACAGGTATCAAGTTGAAAGTTGGTAGGTTTGTGAGTATTGGGGTCTCTTTTTTATTTTTGCAGGTCCCAAACCCCACCCCCACTTGGTTCAGGGGCAATTGGGCCCAGATTGCCCATTTTTAATGATTTCAACTTGACAATAACTGGAGATAGGGCGATGAAATTCCTTTGTGCTTTTGGATTATAGGGTTGGGGATTTATTTGTGGAGTTGAACCACCCCCTGGCCCCTACCCTCCCCGTAGGATTTTGGTGTATAGCAGCAAGAAATAAGACGACGCGACGTATCTTTAATGAACAGCTGGAAACTTTACGGTGTTGTCATATGATCGATGATGTGCCGTTCTTACTGAATTGTGACAAAGGGGGTATTAGGCTGCTACGATTTGGTTATTGCACTTGTTTTATTACCTTGCTAATGGAAAAGAGGTTTAAAGGGTCGGACTGGCTGGCAGACCATTCAGATTCAGTGTTCTGATTCTCTGATCTAGTGTTAGAACTCATGCTGTTCTTGCAAGATCTTCAACATTTCTTTGGATTTATACTTGCGGTTTGTTTACATTTAAAGTTTTTAAAGTGGGATGATTACAAATTAGGTTATTTCAATACTTGTTTGGTTAATGGGGATGTGAAATGTCTTGGTTTTAACGCTGTTTGAATATAAAATATGATAAACATTTTACTTTCACACTCCACGTCTGAGCGCTTGCGCACTTGTCTGTCTTTATGGTGCATTTCCACATTCCGTAAAATCCGAGCGTATTTTTCAAACCGAGAATATTCTGTATTTTTGGGATCCCAAAACGTTCGTAAGGTCTGTCCGTCTGTGAGCACGATAACTCTCGAGGGAGTTGAGATATTTTGTTCAGAGTTGGTACAAGGTTCTTTCGGGTCAATGAGGAGCAGCATGGAACTGTCATCATCAACCCCTTGTACCTAAACTGGAGCATGTATTCTCATCATTACCCATTTGAACCCCATGCACCCAAACTGGATTACGTTTCCTTCCAGTATCTGAATATCTTGTTTATTTTCGCCAGATAAGCATGACTTGAAATCTTCAATATCGTTGCGTAATCTGCCAAGTGAGTCAGTTAGCGGCTTTAAAATTAGTCTTCGTCGGTCAGTGGGCTGACTAGGGAATCTTCTCTGACTGAGGAATAGTTTGGTAGAGCTACAAATTAAAGGTAAAAACAGATAAATGGACCATGAGATGCAAACCTGGCATTTTTTCAAAAATAACTCTCCATTTGTGAAGTATTATGCCAAGGACACGTGGAGCCAAATTTTTTTTTTTTTTTTTTTTTTTTTATAAAAAGTCGGTTCGTGAGGTTAAAGAATTTGATTCATGTGGGCGGAGAAGGTGGAGACGCCATTATCTTTCGATGGGTCAGATTTTTACGAACACACTGTTACCTTTGTTTTCTTCAAAACCCTCACGGTAGCCAACGTTATCCACAAATTACTTGAACACAAGGTGGCTTCAAAGCAAGGTGGCCATTGCTCATTAATAATTCAGTGATCTCCCGCCGGAGGTTAAACGAGTTACTAAAACTTCGAGAGGATTGAGTGACCAGTAAGAGGATTAATACAACAAAGTGAATCACCACGTGAACTTTTAAATATGTCGGAAGAGGAAATCATAGGCCAGTTTGACATTTTTTTGGTCTTGGAAGCTGAATATTATTTAGCTAAATTTCAGAATCTTCAGAAATCACTATAACGAATTTAGTATAATCGTAGGCTAGCCTACCTATAATCTAAGTGGAAAGAACAAAAAAATAATACATAACAAGACTGTTATATACTATATTGTTTCTGTTTCAGAGATGGGTCTCCTGTCTATCGGAAGTCCACTGAACTGGGAAGAAACTAAGAAATATGCCGCGCATGTCCAGAAACATGGAGTTCAACAGTTTATCAACATATACAAGAAGCTTAAGGACAGAAAGTGCAATATTTTGAAGTGGGGCGATGAGGTAAGTTTCTTTTTTTTCTTGTTATGTTGTTATACTCTATTCAGTTCTTGGCTTGTTTTGTACCGCTTCAAGGTCAAGATAGTTGTTAAATTCAACCTCGATACTTGTATTGGCTGACAGGTCAGCTGATTGTTGTTTTGCTTTTGTAGGTCAAATCGACAGTAAATTTACGCCTGTTGACATTCCTGTGGAAAATATTAAAGCTTTCCCAGACGAACTGTCTGGCCCATTGTCTAATATTTTCAATTCTATAACAAAAACAGGGGAGTACCGCTCAATCTGGAAAAATGGTTATATTACTCCTATGCCTAAAAAAGGTTCTCCCAATGATTTATCTGGAGTCCATCCAATAACTATGCCACCCATTTTCAGCAAAATCTACGAGGGTTTCCTATCTTCTTGGTTAGAAGAAAAAATTCTAAAGTTAATTGATGTGAAGCAATTCGGTAATCTTTCCAAAATCTCTACGGCCCATTATTTGGTTAGTTTGGTGGATACCAGTTTAAAAAATCTAGAGAACCCCGACCGCTGGATCAACCTGATTGCCGTTGATCTAAGAAAAGCGTTCGACCTAATAAACCATAGCATACTACTAAAGAAATTGAAAGTAAAGTTTGATTTGCCATTATTTCTTGTTAAAATCGTCGCAAATTTTCAGACTAAATATAAGAATTCATACTCTGACCCCCTCCCAATTTTCTGTGGAGTTCCTCGAGGTACGCGTTTGGGTCCGCTGCTGTTTCTAGTTATGGTCAATGGGTTGCGACATCGATAGATGACCGTTGGAAATACGTAGATGACCTTTCAGTTTTAGAAGTTTGCCGTAGAAAGATAGAAAGCAAAGCACAACATATCATAGATGCTGTTTGTGATGAAGCATCTGTGAAAATGGAGAAATCAGTGGTGCTAACAATCTCTTTTCAAAAAAGCTTACCTAAATTTTGTCCTCCAATCCCCATTACGCAACACGTTAAAGAAATAAAACTGCTGGGTGTACACAACACGAATGATATGAAGTGGAAAAAGCAGAGCAAACTAACTCTACAGAGTACCGCGCAAACTTTGGAAAAGTGACACAGAGTCAATCGCAGCGACACTAGCTCCGCTAGCGGTACTGAACGTCCCTACTAAAACTCAATCATTCGTGCACCAGGGCTGGCTTCAGTAACTTAAAATTCTGAACACAGCAAAAAAAAGATACAACCTCCCCTGTTTCTTCGATGTGTGCAGACCGCATCCTTAGCTTTACTGGAAATTTCTAAGCCCGCAAGTTTGTCTGGCTTTAAATGCCTCAAGTGTGCTGGGCGACGCTACAAGTATGGCCCGATTGCGAAGCATAGAAAGCATAGGTCTTGGCGTTACTCCTTAGTGTTATTTTGCTCTGGGAAAAAGCACGTAGATTCCATCTTAAATAAGGCCAACATGGGCTTTCGGGGACTTAAACTTCTTTCCCGGCACGGTGTCCCTTCCGAACATCTACTGCGTATTCATTTTTCGTTCTTTCACCCAGTCCTAGAATACTGCTGTCCTGTATGGCATTTTGGTTTGACTCTCGAGCAGTCGGATGCTCTAGAGAGGATACAATACCGAGCTCTCCTGATAACCGATAAATCCCTGAAAGTTCCTTATATTTATTTTCTCAAAAAATATAATCTGACAATCCTGTCTCGTCGTCGTGAAAATCTGTGCTTGAAGTTTGGTGAACAGCCTCTTTTGAACCCAGTCCTTCACAACATACTGCCCCCTGACTTTACAACAGAAAGGGCTAGGCCTCAAAGACAAGTTTTCGAACCAGTTCCGACCCTTCAACCAGTGTTTTCCCGGAACGTTAGATATACGAATAGTTTGTCCCCTCATTTGTTTCTTTACGTAATGCAAGTTAGTAGGTTATTAGACCCCAATCGTTATTTTGTACATTGTTTGTCTTCAACATTTTATATGTGACCACAATTTGTTCTATGTTGACACATTTTGTTGTTTCTGATTTATGTCTGACGTTACTACCTGCTAGTCGGCTTGTCCGTAATTGGTGATAAAATAAATTGAATTGGATTGAAATTATCCTTTGTTTTTTGATACTTCAAATTGGTTCTCAGTAAGGCTGGTTTGAGGATGTGTTCCAGCTTCCAACTATTAGCTCCTAAAAGATACCACCTTCATACAAATGGGATCGACGATGGTAGATTTTGGTAATGTTTTTAGTAGGTTGGAACACACCCAGAGTGGGTGGTTTGGCAGGCCTGTAGTAGGCTAACTGTGTAGCTTCGATCAAGGTCTCTGACTTTTTGTTCCGTTCTGTTCTAGAGGATATAGCCTACTTTTTAGGTCAAGCGCATATATTTTTCGTTTTATTTTCTATCGGATGGTATACGGAGGGCAGGTCTTCAAACATAAATCCGGTTCTTGTACTGAAGATAGGTTTTGCACCCGAAATAAGGATGTTGCACGAGTTACCGTGCTCCCCATTCGCCAGTAAAATGGGAGAAGGGGAACCCTGTCTGTGTAGAAGCAAAATTCCCGTGGAACTCTCGACCCTAACGGGGACGCTAAACTGTGCCCGAAACTTCTGCACTCACATGTCTCTGTCTTCATTACATATGTATCCATGGAATAAACATGATTTACAAGCTAGTCCACTGTCAGAGGTTTGATAACATATAACAAGTGTTTGAGCATCTTTGTCTTAAACGTTACTAGAAAGTATCTGTTATGACCGTTTAAAGGACCCCTCTTGCTTATTCTGCTTTTTATGGCACTTGCAGCTTCGCTCAAGTGCCATATACCGATCACTTTTCCGTCGGTCGGTCTGTCTGTCGGTCTGTCGGTCTGTCGGTCGGTCGGTCGGTCGGTCCGGTGATCGCGAGTTAGGGTACTTGCAGATGTGCTAGGACGATGAAACTTGGCAGGCATATCGGGGACCCGACCAAACTAACTTGCAAATAATCACTTCCCCGATCCGACCTCCGTGGAGGGAGTAGAGGGCGGGGGAATCCTGAAAATTTAGTAGTTTTTGTAAAACCTCTACCCCTTTCTTTACACTAGTAGGTCTGCGCGCGGCGTGACGTCACTCTTTGCATCGCATCACTCTGTTAACATTGGAAAGAGCTAGTGCATTCGAGGGTCAAAGGGGTTTGTATCTGTGGTGCAGTGCGGGGGAATATGGCAAATTGAGTGTTGTGTAACTTTCGAACGGGTGATCGGATTGGGACGAAACTTAATATCTGAATGAATGACATATCTCTGATGTTCCATTTGAAGTCCGAACCGGATTCGACATCTATGGGGGAATTGGGGTAGGGGAAGACCGGAAACCTCGAGAAACGGTTATAATGGAGGGATCGGAGTAAAACTTGCTGGGTAGAACAAGAATCTGCTCCAGATAATTTGTTTACACGTTTGGACTGGACCCGGACACTTGGGGGGGGGGAGGTGGAGGGGAGTTTCACGGAATTCTGGTGATGACAGTTTTTGGGATTTTCACGACGAAACTTGGGAGGTGTATCAGGGACCCGATCAAACTGACTTGTCAATAAAAATTCACTCGATCCAATAGTCGTGGGGGGATCGGAGGGAGGGGGAATCCGGAATATTTAGCCATGCGTAACTTTGGAACGGGTGATCGGGTTCGAGTGAAATTTAATAACTGAACAGAGCCTGTGGTGATCTTTTTCATGTCCGGACCGGATCCGACAATAATTGGGGGGGGGGGGGGAATACGTGACCGGATTGGACTGGAGAGATCGGGATGGAACTTTGTGGGAATAACAAACAAGTCCAAACTGAACCGGATTGGCTCCGGCGACTGTGGGGGGAGTTTGAGGGGCGGGTCCGGAATTCCGTTGATCGCGAATTAAGGTACTTCCAGATGTGCTAGGACGATGAAATTTGGCTGGAATATTAGAAATTCGACAAGATTGGCTTAGAAATCGCCACTTTTCAAATCCGACCATTCCCTACAGTACCAATCATGACCGCAAATTAAGAAAAATACTTTTAAGCAAAATATGCATTTCCATGATCCCCATGAGCTCATGATCATTTTTGCCTCAAGGGTTTTGCTTACAAATGAAGTTCTAGCTCCCTTAAAGTGTGCATCTTAACCGCAAGGTCGAAAAGTACTTTTTATCAAACGATACATCGAACCCATGATCAGTTGTCCCACAAGGGTTTTGCAAAAAAAATTATTTCTTGCACCCTTAAAGTGCGCAAATTAGTGGGGAAAAGAAATACTTCTGATCATACGTATATATCAATGATCCCTAAGAGCCTGCTATCGTTTTTGCCTCAAGGGTCTTCCTTACAGATGAATTTCTAGTGCCTTTAAAGTGCGCATCATTACAGCCAAGTTCAACGATAATATACTTTTTCTCTAGCTCCCTTAAAGTGCGCATCTGAACCGCACAGTCGAAAATTACTTTTGATCAAATAATACATCTCAACCCTTAATGCAAGTGCCATATGAGCTTACAGCTCTTGTTATAATATATCTAGCTCCCATACAGAATTATAAGCTTCTAAAATCCCCACCTTTCTCCATTGTTTCGTTTTGTGCCTACGAAATTTTAGCGCTTTTTTGGCCTTGCCGAGTTTTGCCCGTCACACAACGAAACGTTTGCCGGGATCATCAAAGTCTGCTGACAACTCTTTCACACATACAAATCTGAGAAGCTTTTGTTTATTACTTCTTTTATTTGCTTAGTTTTCACACTTTTGAACCACAGCGCGATCAGTTTTCAAATGTTTTGCGCCCAGCCGCCGCGTCGGAGAGCAGGAAGGCTGGACATATTCGACATGCGCTAACAAGAAAATCGCTAATTTCAGATGGAAAGTAATGGTATTTTCGAAAATGTTTTTTTCTGATCCATTTCATAGGGAAAAGATTATTTCTAGTAAGAGTTGTGCTTTAAATGTTACCTTTTAGCGACTTAACAGTTGAAAGGGTCGTAACAAGAAGTTTGTTTCGAAACATACCATTTTAAAGGATTGTAACAAATATATTCTACGTGTAACACAAGGATGCGCAAATATGTGTTAACAAGCTTCTGACAGTCTGAGTATCAGCACCTGGTCGGTATTTGCGGAACACAGTCCGATCGTGTTTTTATGGCACTTGCCCTTCGGCCAAGTGCCATATAGCGATCGCAATTTCTGTCCGTCCGTCGGTCTGTCGGTCGGTCTATCGGTCTGTCGGTCCGGGTTTTGCTAGTTCGGGTACTTCCACATAAGCTAGGACGATGAAACTTGGTACGCGTATCAGGGACCCTAAATGATTAAATTAGAAATAGTCACTTACCCGATCCGACCATCGTGGGGGGAGTGGAGCGAGGAGGAATCCGAAAAATTCAGGAAAAGTGAGGTATTTTTAATTTACGAACGAGTGATCGGATCTTGATGAAACTTGATATATGCAAAGACCTCGTGTCTCACACGTCCCATTTTAAATCCAGACCGGATCCGGTGACCAATGGGGAGTTACGGGAGTCCGAAAAGTAGTAACAAGGCAAAAGGCAGCAAAAGCAAAAAGTGTGCTGTAGCGGACTCGAACCGGGGACCTTCTGGTTGTTAGACCAGTCATCTTCGGCAATGAGGGGTTAGCAATTTCGGCTACTTGGTGTACCTACAATTTGTTCCTCTTTAATATGGTACGAACATATGTTATTTGGTACCACGTCTATCAAGGGGAGATGGACTTGTAAGTAAGAATCGGTTGCTAGTGAATTAACCTATCCTATTAGTAGGTCCGAACCGTATTTTTGGATGGCGGGTGTATTGTGTGACCTTCTCATCCACTTTCTTGTACCCTCTACTCGTAACAAGTGCCATATGAGCTCGTAGCTCTTGTTTTCATCGTAATCAGTTCTTCGTTGGATAGGCCGGGGTACGCCTCCTGGTACGTCACCGTCCTCAGCCGAGATAAGTAATAACCATTACCTTGATGGTTGAAGTATTTGTGTTATTACAGGTGGAATATGTGATTTTAGTTTTGGACAAGAAGTCGCGCACTGCCCGCGTGTGTTTGCGAGGGAGCGACATCCTGGAGCAACTCCAAGAAAAGGAGCTGAAAAACACTGAGTAAGTATTTTTTTATTTTTTTTTAATGATCGTCCGAATAGGTGATACCCCTGGGTCTGCGGCAGTTTTTTTCTTGTTTTATCCATGTAAAAGTGATGTGATAGCAAAAAAGCAAAAAAGGGCAGGACCCATGTTCTCCTGTATATAAAAATGAAGAGGACCCTTGCCAAGAAGGGTCGAAATATCGCTGAAGGATATCCTCGCTAACTTTTCCGTTTTGAGTCATTTTTACCTGCGATTCCCAGTCAGCTTGGAATGAACGAGTATTTGTGTTCTAATTTTCTTCTTCCTCTTCCCAGCCACTGCGACGAGAGCAAAAACCCGCGATTGTGGTCTTTAAACACTGAGCTGTCAACTTGCACCTGCAAAGCAATAAAAGCCGGGCTTCATCTTCCAGATTTTTTTTTCCGGATTCCAGCCATCCGTTTCGTTGAGACGGATCTGGAAGGCGAAACCAGGCCAAAAACGTCTGAAGGTCTGGGTGTCGGATACACGAGATTCTGCTGGAAGGTGGCACAGAGGCAACATATTCGAGAGACACATTAAATATGCAAATGTAGGAAGACAAGAGCTAGAAGCTCATATGGCACAAAGTTGGGTCAGAGGATGACTATTGGAATTTGTCAGCTCGTCGGTTTATTGTAATCCTTTGTAAGCAAAACCCTTGAGGCACGAATGTTCACAGACCCCTGGGGATCATGAAATTATGTCGTTTACTCGAAAGTATGTTTGTACTTTGCAATAAAGATGAAAACTTCAAGGAATTCATTCGTAATTAAATTTGGACCCTCGGGGATTATGAAAATGTACCGTTTGTTCGAAAGTATTTTTTGTATTTTGCTGTTAAGATGAGTACTTTAAGCGATTCATTTGTGAGCAAAACCTTTAATGCAAAGATGGTCATGGCCCCTTGTAGATAATGGAAATATTTTTTTTTTGCCAAAAGTTTTTTCATTTGTAAGCAAACCTCCAAAGCACAAACGATAAAAATCAGAGGCATTTATTCGTCACTGTTGTCAGGTTTCATTAATGTGATCACCAGCTCAAAAGTTATGCATGCCTCAAGTTTCCGGATTTCCCCTCCACCCCCCCCCCCCAGGATGGTCGCATCTGGGAAGTAACTGTTTCCAAGTCAATCTTGTCGTGTCTCTAATGAGTCAGCCGAGTTTGATTGTACTAGCACATCTGGAACTATCTTATATCACCACTATCGGAATTACGGACCCCCCTCCAACTCCCCACAGTGCCCGTATCCGGTCCGGATCTGTAAACAATGTATGTAGAGCTTATGTTTGTTCTTCCCACTAAGTTTCATCCCGTTCCCTCCACGCTGAGCGTGTCACAAGATTTCCCGGTTCCCCTCTCCAACTCCCCCAAAGTCTCCGGATCAGATCCGGACTTGGAATTGGACTTTTGAGACACGAGATCTTTCCAGATATCGTCCTAGCAGTTTCATAAAGATCCGGTTCGAAAATGTGTATACCTCAAGATTCCGGATCCCCCCTCCCCCCACGATGCGGAAACGACTGTTCTTAAGTCAGTCTTGCCGGGTCCCTGATATGCCTTCCAATTTTCGTCGTCCTAGCACATCTGGAAGCACCTTATTCCAGAATGCCGCGGTTCACCCCTCCAGCTACCCCCAAAGTGACCGGATCCGGCCCGGACTTGAAATGGGACAGTTGAGACACGAGGTCTTTCCAAATATAAATATACATTAAGATCCGGTCTCCCGTTCAAATGTTATGTACACCTCAAGATTCTGGATTCCGCCTCCCTCCACTCCCCCCACGAGGGTCGTAATGGGGAAATGACTATTAGATATTTCTTCAGCCCAAGCTGGCTGCGAATCGTATTTGACACATTAAAACGAAAAAGTCAGCTACATTTTATTGGAGCTATATTTTGGCCCTTCTTGAAGTTCACAAAATCAGATATTTAAGGAAGAATCTTTAAGTGTTTTTCTACACTGTCAGAAGTTTCATAACAGATAGCGCATAACACTTTCAAGAATAACACCTTTTCACTTAGAAATAAAGTGCTATGACCAATTTAGTTTACACTTTTTCGTGCCTAGATCTCCAACAACACCTTCAGTTGGTAAAAATACTAACGGGAACGAAAGAAACATAACAGATAACATCCCAAAGTGTTATCTGTTGAAACCGGGCATCCTTCTGTTGTCGTTATGTAACTTCTGACAGTGTAGTTTTTTTTACCAATTGAAGGTGTTGTTGGAGATCTAGGCACGAAATAGTGTAAACTTAATTGGTCATAAAACTTTATTTCTAAGTGAAAAGGTGTTATTCTTGAAAGTGTTATGCGCAATCTGTTATGAAACTTCTGACAGTGTACAAGTTCATTTTCCAGCTTGAGCAGCTTGAGCCTGAAGAGGACCCTTGCCAAGTAGGGCCGAAATATAGCTCCAATAAAATGTAGCTGACCTATCCGTTTTGCTGTTTTAAATATGAAGTGACTATTTCCAAGTTAGTTTGGTTGGGTCCCTAATATCCTAGCGTAATATCCTACCCTATCTCGCGATCACCGGACCGACCGACCGATTGACAGTTGAATTTTGGAGTGGTCAACTAGAATGGCAAAGTTAAGTAGGCACATGACTATCAGGAAAATCCGGAAGGGTTGGCCTGACTGTGCGGCAACCCCCGAAATCTGGAAGTCCGGACGGTGAAGCCTGCAGAATCCCGACGAGTATAGCTTGCCGAGGTAATGTTCAGGGTTGCCACATCGACCAAATTTAGAGAGAAACTTTTGGCCGAAAACAGAGAGCGAATCGGGAGTGAAATTTAATATTCATTAAATAATGTGAAATGACCACTTTTGGTCGTAACCACCGCTGTAAAAATGACACATCTTGATTTTGTATTCATGGAAAAAAGGTAAAATAGTCACTTTTGGTCGGAATTACTACTGGAAAATGAGACATCTGGACGTTTTCCGAAATAGAGTGAATTTAATGTCCTACGTAGGACAAGAGTGACAAAAACAAAATAGAGTGACAATTTACACTATCGTGCGACATGTGGCAACCCTGGTAATGTTTGTAACTTTCGGGTCGCTGACTCCTTAGCGCACCAGGACTGTGATTCCTAGTCGTTGGCCGTTGGTCTTGAAGGAATCAGATGTTGCTGGCGACACTCTTCTGACAAAGCATTCCACAATGAACAAGTTTCATACCGGGACTGGGTAGATTTTAGATGATTAGTACTAAAATAGTGTAGATTCTACATGACTAAGTCCAAAACTCGCCAGTGATCCTTAAGAAGAAGGAGTAAACGTATCCCCGACGACTCAAACTCAACAACTCAGATCTTGTGTCAACCAATCCTGAGATCTTTGGGAGCAGCTGTGATACCGCTTCTGGTTCTTCCACTAGGTACCCGGCGATTTTGCATCGGCAAGGAAAGTTAGTCATCAAGAGTATTGGTGTATTGGTACGTTGTAGGGACGTGAAATACAGTAGTTTTGGCTACAGTGATGGCGCTCACTCTGGTCGAATTGCGAGAAAGGAGAAACTGATATTCTACTACACGGTAGTATAAGTTTTTGGTTAAAGCGGATTGTTCTGTCTGCCTCGACACGTTATCTTCTACCGTTACTTACTATCGTCGGTGGATCACTAATGTCGGCCATCTTCCAGCGGCGTTCAATCCCTCTGGCATCCCGAATATGCGGCCTACATGGTTGAAGGAACCCCAGGAAAGCCATATGGAGGTCTCATTTCCCATTTCAACGTAGTCGAAGCTAATATGGTCAAGCGTAGAGAAGAGGTTCGAAAATGTCTGGTTGACAACGAAATACTAGTCACGCTTACAAGCTATCCAAGGTACCTTCAATCGTTCAGATTTTCATGAAAGAAGCTGAAAACCCTGAAAGATATTAGCACCCCGTTATTGCGATAAAGATGCCAACACATGGTCCGCTTCAGATTTTATTGCAGGCCAAGTGTGTGATACGGATATTGTTAGCCCTGGGATCTAAGCTCTATTGCAACAGTGCTGCATGGCATGCTTAAACCGTTATTTACCACTCGATCTCGTGTTCTTTTGTAGAATTATTAGCATTATTAGCATGCAACTTTGGTATGCATTTAACATAAGGATGCGTAGTTTCAACGGACAATACTTAGGTTAGGATGTTATCTACAAATGTCACTGAATATTTCAGCTATGTGTTAGTTTTTCGTTACGGCATACCATATTTACTTGTTATTTTGTTTGTGAATGTGGAATACTTGAAGGCCGATAATACAATTTTATTTACTGTTAACAGATAATGTGTTGTCTGTTGAAACTGCGCATCCTTGTGTTAGATATTATGAAACTTCTGATGGTCTTTAACCGTGATTTTACCCTAGCCACATTCGGACAGCAACATAGTCATCTATGATAGCCTTGAGAAGACCAACTTTTTGGTTTTTAGGTTCAGGTCAAGCATTGAACCCATTATATATCACGTGGATACTATAAAGTACCCATTTCAGTTAAAAAATAACGGAGTGAGTCCCTGTCAGAGTTCCTAACGTTTAGAACAAGACCAAAGGTTTCGTTGGGATCCCAAAAATGTAATATTTGCCTTGGGTCTTGTCTTCGCCAGATCCAGTCTTCGCCAGACTCCTTGAACATCTTGACTATTAAAATTTAGAAACAGATTAAGGCCAAATAGCTAACCAGCCGAGAAAACCAAGTTCAGATATGGATTCAGCATGTGTGTTTACCCCTATAAGATAAGTCATATCTATTTTGACGAAACTGATCGAAACTTCCTGCCTTACTTCAGCTAAATTCCGGTTTCGGCCGAATTCCGGGCGAACTGCTTGTCCGTCAAAAAAAATAAAGCTCAAAAATGGATTCAGCGGATCTTCTTACCCGTATAACGAACATCTAATCAACTTCAAATAAAACTTGTAATAACAAATTTTCCGGTTTCAGCCGGATTCCGGGCGAACTATATGTCCGGGTAAAAAATGATTGTCATTTACTAATTCAGCATCTCTTCTCACCCCTGTATCGAACATCTAATCAACTTCAAATAAAGCTTTTACTTTTAACAAAACTTTCCGGTTTTGGCCGGATCCCACGCAAACTACTTGTCCGGCGAGAAAGTGGTTTTCACAGTCGTGTTCAGCATGTATACTTACCCTTAAATCGACTATCTCATCAGCTGTTTAAAAATGTTTTGTTTGCCCCTTAATTTGAACCCCCTCTCCCACCCCTAAATATAGGGCTACAGAGCCCATCTACGAACTCGACCTTTCCCTGGACCAAAAGAATCCTCACATATCTCATTCTCATTCCACTTACGTTTTGGGATCCCAAAAAGAAATGCACACGTTTATATTAGTTGCGTTTTTGCAGATACCATGGTATCTGATACCATGGTCGCGCTTTTATAAGTCACCCCAAAAGAAATACTTACATCCGCCCACACGACACGTGCCGAACTTCCTTCCCACCAGTTTGGCACAAATTTAGGCTCTTGGGTTGGTGATGATGAAGTGAGATGACTTTTTCGGATACCAAGATCAGTTACTACCAGTGTTGCAACTTTTCTCTGACGGAACTTGTGACATTTGGCCTCAACAATTTGTGACGTTCTACGAACGCCTACAAAATTCGGTCCTTTTTTTCAGTTTTTTGGCAAAAACTTATGGATTCTAAGGTTTCAGTTTACTTTTATAAGAGGAACTAATATTCGTAAACTAATGAATCCCGGAAAAGAGATGCCGTGAAATTAGCAAAAATGCTTTGAAATAGCAGAATTTGCGACATTTCCCCGTAAGTGCGATTTCCTGTGACAAATTGTTCACAGCTGTGAATCTGGGGAGTCAGGGGCGTCACGCACGACTGGGGGGGGGGGAGGGGGACGCCCCCCAATGTTGTCGGCTAGTTGGCAAAAAATAACCGATCAACTGTTTCAAAACAGTTAATTTTTTTCATGAAAACAGTCGTTTTTTCTGAAAATCAGTTGATTTTTCGTCAAACCGGTCGTTTTTTCTGAAAATCAGTCAATTTTCTTTCAAAACTGTCGTTTTTTTCTTGAAAACAGCCGTTTTTTCTGCAAAAACAGTCGGTAAAAAGTACCAGCCAGTCGGTAAATACCTTGCCCCCCCCCCCAAAAAAAAAACATTTTGGTTAGTAACGCCTCTGCTGCGGAGAACTAAAAAACCTGTGACAAATTGCAGAATTTTGCGACCAGTGGCAACACCGATATTTACTACGGTCAGTAGAATATCAGATACCACGGTAACTGGCCAGATACTCAGTAACTGCAAAAATGACTTTTGATCGTGGGATCAGATGCCACGGTAACTGCAAAAACGATTTTAGACCGTGTTATCGGATAGTCTACCATTGCACCTTCAAAAACGCTAACTGTGATATTGACATGATTAATGTCGTGTGTCTACGCTCAGTGCAGTACCGATTACGGCCCCAAAAGACCGACTTATTCGAGTCAGACAAAATCGAATCACACTGGATGAAGTCTGAAGGATTCCCCCACTTCCTTTCATCCTGTAGGCCATTGAGCACCCAAAGACTGACGTCATCACGCAGCCTCCGAAGAGAACTTTTTCTAGGTTAGGATGCCCGGGATTTTCAGAACCAGCACTGAAGCCAACGCCCGACCAAGGGGACACGAGGTCGCTGTTCTTTCCAGACGATGTCATTTATTCTAGTCATCCGCGCTTTAGAACTCTAAGCAGGAACATAAGAGAAAGAAGAGGAGAAAAGGTGGCCATTAATATCCCATGTAAGTGTGTTATCTTCAAGGACATCAGGGAAGCAGTCTATTAGGGTCGTACCATTTGCAGAACCCCACTTCGCCATTCGCACACACAGGCCCCCCCCCGGCGTTGTTATCTTTGGCCATCGAGCCTGCGTTCTACCTTGAGGTGATTTGAGATTATCTGTTTATAAATGTGGAGTGATATGCCACTGAAGGAAAGGAACCCTACGGAGGAAGGGCTCCTCGGAACAGGAAGAGCAAATAGAATTGTAAAACAAGTTTTAAAGTAGAAATGAAAACCAAACCAACCCTGGTTTGGCCCATGGAATTTAAATTAATAGCTCAGAAAAAATAAATAAATAAAGGAAATTTTAAAAAATGTTTAAATTAGAATTTATAATAAAGGTTTTAAATTAAACATTGCAGTTTTGAATTCTGGATTTGGAAATGTCTTTGTAGTTTGTAGTTTTCCTATAGTTGTGTGTCTGGTGGAGACCAGTTAGTAGCACTTGTGTATGGTTGGAATTTGTATTTGTGGTTGTGAAGATCTGCGGGTTTGCAGATACGAAAAAAAGTATACAAATTAATAATGAAAATGAGAGTTAGTAAGAATTGTAGTAGAAATGATTAAATAAATTCTTTGGATTGATAGTTGGAAATTTATAGAATAGCTTCAAAAATTGAAATGGTCGTTACAGTTTGCGAAGTATAAACCTTGTAAGATTTTTTGGTTTTGGAAAGAGTAGGTGACGTTAAAGAGTTTAAGAAAATATTAACGTCACCGAGTGGAGTCGTCGTAGCCCAAAAAGTCAAAGACTTATTTTTTTTACAGAAAATACGATACGCGGGGTTACAAAAAATAAGCATTTCTTCAGTTGAAGCTGCCTGCGAATCATAATTTACGGCGTCAAACGGATACGGATCACAGGCTCAATTTTTCTGCTTAATCCTGAAGAGGAAGTAGATACAGTGGTGTATACAGAGGAAGCAGGTACAATGGATAAAGCAAAAAAAAAAACAATTTCGAGTAGGCTTGTTGGGGGAAGAGGATGAAACACGGGGGTAGCCTACACGTTTTGAGGCGATGCGTTTAATTTTCATACCGATTTTTAGTGTTCAAGGACGTGAAGACGCCTTGGCCGTATCTGGAGGATCTGACCGAGCTCGGCGCGTGTCCCAAAGAGGCTTCAGCCAACTTACCTAATTCCATCTATATGGACGCCATGGGTTTCGGCATGGGTTGCTGCTGCCTTCAGGTGACATTCCAAGTAAGTGGATAGAAGAGTTATCCAAAATAACTTCGTAACTCGTCAGCAGGTCTCGTTTCTGAGCTTGGAATATATTGGAGGGAAAGAGTACGTTCTCTTCCTCCTGAACGTCTTTGAATAAAATACATCGCAAAAGCAATAAAACACGGCTAACAGCTCAAATAGGTGTATCCATATACACTGACCACTAGGTCAACAAGTAACTTCGAGTTTGAATCTCTACTAACAGACTTATCCCTCCCCTCACTGCAGGAGACTTATACTGAAACCCGAATGCATGAGTCTTGGCCTATATGTTTAAAGTTTAACCGAAAAGGAATGGGATAGGACAATCTAGTTACCCATCATTTATTCAGGGGCGTAATTTGCTATAGGGCAGGGGGTGCAACTGCCCCCCCCCAGACCCCAGTTTGCCCCCCCCCCAGCTTGATGTTTGCCCGTTCGGTCCTTGAGGCGTTTGACCTAATTTTATCGCTTCCTGTGTCGTTTTCGCCTTGGTCGATTAGTAAAATATCTCTTTGTTTCTTTGTTTTTATTACGTTTTTCTTCTTGGACTAAAACTGCTCATTTTCACTTGATTTGGGAAAATCGGCTCCAACTTTGCCCCCCCCCAGGATTTTGACGAAATTACGCCCCTGCATTTATTCACTTAAATTGGCTTGGAGACCCGCTGAAAATGCGTTACTTGGTTGTTCCGCGATTCAGGAATAATTGATTTTCAAATAGTGGAATTTCCGTGTGATTTGTGGTACCTCTAATTTGTTGTATGCCTTACAAGAAAGATTTATGACTTTTCTTTTGTTCAGGCACTAAGCAATCTTCACCAATATCGCCACTGCCCACTGAAAAGCCTTGTTTGTGTTTAGATAAAAATTTCCCGCGTCATAGTAGAATTTTCGCTGTGGGGACAGCCGCAGATATTCTGAACGTCATAAATAGAGCAGATAGTGGAAAACAAAAAAATCCCTTTGCAGAATCCAAATAATTCAGTGTATACAACTAAATGACACAAAAATAATTTGGCTTTTCAGTTAAACTTTAAGTTATTAACGACCGGAAGATGTTACTGTTAAGATAGACCCGTGATTGCGATAATATTTTACCCGTGTTAGCCTATTGTAGGGTCTAAATAAAACTGATTGATTGATAGGAAAGACGTAAAAGTGACGTGGTGTGACGCGGTAGTTCAAATTGTAATTTGCCATCTTATCTATTTATTTGTGACCCGCTTCGTGGTTACAGCAGAATAATACGAAACAGAAAGAATCTCGAGTCACACTTAAGCTTTGAAAATCGGTACAAATAGTTTGCCACGGATTCTCCTGGCTGCTAAATCGTGCTGTAGTGTGTCGTGACCTCGAATCGTTGTGAAGCCACACACTCCGCGGTTCTCGGTTCAAGCCGGAACTTAGTTACTGTGCAGTAGAACATCCGTATCTCCCCCTTCTTGCAGTGCATCCTTGCTCCTACTGTGCAGTTCCTGACTGCTTTATCGCTGAACCCGAACCTGTGCATACTGACGTCCTTGCAGTATCATATAGATGGTAAACGGTGGTAGATTTTCGATCTTTGCAATGATGAGAGACAAAAGTGTCTTTTTTTATTTATTTATTCATTTATTTCCCTCAAAACTGAGGAGTACAATATATAAATTATAAAACAAAACCATTCCTGAATCAACTTTAATCCTATCGTTGGTTCCTGAGTTCACAAGCATGGTTACTATACCTAGTCGGAAGTATAATTCATCTTTTGTCATTAGGCATGTAACCTGACCGAAGCCAGAACCCTGTATGACCAGCTAGCTCCTTTGTGTCCGATTATGGTAAGTCAGATTTTAGATCCTAGTTTTCCAGAATTTTGAGTAACCCTCTGACATCGGAGTATTGTAATCCGTATCCATATGTTCTGTAAGTACAGGAGAAGCAGAGGCGTCACGTATGGGGGAAGGGGAGAGTCAGTAACATATCTTGCCTCCCACCCCAAAAAAAAAAATTTTGGCTAGTAACTCTGAGTAGGCTACAGGTTCTTTGCTTCTTTGAACAGTTGCATCTTCATCCACTTACTGGGACAAAAGTCAACTACCAAGTACCAACTAGTATCAATCAACCAAAATAACTGATTAAGGGCTCCCAAGAACGCCTGAATGGGTGTTTTGGGTCTTCGTTTTACCATCTGGCCTGCATCTGCCCCAAAGTGCACTGTTCAAAGTTAACTAAAATTCAAAGAAGCAAACCACTAACTGTAATTTACTGTCAAGTCAAAGTTAACTAAAATTCAAAGAAGCATACCACTGCTGTAATGGCTACTGTATTTTGTTTGTAATGAATGGTCAGCTTGGCTTGAAACCTTATTAACTCTTAAACTCAAGCTTAAATTCTTAAACTCAAGCTTAAACTATAAACGATCTTTCAACGATAAAATAGTTCATTAACGTCGCTTTTCGAAAATACCAATAATTGCCCCGTGACGTAAGCAGTTTTCTTGTTGGCCCTTGTCGCGGAGGCTCGACGCAAAGTATTTGAAAGCTGTGTGCGTCGGGGTTAAGAAGTTCGAAAAGTAAATGGAGTCCGAAACACAAATATATACTTGTTGGCCTACCAAGTCTTCCTAAACGTAAAACAACATCTTAAAGCTTCCCATGCCTTCAGTTTGGAGAGAGTTGTTGGCGGACCTTAAGGGTTTTGGGGAAGTTTGCGCTACTTGACTTGCAAATTTGGCTCAGCCGAAAAAGCCCTAAATGTCCTAAGTGCAAAACGAAACAATGGCGATTTTTACTTCACAAGATTCTCTCCCAGCTTGCCGCAACTGCCGCCTCCCCGGTGCACCGTGGTCTTCTTGCCGACACCGACTGCCGTTGGAACGTCATTGCACAGTCAGTTGACTGTCGGACCAGAGAAGAGAGGGGACTGGAGCCCCTGAAAGATAGCAAATATGTCATTCCGAAGTCACGTTATGACTCAATCAGCAGCTATATATCCGACGATGGTTCAAAGTGAGTGTTATTGTATTCATTTCAGTCAGTGAAGAAAAAATTGAGAAAACCAAACGTAGAAAAAAAAGCTCGATTCACGTTCGCGGATAGCTACAACACAGTGATCAGAATTTGAATTTAGGCTTAGTTTAACTCGACCGCCCGCTTATTAAAAAAAAAAAAGAACAGCATTGGTTTTGAAGTTATTCAACGATGATTTATCGTCCTGAGTTTCAGCTTTTGCAGAGCTGACATTCTCGCACGCTCGGCCGCTACATGAGTTTAATAATCCTCATTATACTGATTCTACCTTCTTTCTTTTGTCACAAGCGTCTAGCTGCGTTGAGCGGGTAGCGATCTGGCACGTGAGAACCGAGAACTTTCGGTTGAACGAAAAATACCTAAGGCTTTTTTCCGTGACATAATTATGTGCCACACGTTTCTGAGTGTTTGTCACGAAAACAGATCTGTGTGCCACACTCAACCCACAAGTTGAAGCCTTTTTTTTGCGGAATTATTTCAAACGTCCGAAATTAAAAGTAAAATCCAGCTAAAATCTCAGTAAATAGAACTTCAGGCTTACGTCCTTACCATTCTATACGAGAATATCCTCAGTTGTGACCCATAAATTTCCTGTAATGCCTCGCCATTGTCAATAAGAGATTTCTGATTCGATCTTGACCGACCAACCGGTAGTTCGAGAAATACCCACGGGGATAGAATACGCGACTATCCAGATAGACAACATTTGGGATTGGCTGCTG
Organism: Branchinecta lindahli; assembly: GCA_023053555.1. Classification (NCBI taxonomy): domain Eukaryota; kingdom Metazoa; phylum Arthropoda; class Branchiopoda; order Anostraca; family Branchinectidae; genus Branchinecta; species Branchinecta lindahli. The sequence goes on from JAKZAO010000003.1 coordinate 16,226,810, forward strand.
GCGCCTTGAGGGAGGAGTCTGTTTGACGCTCACGTCCAATGAGGCAAACAAGAACGCCGATTCGACCCAAGCGGAATTTTTTGAAAGTAGGAGTAGGTCGGGCAACATAGCAACATAGAAGCATAGGAAATGACAAGCCCCCTGAATGGCGAGGCATTACAGGAAATTTATGGGTCTCTGGTTGTATGTGTATCTACTTGATAAAGTAGGTATAGTTTTGTCACATGGACATGAATTTCCCGTCAAAATCGAGCCAGAAAATTGAAAACCGCCTTGACAGTTGTTTTTCAAATTCGAGCCACAAAGCAGTGTATATTCATTAATACTAAACAGCTTTCTTCGTCAGTAGCTTTCCCGAGTCCCTCCGTTAAACAAATATTCACTGAGTAGTTCAAATGACCCCTCCACCGAGAAAACAATTACTGTCCGGTGACTGTTATTAATTTGTTTGCTTTTGTGTTTAGATATAATGACATTCCGCTGGTGATCAATGAAGAGGCATACAAGGCCTTGTTAGAAGCAGAGATTGAAGAACCTATTGCTAGGCATGTGGCTCATCTGTTCATTCGAGACCCAGTGTCAATTTTCAGCGAGAAAATCCATCAAAATGATGAAGAGGATGCGGATCACTTCGAGGTAAAAGGAAAGATATGTGTAGAATATATATATATATATATATAATATATATATCCTTCAGCCCAAGCTGACTTCGAATCATATATGACGTCAAAAACAGATACGTCAAACAGATACGTCAGCTGAGTTTCATTTTCGCGATATTTCGGCCCTTCGTGGCAAGTGTTCAAAATGAAATCTAGGCATCACCTTTAAAGGAACAGTAAACTTGACTACGCAACTTTCGGCCATCGAATTGCCCGGGGGGGGGGGGGGGGGCTTGGATAAATATACAGGGTCTTATTGTCGACAGGTCCCCCTTCTTTGTCATCTCGATCCCAAAGCTAGCTGGCAGGTCCTTGCCCCTTATGCACTGTAATTATGCACTCATGTACTGTAAAAGTTCGCCTTTTTACATGTAGACTACAGAGTAACGACCTCCCGACTAGACGGCCGGGGTTTGATTCCTAGTCGCGGCACATAAACCTTTTGCTTCTGCAAACCTTTTGCTCAAAAGTCGAGTTCTCGGAAACTGCCCGGAAACTGCAGTGGTCGTAACGATAATTTTTCTTACTCTCAATATCGACTCAGGGTACATTCTTGATATGTTAGCTAGCTCCCTGTGTCAAGTTTGAGTCAAGTTTTCTGTTCCTTTAACTCCTACCAGTTCCTACGAATAACCTCACTAAAGTCAGATATTCATAGTTGCTAGAATCTTTATTTATTTGATCACACTTTCGCTTTCTAGCTTGAGTGTGAATAAAGGGCGATTCTGGCGATCTCTTGGATTCGCTTTCCGAAAAGCAAAGTGAGAATCCGCGGAGTGCTGCGCCTCAGATGCACCTTTACAACTTCTCGCTGACTTGCCGAAACCACTTTCCACTCGCGAAGTGGATTCGCTTTCCAAGTGCTGGTGACTGGCGAAATGCTGGTATATTTCGTCCCTTCGCCAGTCTGTAGAAGAAACGACTGCAATAAAATTAAAGAAGATTCTAGTAACTATAAATATCCTACTTCGAGGAGTTACATCTTAGGAGTAGCTGGAGGCAAAAGCTAGTGCTAACTCGAATCTGACCAAAAGGTCGACTCCTGGATTCGAATCCGAATCCGGATTCGCCATCTCTGATCCTGACCAAATGACTTCTCAACCAGTGAAGAGCCGGCTTCTTGTGTGTGCTTCCTTGGTCTATATTTTTTTTTTATGTTTTTTTTATTAATGACATCTTTCCCGATTCTAGAACATTCAGTCAACGAATTGGCAGACGATGCGTTTTAAGCCCCCCCCTCCTCACAGTCACATTGGCTGGAGAGTCGAATTCCGTCCATGCGAAGTTCAGATTACTGACTTTGAAAACGCAGCTATTGTCTGTTTTGTTGTCCTACTTACTCGAGTTATCCTGTCCTTCAAACTGAATTTCCTACTGCCGATTAGTAAGGTAAGGTCAGTTCTGCGATACAAGGAAGAAGGCACGCGCAAACAATGGAGAGCCGAGAAATGATATCCGATTTTGTTTGTGAGCTCGGACTTTGAATTCTACCTTAGAATTTTCCATACGGGTAATACAGTTCATATAGTGCTTAAGGTCGGGCTTCACTACCCAGATTTTTCGCCCGGATTCTGGGTTCCCGTTTTCTTCGATATCGGTATGGGCAGTGCAGACAGGTCTGAAAGTACCCCGGACGCGTCCGGGAATCTGGTAGAAAAATCTACCAGATTCCCGGATTCTGGGTGAAAAGAAGCGGGAATTTGAAAGTAGTTTTCATTTGACTTGGAGAAATTGTGTTGAGGTGGTAAATTCTAAGAAAATGACAGAAGTGCTGAAAAATGCCCGAAAGTGGACTGTTGAAGAGACATTTGATTTGATTTCTGTTTGGGACCGTCTTCACATAATCCGGACCCCAGATTCTGGGGCGTCTGGGTAGTGAAGCCCGACCTTTACTCAGAAAACGTGTCTCGAGCCTGAAAAATAATAATTTCGACCTTACTGTTTAAAAGTTGACCGAAAGGCTAGGCAAGCTTGTCTTGCGATGTTTTTGCGCTGGTTAGAGCTAGGCGCACACACAATCCGATAAGACTTCGCATGCGAAAATGCATGAGAAATTCGCGTCGCTATAGGTGTATTCTCGCCGTTTCCCGAGGACTCCTCGGGGAATCGAAGGGAACGGCGAGAATAGAGGGAGTCACTTCACGCGGACTCCGCGGACGGAAAACAACGAGAACACGGGGAATGCTGCTAAAATGGATTTTGTTCGAAAAAAAATGCGACGAAATTAGTCTGGATCCACTTTATTTTTGGTTTTGTTTATTCTCATCGTTTTTATACATTGCACCACACCAGCAAAAATTGATTCCCCCCCGAATCTGAAAGGGAGTCCTTTTTGATGGTGGTGATGATGGAGCATTCCCCGTTCGTGGGGACTCGCGAGAATATGGGGATTGAGTCCTCGGGACAAACAAAAAGGCGGGGAATCCTCAAGTGGAGTCCTGGGGGAACAGCGAGAATACGCCTTATGAGGGGGAAATCCGCATCCAATAGCAAAAATCGGACTTGAAGTGCACATACCTTAAACTTCTATCTGCTCCGGCGGCTCTTGAGTTCGGCGAAGGCAGAGCGGCGACATTTGATCAGTGGCGCCATTTCAGTTGACCTCAGGGGGGGCCAAACATCCCTTTTGGGCCCCGCTAGATTTTTTTTTAACCAAACGCAAAATTTAATTGCTCTTTTTGGGGTACAATTAAAGCAGTTTCTGAATATACCATAAGAAGCAAATGGGAGAGTTACGCGGTGTTCAAAGATCCTTCACACATAAAAATATTCACTAGCTACTTTAAAGCTACTTTAAACCCTCTGAGGCTTTCGATCGGCACCCTATCGAGATTTGCCGCGACCTCGAGAAGTGGATCTGGATTCATGAAATCTTTTGAGTTCGGATATGGGGTTAACGTCTTAAAACATCTCACAAATAAATTCTAGCTTTTAAAGCGGCTCAACCCCCAGAATTCCATGCCTAAAACCCCACCCAAATGACACGCTCTTCGGATATATAAAGAATACCAAGAAAGGCGCCGCAGGCAAAATTTCATGAAATATTTACGATCAGACCATCTTTTTGGAATCCCAAACGAAAGCAAGGATTTTGGCAACTCCCGAACGGAGTGAGGTATTTTGCCGTTAGTTGGTACCCCGGCAGTGCTATTCCACCAAGAACAAATAACGAGACTGATTATACTGATTACTGATTATTTGTTCCTGATTCCACGCAACCTTTTTCAAAACAAGCAGTGGTCATCCAGGATAAAGTAAATACAAAGTAGATTTGTTCTGAATACATACAAAAAGTGTGATTCTCAACGCTTATATTGTTGAAACCTTGCTTTACAGGACACAATGTTTAAAACTCCAACCTTTTCCGCAAAGTACAGAATTCTCAAAGCCAAACTATATTGAAACTGAGCGCCGCAGGCAAAAATTAAAAAAAATCAGCTTGTTTTCTGTTAAAATACATTAGATTTTGGTTCAAAACCAGATTACGAACTGTGCGATGCCATTTGAAACTCACGATTTGGTTAATGCCTTTATGTTAGTATGTCAGACAACAAGGAATATAAATAAAAAACCTTGGATTTTGGGCCCATTTAAAATTCAGGGGGGGCCATGGCCCCCCCCTGCCCCCCCCAAATGGCGCCACTGCATTTGATTAGCTAACGAGCGTGTCCGGAAGCTTTCCAGGACTGTATATGCTGCATTTAATGCTGCATTTTTAATTTTTTTTTTCGTCCGAAAGCTCTTACCTTATATGCAGCACTAAATGCAGCATTTACAGCACTAAAAGTTTTCGGACACGTTCTTTATTTCTTCTCTGACACTTCTAATTCCGAAATTTAGCCTTAATCGCCAGCCCCCCGGTTTCTTCTTGAAAATTCAGCGTAAAATTTAGCATCTTCGCTGAATTTTTCGATGAATTTTATGCTGAATTAATGCTGCATTGACTGAGCGAAAATTTAAGTCCGAAAGCGAAATGCTGCATAAAATGCTGAATTAATTCAGCATTTTCGTTCGTTTCCGAGCTTTCGGACACGCTCCACCTGTTACTGGTAAGGGCCGATCCTGCAGGCATTCAACGGATTGGCGGTGCTGCATCGTGGTTGTGGCCAGTCTACCACAAATACCTGATATATGAATAGGTTGTGGTCTATCCCAAACGCCGGCTGCCCGGTGCCAAACGTTGGGCACCCTAACCCACTGAACAGATTTGTGAATGGTTGTTTTCTGAATTTTACTCACGTCATCAGTATTTATTAGCAGGGTACCCAACAGTGGGGTGTGATTGTCTGTAAAACATCGATATTAGCAAACTGGTAAGACGCAAGTTATAGAGACATTAAATATAGCAAGTTTTCAGTTGTACCTTAATATTAATTCAAGCTATGACGGGTACAGCCTGGGCCCTGAATTGTAGGTATTGAGGCCTTTTTTTTTCTTGAACCAGTGACAAGGTCCAGTGAGGGTATAGCCCTGGAGATCCTTCGTTATCTGCGGAACTGCGAGAAGAATCGTTTGAATCGCGCTGATCCACGCACAACATTCATGGCCAAGGGCTGATTAAGCAAGAGGTTGCAGGCACATTCTGCATGCGCTTCATAGGCACAGAGATTAACCTTCATTCGGACCTCTATATTTCTACTCTCAGAAAAAAACAAAATTACTTAATTTTTGTATTTTTGATAGGTCATGAAAGTACCCAGCATTGCTGTCCACTGGTCTCATTTGCGGAAAGTCACATCTTTAAAATACTTCTGTTTCCCATTTCAACTTGTTTTATCTTAACAGGTTGACGAAAACATGCAAAGGGCACAGAAGCGGGATGCCGTTATGACTGAGAAATTCTTCTTTCGACGAGATCCTTTCTCATTCACTAATGACGAGGTCGTGGAACTGACGGTCAACGAAATAGTCAATGGCAAGGTAAAGGCTTATTTGTGGTATGATATTGCTCAAAGCCAGAGGGCAATTGCACACAAACCTAAAAGAAAAATCGTGTCATCGCGACATCCTACCGCCTTTTTACACCCCTGAACCAACCGTCGACACGCGGCAAGCAAGAAAAGTAGCGAAGAAAAAACTCCTTAGCTTAGAGAACCCGATTTCAAGTCTTCTCAGCGTTTTTTAGAATCCTTTGTACCATATTTCGTATCTAATTATAACAAAGCAGTGTTTGACACTTAGTTTATTTTACTTTAAAGTAACCGTTGTTTTATTTATTTTTTCAAACCATTTTGTTCTGACGTACAAGGTTATTTGTTCCACAGAAATATTATGTGAAATATACTTATTGATTGATTGATTGAACAACAAAGAAACGATTCTTCCAACAAAGCCTAGGTACAAAAACCTTTCTATGTGAGTCCATCCTATCCGCGAGAATCTTCCAAACACACTTTTCCCCTAAAACTTTTTAATCAACCAAACCAATCCTCCTCAAAACTTTGCTCCCCAAATATTTCGACTTTCAATCTATTCAACTCGCACACATTTTGGGAAAGAAGTAGGGACCCTTCTGAACATTGTACGTAGTAATATAGGTGTTGGGTGTAACAATGGTGCGTCTGTGCGTTAAATGAGTAGAATGGTTGCGTCAAACTCACTAGCTTCTCTACGGGCAGCTGTTCTTCGTATGTGTTTTTCATATTTGTTCCTAGAATAACAAGAAACCAACTATCGGCTACCTCCGGCTACGGTTTTATATAAATGATTGATTGATTGAGAGCTATAAGTACAAATCTTACTAGGCTGTCATGTGCTGTTCGATCCAACCTTGGCCTTAGACTGCGTCAAAGCACGGTCTTTTTTGCAGACAAGGGCCTTCTACTGGCATCCAGAATCTTCTTTTTAATCTTCTTCTTCACTTCTATCAGTCAATCAATCAATCAATCACATTTATTTCCAAATAGCTCAAAAAGCTAGAGTAGGAAAAAACAACAACAATATTTACAAAACACAAAAGCGGAACAATTTACTAATACACTTACAGAATTTTACCAGAAATAAATGACGGAACGAAACTATGTAAAAATTGGGAAGAGGAATTAGCCGGATATGGAGAAAATTGATTGCCAGTGTTCCTCTCAGACCGACGGACGGACGACGGGAGGGGAGGGGGAATAGACGGACGGTCTGAGGACAACACATTATTTTGCTCCAAATTTTTTTGGTAGATTATTTCTCCGGTCACTTAATTTAGGAATATCTAGTTTAGTCAATGCCTCTTCGTACGAAATACTATAATCACCCAGAATGGTTCTCAATGCTCTCTTTTGGACATTTTCCAGGCGATCCGAGAGCTCTGCAGAAGAGAAGAATGCCAAACCGGTGAAGCGTATTCTAAATGAGGACGGATATAAGTTTTAAAACAACAGAGGATATACGCTAGATCATGCTTATGTACAATACAAACCCTATCCTAGATGGTGCTCTACCTCGCTACAATGGACATATATAGTTAGCGAATGCAAATGAGTTGCCACGTACCGAAACAAAATTGACCTTAAATAAGAGAGAAGTGGATGCCTCTGTCGAATGATAGGTGGTGGAAGTAATGTTTGATGACGATTTTATTTTTACCCGTCAAAAGCAGCACACGGCATAAAGACAGAGTAGCTATAAAGAAAAGAAGGGAACAAGAACAAGAATAATTTACTAACACATAACTATAGAAGACCTAGCCTTTAATAAGTCAAATGATTTTCCAATAGTGATCAGTGTTTTGTGTAATTTTCAATTTCCACTACTGTTTAGTGGTTTAGTTCATTGATGACGCTTGGAAATTTTGAATATCAAGTCCAGGACTTGCTAAAAAGTCCCCAAAAAGCTATATGGGAGATAATATAAAAGGAGATAAATAAAAGGGAAAAACGTGTACGGGATATGGAGTATATATGATATGGCACAACTCGTTACGGGCCTTTTATCACTTTTATCACAGAACTACTTGAGCGAGGTGTTTCACCTGTAATTGTTAGACCGTTGATGAATATGTACCGTCACATGAAAGCAAAAATAAGAATCCTGGGGAAGGCCGTATTGTCTGATGAATTGCCAGTCCGGATTGGGGTTAAGCAGGGTGCTATCACTTCACCTGTTATTTATAACAACGCTACGGTATCTGCCCAATCAGACCTTCCATCGTGTTGTATTCATAAAGGACTGGATCTATCTATCCTGTGTTATGCTGATGATGTTTTAAACATAAGTAGAACTGTTTCTAGCCTTGAAAACTGCTTCCAGAATATTTCGCAAAATTATCAGGGAATAGGTTTGTCTATGAATACATCAAAATGTGAAGTGCTGCTTTTTAATGATAATAGTGATTTTTCCGTTGTTAATGTAGCTTTAGATAATGTTATAGTAAAGCCGTGTGATAAACTGATGTACCTTGGTATTCCGATTGGCAAGACTCTGAAACAAACTAAAGCTTTGATTATTGAGAACATGGAAAGCAAAATTCGTCGATCTTATGGTCAAACTGTTTCAACCCAGTTTCATCTAAACCGTTACCTTTTAGCAAAATTATATAATAGTGTTGCGCTTCCCCATGTTCTATATATAGCTCCTTTTTCTGAAACTTTAAATGATACGGACCGACTAAAAACTAAACGGATTTACTTTAAATTTGCAAAATACCTTCTTCGTTTTCCACCTTGGACGCGCAATACCTACATGACCAAGAAATATGGTATCGTTGACCCGATTCTTAAACTCGACGAGCTTTGTCAACGACTAAAATGCAAACAGAGCGGCCATGAGTGGCAAGGGATTGTTCTCTGATATTATTTGAATTATAAGTGCGATTTCTCTTTGTGATTTGCCTTTTGTTTTTCTTTGTTGTGTGATCTGTTTTGTGTGTTTCTTCTACTTTTCTTCTTATACTCCATCATTTTCTCTTTCTTGTACGATGGGTCATAAATAAACATTACATTACATTACATTACTTATCCAAATTTCCAGGAAGATTCGTTCCCTGGCCTTATTCCATTGATCCTGAACTTCCTGAATTCTGTGGAAGTCGACGCTGATACCCATTGTACGATTCATCAGTATCTGAGGCTAATCTCACGAAGAGCCAGTGGAGACCTCCTAACGACAGCTGCGTGGATTAGAAATTTCGTGAGGTCCCATCCTGCCTATAAGTAAGTGTTTGATCTTTTTTATAACCAGGCGAAGTGTTGTTTATTTTCTGTAATTTAGCAAAATCGCGAAATTCACCTTAAGGAATTTCTCATACGGTTGGGAGGGGGTTCGCAAAACCGCGAAATCCACGTTAAGGAATTTCTCATACGGTTGGGAGGGGGTTCTCCCAATGCGAGGTGGAATGTCATTTTCGGGGGGAGGACCCACATTTGAACACGCTTAATCGCGATGGGGCTGGTCTGAAATATCCAAATACTATTAAGTGCTTTTATAGGTTTGATTCTGTCGTGAACGAGGAAATAAACTACGACCTCATGGTCGCAGTTGAAGAGATCGAGCGCGGAGCTCGGATGGAGCCCACGCTACTGGACAGCTATAGAACGAAAACCAGTGAAAACATCCCCCATGCCATTGCGAAGTCTGTCGCAACGTGTTGCAATGGCTTGCAGGACTAAGAGGGGTATTCAGATGATATCAGTTCTAAGAGAATATCCACGTCGAGAGAAGTGGAAGAACTAGCGAACCGAACTGAAACTAAATATTGTCGGGAAGGTCACATCTTGGCAGGTTGCGGTCGTTTTACAAAAGAAAAAATCCCCATCCACCCCGACTTCTTATTCGGGCTAGGAACATGAACAGTTGGGCAGTTTCTGTGGTGCTATTACTATGATGCTTTACTCAGAAACAGTGTTGCACTTGGTTTTCCGGTTGGAACTGGAATCCGACGGGAAAATTTTGTTCCCCTGAAATGTTAGTGATTTTAGGAGAGATACGTCATTATGTTACTTTCTGAAGACTTGTCACTGCGGTTTGACAATTCCGCTTTTGCGAAAGGTGCTTAGAAGATGCTTAGATTACGCGGGTAATTCCTTCATCTCCTTTTTCGGTCGGAAATTGTGTTCCGGCTCGGAAAATCCAAGTCTTGAACGCGTTAGTCATTTAGCTCAGCTCAAGTTCACTCAAGAACTGGGTCGGAGGGATTATTTCTTTAAACATACTACTGTACCATCCCTGCGACATTATTTCAGTTATTTTCAGCAGGTGAGGAGGCATTGACACCGTTTGATAGCCCTCAGTTTATGTCGAGTTTCTGATAGGGTCAGGGGTTTAGTTATGATTTGATGTCTGTAAGCTAGATTCGATATCGGCAATTATTTTATAGTTTTGATCGAAGTCGCAAGATATTCAGATTTGTTTATGTCACGATCAGCTTTGACTGATCAAATTTCTGCCATATTTATGTATACTTATTGTAACTAACACTGTTTTTTCTCGTGTATGTTAAACAGATTTTCAAGACAAACGAGTATCCTAGTAAGATTGGAAGAGCCATATAGAACTAGGAGAAGATAAACTTTTGCCGAGTAAGATAGGAAGAGCCATATTGAACTAGGAGAAGATAAACTTTTGCTGCCCCCGGAAACTAGAGTGATTGCGGGAAGTTACAGGGGCCAGTATCAAGAGGTAAAGTTATCAAAGAAATAAAATAAGCCTCCACAAATTCGCCACATTCCAGTTCAGTCTTTCCAAGCTGACTAGTGTCTGAAAAAATATTCCTTCATCCCAAGCTGACTGCGAATCATATTGACAGTGAAAAACAGATACGTCCGCTGAGTTTTATTAGAGCTATATTTCGGCCTTTCTTGGCAAGGGTCCTCTTCAGGCTCAAGCCGCTCGAGCTGGAAAATAAACTTGCGGAAAACCACCACAGGTTCATTTGAAGCAAAAATTCAGCTGACGTACCGTTTTGCACTGTCAAATATAGTTCCTGAAAGTCCCACACATTGTCTAATAACCAGCGCTTGTGACGACATAGTAAAATATATCCACAAAGTTAATGAGTAGAAAATCTGCAATCTGCTTCCCGAGCGATGGAAGTGTTACACTTGTCTTTAAAGTGGGAAGGCTATTATGTACTGCAAATTATGTTGTGGGTCTATATTTTACTATCTCTCTGTCAGAAGTGTTGACGATGAAACAGTGGGGACTTGTCGAAACTGGAATAAGGCGAATTAGCTCTATCCGCTTTAAAAAATAAACGCCCTCTGTGAGCGAACATGGCAAAGCCGACCTGAACCAGCTGCAATGCCAGAGGTATGTTTATTCGTTCATAACAACGGAACTAGACTTGCTGAGAAACAACGGAACAAGACGTACAATGAAACCGTATTACTTTAAATTAAGCTTGGTTCCGTTCAGAGGCAGTGAAGATAGTTGTCCTCCAGCTATATGTTCTTGATACAATGTCTGGCTTAGCATTGTTTCTCTCCTTCTGTCTGTGATCTCGACACCCTACGAAGGGAATGATATCAATATCGAAAATATAATCGGAGTCCGCTCAAAGCTAACACGGGCTGCAGCATCAGCAAATGCGTTTTTTACTCACTATAGTCGTCACTGATTTTCCCCGTAATGCTACGGACAGACGATCAGGATTTCCCGGTCAGACCTTCTTCCTGGCAGAAATTCCTGTCCGCGAGGACCCGTCTAGTGTTTGCCGATATTTGGATATAACACCAGCACGCTGTGCAGTCCCATGATACCAGTCGTATCCTAGTGCCAATATTTTCTGGTATTCCCCTGATGTTAAAAGAAAAAGTTCCGACCGTGCGATAACAATTGTTATCGCACAGCCAGCCATGCGATTACAGGTGGTATCGCACGGTTGGAACTTTTTTCTTTTAACATCAGGGGAATACCAGATGATGGGGTTTTGAGGGTGGTTGATTAACGTGATTAACTAGTGGATAACGTGACTAAACTGTCTTAAGACCGGCGGGCCTTACCTTATTCATCCACTCTCTCACGAATCAACAGTTCGACGGGAAGGAATGTCCTCACCTGCTCAGCCTATGGCTCAACTCACGTTCCTCTTTCTCTCCTTGCAAGTAAAAATAATCCTTTCACTTTTGACAAAACCCAGAACATGATTATTTCACACCGGAAGAAAACGGATCTCAATGAATAAGAATTATCGCGCGCCACCAGGCGCAGAAAGACCCGAGTCCAACTAACGAACGCTGGCTACCTAGATGGCGTCAGCGTTTCAAACTGTGATGTCTAAACCCTTTGGTTGGAGCTAACAAAAATAACAAAAGAGGCATCAAGCCACAAACAACACAAGTGTACTAGTGTTATAATCATTATCGCCCTTGCTTTTCTTCGGGCGATAGTTGATCACCCTCATTTCCGCTATCACCCTCAGGAAGGGCGATAATATATAATATTGGCATTTTCACTTTCGATATTCAATAATCGATACTTCGATATCATGTTTCGCTATAGTATACGTCTCGTTTCGTCAAAATTGTCGTGAAAAAGCATCTTGCATCAACTCAAACTTCGAATAAATGAAAACTGATTTACGAATAACATATTGCTCCAATTTCGGATATATAAATGCAACTTATGTTGGATTATTTAAAAAAAAATTATTTGAACAATATCGTTTTCGATATAAATATTTACGTTCCGATATTCGATATCGATATTTAGGCCGGTATATAGATATTCGTAATCGATATCGAATATCGCCCTACACTACACCCGACGCACCCGACCCTAAACGTCTGTCCAAGGCATAAGTTGTTCACTGCTGACAGCTCCCTAGTGTTATTAACCGTTTTCGGACTCACCAGGTCTGCTTTTACCTCACCAGTGTGGACTAACCAGAAACGGGTCGGGAGACAGGTCTCCGAGAAATGGTGAAACCAGAAAATCCTTATGTAGGAAACGATGGGCACTAGTAGGTAAAAGAAAAAAAAAACAGAAACTATTACTTTAAACTACCTTAAAGGAACAGAAAACTTGACTCAAACTTGACATCGGGCAGCTAGCTAACATATCAAGAATGTTCCCTGAGTCGATATTGAGAGTAAGAAAAATTCTCGTTACGACCATTGCAGTTTCCGAGAATTTGACTTTGAGCAAAAGGTTTGCAAAAGCAAAAGGGTTGTGTGTCGCGACTAGGAATCGAACCCCGGCCGTCTTGTCGGGGAGGTCGTTTCTCTGTGGTCTACATGTAAAAAGTCGAACTTTTACAGTACATAAGTGCATAAGGGGCAAGGGCCTGCCAGCTAGCTTTTGGAACACTAAGGAGGGGGTTCGAGACGGTTCGAGATAACAAGAAGGGGGGGCCTGTCGTCAATAAGACCCTGTATATTTATCTAAGCCCCCCCCCGGCGATTCGATGGCCGCAAGTTGCGTAGTCAAGTTTACTGTTCCTTTAAACGTGCCTATAGTGAGAAGAGGCGTCATTTTTTTTTGGGGGGGGGGAGCAGTTGACCCACCTGGCTTTCCAAGGGAGACGAAAGCTATCCATGGAATACCATAAACTCTGCAAGAAACAAAGTGATTTGACAGCATTGTGACAGGCAGTTGCGTGAAGTGGATTTTAAGAAGTCTCATACCAAACTTTGACCTTTTCAAGCCAAGTTAATGACCTGGAACGACGCCGTTGCCCCCCTCCCCCAGGCCTCTGCTAGTGAGTCGGCAGCTTGCACCTGCAGTCTGCGCACGGCAATTGTTTAATGCGGTCGGTTCCTGGCAAACTCCACATTCATTGGACCGAGTCAAAACAGTATACGGTCTGGGATCTCGCCGCAACATTTGGTCTTGTTGCTTAAATGGTGAAGAAAAGGATTTGCCGTGTTTGTATTTGTTTTCCTTGTTTGTTTGCTTTGGTGCAAATAGTACAGGATCTAAGAATTGTGACGAATTTTCGGTGTAAAGATAGCCAGCCCGGGTGTGACGTAGAACTAAGCAAACTACGGAGCGTTTCCGTGAGAGGGTGATGGCGGGTAGAAGCTTTCAGTTTCGAAAACCCTTTGTTGTGATCAGTCATAATTGGTCGTAAGAAGCAGCATAGTGTAAAACGTAAGTAGGATGTGATAATATTTTAATTGACGCACTGACGTTTTAATTTCTGGTTGGGTTGGGCCCTGCCTTTCCTGTAAGGCTTGGTTCCCACAGCATCCACATCTCGAGACCGGACGCGTCAAATCGCAGTCATGTCCAGCAAATCGATTGTCGATCAATCCTAAAAGCATTTAGGTGCATATATGCACACTAATAGTCTGACGTTTCGCCATCGGATGCTAATTTCGTCCTTCGCTTCGAAATATCACGCAACTTCTCAAGACGCTAATTTCGCATGCGCATTTTTGCATGCGAAAGCTTATCGGACTATGTGTGAACGTATCTTTTTAAGCCCAATTCTCACAGAGAGCAAATTTCGCCATGGCTGACGATATTCGTCACGCCGGGCGTTGAAAAACGGCTTCGTCAGGCTTCGGCGACGAGCCGAAAAAATTCGCAACGCCAGGCAAATAATTTGACGCCCTCTATGTGAATTCCGCTTAAGAGATGTAAAGTTTGGCTGTACTTATGTATTTTTGATAGCCAATTGGATAATAAACTATTCATTCCTTCTGAAGCTAAACTAAGTGAAAAGAAAAATAATTTACGTCCCACCGCCTGCCTCGGCCCCCCAGGTCGGTCAGTAGCCGTTTCAGTGGACAGCGGAAAGGTCTTGCCGCTTAAAGGCCCATTCACAACGGGTTTTAGCTAGTACTCGATACCAGCCGGTCCCGGAAATCGCTCTGAGACCGAGAATCAGCTGGGATCTTGCCATTCGCAATTGATATTAGTGCCAGTTTCGGGTACTAGCTAGTCTCGGACCCAAGTTGAAATCAGTTCAACTTTTGAGGGTACTAGCCAATCACATTACTTTGGGGAATACTGATGAAAAACGTCATAGAGATAATTCACTTTCGGTTTTCAAGACAGCAAGGAGTGGATGTGATTTTATCTATTGGGCTTGGTTCGAAACTAGCCAATCAGAATATTCCTCAATACTCCCCAAAATAATCTGAATGGCTAGTACCCTCATGTTGAACTGATTTCAACTTGGGTGCGAGACTGCACCTGTATCAACTGCGAACGGCAGAATCTCAACTAATTATCGGTCTCAGAGCGATTTGAGGAACTGGCTGGTATCGAGTATTAGACTAAAACCCATTGTGAATGGGCCTTAACACTTACCCAGGAGGAACCCGATTCTTTGACCCGAAGAATCCTCATACCAAGTTTGAACAAATTATCTCAACCCCTTTGGAAGTCATCGTGCTAACAGACAGACAGACAGATGGACGGAAAAACTTTACGAAGTCATAGATATCTCGTCACTAATATTTTGGGATCCCAAAAATCAGAGACCGCTCCACCTCACTGGGTGTTTTCGCATGTTTAACTTTGCTCTCGGAAGCACACAAAAATCCAAGGAACCCTACTAGTTCCAGAGCGGGAGGGATCGAACTCTCAGGCCGAGAGTCTGGTGTCAGTTCTGGGTGCGAACATTCAGGTACGTTCGATTTAGCTAAAGCACTTTTTAGAAGTCGGTTGCTTATTATTTGAAAATTTATTTTTCCAATTATTTCCCCACGCACTTCAGATGGGGCTGCTGTCAATGGGAAGTCCACTTTCCTGGGACGAGACGAAGAAAAGGTCTGAGCATGTTCAGAAGCACGGAATTCTGCAATTTATCAGCATATACGAGAAGATGAAAGACAAGGAAGATCCGGTGTTAAAGTGGGGAGACGAGGTAAGATCTTTCTTTGGCTGTGCGATTCCTCTTCCTCTCTACGTAGGCTACCTTCCTGGTTTATCTTCCCATTGTCGAAGCAACCGTTTTTTCGGCATTCAAGGAGTGAAATCGGAAGCTTTCTAGCATTTTCAGTGTCTATAGATCACCCAAATCCAAGTCGCGTGTTCAAACCAGGACCGGCACTACCGTGGGATCATCTTTTCTATTGGCGCGCTTGAAAAAGAAAAAACATTCCCAAAAAGAAAAACATGTAGCTGTGTATATTTCTTTGACTAATTTGTTTGAATATTTATTTTAATAATTTTTGGAAACAAATGGAAGCCTAAAAATCAGCCAAACTTTCAACGATTTATCCGCTAAGCTATATACCGTATGCCGTCTGATCCGTGAATAATTCGTGATTGGGTGGAATTCCTTTAATTGAACTAGTTTACTATCTCGACGTTTCTGTTGACGGGGGAGGGAGAGGTTCACAATTCCCATTAATCGTGAACGGCAGCAAAAGGGGAAGTTGAGAAAAATGGATAATAAAAGAGGGTTGTCTTAATCCTAAGGAAGAAATCTAGCCTTCATCAGCGTAACGGCTCGTAAGAACCACCTTAATTATTACGTATTATTTATTTACTTTACATAATATTTACTTATTACTCCTTAGTACCTACTATTACTTATACCGGGTTCCGGCTAAAAACCCCCCGGCGAAACCCCCCCGGACAAAACCCCCCCCGGCTAAAACCCCCCCGTTACCAAACCCCCCCGGACCAAACCCCCCCCGGTACCAAAACCCCCCCGACCAAAACCCCCCCGGTACCAAAACCCCCCGGTACCAAAACCCCCCCGCATCAAAAAATACGGGTATGCAAGAGTAGAGTAACTGGTAGGTAGAGAGTAAGAGTAGAATAAACTTCTTTCGCAAACTTGACTCTACAAGAATGTCTGAAGTACAGTGGGTATCAGAACAATGATAAACAAAGGGAGTGTAAGGCGAACGTGAAGGTTGACGGTGACAGACTAATTGCTGAAGTAACCAAACACCCGCATTCAACTGAAGCTGTTGTCAGTGAGGTGTTAAATGTGAATGATCAAATCAAAGCCAGTTCCACTCGGTGTAACGATCCCCCCAAACAAATCCTTTCCCAATGCCTCACCCTTCTTGGCGAGGAAGCTGCAGTTAGGATGCCACCCATTGGTGCAATGTGAAGCTCCCCTTGCCTGATTGCTCTTTAGTTATCCCTGATTCATACCAGAAACTCGAAGATGGGCAATAATTCTCTCTACCTACCAGTTACTCTACTCTTACATACCCGTATTTTTTATGCGGGGGGGGTTTGGTACCGGGGGGTTTTGGTACCGGGGGGGGGTTTGGTCGGGGGGGGTTTGGTAACGGGGGGGTTTTAGCCGGGGGGGTTTTGTCCAGGGGGGGTTTCGCCGGGGGGGTTCTCGCCTAGACCCCGCTAAGAAGATTCTGACAAGTGGAGGGTTGTTGCATATTCTGGTCGTAGCATATAGCGTTATGTTTAAATGTAGAACTGTGTTTGAATGCTTTTTGGTTTAGTTGTTGTTTCTTTTAAGGTTGAGTTTACCATATTGGCAATGGATCATGATAATAAGAAGGCACAAGTCGCCCTAAGAGCCAGTGAGGTCTTGAAGACGCTTCAGGAACAAAAAATGTAAGAAGAACGCCCCAAGTACAGCCCAGTTCCCCTTTGAGTCCTATTCTTCTAGGGTTGATTTAAAATTATTTTAAGATTATTGGTCACGGTTGAAATCCCTTGTATAAAATTCCATCTTTAAGTAAAAAGCATCGTACTGTATCTGCATTGCATGGCAACATAGAGCTAGTGTATTTAACGTTGCCGAGAAGTAAGAATATAAAAGCTTCGCGTAGAAGAGTGGCAGCGCTCTTTCGGGTCGGGAATTGCTTCGTCGAAGCCGCAAGAGGAATTTTTGAGGATGGAGAGAGGGTTGTTGCTAGCTATACTATACTATAGCCTGCAGTGGTATGATTAGTCCCGCGAAGAGAGATCCAGGGCACCTAGGCATTAACAGAGTCGGGGCCCTCTTTTGGTAATTTAGCAAAAAACAAAGTTTACTTTTATTTTTGTATTTATTTAACGTATTTTGACTTTAGAAAATAGTCAAGCAGACTTAGAAATGAAATAGACAAGAACCAGCTATACTCTTTTACACGTTATAATTTTTGCATTTATCACTTAGGCCCCTGGTCGCGGCCACTTCTGAGGTTGTGAAGCTCGCCACTGGGGATAAGTTGTATTTGTTTTCAGGCCACGATTCGTATGGGCTCCCGAATATGGAGCATACATGATAGAAGGAGTGCCAGGGAAGCCTTACGGTGGTTTTCTCTACGATTTCCAGAAGGTTGAGACAGATATGAAAGCGAGAAGAAAAGAAATCAGAAGGCACTTGAAGAAAAATGAAATTGTCGTAACAATGACAAGCTACCCTAGGTAAGACATTTCTCATTCGGGGATCGCCCAGAAACTAGCGATATTTTTGTGTGTGTTGGGGGGGGGGTCTTGTGATCAGCGGTTCTTCGGTACGCATAGGATGCACTTTCATCCAGTGACGTAGATTAAATTCAGGAACGGTATAGTTTTCACGAAAAGTACGAGAAGAGCTTCCTACCCTCTTTTCCGAGAAATTGTAATACGGTTATATAATGACGAATTGTCGTTTGAATGAATGAATGAAGGGTTTATTAAAAAAAAACTAGAATCTTCAATGCCCAGAGGTGAACCTGTAAGGGACTAATTACCCTCAAAACAAAACATCAACAACAACAAAATCTTCGACAAAAATAAAGAAAAGGGAAAGAAAGAAAGAGAGAAAGGAGCTTGACTTACCCGGTCTGGGACGCCGAACCAGAAAAAAAAACTTTTTCAACCAGAATCACTAATAACTATCCAAAACAAAAAAAAACAACAAAAAAACAACTTAAACGGCTGAGAATAACGCATCAAATTCGTAAACAGCAAAACAATGAACCTTTAACATTCTACGGAATTCCAATAAAACACTACATGACCTTAGCTCAGTTGATAAACCTTCCCATACTAAAGGCCCAACATGTCTAATGCTAAATCTCGATCTACTAGTTACCACAACCGGCCTACGGATCAACTGTGAGCTACGAGTTCCATGTTCATGAAAAGATGACGCACGGGAAAAATACTGAGAAAAACACTGGGGTAAAACTTCATTGTAATGTTTGTACATAAATAAAGCGTCATAAAACTTGCAAATTCCCGCAAAAGGTAAAATGCGAAGCTCCTGATAACGGGGTCTAACGGAAGTATTGCGTCTTTCACCAGACAAGACTCTTATTGCCATATTTTGTATAACACGTAGAGGAGTAAGGTGGCTTACAAAAGTTTTCGTCCATGCCAGACAACAATATAACAGATACAAGGAATAAGTTGTGTATTACTTTTAATATTTATTTGAGTTGTTGATTGTTTTTATTTACTGCCTGATCACTAATCACTTATTGGCTGTGACCGTCATCCGAAAAAAATATTGATTTATTCCGATTGAGGTCTGAGATTGACGGTAAGCTTGTTGGGGAAATGCTTCCTTGTATGCATTAATTGATTACTGCAAGTTCGTTGAGCTAATATAACTATATTTGACAGTGCAACACGGATACGTCAGCTAAATTTTATTAGAGCTATGTTTCGGCCCTTCTTGAATTTAGCTGACGTATCCGTTTTGCACTGTCAAACATGATTCGCAGTCAGCTTGGGCTGAAGGAATAGCTAATATAATTATATTTCTTTTTAGACTTGGATGTCCTGGGTTTACCTACCCCGCTCTTAGGTGTAAATCAATGACCCATTTTCCCCGTGAGGCGATAACACGTACGCATCCGAGGTATCTTACCATCACCAAAAACACGCAGGACAGAAGGGGGGAAGAATTCGCCGTTTCCTTACCCAGTAAGTTCTGTCGAACATTGATTACTTGTGCGTTTTTCCGTGACTATTACTTATGCGTTTTTCCGTGACTCTGATGAATCCCTTATCTAGGATTATAATCCGGGACCCCGGGATTGTCGCGGAAAAACTCCTTTTATTTTCCTCAAACTGAAAGGATTTGAGTTTCAACTACCAAATTCTGCGATACTTGATTACTAGCACTGCTTTCTTTAGTGACTGCCAGGTCCGTACATAGAGATCCAGGGCCCCTAGGCAGTTAATAGATAAACCCCCTTTTGGGTAGTTTAGCAAAAAAAATAATTCTGTATTTGTTTAACGTTTAAGAAAATAGACTAGCAGACTCAAATATGAAACATGTTACACTTTTGTACACATTATAGTTACCAATTCGGCCCCTGGCTAGGGCCCCTTCCGAGGTTGGGCCTCCTAGGCAGCGGTTCGTCGTATGTAGTGACACCTAATTGTGAACGGGCGCCTGACTCTAAGACCCAACTCTGTCGGCCGTACCGTACTGGCAAAGGAGTTGTCTACAGCGACTGAAAGACTGCGAATAAATTATTGACACTGCCTTGAATCTTGATCCTCACGGTCGCATTCGTAGGTTTACCTAGTAGGTTAATAAGGTCTCTTAGATCTTTTTGTCGCGTGTTATTCTTTTACGTTTTTCTACGCTATCTTTTTCGTTTTCAGTTGTTTATTTTCATCATTATCAAAAGGCGAGGAGATTTTAAGATTTTAATAGGAATATAAAAGTATCAGAATAAAACTATCGTTAGGAAGTCCGGTTCTAGATATTTCGGAAAAATTACTGCCACCACAAAGGAAGCTGTCGGGGTCTGTCGGAGTCCGGTTCTAGATGTTTCTGAAAGATTACTGCCACCACAAAAGAAGCTGTCGGGATCAGCCTCCGCCGTTCACCATACCACCCTCTTCATCGCCTTAGTGTATTTGTGTGGTTATTTTTAGTATTTTTCTTTCTTTTTCTTTGTTTACTCCACTTGCTTTCATTTGTAGAATTGGGGGTAGGAAATAAGTTAATATTATTATTAGTGTACAATGTCATTGTTATTATTATCTGTTACAAATGTCATTATTTTTTATTCCAGTTTTCAAAGACAAAAACACCGAGGGTCTCATCGATGGTCCTGGAAAGCTTCGAAAAGAAGGAAATAAAATTTGTTATACGGATTCGATGGATTTTGGAATGGGATATTGCTGCCTCCAGGTCACATTCCAGGTAAACTGCGGAATCTCGTCCTGACGATACAAAATGTGCCTTTGTTATGGCACTTGCAGCTTCGCTCAGTTGCCATATACCGAACATTTTTCGGTCTGTTTGTCGGTCTGTCTGTCGGTCGGTCAGGCCCCTGTTCTTTAGCTAGGGTACTTCCAGATGTGCTAGAACGATAAAACTTGGCAGGCGTATCAGGGGCCCGACCAAACTAGCTTGGAAATAGTCACTTCCCCGATCCGACCACCTTGGGGGGAGTGGACAGAAGGGGAGTCCGGAATCTTGAGGAATGTTTAATTTTCGAACGGATGATCGGATCTTAATGAAAATTGCTATTTGGAAAGGCCTCGTGTCTCGGATATCCCATTTCAAGTCCGAACCTGGTCTGATGAATGTGGGGGGAGTTGGAAGGGGGAACGGAGCAACACTGTGTAGTGCGAGGTGTACCTTTAAATATTGTCTGACCATTCCTTCCATAATTTCACCGTTTCACCTCGAGTTGTAACCCAAAAATCAAGAAATACGAAAGAAAATAATACAACGAATATAAGCGGTTTGTAAAAATAAAAATTCACTTTCGAGTAGGAACTTTGGTTAACTCAAAGTGTTGTAAGCAATAATTAGCCGATAAGCACCTGTGTGCCAACAGATCGTCACATTGTCTCTGGCAAACTATCCATCGAGCCAGTAGTTCATATTGTCTCTGTTCCGAATTATCTGTCTGAGGAATTGTCGGTCGGAACTGTCCTAATACCTCGTTCGACTAAACCCGTGTACTTGAATGCAAGATTGCTAAAAACGTCGTTCTTTCAGGCATGCAACCTTACCGAAGCGCGAACCTTGTTCGACCAACTGGCCCCGTTGTGTCCGATCCTAGTAAGTCTCGGTATTGTTGTCATTTGTCATTGTTAAGAAAACAATGGTGCCGTTTCAATGAACCTTAAAGCACAGCTCTTACTAGAAACAATCTTTTCCCTATGAAATGGATCAGAAAAAATTTTTTCGAAAATACCATTACTTTCCATCTGAAATTAGCGATTTTCTTGTTAGCGCCTGTCGACTATGTCCAGCCTAACTGCTCTCCGACGCGGCGGCTGGGCGCAAAACATTTGAAAACTGATCGCACCGTGGTTAAAAAGTGTGAAAACTAAGCAAATAAAAGAAGTAATAAACAAAAGCTTCTCAGATCCTTATGTGTGAGAGAGTTGTCAGCAGATGCTGATGATCCCGGCAAACGTTTCTTTGTGTAACGGGCAAAACTCGGCATGGCCAAAAAAGCGCTAAAATTTCGTAGGCACAAAACGAAACAATGGAGAAAGGTGGGGATTTTAGAAGCTTATAATTCTGTATGGGAGCTTGATATATTATAAAAAGCAGAATAAGCAAGAGGGGTCCTTTAAGGGGGTGGGGGGGGGGGGGGGGGGGGGGGGCAGAGATCAATTTTGGGCCCCAATCTCAGTCACAGACTTTAAATTTGATTACTCTTTGGGGGTAAATTTAAAGTAGATTTCGAATTTATCTTAAAGTAAAGTCATTGCTTTGCATTTTAAAAGTTATTAGCGGCCAAAAAATCTAGGGGTGCCATGCCCTTTTCCTCGAAAAAAATGGCGCTTCTCAGTTTAAAATACAAATTTTAAGTTGCCGCACCTACAGCACAGGTACGTTACTTAGGACGTAATTGGACGTCTTGTAATTTTTAAAGCGTCGCCGTAATATGTCGATTGCGGGTGCGGGAGGAAGGTAAAGAAGGAAATGGCAAAAACGGCGTTAGCAAGGAAGAGCTCGTAGTCAGAACAATACGGGGTGTGGGCTAAAGTTGTGATAGGCTAATGTATAGTAGGTGGGTAGTGAGAGTTATGCATGAATTGTTTGCAGGGGATTGTAAAGTTAATTTTTTTTCTTTAGTGGATTCTTTATGAGATCTTTGATGAAAAGTACCTACCTACCTGTTCCATTTGACCTCCCTCCTCGAACTCATCTTAAGGCCCAATCTCACCAATCGGTTAATCCCCCTCCACTCTTCTAGCTAACACTGACAGCCGCCTCACCCATCCACCGTGGATACATCACTGATACCGACTGTCGTTGGAGCATTATTTCGCAGTGCACAGATTGCCGCACAAGGGAAGAACGGGGGTTAGAACCTCTGAGGACCAGCAAGTTTGTGATTCCAAAGCCACGTTATTCGTCAATCAGCTCCTATATTTCTGACGATGGATCCGCGTAAGGGTTTTTCAGTTTTTCTTTTTTTGTTTATTCTATGAGGAGATGTGGCTGTGGGAAGGGGTCACCAAGAGATGGTTATATTTTTGTCCTTCATAATGCTTCCGAATGGTTCGGTCGCCTTGCAAAAGTAAGGTTTTCGGCCAAGGCTAAAGTACAGCGGTTTCTTCGAGAATGTAGTCCCCAAAATTCCCCAGTGTTGGAAAACGAGACCGTTAAAGTTGTGGTCGCATCAAGGTACGCGCTAGAAATGCGCTAGTCAAGGTGAGGTAAGGTACGGGCTATAGTTGAAATATAGTGACAGGGAGTGATAAAAATTAGACAATTCTAGAGGAACCAGGTCCGGACATAGAGATCCAGGGCCCTAGGCAATTTACAGTCAGGGTAGCTCATTGGTAATTACGCAGAGACAAATACTTTACTTTATTTTTTATTTTTTTATTTAACATTCAATGACTTTAGAAAATAGACAACTAGACTTAGAGATGGAATAGACAACCATACATCTTTAAACATTATAATTAGCATTTCGGCCCTGGCAGCTGCTTAGTCTGCCTAGTTGCTTAGTTTGCCTACTAAACCCTAACTCTTTCCTTAGATACAACGACTCCGAAATACTACTGAGCCAGGACCATCTCAACACCTTAGTGGAATCCGGAGTTCCGGATCCGCTTGCTCGCCATATTGCTCACTTATTCATCCGCGATCCTTTGATCCTATTTAAGGAGAATGTCGGACAGGACGACGCGTCGAACGTCGACCATTTTGAGGTTAGTAGGTTTCCAAATTTTCAAGCTGTCGATGAAACAGAAAAAACTTTTTGTAGTTTGTGAGGGTAATTTAGTTTTGGTTTGTTATTCTGTTTTGTATGTACCACCTAGCCCTTGGGTTTTTTGTGTAAGAGATATCATTTAATATGTGTTATAAATATGATTTGTTTTATTCATGTTAAATTTGTAATAAATATCATCACCGCTTTTTTGGGACAGGAGAGGCTCGAGGCGGTATTCTTTATTTTACATTATTTTGTGTTCAACTATTTGTGAGATCATTAGCTCTTGGATTGCCGGACGCGAATTTCGAATTGCCAGTCGGTCAATAAGTTATTCTTAAGAAAGAAGCCGTTTACAGCTTGCACGTGGTTGAACGTTGTACGTGGTTGCTCGTTGCACGTGGTTGTACGTTGTACGTGGTTGAACGTTGCACGTGGTGCAGGTGGCCAGGCAGCAAACGTATCTACTATAGGTATGGTGTAAATGTAAATACGCGTACACATATACAGGTCATAAGAGGGTCTATGAGATGACCATGTGTCTAACCATGGAGGGCGGCTCAAATATATTTGAACCTGTTATGCCTTTTATATGCCTTTTAGAGTCCCAGACTCAGTGTGACCTTTGTGGGATGGAGAATATCATATATTAAAGATAGCTCGTTATATTTTTCAGAACATCCATTCGACCAACTGGCAATCAGTGCGACTGAAGCCACCCCCTTACAATTCCGACATTGGTTGGAGGGTGGAGTTCCGCCCTTGCGAAGTACAGTTCACCGACTTCGAAAATGCTGCGTATGTCTGCTTCGTAGCTCTCCTGACCAGGGTCATCCTTTCCTTCAGACTGAGCCTTTTAGTACCAATTAGCAAGGTAAAAGTTTGATGGAATTCTTACCTTGCTTAACTTTACTTACCAGACGAAGGTCCATTCTGCAGCACCAACGGTAACCGGAATAACTCCTTTTCCTGCAATTAGTAGCCCACGGTCCCAACGTCGGATCTAGATTTTGACGTCTTCTTAGACCATCCAGTGGTTCTTCTCGTTTTATGGTTCTACATTTGAAGAACACTTAAAGCACCATGACCTATTTTTTTTGTCAGCTGATATATAATTGCCCTTTAGGCAATCGGAACATGAAAACTGCAAGTTAAAAATAAAATGCAAATTGCATATGTTTTAAGTCAATCACTTAAAGGGCTCACCGTCGCACTGAAATTGTATGGCGTTCTCCAGTGGTGGATTGCAGATTATTTACAAATGTTTGGCATAGGAAGAAATGGCATTTGGGCCGGAACAAAATAACACTAAGCAGTAGCGCCGATACCTATGCTTTCGATGAATCGCAAACGGGCCTTTCTCATACCGCCGTCCACTTCGCTTGCGGCATTCAAAGCAAGACAAACTTGCGGGTTTAAAAAATTCTAGCAAAGCTAAGATGCGGTGTGTAGACATCGAGGAAGCAGGGGATGTTGTATCTTTTTTTTTTTTTTTTTTACTGTGGACATGGAGTTATCGGAGCCAGGGCTGGTGAGAACGACTGATTGAGTTTCAATAGGGACGTTGTCTATTGTGTGTCGTTTCTTTCTCGAGTCTTGGCGCAACTCCCTAGTGTTATTTTGCTCTGGTAGGGGGT
Organism: Branchinecta lindahli; assembly: GCA_023053555.1. Lineage (NCBI taxonomy): Eukaryota > Metazoa > Arthropoda > Branchiopoda > Anostraca > Branchinectidae > Branchinecta > Branchinecta lindahli. The sequence goes on from JAKZAO010000003.1 coordinate 16,252,037, forward strand.
TTGATCCTAATCAGGTTGCCACATGCATGGGTTGTATATATAGAGAATACGGATTGCGGATCCGGCTAGCAAAGAAATTGTGTGAAAATTAGAATTTGGTGACTGAAAATACATCGCGGGCGCTGAGAAAAAAAATGAATTGGAATAGTCACTGGCACGGATCCTTTATAGATTAGAATAGAATAGATTTATTACGAAGTCCCAAATATTCAAGAGAATAGCACTGGAATTAAAAAAAAAAAAAAAAAAATGGTCTAAGAAATTTCAGGTGTCGAAGATTTTTTCGTTGTAATTTCTGATGAAGTAGGGGACAAATTAGAGTTGTGAAAACCGGCTGACATTCACCCTGGGTAGACTCTGGATAACTTATGTGCAGCATGGTTTCGCATCGCACAACTTCCCTGTGCATAGACGATATACAATGTCGAGTCGAGGTCCTTCACACACTCCCACAGCCCCTGCTTTGGACCAGTCACACATCCCAGTGACGCAGCTAACCGGCACACGTCATTCAAGAAAATCGGGTTCCGGCTAAAAAACCCCCGGCGAAAACCCCCCCGGACAAAACCCCCCCGCCAAAACTCCCCCGGCTAAAACCCCCCCGTGACCAAACCCCCCCCGGTACCAAAACCCCCCCGACCAAAACCCCCCCGGTACCAAAACCCCCCCGACCAAAACCCCCCCGGTACCAAAACCCCCCCGCATAAAAAAAGACGGGTATGTATGAGTAAAGTAACTGTTAGGTAGAGGGGTCCTTTAGGTCCTTAGACACTCACACATTTTAGACTGGGATTTACTGGGCAACAAAACGAACAACCATGTGACAGTTTTACCATTGACAAGCACGAAGGTGAAGCGCTGATAGAATATTTCTGGGACTATCTTGAAGTGCTATCACAAAACGAGCTCAACATTTCCCTTGACCCAAAGGATCCTCCCATTAAGTCTCATCAAAATATCTCATTCCCTTCGAAAGTTATCCTGCTCACAGACGGAAAGTAGGACAACTTTTGCGGTGTCATAGGTTTTCCTCCGCTTACTGCCCACCTTTGAGTTTCTGGTATGAATCAGGGATAACTAAAGAGCAATCAGGCAAAGGGAGCTTCACATTGCACCAATGGGTGGCATCCTAACTGCAGCTTCCTTGCCAAGAAGGAGGAGGCATTGGGAAAGGATTTGTTGGGGGGATCGATACACAGAGTGGAACTGGCTTTGATTTGATCATTCACATTTAACACCTCACTGACAACAGCTTCAGTTAATGAATGCGGGTGTTTGGTGACTTCAGCAAAACCATCAACCTTCACCTTCGCCTTACACTCTCTTTGTTTATCATTGTTCTGATACCCACTGTACTTCAGACATTATTGTAGAGTCAAGTTTGTGAAAGAAGTTTATTTACTCTTACTCTCTAACTACCAGTTACTCTACTTATACCCGTCTTTTTTATGCGGGGGGGTTTTGGTACTGGGGGGGTTTGGTCGGGGGGGTTTTGGTACCGGGGGGGTTTTGGTCGGGGGGGTTTTGGTCACGGGGGGGTTTTGGTCGGGGGGGTTTTGGTCACGGGGGGGTTTTAGCCGGGGGGTTTTTTGCGGGGGGGGTTTGTCCGGGGGGGTTTTCGCCGGGGGGGTTTTAGCCTAGACCCAAGAAAATCACTATGTATGATGTTAGCCGGGGATTGGCAGGCGACCAGGCCACGTCCTGTTCCTGGGGTAATATCTGTGGCGGCTGAAGTTATCTAGCATGCCACATGTTGCCTTTTTTTCAGTCGTGTTTGACCCTGGCAAAGCACTCTTTTAAAGGTAGCTGTCTTTGTATATATTCCTGGCACTGATGATGTTCGGTAATGAATAGCTTAGTATCTTAGTATTTCACATAAGATGTATCAAGTGTACGGAAATGTTTTATGTTTTTCAGCTAGACGAAAATATGGAACGTTGCCAAGAAGCAGATGCTGTAAAAAATAGGAAATTCTTCTTCAGGAAGGATCCCTCAGGAATCGTGGACGAAGTTGAGGAGATGACAGTCAATGAAATTGTCAATGGGAAGGTAAGGGCCTTTTTTTTTAAGGGGCGTCGCGGATATCCGGCGAGTTGAAAAGGCAGGGGCACCCCCCCCCCCAACTTTTTGAGACTTGGTAAACTTTTGGGCCGAAGGCCTAAGATTTAAATTGTTCGGTTATTCTTCGATAACGGAATCGTTCGGTATAATTACCGGGATTTGGTAGTTATACAGAACCCGAATAGGCTATCGGTCCGTAATTATACGGTATAATTATCGAAATTCGGTAGTTTGTTCGGTATAATTACGAGGATTCGGTAGTTATCACGAATCCCGAACTTCGGTCCATTTTCGACGGAATTATATCGTATCCGATCAGTCCATAATTGTTCAGTATAATAACCGGGATTCGGTATCTAGTTCAAGAATGTCCGTCCAAACTTGTTCGGTATAAGTACCGAAGTAGTTTAAGTCGGATTGGTCCTTACTACTGCCCAATGTGTGGGGACATGAATGAGAATGTGTTGCACCTGATGTGTGAATGTAGTGAATTGGATGAGTTGAGGGATGAAGTGTTTGGAAAAGGAGTGTATGATGGGAATGGTTGGTTAAAGTAATGAAGGATGAACGCTTTTTTGGAGTTCGCCAGTTGGGAAGATTCCTTAAGCTTTCGATGAAGCATCGAGAACGATTTATTTAGGCCTAGTTGGAACTTTGTGAAAATTTGTTTTCCATTTTGTTTTGTATTGCCATGGCCCTCGGGCTTTTTGTGCAAATATATATCGTATCATATCATATACCGGACCTTGATTATCAGACCATAATTATTCGGTATAATTATCGGGATTCAGTAGTCACACTGAATCCCGGTATAATTGTTCAGTATAATTGTTCCATAAATATTCTACATGTAGTTATCCCGAACTTTGGTCCAGTTTCGAAGTCCTAAAATCTACGGTAGACCTATGGCGCTGCTTAAAAGAGATGGTACCGCAGGGCTCGGGTAGAAGCTACCGCCCAATATTTACGGAAACGATCACGGATTTTCGGTGGAGTGGCTTAGAGACAAAGCGACAAAGGTCCTTATGAATTTAGATTATCTGTTCTTGGTACAAAGCAGAATCAGTAGGCTTTGTTGCAGTTGATGTATCAGCTCCCGAAACTCCCCTTGATTTCTTCGTTTTCTTCCAGAAGAACTCGTTTCCCGGATTGATTCCGCTCATCGAGACCTACCTTAACACAGTCGAGTCGGATGCAGAAACCCATTCAAAGATTCATGAGTATCTTGACCTTATTTCCAAACGGGCAAGTGGAGAGCTTCAAACGGAAGCGTCGTGGATAAGGAGCTTCGTTCGGTCACACCCTTCTTACAAGTAAGGAGTCTGGGGGGTTGGTTTTGGATTTACAGTCCAAGAAACAACCAGTCGCTGGCCGAAACCGGCTGCAGCCTGAAATTGTCGAGTCTTGAAATTCGGAAAACGAGGATGTTTCTAGCCACCCAAGATCCGGAATTAGCCACTCAGAGTAGCTCTAACGAGACTGAGTGGTAGATCTTACAATTAGGTGGAACTGTGCTAGTTGAGATCCTGAACTCAGCATTGCTGGTCGTTAATTCCGCAGCCTAAAGATGGTCAAATCTTGACATTCCGAAACAGATAATGTTTTCAGCCTACCACGTTGCGAAACTAGCGACCCCTCAGTTTAGGATGTATTTACAGTATAATCCGAACGTATTTTGAAATCCGAGCGTATTTGCGTGAGCCATGACAGGTTTTTGGTCAGATCTACCTATCATCTGTTTACCAATGTGGGGAGGATGAAGGATTTGGCTATGGATCTTCCATTCATGAGGCTCACAGAGTTCTACCTCTTCCAGATTCGACTCGGTTGTCAATGACGAAGTAACATATGATCTCATCTCGGCTATCGCTGACATCGAAAAAGGAGTGTCCAAAGAACCCACCCTCCTCAACAGCTATCATTAAGTGCCCAGAATTGCACGTCAGTCGAAGAAAACAGCACTGAATGGGAAAAGTTGTTCACACTGTCAGAAGTTTGATAACATGTAACGCCTGCGTGCGCATCCTTGTGTTAATAGTGCTGACAGATGCCGACACTATTAGTGTTATGACCCTTTGAGTGTTATTTCTCGCGAAAAGATGATAATTAAGAGGGTCGTATATACGCATTCTCGGCAGCCGTCCTAACATTTACCACAAGGATGCGCATCCATGTTTCAAATGTTATCGCACTCCTGACAGTGCAGGAAGCGAATGATGTTGGAAGGAGGGATGTTGCTATCCAGACGGTCATCATGACCATCTGGAACTATCTTAGATATTATATGACACGGAGTGTGTTTTAGCACTGAGTATAATAGATATTATTTTTTTAGTGTGTTTTAGCACTAATTAAACATTGCCCTTCTAAGTTTCGATTATTTCTCCCGGCTCCTGCGTATTACCTTTTCTGCTCCTCTGCTCTGCTACCTCTGCAACTTCTTCTCATCCAGTCGGGTTTCATTTTTGTACAGTCATCTCCAATGGCGCTAACCGCGCGCCTCAATCAATGTTGTCTGCTTCAGCGCACTCTCAGTTTACCAGAATTGAAATAAGCCTACCGACGTAGAAGCATATTGGAAATAAGTCTGCTGGTTGCGAATCATACTTGATGGCGCGTAAATGCTAGGCCAGCTGATACTTATTTTAGCGATATTTCGGACCTTCTTTAAAGGATCTTTTTCCCGGTGTAGCTAGAAACATGAACATAAGTTGGCAGTGGCGGACTTGGAACATGAGTTCTCATTATATGAGTTCTTATATTATATAAGGTTTGAAGCCAAGCTGACCATTCATTGCAAACCAAATTAAGAAAACGAGATTTTCGGGGTTTCTTCTAGATCAGCTAATTATCCCTCTAAGATGATGTGCGAGGGATAAACGGTTTGCCGGAAGTGCAACCGAAGTATCCGGAATTTCATTTATCCCTCGCACATCATCTTAGAGGGATAATTAGCTGATCTACAAGAAACCCCGAAAATCTCGTTTTCTTAATTTTGTGTGAGTTCTTATTTCCTGCTAAAGCCTGAAGAGGACCCTTTACAAAGGTCACCCCTTGGCCAAGAAGGGTTGAATTATCGTTGGAATACATCTCAGTTGATTTATCCGTTCAGCGACATCTAACATGGAGATATTCTAAATCACCCTTTTCAAGGTGTGGCTAGAAACAAGAATATAGGAAAGTTGGCAGTAACGGACTTGAGACATAAGTTGTTAGTCGCAGCAAAAAGATGACCCTTGCGGCTGAAAAGATGAAATGTCGCTGAAATACATAAGGCGTATTCTCGCCGTTCCCCGAGGACTCCTCGGGGAATCGAAGGGAACGGCGGGAATAGGGGGAATCACTCCACACGGATTCCGCGTACAGAAACAGCGAGAACACGGGGAATGCTTCTAAAAAGTTGTTTCAAAAAAGAATTATGCAGTTGACGAAATTAGTCTGGATTCACTTTATTTTTGATTTTGTTCATTCTGATTGTTTTCAATTAATTCTACATTGCATCAACACCAGCAAAAATTGATTCCCCTCTGAAAGGGAGTCATTTTTGATGATGGTGATGATAATCGGAGCATTCCCCGTCCGTGGCGACTCGCGAGAATACGGGGAGTGAGTCCCCAGGACAAACAAAAACGCGGGGACTCCTCAAGTGGAGTCCTCGGGGAACGGCGAGAATACGCCTATATCAGCTGATATATTCGTTCAGCGCCATCAACACGGAGATAAATTAAAGTCATCCTCTTCAAGCCGTAGCTAAAAACAAGAACATGACTTGGAAATGACGGGCTTAGAACGTGAGTTCTTATTCCTATAACTGCAGCCTGAAGAAGACCCTGCCAAAGAAAGGGTGAAATATCTGTTTAGCGCCATCTAACATGGAGATAAATCTAAGTCATCACCTTCAAGCTGTGGTTAGAAACTAGAATATGAGTTGGCACTGACGGACTCGGAATATACGTTCTTATTCCTAGCTGCAGTCTGAAGAGGACCCTGATCAAGATGGGCTGAAATATCGCTGAAATAAATCTCATTCGACTCATCTGTTTAGCGCCATCTAACATGGAGATAAATCTAAGTCGCAATATGCGATGAAATTGTCCGTTAAACCACAGCTGAATCATCCACAGCTTGAAAATAACCCTGGCCAAGAAAGGCTGAAGTATCGCAGGAATAAATCCGCTGAATTTTCTGTTTAGCGCCATATAACATGGAAATAAATCATTGCATGTCCTCTGATCAGCGAATGGCGACCGAAAAAACCTGAAACTTTGGTCCCGCTGGGATAATAACTGATATAGCATTTTAATTTAACCTTTTTGCTGTGAATAAATACCAGTATTGTATTTACCATTTACACGCAGAGCATGTCAATAAACGAGTCTAACGTCAGTAATACATTTATGTACAAGAATAATATGATACAATTGCTGTAATACAGATATTGACTGGACTAGAACATAATCATCACTAGACCCAGGACTAGACCCTATCGAACTGTAGTTTTTCTCGCGTTTATCAAGCCTCTCGTAAAAAGACGTAGCCTATTTCTTCCGAGTCTGACAGCCCGGTCGCACTAGCCACAAAACGGTGCAGATTTAGAAGTAAACTCGACAGGGAAATCCGCGCAGAAATCTGCGTCGTTTTGAGCCCAGTGTGACCGGGCTCTGATATAGCATACTGTCACATCACATAGCATACTGTAACATGTTCTGTCTCTTGGTTCCAAGAAAGTACAATACTGCTCAGTAGCAGAACATCCGTCTCTCCCTTCTCGCATTGCGTCGTTGCTCCAACTATTCTATTCCCGACTCAAATTGACGCACTGCATGCCACACCACACCTATGCAACCTTCAATGCACGAGCCCTACGGTCCTATCCAAGCAAATGGTGTACAAGCTATCGGTTAGAAGCACCGCTCAGTATTTACGGACAATCGTGGATTTTTTTCGGATTTTTGCCGTGGACGAGAGACAGCGGTTCTTTTCATTATTCTCTTTTGGCTCTAAATTACATTATATGCCGAGGATGGACTCCACACATCATCACTGCCAAGTGTGTGTTCTGTATTCACGGCTTCTAACATCCGGTAACTACATCTTGTCTGAACTCAGTCCACTGTTAATGCAGGATTGTCGTAAATTTCCTTTTCCAAGTCGGTCATCGCTGGTGTGTTCTGCACCGGGCTTGGCGGTCTGTACATAAGGGCGGCGACGACGAAGCATGTGATGGAGAGTCCTTTCATAATTAGGCTGATAGTAACCATATTCCTGGAAAGAAGGAAAATGTGTTACATGGACTGATAAGGGATCAATAGCGTGAATCCTGACATGGGCAGGAAATCTGCAAGATACACTTGTCTGGATAAAGAAGTCCAGTAATGGGATCCCATCGAAACCTTTGGTCTTTTTCTTCAAAAGGGAAGTTGCAGCCATCAGCGGCCACAGACAGGGACTCAGGTTTGACATGGATTGTCGGCCCAATTAAGGGTGCATTTACACGCTGCGTAAAATCCGAGCGTATTTTGAAATCCGAGCGTATTTTACGCAAGTATTTGAGCTAGAAAAGGTTTCTAGCAATACGGACGTATTTGTATATAAAACGGACCGATTTCTCAAATACGTCTGTATTGCTAGAGATCTTTTCAAGCCCAAATACGTGCGTAAAATACGGACGTTTTTCAAAATACGCTCAGATATACGCAGCGTGTAAATGTACCATAAGCTTGCTTCCAACAGAGATTCGCGGAAACCGCCCCGTGAATAAACTATTTTTCCAGCGAATACGCTTTGGCTGCTATTTTTGTTCTAATCGGATTTGGGCCCCGTAGTCTATCAGAGTTATACTAAGTATATCTAAGTCATTTTAATTTTTCTACGTAATTAAAAAAAAGTAATATTATAAGTAATTTATTTTTAAATGTTTTTTTTTACTGCTAAAACTTGATACCAGCCAGTTTTGAAAATCGCTCCGAGACCGAGGCTTTGCTGGGTTTCTGCCTTTCACAATGGAGACTGGCACCAGTTCGGGTATTAGCTAATCTAAGACCCAAATTGAAATCTTCTGAGGGCGCTAGCCAATCAGGCTATTTTGCGGAATATTCTAATTGGCTAGTGCTGAACCAAGCCCAACAGACAAAAACCCATCCACACCTTGCTGTTTCGAAAACTGAATGTGCATTAGGTCACCATTTTCCCATATTATGTACAAAGGAATACGGGGCTAGTCGTCCGTATCGCTTGTTTGGGTCAGGACTCGGGTACGAGGGGTTTTTAGTATCGAACTCCTCTTCAATTTGTCCTATCTGCAACCTTTTTGATTACTTCTTCTGGGTGCCTTAGCTTTCTCACTGCTCTAAATTACGCCTTATGCTTTACCGTATTTTACACAAATTCTGTCCAGTAGTTCTACTTACGTTGCAAGCCCTGCATTGTCGTAAATAAGGCAACCCTCGCCTTCGCAGCCTTTTTCGGGAAGAATACAAGCTGTATCAATTACGCTGCCATAGATGATTGGTCCTGGGATCGAGCCCAGAAGTCGGATGATAATCCACTGGATTCCGAGAGCGAAGCTTCTTTGGTCAGCCGTGACGCACCTAGCAGAGAATATGGTTAAAACGATTGAACAACAGTGGATCAGTCGAAGAGGCTTTAATCCATTCAGAAGAGAGCTCTCAGCAGAGACGTCATTTCTCGGAAACATAAGTGGGGGCAACGGCGTCGTCCCGCGTCTCCTTTGGAGTCCTTTGCACTCTTTAACGTACATCAGACATAGGTGACACATCTTGTCTATTAGCTTTTACAGTGATTTTTCCTGGGTAGCTCTAGGGCCCCTTGGAAAGCCAGGGGAAGCAGCTGCCCGCTCCCAATGATGCCCCTGGCTCCCAAGATAATCAACTGTCAAGGCAGGTATCTTCTCCTAAAAGAATTCCCAGTTCCAACTCAGTTGTCAGACGGGCACTTAGCGCTCAGTTCGCGAGATCGATCATGAAATGTTTTTTTTCCAGATTCACAAATCATAAACTCCTCTTAAACCACGCTTAATCTCAATCTAAAATCAGGAAAAAAAATAACTCTCACCTCTATACTCGCCAAAACAAGGGGGGGGGGGGGGAGCTTTGTGGCGGTGTGTGTTGACTCGGTGAACAACTGATACCTCTAGCATTATTTTTGATAGTGTTTTTACTTATCTCTGCTTCAAGTTTTGATGACAAGCTCAGCTGGGCTATTTTTATATTCAAATGTGTATGTTATCTGCACCTGACGAGAGACGCCAAGTTCGACTATCACGCTGTGAAAGTTCGTTCTTAAATATATATCATCATCACAATTAACTAACTAAACCGAAATCAGCGAAAAACAGCGACATAGCGAATCAATTAAAAACGCTCGATGGACGGAAACAGATTCATAGAGAATTATTCGCCCGTCTATAAGGGCTAGGCCACTAGCATCGACATTCGACTACGTAGCTCCTCCCACAGGGCGGGGCCAAAGAACCTCCTCCCTTAAGGCGGAGACTGGATGAATAATCTTCATTATTCATATTATTTCCCACTGGAAGGTGGAGACAGGTGGAGCCGGGTCAGCATCGACATTCGACTGCGTATCTCCTCCCACAGGGCGGGGCCAAAGAAACTCCTCCCTTAAGGCGGAGACTGGATGAATAATCTTCATTATTCATATTATTTCCCACTGGAAGGTAGAGACAGGTGGAGCCGGGTCAGAAACGTAAGGAAGCCGGGGAGTTGGATCACGCAATGTGCTCGACTTACTTGGGTCCCATTAGAGCGTTCCTGCGATTCCATTACCGGGTTGGATCTGGGTTGGATACCATGGTCGTTTGGGCCCACCAGATGTTCTTGCTTTACTGCTTCTCACGCTTGAACTGCCCTCTGGCCGAAATTTCGGATTTGCTTCACATTACCGAGTCCTCAAAGCGAAAGAATCGGAACTAGACACGGACATTGGTTTCCTAACTCGTCGCCCCGCTGTCCAACCCAGTCCTGCTCCCCACACTTCCGGCTATGCCTAACGATTGCTGCTCCTTTACTGTCCCATCCTCTCACTCTACCCCCCTTCGCTTCTGATAGTCTCACTCCCTCCCTTCATGTCTACCCATACCCAAGAGCTTCTGGTCCCTAGTTTTTCCCTCTATTCTCTTACTGCCTCCCTCCGGCTCACTGCCTTCCTCAAACTCCAGCCATGATTAAAAGCTTCTGGTCCCTAGTGTTTTTTTCTTCTTCATCAATCACTCTGGATCCTGTCATCTGGCTTTACCCTCTACTGAACCGAGAGGTTCGTAGTGAGCAACTAATCAGGGCCGTGACGGAAACGCGTCCACAAAAAGACCTAGACGACAACACGTAATGTTCATGGATGACGACAATACAACTTGAAAAGCAGAGAGAATCTTACCGAAGAGTTCCAGACAGCGCGGGCATTATGCACATCACCGTGACGAAAAGCAAGGCGAATATAACGCCCAGAAAGATGTCCTGTGAGCCGCAGTTGTTCGTACACTTCCCTCTTTTTGCAACACCTTCTACCGTTTTGTTCCCAATCGTCCAGTTCTTGGGAGCCGCTTCGACGCAGTCACAATCTCCGTAAACCTATAAAGATCAGTAGTTTTGGTGGTTTTGCCCCTGCTTGCTGGAGGCCGTCATTTCAACGGCTTAAACTCAGGGCTTGACCCCTCCTTGTACTGATGATGTGGATAAAGAATACATCTGTATCGCCCTTTTCTTGCAGACTCTACAAGAATTTAGTACAATAGTACATAGTATGCAATAGTACAATTTGGATTTGTTGGTCACGATGAAGCACATATCAAATTTACAAGAGATGCTTCCTGTGGGCATGCCAGAAAAAATCAATCTATATAACCACAACAGATTTATCTCCCAACGTCTCTACCGGCCATTCATTCCTCCTCGCCTCCACCCTTAGTTTATAACTTCCCTACTTAGCTCCTTTAACTCTTCACAAATATTCACAAAATGCTGTGCCTTCTGGTGTTACGTTGGGCGGTAGAAAAGACCATCCCTTACCCCCTAGATGTTAACCTATACGATTTGATATATATTAATTAAAGCCCGAGGGCCATCGCATACAAAATAAATAAAAAACAAACAAACAACTCTTCGAATGCAAAACTCTTCTCCGTGCTTCCAACCTATCCGTAAGACCCTTCCAAGTTGCCCAACCCCAAACAGACTTCTCTCCTTAAACTTTTCAACCAACCATCCTCCCGTACAAAATCGCTCCCCAAATATTTCAACTCTCAAACCATTCAATTCCACACATTCGCACATAAAAGGAAACAAATTCTCATCCCCACAACCACACGACGGACCACTAGACCGCCCTTTTGAACTTGACTGACTTAAGACTGACTGACTTCTGACTTGAGATGAAACTGTAAACCCCGACTGGTATCAACTTCATGCACTTCACTGTGCACGTGTGACCAGAGGCGTTACTTGCAAAAAGGGGGCAAGGCATTTACCGACTGGCTGGTAATTTTTTCCAACTGTTTTCAAGAAAAATCGACTGTTTTCAAGAAAAATCGACAGTTATAAATCGACTGATTTTCAGAAAAAAAACGTCAGTTTTGACGAAAAATCGACTGATTTTCAGAACAAGAGCTGTAAGCTCATATGGCACTTGCTGAGATGTATTGTTTGATCAAAAGTACTTTTAAGGTTACCGGCCTTTGTGGTTCAGATGTGCACTTTAATGGAGCTAGAGAAAAAGTATTTTTTGACTGTAATGACGCGCACTCTAAAGGCCTAGAAATTCATCTGTAAGAAAAACTATTGAGACAAAAACGATCACAGGCCCTTAGGGATCATTGATATATACCGTTTGGTCAAAAGTATTTTTTAAACTTTTCGGTTAAAATGCGCACTTTAACGGTGATAGAAATAAATTTTGAAGCAAAACAACTGTGGCACAAATCATCTTGGGTTGAGATGTATCGTTTACAAAAAAAGTACTTTTCGACTTGGCGGTTCAGATGCGCACTTTAAGGGAGCTAGAACTTCATTTGTAAGCAAAACCCCTGAGTCAAAAATAATAATGAGCTCATGGGGATCATGAAAATGTAAATTTTGCTTAAAAGTATCTTTCTGAATTTGCAGTCAAGATTGGTACTTTAAGGAATGGTCGGATTTAGAAAGTGACGGTTTCTAAGCTAATCTTGCCGAATCTCTAATATTCCAGCCAAGTTTCATCGTCCTAGCACTAATGGAAGTACCTTAAATCGCGATCGCCGGAATTCCCCCCCCTCAAACTCCCCACAGTCACCGGAGTCAATGCGGTTGTGTACAAAGATCAAGACATGACAAAGATCACCAGAGACATGTCCTCTGTTCAATTATCAAATTTCACTCAAATCCGATCAACCGTTCCAAAGTTACGCATGACTCAATATTCCGGATTCCCCCTCCCGCTACTCCCCCCACGACTATCGGATCATGTAAATTTTTATTTATAAGTCAGTTTGATCGGGTCCCTGATACGCCTCCCAAGTTTCGTCGTGAAAATCCCCCAAACCGCCATTACCGGAATTCCGGGAAACTCCCCTCTATCCCCCCCCCCCCGTGTCCGGATCCAGTCCAAATGTGTAAACGATTTATCTAGAGCAGGTGCTTGTTCTACCCAGCAAGTTTCACCGCGATCCCTCCATTCTAACGGTTTCTCGAGATTTCCGGTCTCCCCCCCCCTACTCCACCATAGCTGTCGAGTCCGGTCCGGACTTCAAATGGACGATGACATCAGAGGTATGCCATTTATTCAGTTATTAAGTTTCATTCCAATGCGATCACCCGTTCGAAAGTTACACACTACTCCAATTTTCCGGATTCCCCAGCCCTCCACTCCCCCCCCCCAGGTGGTCGGATTGAGAAACTGATTATTTCCAGGTTATTCGGATCGGGTCCCTGATGCTCCTGCCAAGTTTCATCGTCCTAGCACATCTGGAAATACCCAAACTCAAAAAAGTTTGACAAAAACTACTTAATTTTCCGGATTCCCCGGCCCAACACTCCCCCCCAGATGGTCGGATAGTGAAACTGATTATTTCCAGGTTAGTTATATCGGGTCCCTGATATGCCTGCCAAATTTCATCGTCCTAGCACATCTGGAAATACCCCAACTCGAAAAAGTGTGACAAAAACTACTTAATTTTCAGGATTCCCAGGCCCACCACTCCCCCCCAGATGGTCAGATCATGAAACTGATTATTTCCAGGTTAGTTATATCGGGTCCCTGATATGCCTGCCAAGTTTCATCGTCCTAGCACATCTGGAAGTACCCTAACTCGAAAACAGTGGACCGCCCGACCGACCGACCGACCGCCCGACCGACCGACCGACCGAAAAGTGATCGGTATATGGCACTTGAGCGGAGCTGCAAGTGCCATAAAAACCGACTGTTTTCAAAAAAAAAACCAAACGGTTATTTTTTACCGACTGGCCGACAACATTGGGGGGGGGCGTCCCCCCCAGTCGTGACGCCCCCTGCGTGTGACCGAATGGATTTAGTCTTCCTTTGGGTTTAATAAAACGACTGGCCTTCAAAAGATTTTGGGCTGTAATGGAAAAAGAAAAGTCGTAAACCGTTTGTCCGGGAGTCAGCAGGTATCGCAGGAGTAATGAAGAAGTGCGAAACTCACAGCATAGGTGACCGGCCGCTTCTGTCGTACACAATCAATGCCCGAATACCGAGATGTTCCGGGCACGTACCGTAACGATCTGAAGATCGTCACCCCCCCCCCCAGGTGGAAGAAGCGAACAGGAGGCGAGCGAAAGACATTGCTTCTGACGATCAAAGCAGATGGGAGACGATGGCACACTCGATTGCTATGACCCAGCCACCTACGCCGGACCACAGTAGGTGGAAGGTGAAATGTCCTTGCTTGGTGGGTGCCACGAAGAGCCATGGAGCTTGAGCGCGGAACAAGTACAAATAAGTTAAGTCAGCAAATAAAGGGATTCACAACTTCAAGGGAACGTACACCCCGACGTTGATCGGCACTTACTGGTGGGGTTGTTGTCTTCGAACACCCAGCATGGCAGGGAGAATAGAACTGGACGTTGTCGGCAGAGCAAATCGGATCATAGAGGGACATTGAGCACCCGCAATCATTGTTGCAAGTGAAGTTAAAATGAGGCGACTCGCTTATCGTTAATCTGCAATGCAAAGATAAGAATCATCTTCGGCTAGTCAGTTTCCCCTACAAGTAATCGTTCTAATATTCTAAGACGGTCGACTAGGTTTCTTCGGGTTTTCAAAAATTACCTGTTATCAGTCACATTCAGGCCCCTTTGGTCACGATCAGACACGTGGTGAAACATAATGAGTTTTATAGACAATAATCAAAAGACTGACAAAGCCATACATAAATCATCAATCTATGTGCACATTACCCCCATGATAAAATGTTAAATTCTGCAAATTCCTATAAACAGATTTTCTTGATGGTATTGTACTTAACTTGCTGAATGAAGGGCACTGTGCCCAAAAGTGAGGATTTGTGCATGTTTGGACTAATGCATCCGCTTGTTTTTTTTTACATAGCCTATCCCAGTAGAGACCGTTTCTGTTCTAACTTTCTAAGATTGTCTACTACCTTAAAACCTAGCTCTGTTTCAGAAACTTACACAGCGCTTCGGCTACTTTTAGAAACATTACAGACCTCTTGACTTCGACCACAGATAAATCTGCATAATGAGTCCATGTTTCTTGATCTTCCTGATCCAAATTACCAACTACGATATGATCTAGTTTCGAAAAAAAAATAATCCGGAGCCTGATATATTTGACTGTATTTTCGCAAAATGATCCGAAATTTGCATTTGCACGACAATTCTTCTACACGATTATTAGTTCCAGATGTTACGGTACTTACTCTTGCGGATGATAGTTGAGACCAAAGGTGTTAGCATTGGGACACTGGATGATAAAAACAAAGCAGGTAGCAAAGCCTAATACTGCCAAGAGGATACAGAAGTTCAGAATGCCACGACACTTCAACTTGAACTTCTTAACCACTGCGCCACCAATGAATGTACCGCCGCAACCGGCAGGAACGAAGATAACACCTAGAGAAAGTATGGAATAGAAATTAATTACGCATTCGTTGTTATCAGAGCAAATAACACTAAGGAGTAGCGCCAACTGCCAAGACCTATGCTTTCCATGCTCTGCAAACGAGCCGTATTCGTAGCGCCGCCCACTACGCTTGCGGCGTTTAAAGCAAGACAAACTTGCGGGTTTAGTAATTTCTAGTAAATCAAAGGTCGGGTCTGCGCACGCCAATTAAACAATGGAGGTTTTATCATTTTTTTGCCATGTTCAGAATATGAAGTTATCGGAGCCAGCGCTGCTGAACGGCTGAATGAGTTTCAGTACGGATGTTGTCTATCGCTAGTGGTACTAGTATCACTATGCTATTAGAGTGTGTGTCAATTTTGTCAAGTCTTGGCGCTACTCCCTAGTGTTATTTTTTTGCTCTGGTTGTTGTCTGCTCCAAAGCAGAGTAAAATAACACTAGGGAGTAGTGCCAAGACCTATGCCTTTCTGGCTTCGCAAACGGGCCATACTCATAACGCCGCCCACTACGCTTGCGGCATTTAAAGCAAAATAAACTTGCGGGTTTAGAAATTTATAGCTTTTTTTTGCTGTGTTGAGAAAATGAAGTTATTTGAGCCAGCGCTGGTGCGCGACCGACTGAGTTTCAGTCGAGACGTTCACTATCGCTATTGGTGCTATTGTCGCTGCTATTCGACTATGTGTCACTTTTTTCAAGTCTTGGCACCAGAGCAAAATAACACTAGGGAGTAGTGCCAAGACTTGAAAAAAGTGACACACACTCGAATAAAAGCGACACTAGCACCACTAACGATACTGAACATCCCTACTGAAACTCAATCGGTCGTGCACCAGCGCTGGCTCCAATAACTTCATATCCTGGACACAGCAAAAAAAAGATACAGCCTCCCCAGCTTCCTCGATGTGTGTGGACCTCATCTTAGCTTTACTAGAAATTTCTAAACCTGCAAGTTTGTTTCGCTTTAAATGTCGCAAGAGTAGTGGGCGGCGCTATGAGTACGGCCCGTTTGCAAAGCATGGAAAGCTTAGGTCTTGGCGCTACTCCCTGGTGTTAATTTGCTCTGCTTGGCACTACTTCCTAGTGTTATTTTGCTCTGCTCCAGAGGTTGTATTTTCGGAAGGCAGGCTCCAAGCCAGAAGCTGGACTGCCATGTGCGTTCGAAGGATATATACCTTCCATGTGTTTCGCAGTTTGCAATGCATGGAACCACGCTCCTGGCTGGGTTCGTCTTCGAGTGATGGTGGGTATACAATTGGCGGATCTGGGAGCGCATTTCAAATACATACCGACTTTACGCACTTTTTTGTGCTAAAAACATCTCTATTATAAATATCTATAAAAGGGTGTAAAAATGCTCTGATTTGAAATAATGTAATCCGCGACTTGTTGTTCTGATTGGCTTAATACTGTTAACGATGAACTCGTGTAAGGAAGGTTGCCATGAGGTTCTCTCTTTTTTTTTTTTTTATCAAAGGTGCGGATCGCTTAGATCGACAGTAAAATGAAAAAAAAAAAAAAAAAAGAGATGCGAGTTCGTTTTTTTTAGTAAATCTACATAACTAGTGCGTTATGTAGATTTGTAGTGAGTAGTATTAAATTAGAAGTTGATCGGGCGAGTGTAGTTTAGATTATGCAGTGTGTTGCAAGAATTTATCATGAAGATTTATATTTTGTTGTTTTGTATATGGCCCTAAGGCTTTAAATACATTAAATACATTATTATATGGCAATAATAGACTTTATTTCAGCAACGGTTCGTACATCATAACAGCCAAAAGGAAAGCGACAACAAACAGTAAAACGCGCTAGGGACAGACGTCCCTGAGAATCGCGCCGAAGAGAGGATAAGACATGTTAGGGCGTCGGCCATGAAAGCCGAAGGTCGTGAGTTCAAATCCCGCCTGAGGCGCATTTTTGTCTTTCAGTTCACTCTATACTTATAATATGGCACTTGTTACGGAAAGACTATATAAGATAGTAAACGAGGACGTCACAGGATTTTCGCTCCCTCCCCTATAACTCCCACCGGCGTCCGTCAGGATTCGAACCTATAACTGGAACATCTACAGTTTGCTCGTACCACCCATCAAGTTTCGCTCGAGTCGGATAACCCGTTCGTATTGAAAAGTCAATTTCCAGGAAATTTCTGGAAACGGATGACCGGACCCCACAAAAAGAAGTTTTCCAGTGGCACTGGGTCACGTCTTTAGTGTGCGTGCAAGTTCCGTCGCCCTAGCTTGTGTGGAAGTGCCCGAATTAGCACAAGTTTGACAGACCGTCAGCCTCACCCTTAGACGTCTCTCTCCGTTAAAATCCGGGACTGCTTTACTGTAACAATTTCGGTATAGTACCTGTAGCACAGCAGTTGGTTTCCTGGCCTACATCCAGCGAATTTAGTCACGACATCAATGCGCCACCCCCACTAATAACCACGAGATGCTGGGTTTCTCCCGCAAGGTTTATCACTGTGTCGACACAGTATAAAAAGTAATAATCAAGGGGGTCTGAACGCCTCCCAAAATCTTATAAGACGAGGTTTTTTCTTACCGATTAAAAGGGCAGCTTGACCAGCCGGCATCATGTACTGACTTTCCAAAATCTTCTGTGCGAAACCACCAATTCCAGCGACTAAAAATCCCTCACTCGCTCCTGCCAAACTGATGGCCAAAAATGTCGGATTAGTTAAAATTCCCATCGCGGATTTCGCCATGTCTGTCAGCGTTCCCGCGTTAACAGGGGCCATCTCTTCGTCGTCGTCATCCTCTTTTTTCTTCGACTTCTTCTGGTAGGCTTCGGACACTTTCTGAGCGGCGATAGCCTTGGCGCCTATAATTATGAGCGTTTTTAGACCTGGAGGTCCTGAAAAGTATATAGAACAGTTTAGAAAAATTCAAGTATAAAAAATGGACACGAATCCAGATATTTATGAGTCATCATATAGTTGTAGACGGATGACTAATTTTTTTGTATTTCTTTTGAGTAGATGACGGTACATGGTTAAAGAAATCAACATCACCGATGGAGGAGGATTCGTAGCCCATGACTAAAAAAAACTATTATAAAAAATACCAAGCGGATGACGGGAATCCGGACCCTTTGCACGAATTTTGAAGCTGCCATTTCTTGCTGATTTTTTTTCCTTGGTGACCAGTAGTACGAGGAATTCCGGTCGTGGACGACCGGAATAAACATCTTGCGCAAAAACCCTTAAGTGTTTTGCTGCATTTTTTCCCCGCGGTGGCCGGTTGTGCGCATCAGTCCCCTGAATAGTCTATCAAGCCCAAATTCTTTGCCAATAACTACCAAGCGCATGAACCGGAAGGAATTATCCTTCAACTGAAAGATTGTAAAACGTTTATACACGGGTTGTGTAATTTAGTATGTAATAGTAGCTAATGGAGTTCTGGTACCATGCTACTGGAATCTGGATGAATGATTACGCGAACAAAATAAAAACAAGTTGGCCTAAGAAACAATAGGTCAACTGATCGCGAATAAATTCGCCAGGAAAGTTCTCACTTTGGTCCGTGCTGGTAGATGCGCTTCATCCGGCACTTAAGCAATGTGCACACACAGTCCGATTAGATTTCGCTTGCGAAAATACGCATGCGAAATTCGCTTCACTATGCACAGTGGCATCGTGCGGAGCAAAGGAGGAAATTCGTACCCAACTGCGGAAACCGGACCGTCTGTGCACGTACTTTTGATCTAGATCCCAGCAGAAAGCGATTACTGCACAGCCAACCGGATTCCCTCTCAGTTGAACTGAACAGATGAAACAGCTGAACACTTGAACGAACTAACTTTACGAAGTCAAAGGTCACTGACGTTTCGGGATCCCAAAAAATCGGCTTTCCATCGTTTGAAATCCATCTGATATTTCTTTTTGATCGCCCGGTAAACAATTTTCGCGTTGTGTACGCACTTCACTGGCAAGGAAATACGCGGGGACGAGACGAAAATTCGCCATGCAACTGAGAGCGAAACCTAAACGTAAGCCCACTTGGCCTATCATCGAATACAACAGAGGTAATGCAAGTAAGGTAAGGTATCAGCATCAGCCTTGACCAGGCCTTGACGGCCTTACTGGCGACGCTGGTCCCAGATTCTCTTCCCTCAGCCAGGAAGTGTTATGGTCAATTGGGGGCAAGTCATCCTGGTGCTTTCGAAGACCCTTCTGTCACCTTCCCCAGATTTTTCTAGGTACCCATTTGAAGCTCGGTCGATTTTGACTTGTCTTACTTGGGTCACGCCACTAACGCCCGCCCCGGACCAATGGTAGGCCCCCATGAGAGGGAAAGACTCCTCCAATCCCATGGACCCCCCTATCAATCCCCGCTCAAAAGATCGCGTCAGACGTTTTACCTGGCATCTTAGCTGGAAATCCGGTTACGATCCATCCAACGATGATAGCAGCTAATCCCGTTCCAAGGAATCCGATCCACCAAGCACCAACGTATGTCTGCGGAGTGATGCCGGTTGGCAGGCTAAAGAAACATGCTTTTATAAGCACTCTGTTCTAACTTAATGCATTCTTAAGGGGAGTCGCTGTTGAGAGGCCCACAGCTGACTCTCTCTCCATTCTTATTCTCGAGGCTTTGACTTCAAACGGCATTTTGTACCCACCAACGGTAGGCTACTAATCTGAACTTTTGGTTTGCCGCGTTTAGTCCTGCTTTTGGTTTGCCCTTTAAGTCCTGCATTATTACGTTCATTGATTTTCCATGTTTGTCATCTAAATCGAGGGGTCTCGATAAAGAAAGCCGAAGCCCCGTGTAATCTGCTGAAAGAAGAGCGTAGTAACCTTTCTGAAAGACATGGGGGGGGGGGGGGTAGAATAATACTTAGCTATGCAGGCAAAAGAAAAGCATATTTGACAAAAGAAAAAGCAGAGTAGAAAGAAAAGACGGAACACAGAATCCAATAAAATAAAAAATAAAACCGGATCTGCTTTCACAAAAGTAAAAGCCCATTCACAACGGGTTTTAGCTAATACTCGGTACCAGCCAGTTCCGGAAATCGCTCTGAGACCGAGAATTAGCTGGGATTCTGCCGTTCGCAATTGATACAGGTGCCAGTTTCGGATACCAGCTAGTCTCGCACCCAAGTTGAAATCAGTTCAAAGGCCACATTTATTTATGACCCACGAAATGTTTTACAACAAAAGAAAGCGGGGTAAAGATAGTAGAAAAAAGAAAAGAAAAAGAACAAAGACAACAGGAAAATAACTAACGGAACATACAATAGGCCTACAACCATCAATCAAAGGAGCCTAATCAGTCGGTGATGCGGCAACAGGCGTAGACTGTAAATGGTAGGCTTCAATGGTAGCGTGCCAAGGAGCGTGATGGTTTACTTACACTAGGAAGGACAGACATGAAGAGGAGGCCGTCTTAAAGGGTAAGGGAGCTAATGTGTCTCGATCATGACTCGCAGACTAGGTAAACGCAGATGAGCAGACATCTTACAGAAAACATATTACGCAAGAAGGGACGGGGAAGGGAAAATTGGTTCTGTCGCAGCTACAGAAGGAATGGCAGATGATCGGACAACTTACGGGTCGGGAAAGTCGACGTAGATCTGAAGCATCTCACTGCCGATGAGGTAACCGAGAGCAGGACCAAATGCGACGAATACGTAGAATATCCCTGAAAATCCACACAATTATAAATAAATACTAACGTATTTCGGGAACGAAACAAGGTTGTCGCGAAAAAAAACTTTTAAAGAACGCCGTGTCCATGGCTCTTTGGGCTTCTCATTGGCAATACACACATACATACACCATCACAAACTATAAAACTGCTAATTTTCGAATAGTTTCGCACGCGATAAGGGGCTAAGGCGCTTACCTGTATAGAAGGATTGATCCTGAGTTCGAACGTTTTCGTCCAAATAGGTGATTCCTAAAGTAAAGATTGGGGCCGCTCCAAAGCCGTGTAAAAGCTGAGCCAAGAAAAATGGCCACTTGTAGCCAGCGGCAGACGAAGACGAACCTTCAGTAATGTCTTCTTGTGCTTGACATACATCAGTTACGTTCATGTCAGACAGACCGTTGCAGTGGGTTCCGAACTGATCGCTGATTGGCTGAAACAGGAAGTAAGATTTAGTCAGAGACAAGAAATCAGATATATTCCACACAGAGCAAAATAACACTGGGGAGTAGCGCCAAGACTTGGAAAAATTGACACACACTCGAATAGCAGCGACACTAGCACCACTAGCGATAGAGAACGGCCCTACTAAAACTGAATCAGTCGTGCACCACCGCTGGCTTCAACAACTTCATATTCTGAACCCAGCAAAAAAAAGATATAACCTCGATGTGCGCAGACCGCATCTTAGCTTTTACTCGAAATTTCTAAACCGGCAAGTTTGTTTCGCTTTAAATGCCGCAAGCGTAATGGGCGGCACTACCAGTATGGCCCGTTTGCGAAGCATAGAAAGCATATGTCTTGGCGATACTCCTTAGTGTTGTTTTGCTCTGATTCCACAGGTGGCTACGAGGATGAAAAATTATACCACTTTTTTCTCAAACTGTCAGCGATATTTAATTTGGTATAGCCTACGGCCAATACCGAAAAAAACTAGAAAAGACGACTGCAACTGCAGCGACGCTCAATAACGGAAAAGAAAAATCGCGCCATGCTAAAACGGCGACTGGTCACACTTGCGTCTAAGAAAAAAGGTAATTCTCTATTGTCATGTCGTCTTTTTACTTTCGCGGTATCCTGGTTTTGTTTTTCCAGGACAGACATAATCTTTCAGTCAAAGGACACTTTTTACTTTGACTTCGAAACTGCGATGTCTTTTTGGAAACTCAGATGGCCGAAAAAAACGCCACAGAATAATGTGCACCTCTCTTTGCCATGTCTTGTAGATAGCTGCCGGTTCTTTTTATTTCATTTATTATAGTACTATACAAACAATATAGCTTGCATGTATAGTAGGAGACCCCAGAAGCTGTCTTGTTCATGACCCGCTAACTATACACAACATTACATGTAGGCTATCACTTAATCACGCAAAAAATGAAATGAGATAAGAACAGACCAAATCCTTTTTACTATGATGGTTTCCTCCCAATGCTCAGGAGGGGGAAGTTCAGCTCGCTACGATCATGCTTAGGTGCAAATTAGATGCCAAGAAATTAGCGAAGAAAAAACTTGGGGAAAGGATGAAAATTAAAACACTTACAACAGATGAGTGCACTTTCAGTAATATTTCGCACTTGCTATTTTTAGTTTTCCGGCAGTAAAGCTAAAACAATCAGCACGAACAATGCAGTAGGACGACTTTGTGTTTCCGCAAGGTCGCTTAGTAAAAGATCTCACTTTCCAAATTACCAGATGTCTGGGTCTTCCGTACTGTCAAGCAAACTCGTCCGGACACCATGAATAAATTTGACAGATAATTTCGCTATAACAAATGTATTTGATAAATTTCGCAGACATCCCTTCCCCCCATCTCTTGCCTCCCAGTCACAACTGTCGGTCGCTCTCCCTTTTCCCCTACTCCATCAATTTGCATACTTCTTTTTTTCTCCTAAACGTGTTGCCTCTACGAAACCCTTCATGATTCAGGAATATGTGCTACCTCACCCTCCCCCTTCCAGAAGTTTTGGTCTTGCCTCATCTTCCAAATCCAGCCCGACGAAAACGGCTGGAATCGGAGGAAAATCTAGAAAGTGGACCTGGGTACAGCTTTTTAGAATCATAACAATTTTTTTTGAACGCGAAAGGGTGAAACGTGTAGAACCAGACGGGAAGTTCCGTGGGTGAAAATTAAAAAGCAAACACTTAATTAACAATTTGTGGTAACGGCCAGCCGCCTGTAGTGAGTACAAGGAAGGAACTAACCTCATATTTTCCAGAGACCCAATGGGGAATCGTAAAAACAAATGATCCAATTCCAAGAACAATCATGCCCCATCCAAGCCATCTAGGCTTCGAGGCGACCTCTCGGCCACCAAAGTAGGTGACTGGTAACAATATAACCAGGGATGCGATGTCGTAGCAGCTGATAACCAATCCACTCTCAGATGATGGGAGGTAGTAACGTTTTTCGATTGTCGTTACGACGAGATTGACAAAACCATTGACGAGAGTTCCTAAAAAATAAAATAAAAAATAATTAGGCAGATGGTGAAAAAAAGAAACGCAATTTGCTCTTTTCCAATTCAGTACTCCTAGTGGATTTAAGTACGACTGGAAATGCTGCTCCGAGTTGACGCGTACAACTCGTCACCAAACCAGGATTGAAAACTCAACACTGGTAAAGTTCAGCCAAGATGATTCCAGTATGGATATTATAATTCAAGTCGTAAACAGTTGTTTCCAATTGAAAACAGTTGTTCACAATTGAAAACAAAAAAAGACGATCATTTTTTCTAATTGTAAACAACAATTGTAAACAACTATTTTCAATTGGAAACAACCGTTTACGACTTTAACTATTTCCATACGGGTTGGAAAAGAGCTGAATTAAAAAAAAACAACTGAAAACTAATAGTAGGCTAATAATAAACAATAACAAGAGCTACGAGCTCATATGGCACTTGTTACGAGTAGTGGTACGAGAAAGCAGAAGAGAACTTCAAAATAAACACCCCGCCATTCAAAAATGCGGTTCGGACCTACAATTAGGACATCTAGGTTCATTCAGTCTGAAAGCTCTAGATGACGTACTTAGAACCTATGCTTGTTCTTCCCACCACGTTTCATCGCGATCCCTCCACTCTAAGCGATTTCAAAGATTTCCGGTTCGCCCCTCCAACTCCTCCGAATGTCACCGGATCTGGTCCGGATTTAAAATGGGACGTCTGAGGCACGAGACCTTTCTAAATATCAAGCTTCGGTTAAATCCGATAACCCGTTCAATAGCTGAGGTTGCCACTGGATTCCGGATTCCCCTTTCGTACACTCCCCATCGACGGTCGGATCGGGGAAACGACATTCTCAAGTCAATAGTTCGGGTACCTGACAAGCCTGCCAAGTTCATTGTCCTTGCACATCAGGAAGTACCGAACTCATGGGATTACTACAAACTCGGATCCCCTCCAACTCCCCCACAGTGACCGGATCCATTCCGGTTATGCTATTCACTTGTTTTTCACACCAACTTTCATCCCGAACCCTCCACTCTAAGCGTTTCCCAAGATTTCCGGTTCCCCCGTCCGACTCCCCCCAATATCACCGGATCTGGTTCGGATTTAAAATGGGGCGTCTGAGCTGACACGATGTCTTTCTATATATCAAGTTTCATCAAGATCCGATCACCCGTTCGCAAGTTAAAATACCTCACTTTTCGGATTCCCTCTCTCTCCACCCCCACCCCCCAGATGGTCGGATCCGGGAAACGACTATTGTCAAGTCAACCTGTTTGGGTCCCATACACGCCTGCCAAGTTTCATCGTCTTAGCGCATCAGGAAGTACCGAACTCGCGGGATCACTAGAAATTCGGATCCCCCCCCAACCCCCCCCCCCTACTGTGAACGGATCCGGTCCGGTTATGTCAATCACGTATCTAGGGCTTGTGCTTGTTTTTTCCACCAACTTTCCTCCCGACCTCTCTACTCAAAGCGTTTCCCAAGATTTTCCGGTTCCCCCCTCCAGTTCTCCCAATGTCACCGGATCCGGTCCGGATTTAAACTGGGATGTCTGAGACACAAGTTCCTTCTATATATCAAGTTTCATTAAGATCCGATCACCCGTTCGTAAGTTAAAAGTACCTCATTTTTCCGGATTCCCCTCCCTCCAGCCCCCCCCCCCCGGTATTATCAAGTCAATCTGTTCGGGTCCCTGACATGCCTGCCAATTTACATCGTCCTAGCACATCAGGAAGCACCGAACTCGCGAGATCACTAGAAATCCGAATTCCCCCCCAACTCCCCCAAAGTGAGCGGATCCGGTCCGGTTATGTCAATCCCGTATCTAGGACTTGTGCTTGTTCTTTCCACCAACTTTCATCCAGATCTCTCCACTCGAAGCGATTTTCAAGATTTCCGGTTCCCCCCCCCAACTACCCCCATGTCACCGGATCCGGTCTGGATTTCAAATGGGAGGTCTGAGACACAAGGTACTTCTATATACCAAGTTTTATTAAGATCCGATCACCCGTTGATAAGTTAAAAATACCTTATTTTTCCGGATTCCCCTCCCTCCAGCCCCCCCCCCCCCCCGAATGGTCGGATCGGGGAAACGACTATTATCAAGTCAATCTGTTCGGGTCCCTGACATGCCTGCCAATTTTCATCGTCCTAGCACATCAGGAAGCACCGAACTCGCGGGATCACTAGAAATCCGGACCCCCCCCCCAACTCCCAGATAGTGATCGGATCCGGTCCGGCTATGTCAATGACTTATCTAGGACTCATGCTCATTCTTCCCACCAAGTTTCATCCCAATCCCTCCACTCCAAGCGTCCCAAGATTCCCCCCCCTCCAGCTCTCCCCAGAGTCACCGGATCCGGTTCAGATTTTAATCGGACCGTCTGGGGCACGAGCTCTTTCCAAATATCAAGTTTCATTAAGATCCGATCACCCGTTCGAAAGTTATAAATTCCAAAATATTCCGGATTCCCCCTCACTCCACTCCCCCCATGATGTTCGGATCGGGAAAGTGACTATTTCCAACTTAATCATTTCGGGTCCCGGATATGCCTGCCAAGTTTCATCGTCCTAGCTTATGTGGAAGTACCCGAACTAGCAAAACCCGGACCGACAGACCAACCGACCGACCGACGGACGGACAGAAATTGCGATCGCTATATGGCACTTGGCCGAAGGGCAAGTGCCATAAAAAACCGGAAAACGTAAAATCATAATAAGAGAATCTAGTTTACGCGAAGAGTTTCAAGCGTCAATTGTATAGCGTTTCCAATCGTATTTGATCCACTTGGAGCGCTCAATACTCTTGATGACCAACTCTCCTTGCCGATGAAAAATCGCCATGTACTTAGCAGAACAGCCGGAAGCGGCACCACAGCTGTCCCCAACGATCGCCATGATTGGTTGACACAGGATTTGAGTTGTTGAGTTTGAGTCGTTAGGGCAACGTTTTCTCGTTCTTCCTGAGGATCACTGGCGTGTTTTGGATTTCGTCATATATAGAGTATTGGAGGATGGCGAACTGGGCTGGGCGGTTAAGTTGAACAGTGGTGTACGCAAGAACTACGAAACAGCTACTGCACCGGATTATAATCGCGGATGACCTAACAATGGGTGACGTAACAAGTGGATAACAACCCTATTCGAAATAAATGCCTGTTCAGGTTTTTTAGTTATCGTTTTAAGGAGCTCAGTAAAAGCCCGAAACCAGATTGTCACAAGCATCATCGCCGGACCGTCTGCTACGCTAGCTGGTAAAAGATCATTTGCCAAAGTAAGGCTATTAGATGGAATCAAATTGAACTTCTTTAGCCGCGACTGGGCCATAGGGGGCTGGTCATTTCAAGCAGACGACACAAATAATCTACAGCAGTCACATTTCCTAAACTTGACAAAACTACTACAATCTAGTTTTGCATTTCCCTTCCACATCTACGCTTACCTTGAATCAATCCGATGAGTCCAAAAAAGAAAACGTACACTTTGGGGTTCCGTAAGCACCGAAGAAAAGAGGGCTGGAAGCAGAGCCATCCACAGTCGCCCCCTTCGTCATCATCAACATCTGGTTTTGGGGGAAGGCCGTCAAATTGCGGCTAAAAGCAAGAAAAATGATTCATATCGCTCTGCGCACTAAAATCAATGCCTAGATGACGATCTTCATGATATTTTTGGAGGAAATTCGGAAGGGGTCTCAAAGTTTGTCACCTGTTGCATAGGAGCTGGTCATAGTGGTCATATAGTAAACTGTCCTTCGCATGCAAACCATTTAAGATTCGCAACGCAGGTGCGACTCTGCCCTCGCAGGGAGTGCGATGCGTGGTTGGGGGCAAATCAAGCTTCCCATGCTTTTCCCTAGATTTCTCTAAGTACCCATGTGAAGCTGGGTGGACTTTTGGCTTGACTTGCACGGAAACGCCACTAAGCTTTCCCCAAAACCAAACGGTAGGCACCACCGAGACTCGAACTAGCGATCCTTCACTTGTGGGTCCGGCGTGCTAACTATTCGGCCAAAACGGAAATGTAGGTCATATAGGCTACTATTTCCGACATATGTGCATCCACGAGATTCACTACCGGCGTCATAAGTACAGTAAGCTACAGTTACAGTTTGGGGAACATCATTGATGAAACAAGGGTTAAGCGCCGAGACGCGCGCCGAGATACACTGTGTCCGATCAAAGCCTAACTCCGTTGCCTCGTGAAATCATCTGCTGCTTTCGTTACTCAAATTTTTTTTGCCAGCAGCCTATCGCCACAAGGATCCTTTATTTCGCTCACCCGCTAGTTCAACGTCGGTCGGCTTGCCGACTGCTCCCAATCGGTCAGTTGAACCCCAAAAATCGTCAGTTCGTCTACACGTCAAGTTTTTCGCCAAAAACTTCACGTCAATAAATGTAGTAGATTTCCCACATAGATACAAACATCTACACATTCATTACATAGTATTTTCACTTCCGCTCGTGCAGTTCAGAACTTCGTGACTAACGAACAATGTCTTGCACCTCGCTGCCGTGACCATGACCCGGGAAGATTTTGTCAATGCGGGATATTTAGGCGGTTCCTAAAGACGGTTCAAAATAAAAGCACAATTACAGATTGACAGTAGTCAAAATATGAAAGTAAATCAGTTAATAATTGCTCAAGTTCAGCTTTTTCGTTTGAGAAATTACGAAAGTGAGAAAATCAACCAGGGTTTTGGGATATTTTCCAGTTCCGTGTGCCCAGAATTTGCTTCAGTTGTTATTTACAACAACGCGACGTTCTCTTTCGTGCATGCTTTTTGTGGTGTCTTGGTAAATTGGTACCCTTTAAGCATAAATTAAAAGATTTACTGTCGGGAAAAAAAAAATTTAATATCCACATAAATGACTATAAAACGGCACTATATAAAGGGGAGGGAGAGAGGAGGTGCAGTGGTTATAGAGTACTCATTCAAAATACTCTGTATGACTAAGACAGAAGCACGCCAGTGCACCTCGGGAAGAACGAGAAACGTCAGCCAAACGAATCTTCAAAACTAATTCAAATCCTATGTAAACCAATCAACAACGTCTGCTGTAGTCAGGTTGTGGTGACGATTCTAGGTCTTGGCTAGGCACACGGCGATCTTTTCATCGGCAGGACGAGTTAGTCGTCAAGAGTATAAGCATTCCTGCCTCGTGAAATTAGGGATTATTTTGTTTGCGCTTGTCGACTCTGGCCGGGCTTCGTGCACAAATACTTGGTTTCTCTCGCGAAAAATTCAAAACGCGCGCTGTGGTTAAATGCCATGCACTGCAGCGCAAAAACTTTTCAAGACACACTAAAAGTTTGTGCCCGGTGTCGTTGACAAATCTCTGCTAGCACTGAAAAGTGAAAAAATCAAATAAAGTATAAAAATGAGCCTTCATAGGTAAGTAGACCACTTACGTCGTCACTGGGGGTGTGATAACAGTGAAAAGAAAGAGGGGTCCTTTAAGGTTTTTCAAACCGCCAAAGGACTCGTTGGCTTATTCTACTTTTTATGGCACTTGCAGCTCCGCTCAAGTGCCATATACCGATCGCTTTTCGGTCGGTCGGTCGGTCGGTCGGTCGGTCTGTCGGTCGGTCGGTCGGTCGGTCGGTCGGTCGGTCGGTCGGTCGGTCGGGCGGTCCACTGTTTTCGAGTTAGGGTACTTCCAGATGTCCTAGGACGATGAAACTTGGCAGGCATATCAGGGACCCGATATAACTAACCTGGAAATAATCAGTTTCACGATCTGACCATCTGGGGGGGAGTGGTGGGCCGGGGAATCCTGAGAATTTAGTAGTTTTTGTAAAACCCCTACCCCTTTCTTCTGACTAGTAGGTCTGCGCACGGCGTGACGTCACTCTTTGCATCGGATCACTCTGTTAACATCGGAAAGAGCTAGTGCATTCGAGGGTCAAAGGGGTTTGTATATGTGATTCAGTGCGGGGGAATATGGAAAATTGAGTGTTGTGTAACTTTCGAACGGGTGATCGGATTGGGACGAAACTTAATACCTGAATGAATGCTATATCTCTGATCTTCCATTTGAAGTCCGAACCGGATTCGACAGCTATGGGGAGTTGGGGGGGGGGAGACCGGAAATCTCGAGAGACGGTTATAGTGGAGGGATTGGAGTAAAACTTGCTGGGAAGAACAAGAATCTGCTCCATATAAATCGTTTACACGTTTGGACTGGACCCGGTCACTTGGGGGGGGGGGGAGGTGGAGGGGAGTTTCCCGGAATTGTGGTGATGACAGTTTTTGGGATTTTCACGACGAAACTTGGGAGGCGTATCAGGTATCAGGGACCCGTAAACTAACTTGTAAACAAAAATTCACTCGATCCGATAGTCGTGGGGGGATCGGAGGGAGGGGGAATCCGGAATATTTAGCCATGCGTAACTTTGGAACGGGTGATGGGATTCGAGTGAAACTTAATAACTGAACAGAGGGCCTGTGGTGATCTTTTTCATGTCCGGACCGGATCCGACAACAATTGGGGGGGGGGGGATATGTAACCGGATTGGACTGGAGAGATCGGGATGGAACTTTGTGGGAATAACAAACAAGTCCAAAACCGAACCGGATTGGCTCCGGCGACTGTGGGGGGAGTTTGAGGGGCGGGTCCGGAATTCCGGTGATCGCGAGTTAAGGTACTTCCAGATGTGCTAGGACGATGAAATTTGGCTGGAATATTAGAAATTCGACAAGATTGGCTTAGAAATCGCCACTTTTCAAATCCGACCATTCCCTAAAATACCAATCATGACCGCAAATTAAGAAAAATGCTTTTAAGCAAACTATGCATTTCCATGATCCCCATGAGTCCATGATCATTTTTGCCTCAAGGGTTTTGCTTACAAATGAAGTTCTAGCTCCCTTAAAGTGTGCATCTTAACCGCAAGGTCGAAAAGTACTTTTTATCAAACGATACATCTCAACCTATGATCATTTGTGCCACAAGGGTTTTGCAAAAAAAAAAATTTCTAGCACCCTTAAAGTGCGCATTTTACCCGCATTAGCGGAAAAAAAATACTTTTGATCATACGTATATATCAATGATCCCTAAGAGCCTGATATCGTTTTTGCCTCAAGGGTCTTCCTTACAGATGAATTTCTAGTGCCTTTAAAGTGCGCATCATTACAGCCAAGTTCTACGATAAAATACTTTTTCTCTAGCTTCCTTAAAGTGCGCATCTGAACCGCGCAGTCGAAAATTACTTTTAATCAAATAATACATCTCAACCCATGCAAGTGCCATATGAGCTTACAGCTCTTGTTATATTGTTCCTAGCTCCCCTGTGGAATTATAAGGTTCAGACATCCGCGAACGTCGCCGTTCTGTCGTTTTGCGCCTACGACTTTTTCGACTTTTTCGTCGAGCCGAGTTTGCTAGTCACACAGTGCAAACTTCGCCGAAAGCTTATCAAGGTCCGCCGACAACTCTTTCGAAGATAACGGCAAGGCGTGCACAGTTCTCAAATATTTTGCGTCGAACCTCCACTTAGGAGAGCAGAACCACCGCGACAAGCGCCAACAAGAAAATCGGCAATGTCACTGGGTATCATTTTCGATAAACAATATTTCTGGACCATTTTTATGGCACTTGCCCTTCGGCCAAGTGCCATATAGCGATCGCAATTTCTGTCCGCCCGTCCGTCGATCGGTCTGTCGGTCGGTCGGTCCGGGTTTTGCTAGTTCGGATACTTCCACATAAGCTAGGACGATGAAACTTGGCAGGCATATCAGGGACCCCAAATGATTAAGTTGGAACTAGTCACTTTCCCGATCCGAACACCGTGGGGGGAGTAGAGGGAGGGAGAATCCGGAATATTTCGGAATTTGTAACTTCTGAACGGGTGACCGGATCTTAATGAAACTTGGTATTCGGAAAGACCTCGTACCCCAGACGACCGGACTAAAATCTGGACCGGATCCAGTGACTTCGGGGGGAGCTGGAGGGGGGAGCCGGAAATCTTGGGAAACGCTTGGATTGGAGGTATTGGGATGAAACTTGGTGGGAAGAACAAGCACTAGTCCTAGATACGTGATTGACATAACTGGACCGGATCCGCTCACTGTGGGGGAGTTGGGGGGGGGATCCGAATTTCTAGTGATCCCGCGAGTTCGGTACTTCCTGATGTGCTAGGGCGATCAAACTTGGCAGGCGTGTCAGGGACCCGAACATATTGACTTGAGAATAGTCATTTCCCGATCCGATCATCTGGGGGGGGGGGGGTGGAGGGAGGGGGAATCCGGAAAAGTGAGGTATTTTAAATTTATGAACGGGTGATCGGATCTGAATGAAACTTGATATTTAGAAAGACCTCGTACCCCAGACGACAGGATTGAAATCTGGACCGGATCCGGTGACATTAGGGGGAGTTGGAGGGGGGAACCGGAAATCTTGGGAAACGCTTAGAGTGTAGGGTTCGGGATGAAACTTGGTGGGAAGAACAAGCACACGTACTAGATACGTGAATGGTATAACCGGGCCGGATCCGGTCACTGTGGGAAAATTGGGGGGGGGGGGTATCCGAATTTCGAGTGATCCCGCGAGTTTGGTACTTCCTGATGTGCTAGGACGATGAAACTTGGCAGGCGTGTCAGGGACCCCAACAGATTGACTTGAGAGAATCGTTTCTCCGATCCGACAATCTGGGGGGCCGGGGGGGGGGTTGCAGGGAGAGGAATCAGGAAAATTGAGGTATTTTACCTTTTTAACGGATGACCGGGTCTTAATGAAACTTGATATTTAGATAGACCTCGTGTCTCAGACGTCCCACTTCAAATCCGGACCGGATCCGGTGACTTTCGCGGGAGTTGAAGGGTGCAAACGGAAATATAAACACTTATAGAGTGAAGGGATCGGGATGAAACTTGGTCGGATGAACAATCATAAGTCGTAGATACGTCATTAACATAACCGGACCGCATCCGGGCACTGTGCGGGAGTTGGGGGGTAGGGATTTCTCGCAATCCCGCAAGTTCGGTACTTCCCGATGTACTACGACAATGAAACTTGGCAGGCATTTCAGTGACTCGAACAGACTGACTTAACAATAGTCGTTTCCCCGATCCGAACATCGTGGGGGGAGTCGAGGGATGGGGAATCCGGAATCTAGTGGCATGGATAACTTTCGAACGGGTGATGGGATTTAAATAGAATTTGGCAGGTGGAAAGAAATATCTTCTCTGATTTTCCACTGTCAAGTCCGGATTGGACCCGATAATTGCGAAGGGGTTGGAGGCGGGCACCGGAAAACTCGTGAAACACTTCTGATCGAGGGACTGGATAGGCCGGATAGGCTCCGATTCCAGTCGAACTTGACCGACGGGAAGAAGAGATGTCAGAGATGCGACTTTTATGTTTCCAGCTCGTATTCGGCCACAGTAGGGGGAGTCCCGGAAAAATTATGTGGCTCAAATAGGGGTCAAACAAGTGCAGGGATTCAAATGAGATTTGGTGTAGAGTAAGCATATGCCCTATATGACATATTTTACCGTCCGAACCGGATCCGGCCACGGTGTGGGGGGGCGGAACCTACGGAAAAACGCGCAGATTCTAGTGAAACTTGATAGGTGGTGAGAGAAGATGCTTCAGACGATCAATTCACGTGTCCGAGCCAGATTCGGCCGCGGTAGGGGCAGTTGGAGGGAGGTAACGGAAAACGTGTGGCACGTCTAGGGATCAAACAAGTGGATTTATTGGGCTGAAACTTGGAAGTTACAACAGTCACTTTCCTCAGATTATCCGAGGCGATGCCAGAAATGCTCAGACTTGAGTGAAACTGCATATTCTATTTCTAGGTCCGAACCGCATTTTTGGATGGCGGGTGTAGTTTGTGACGTTCTCTTCTACTTTCTTGTACCGCTTACTCGTAACAAGTGCCATATGAGCTCGTAGCTCTTGTTTCGTGAAAAGATCATTTCTAGTAAAAGTTGTGCTTTAAAGGACGTACTCAGTGTTGCCAGATTGTGTTTGCAGAAAAACTCCCTGGGATTTTGAAAACAAGCCCAAACAAGTCCGGCTCAATTTTACCAAAATATTTATTGATCAATTAATGCTGATTTGGGGGAGTCATTCGGGCGGATCCTGTGCGTAATCCTAAAAAATAGTTAATAAATTTTGAGTTTGTGAAAACCTGGGGTTAAGACTCAAAATAGATTTCAAAAGACGAAATACAAAGCAATGACTAAACTTTTAGAAAATGGTTGAATACTGCTAGAAAGGTATCCCGAAAAGAATTATAATTGGTTTTTATAAGGAATAATAGGTTTGTAACAGTAAAATTCCCCCAGTTCCAAGAAAACGCGCAAAACAGGCCACATTTTAAAACAATAAGCCCACTTTCCCGCCCCAAGCCCATCGCAAGAATCTCCCGCCCCAGCCCTCAGAAACAAGCCCATGGAGCGGGAAACAAGCCGTCTGGCAACACTGGACGTACTGGCCACTGGCATCTGGATAATGAGATAATCTCCGCAGCAACTGTCGTTGTCGCAACTGAAACGTTTCCTAAGACGATGGTCGCTAACTCTTTCGACAACAGGGGCTAAAAGGGGACTCGCTCAAGGTTTAAATCAAATGACGCTATTGGCTTACCGGTCCTTGAAGCCCATCACCAGAATAGGGGGGAGGCGGCGAATCCGGTTCCGAATACGAAGTCATCCTTTCAAGCTTCGGTCCATTTTTCACCATCTTGAGCCAATGGAGTTTACTACACAACTGGAATCAAAACGGAATGAAATCAGTAAGTGCTAAAAAAAAGCAAATGCGTAACAAAGTCGGGATTTTTTTAATTATACCCTAAGCCGCGGGTAATTAAACGAGGGTAAAGATAACGATTAAGGGCTGCTAATGAGTTTTTAACAGTCAAATTTGTCGGGAATGCCGACAGACTAATAATTAGTCCGTAAATTCCCACAACAGCTCAGTTATTGTTGGTAAACATTATACTGTTTTGTATTTGGTCGGAATCCCCAATGATTTCAAAGTTGCACCGGTACTTAAAAAGTTGCGAAAGAACCTGATGATGTGTTCATAAATAAAACAATTATCGTAACGAAGAAAAGATGCATACACCTCATCAGACTGCAAGATAAGCGAAATGGTTCACTTTTCTCATTAGAGCTAAGCAGAGATAGAAAGCGTGTGTTGTGTATACCGTAATAAGTATACCTTCAACCCAATCTGACTGCCATTTACATTTGATGGCGCTAAAGGGAAAGTCGGCGGAGGTTTGCTCCAGCGATCCTTCGGCCCGCCATCAAGTAAAGTTCACGTTCAAGCTCTTCCAATTTTGCAACAACAAAAAATGAAAGAAACAAAAGCACTGAACAGTGAGATGAACTCGTTTCAGGGAACAAAAGATATTATATCCTCAAAAGAAAAGAATACCTGCGTCCGCACTGAGGAGGCAACATCCGGTATAGTACTAGACAGAGTATACTGGCTGTACAGAGAAGTTTCGTGAAGGCCGTTGACACTGACACGGAGGTTTTGTTTATTTTTTTCTGGGCCATGCTTTATTACCAGTTTTGTTTCGCTTCAATGCCGTTTTTTTTAGTCCTACCCGATTTACGCTGGGCTTACAGTTTTACACTTAGCGAATATCCGGTCATATTTCCAATACGCACATATTTTACTTTAGTAAAAAAAATCCCTGACGAGAGAAACAGAACGAAAGATGCTCGATTGATAAACTGAACCGATTGGAAAAATGCCCTCGGATTTGAAAGATACGCTCAGATCTGAGAAATACGCACGGATTTTAGGATCACTGGAAAACCGGAACACCGGAACCTCCCTAACCTAACCTAACCAAAAGGTTAGGTTAGGTTAGGCTAGGTTAGTTTCCAAAGCCATCGGTTCCGGTGGCGGAGGTTCCGGTGTTCCGGTTTTCCAGTGACCCGGATTTTACGCAGACTGTAGATACACAGAGCCAAACAGGACTGAAAACTTTCGAATGAATTCCTGATTTACCGGTTGAGTTCTGACAAACAGGAGTAGGACCGACTTCGTTCCAAAATTGGCAGATGGTCTTTCCAAAACAGAGTGGTGGACTGTTGGACGCCCTTTCATCAAAAGTAGTATTGAGCGACTCCATCAACACTTTCAAGTATTCCTTGGACAATCGGTTTTAAGTACGCTAAGTATTTGCTTCAGTTACCTAGCTGGCGACGTGACTCTATGTGCAGCCGATGATCAATTTATTAAAATGTCTAGTCAAATTAATCAGAACCCCTGGAAGTCTGTATTTTTTAGTTAGTTTTGTAATACTGGTAAATCTATTTATTGTGTTTTTGTGTTTTCTTTCATTTTTGTACTTTCTAACCTTGTATTTTCTAACCTTGACGCGAGCCTTGATGGTAATAAAGTTTAGTTACTTACTCACTTACTGTACGCCGAACAAATTTTTGATGAACAGTGTTTAGACGAAACTCTATGGCCTATTCTGCACATTAGCCTATATTATTGTTTTAAAGATATTAAAAGAAACGTGCTTCCTTGTAATGAAGAATCTTGAAGGGTACGCAATAAAGAATTCGTGCCATTCCATCCAAAATTTGATTTCAATGTTTCCTATTGATAAACTAACATATATTCTGTATTTTTGTTTGCTATACTTTTAATGTTCACTGCCTTTGTTAGTAAAAACAAAAAATCTATTTTACAGCAAACAAGGCGAAAATAAAATATGGCGAAATAAGATTGAGAGTGACGTCATAACTTGAGTATATAGAACACGGCTTAAAGGAACAGTAAACTTGACTACGCAACTTTCGGCCATCAAACCGACCTGGGGGCTTAGATAAATGTACAGGGTCTTATTGTCGACAGGACCCCCCTTCTTTGTTATCTCGAAACCCCTCCTTATTGTTCCCAGAGCTAGCTGGCAGGGCCTTGCCCCTTATGCACTGTAATTATGCACTCATACACTGTAAAAGTTCGGCTTTTTCTGTGTTAACAACATACAGGGTTGCCACTTTACGAAATAAATGCACTGGCTAAAAAGAAAAAAGTACTACCAAAGAAGAAAAGTACTCGGATCGTGATGCTGGGCCATAGTCACCTTCGAAATAAAGGGTGCAACTACCTGAGAACTACATTTTTTCTTAAAATCTGCTGCAAAAGTAAAAAAAAAAGTCCTATAATGAGCACAACTGTACTACCGGCGGCAACCGTGCTAACATACTGGTATCAAAATGGTCGTGGGTTCAAAAGGTCGTGGGTTCGAGTCCTACTCCCGGCACACAAACCTTTTGCTTTTTTTTTTTTTTTTGGTCTACTAACTCAAAAGTCGAATTCTCGGAAACTGCCCGGAAACTGCGATAGTCGTAACGAGAATTTTTCTAACTCTCAATATCGACTCAGGGTACATTCTTGATATGTCAGCTAGCTTCCCGAGTCAAGTTTTCTGTTCCTTTAAGCGAAAGATGAGTCTTTACTCAATTAAGCCTCACACGATGTTTAACAGGAAGTGTTACAAGCGTTATCGTCAAAAACCGGACACATTCATTCGCGTAACTAAGCTAAAGCCGAGTTTTATTTACTGAAATTATGACGTCATTCCCATTCCTGTTCCAGATCAACCGTTTGCTTGGGCTCGTTTCATTTCTCCAGTTTATGATATGGACCGAAATGGGACGAACTGGCAAAATCCCAACTTCACTGAAAAGAAATAATTTTTCAGTCACGACTCGACGAAAACATGACTGGTGGTGAAGAATGGACAAAAAACAAATACAAAGCAGCTTCAGATGTTAAAGAAGAAGCTGAATCATGGAAGGTCAAGATCGTTTAATCATCTGCAAGGATCTCGTGCATCAGTAATTCAGGAAAGAACTGACGTGTTTACTAACACGTCCTAACAAGGGTGTCAATACAGATGAAAATGTGATAAACGAACGACTAAATTCGGGATGTGCTCTATGCTTCCACGTTTTCAATTGTAAGATATTAAACAAAGAACAAGCAGTAATACAGAAAGGGTCCAGGACTTGACGGTCATTACTGGGGAATCATGTCATTCCTCTCACTCCCCCTATTGCAATCTTCAAGCCCATCCCGATTAAAAATTTTCAAAAATAACTTCGTAAAGTTTACCCGTCCCTCTGTGTGTCTGTTAGCAGGATAATTCTGGAGTGAGGCAATTTCTTCAAGCTTTCTGTGGGAGTCATTTGGGTCGAAGTACAGATCAAGTTCAAAGATGGGCTCCGTTGTCCTATATTTAGGAGTGGGCTATTCTTCAATAGCACTGACGGCTCACGCATCTCTTATCGGCACAATCCTGTCGGCTCAATCGCACCCTCAACTGTAAGAAGCCTGCTACGATGGACGAAGAGCACAGAAAAATAAATACAGTGACACGCTCTCGGAGTCCCCAGCGATGACTGAAAATTATGGGTCCTTGGTAGCGGTACGACAGCACATTGCTTTCGTCCGTCTTCTTGAGAGCAAAAGGAAATCAGCTATCTAGATCAAAACGATGAGCTATTTCCTCATTTCTTTCGTCCCCCCCAAATTTTTTTTTTAAGTGTTCGGAACTGAGATAATATAAACTTAAAAAGAGAATACTTACTTGAACTTCACCTGAGACGAACTCCTTGACATTTTTTTCTATAGATCCAAAGTTTACGCTTTTACTACCATATAACAAAATCTCACTGATCAGTTCCAGCTGTGCCAGCACAATGATGTCACGTTCGAAGTACCAGCTTGTCTAGAGTATGACAGAGCATTAATTGCTCGAGATGCATAATTGTATCGATTACTTAGTTAATTTACTCTAAAAACGTGATGTGAAAAGGTGAGATCTACACTGTCAAGAATTTCATAAAAGATAACACAAGGATTCGCAGTCTCAACAGACAACACTTGGGACGTAATCTGTTATGATCTTCAAAACGTTATGCATGAAATGTTATAACCAGCATGGCCGAAGAGTCGAAAAATACCGAAAAAGCATCTGCTGACTTTTTTGTTTGTCGTCATGATATCGGAAAATTCAGCAGATGCTAGTTTGGTGTTTTTCGGCTCTTCCTGAAAATTTTTGCCATGCGTAAAGTTTAATGCATAACGTTTTCAAAATCACAACAGACAACATTCCAAGTGTTGTTTGTCTGACTTCTGACCAGGGGCGTCCCGACACCTTCCTGATAGGGGGGGGGGGGGTGCGGCTCCAGAAATTTACCGGAATTTTTCAAAGTTTTACCGGAATTTTTCGAGTTTTTTTCCGGAAATTCTCCGTAGTGAACCTCTTCAGAAACTCTAGAATACTGTAGTGTTCTGAGGTTCTGACTTCGACTATGTGTTACAGAAACAAAAAATAGGTTCGTTAAAGTTTAACTGAAAAGGCAGCTTATTTTCAAATCTGATATTTGAATTTACTGCTCTGGTAATAATGTTCGGGGTGTTCGCTGCTTGCATGACAAAAATCATCCAGACGCGGAGAATCTCTCTTTTGTTCCCCTATTAATGAGGTAACAGGAATTGTCTTAGCCGACATGAACGCTTTAGTGGTAAGACATCTTTCAACTCGGGAAAGAATTAGAATCAAACATTTGGTTTGTTTCGAGGCTCTCCTGGCTATTTTCGAGATCATGCCGGGACAAGGCTAACTCGTTTATCGTCTTGGCTTATCACTGGAAAGGAATCGAGAAAGCCGTAAAAACTGGAGTAGATGGTACTGTGATACTATTCCTGGAACAGTATTTGTAGTTGGGAATGATGAAAATTCCAGTAGGTTGCCTAATTCTTAGGAGATTACCGGAATCACCCGATGAATTGTACGCTGTGTTGTCTGTCTGCAAGAATCACTCTGCTAAGTTGTGTGCCAGGGTCATCTTGGCAAGCTGTGAGTCTACACTTATGCGGTAAGCAGCCAACTTCGGGTAGATTCCCTGAACCAACTTGCGGTAGATTCCGTGGAGCACATTCCGGTAGATTCCCTGATCCAGCCTCCAGTAAATTCCTTTCGAAAAGTTCCGGTAGATTCCTTGTGCAAGATTTCGGTAGTTTCCCTGACCAAAATTCCGGTAGGTTCCGTGAGCAATGATCCAGTATGCTCGGAAATCCCAGTAGATTCCGTGGGTCAAAGTCCGGTACCGTAGATCTCCTGATCTAGCCTCCAGCAAATTCCCTGAGACAAGTTCCGGTAGATTCCTTCAGCAAGATTTCGGTAGATTCCCTAAGCAAAATTCCGGTAGGTTCCCTAAGCAATGATCCGGTAGATTCAAAAATTCTAGTAGATTCCATGGGTCGAATTCCGGTAGATCTCCTGATCCAGCCTCCAGTAAATTCCCTGAGACAAGTTCCGGTAGATTCCTTCAACAAGATTTCGGTAGATTCCCTGAGCAAAATTCCGGTAGGTTCCCCGAGCAATGATCAGGTTAAAGGAACAGTAAACTTGACTAGGCAACTTTCGGCCATCAAACCGGCCTGGGGGCTTAGATAAATGTACAGGGACTTATTGTCGACAATAAGTTATTATCTCGAAACCCCTCCTTATTGTTCCCAGAGCTAGCTGGCAGGACCTTGCCCCTTATGCACTGTAGTTACGCACTCATGCACTGTAAAAGTTCGCGATTTTCTGTGTTATCAACATACAGGGTTGCCACTTTAATAAATTAAATTCACTATGCAAAAGGAAAAAAGTAATATCAAACCAAGAAAAGTACTCAGAACGTGTTGCTGGGTCATAGTCACCTTGGAAATAAAACCTGACAACTACTTTTTTCTTAAAAATCTGCTGCCAAAGTAAAAAGAAAGTTCTATAATTAGCACAATTGTAATACCGGTGGCAACCCTGTTGAAATACATTGTATTACTTTGTTTCAAAAGGCTATTGAGGCAAAGATCGTGGGTTCGAGTCCTACTCCAGGCACACAAACCTTTTGCTTTTTTTTTGTTTTTATGGCACTTGCAGCTTCGCTCAAGTGCCATATACCGATCACTTTTCGGTCTGTCGGTCGGTCGGTCGGGCGGTCCACTGTTCTCGAGTTAGGGTACTTCCAGAAGTGCTAGGACGATGAAACTTGGCAGGCATATCAGGGACCCGACCAAACTAACTTG
The DNA here is from genome assembly GCA_023053555.1 of Branchinecta lindahli. Lineage (NCBI taxonomy): Eukaryota > Metazoa > Arthropoda > Branchiopoda > Anostraca > Branchinectidae > Branchinecta > Branchinecta lindahli. The sequence goes on from JAKZAO010000003.1 coordinate 16,292,380, forward strand.
CAAATAGTCACTTCCCCGATCCGACCACCGTGGAGGGAGTAGAGGGCGGGGGAATCCTGAGAATTTAGTAGTTTTTGTAAAACCCCTACCCCTTTCTACACGTAGGTCTGCGCGCGGCGGACGTCACTCTTTGCATCGGATCACTCTGTTAACATTGGAAAGAGCTAGTGCATTCGAGGGTCAAAGGGGTTTGTATATGTGGTGCAGTGCGGGGGAATATGGAAAATTGAGTGTTGTGTAACTTTCGAACGGGTGATCGAATTGGGACGAAACTTAATACCTGAATGAATAACATATCTCAATACGTGGATACGTGGAACGTGGATACGGGAATACGTGACCGGATTGGACTGGAGAGATCGGGATGGAACTTTGTGGGAATAACAAACAAGTCCAAAACTGAACCGGATTGGCTCCGGCGACTGTGGGGGGAGTTTGAGGGGCGGGTCCGGAATTCCGGTGATCGCGAGTTAAGGTACTTCCAGATGAAACGATGAAATTTGGCTGGAATATTAGAAATTCGACAAGATTGGCTTAGAAATCGCCGCTTTTCAAATCCGACCATTCCTTTAAGTACCAATCATGACCGCAAATTAAGAAAAATACACTTTTAAGCAAAATATGCATTTCCATCATCCAAATGAGCTCATGATCATTTTTGCCTCAAGGGTTTTGCTTACAAATGAAGTTCTAGCTCCCTTAAAGTGTGCATCTTAACCGCAAGGTCGAAAAGTACTTTTTATCAAACGATACATCTCAACCCATGATCAGTTGTCCCGCAAGGGTTTTGCAAAAAAAAAAAAAAATTCTTGCACCCTTAAAGTGCGCATTTTGCCCGCATTAGTGGAAAAAAAAATACTTTTGATCATACGTATATATCAATGATCCCTAAGAGCCTGCTATCGTTTTTGCCTCAAGGGTCTTGCTTACAGATGAATTTCTAGTGCCTTTAAAGTGCGCATCATCACAGCCAAGTTCAACGATAAAATACTTTTTCTCTAGCTCCCTTAAAGTGCGCATGTGAACCGCACAGTCGAAAATTACTTTTGATCAAATAATACATCTCAACCCATGCAAGTGCCATCTGAGCTTACAGCTCTTGTTTGTTTTACTAACTCAAAAGTCGAACTCTCGGAAACTGCCCGGAAACTGCAATGGTCGTGACAAGAATTTTTCTAACTCTCAATATCGACTCAGGGTACATTCTTGATATGTCAGCTAGCTCCCTGAGCCAAGTTTGAGTCAAGTTTACTGTTCCTTTAATTCACTAAAAGTCAAGTTCAGGTGAATTTCATAAATTTGAACTGGCGCAGCTTCGCCGCACCAGTCCAATTTTACCGGATTTTTTTTCCCGCAAGCCTTCTGGGGGGGGGGGGTGCAGCACCCCCCCGACACCCCCCCTCGGGACGCCCCTGCTTCTGACAGTATAGTGGTCGAATCACACAATTAATCACGAAGATTCAGGGGTGGTGAGGCTAACTTCTCGACCTTACGCTAGTTTCCTACCGACAATTTTGTATCAGTCCAAAAGAAAAATTCGCCCTGGAAAATGGTCCTCATCATAAAATGCGCTGTTTCTACTTAAACCAACTTGAATCTCATCTCTTTCTGACGCCTGTAAGTTCTCCTTCCAAAGTATTATAACAAAACCGCGGGTAAACAAGTTTCCTTTAGTTGTTAATTGCCGAGTCTTTGTCCCTTTTCTCATCGCTTGTCACTCATTTCGAACGACTGCTAAATTCCTACCATGAGCAGTACAAATCAACTGTGAATAATTAGGAATGGCAAATTTTGGGTTTTTAGACACGAATTTGTTAACAGTTAATGCTAGCTAAAATTTTGGATGTCTTCTTTCTTACTTTAGTCGGCGTAGGCGAACAAAGGCTGCTGCAACACTTCACGTTGCCCAGGCAACGTAGGTCTAGTTACATGTGATATCCGGATACACTGAAATACTTAGACTCGTCTAAGGGATTTTGATTTTTTTTTTTCCGGTATTTCTATCGGGTTTTGAGGCCTATTTAAGTGAATAAGTGACGTGTAACTAGACTGTCGGATCTCCGCCCTATTCGGTTAAACTTTAAAAAGTCCATGTATGTGATTTTAAGGGTTCTGGACTTCAAGGGTTCGGATCTCAAACAGACGATCCGGACCGGATCTTCCTTACAGATTTTCGGCACTTATTCCCGAGCTTATTCCGTAAAAATCTGATTTGTCTGTCCCCAATATAAGATCATTCCTACCTGAATGTTTTCTGCTGCTAGACGAACCTGGTGATCACATACATGCACGATACAGTACTAGATAAAGCGCATAGACAAAAAAAGACTGCAACTCTTGTTCCACTTCTTTAGGTCGTCTTTAAACAAATAGGCCAAGAAAAATCTAGAGCGGAATGTGAACGATTAGCTAAGATTTGCCAAGGACTCGTGATATGCTCTCCATAGTTACCGAGTTACAACATCATGATTTCTTACCGATTTCCTTCCACCTACAGCCTATAAGTTTTCTAGTCTTCGTTAGATGACATGAAACTACGACAAATTAGGTTACATGGTGCTCTGTGCGCTCTGCAATGACGGAGGGAAAGTGAACAATAATATTAATAGTCACACCAATATCCGTCATCATAAAAAGGCTTTCGTCTTTACATGTCACGAAGAACGGGTATAATCATACTGATCCCTGACCAAGAAATACGATATCGTTGACCCGATTCGGAAGCTCGACGAGCTATGTCAACGACTAAAATGCAATCAGAGCGGCCATGAGTGGCAAGGAATTGTTCTCTGACATTTGAATTACACTGTCAGAAGTTTCATAACAGATAGCGAATAACACTTTCAAGAATAAAACCTTTTCACTTAGAAAAAAAGTGTTATGACCAATTAAGTTTACACTATTTCGTGCCTAGATCTCCAACAACACCTTCAATTGGTAAAAATACTGACGGGCAGGGCCGTCACTACTAGGGGGGGGAGGGGGGGGGGCGCCCCCCCCCCCCGATGTTGTCGGCCAGTCGGTAAAAAATAGCCGAGTCGGCGCGAAGCGCCGCTATTTTTCTTAAAAACAGTCGATTTTTTTCTTGGAAACAGTCGATTTTTCTTAAAAACAGTCGATTTTTCTTAAAAACAGTCGTTTTTTCGTAAAGATAGTCGATTTTTCTTAAAATTAGCCGATTTTTCGTTAACACAGTCGTTTTTATCTGCAAAACCAGTCGGTAAAAATGACCAGCCAGTCGGTAAATACTAGTAACGCCTCTGCTGACGGGAACGAAAGAAACATAACAGATAACATCCCAAAGTGTTATATGTTGAAACCGGGCATCCTTCTGTCGCGTTATGTAACTTCTGACAGTGTACTTACTTACTCTTGTACTTGTGTCAGGACGCAAGCTGTGCAGCTCTCCCTGGCGACAGCAGCTGACGGACCAAGGTGTGCCATGAATCTCGGTCTTCAGTGTAAAAGTACTACAGTGTAGTATTTTTACCAATTGAAGGTGTTGTTGGAGATCTAGGCACGAAATAGTGTAAACTTAATTGGTCATAACACTTTATTTCTAAGTGAAAAGGTGTTATTCTTGAAAGTGTTATGCGCGATCTGTTATGAAACTTCTGACAGTGTACAAGTGTGATTTTCTCTTTGTTATTTGCCTTTTGTTTTTCTTTGTTGTGTGATCTGTTTTCTGTGTTTTTTCTACTTTTCTTCTTTATATACTCCATCATTTTCTCTTTCTTGTACGATGGGTGAAAAATAAACATTACATTACATGACATTCAGCAGAGCTGAACACTTTATCTCTATACACCTGAAACTATCGATCAATTTAGCATTAACAGCGTCTTCGGTAAGGTTGTTCGACGGCCCAACTCTTTTTCCAAAGCTCCACTTGTACTTTGTGGAAACGAACGGCTGTTGCTTAACCCTTTCCGTGCCAGAATGCATCTATGCCAGTAACAGTGCGAACACACGATCAGGATTTCCCGACCGGATTTCCTGCACTTTCATCATCAAGTTGAACAAATTTCAACTTTTCCATATGGAAGTGATGATGATGACGAAAATCCGGACAGGAACTGCAGCCCGGGAGCACCCGACCATGATGGTCCAAGGCATAACTGTGTCCATTCATTCTTTGCCTTCCCTCCCGTCTGCAAGTCTGCCAATTCTCATTTTCAGAGACTCTGTTCTACCTGGAGAAGCAATCGCTCTTTTTTCACCGTGCATGTGGATAAGAAAAATATTTGGGCCTGGTCAGGATCGAACCTGCCCAAGTATGAGAATCTAGAAGCAAATGACGTCAAAAACATTTGTTTACTGTGTCAGCTTCATTTTATGTGGTTATAGACACGAAAAACGAAAAGAAAACAGGTGCAAAATAATTCCGACCATTCGAGTCATCAGTATTAGATCACGCGCCGAAGCTGACCTCGCGATGACATCAAGACCAAAGGTTTCGATGGGATCCCAGAAATTTAATATTTGATCCAGACAACTAGGTCTTGTCTTCGCCAGATCCAGTATTCGCCAGGCTAATCATCTGAGAAAATCAAGTTCAGATATACATACCTGTATAAGCCATATCTATTTTGACGATACTGATCGAAACTTCCTGCTTTACTTCTGCCAAATTTCCGGTTTCGGCCGAATTCCGAGCGAACTACTTGTCCAGCCAAAAAAAGACAGTTCAGAAACGAATTCAGCGTATCTCCTTCCTTATCCCTATAAAGAACATCTAATCAACTTCAAATAAAACTTTGACTTATACAAAAAAAATCCGATTTCAACCGGATTCCGGTCATCCGAACGAACTATATGTCCGGGTAAAAAATGATTGTCATATACAGATTCAGCGTCTCTTCTTACACTTAAATCTGCCATCTAATCAACTTCAAATACAAATTTTGCTTATAACAAATTTTCCAGTTTCGGCCGGATTCCGGGTGAACTACTTGTCCGGCGAGAAAATGGTTTTCACCATCGTGTTCAGCATGTCTTCTTACTCCTAAATCGAACATCTAATCAGCTTCAAATAAAACTTTTGCTTTTCACAAATTTCCCGGTTTTGGCAAGATTCCGGGCGAACTACTTGTCCGGCGAAAAAATGGGTTTCACTACATATCGGTTTTCAAAATGGTTTTCACCCCTATATCGAACATCTAATCAACTTCAAATAAAACTTTTACTTTTAACAAATTTTCCGGTTTTGACCGGATTCCGGGAGAACTACTTGCCCGGTTAGAAAATATTTTCAACACTGTATTCAGCATGTCTTCTTACACCATAATCGACTATCACATCAGCTGTTTCAAAACATTTTGTTTGGTCCTTAATTTAAACCCCCTCCCCCACCCCTAAATGTAGGGCTACAGAGCCCATCCACGAAGTCAACCTTACTCTTGACCCAAAGAATCCTCACACCAAGTTTCATCAAAATATCTCATTCCCTTCGAGAGTCGTGCTTACAGACGGACGGACGGACAGACGGACAACTTTTTGCGATGTCATATGTATCCGTCACTAACGTTTTGGGATCCCAAAAACCCGAAAACAGAAACGCTGCTAGTCGATCCGCTACTGGTCGCGCAACGTAAGGTGTCAAGAATTTCTTTTGACCGAAAATTTATTAGCAATAGAAGAACGCTACTGTTTTCAGAGCGAGTAAGCCCTCTACGTGGTTAACTGAGAGATGCGTTTCTCTATTAACTACCTGTTTTCGTATGCTGAGTGCACAAAGAGCAAGTATAAATCAACTGAAAAATAAAACAATTATGACAAGAGGACTTTAATTCTATCTTACTGAAAAGAAAGTAGTCGACTTCAAAGACCGTATTAGTACTAGTCTCATTGTCTTTGGTCGACTTAGCCTACATGTTTGAAGTTCGCCATTTTCTTCAGCACACCAAATAGTGGACAATTTAAAAGTGGCCTAAATATAGGAGGAAGAAGATCGCTCAGATCGTGGAAGGACCCTTCTAGAGATACAGTGCCCCTAGGCACTCTTTTTGGTAATTTAACAAAAAAACAACTTTATTTTTATTTTTGTATTTATTTACTTCAGAAAATAGACAGGCACTGTTACCACTTTTACCTGATAGAACCTGTGACATTTGGCCGAAAAAACCTCTGACATCCTGGTGTCTTCGGAAATCGGTTGAAATTAGACAAAAAGCTTTGAAATCGCAGAATTCTGCAACATTTTCGGCATAAGTGCGATTTCCTAGGACAAAATTTTGCCACAACTATGAACCCGGGCAGGCGTCGAAAACCTGTGAGAAATCGAAGAATTCTCCGACCAGTGGCAGTACTGTAGACACGTACCAAAAAGTACTTCTTTACAAATTATAATTTCACATTTACCACTTCAGACCATGCGGCCGGGGCGAATTCTGAGGTTGGGGCCCTAGGCAACAGCCTAGTTTGGTAAGTTGTGTAGCGTTAACCCAGTCACACTGGCCTACGTCGACCCCAGCAATAATTTGGTGTTACCATGTTAAAAGTTAACTTTTCGTAGCAAAAAGATTATCTTGTAGATCACAGTCGTCCATGCAATCAAACCATATGCAATCCAGCAAGGCAAAACGTGCTTATATCTGGCACACCTACGCGCACGTCCACGACCACGCAATGTCAATGCATTCCCCTTAAGCAGAGACCGTGGTCGGTGGTATGCCTACGCACAGAACTGGATGTATAGGAGCTGGCCCTGGTTAGCACAACACTCCCAAGATTCCAATTTATGCACGACTGATGACTGAGTTGTCCTTGTAGATTATCGGTCTGGTTCCACTGACTGTCCTCAGTCCCAGTGTGAACATGACTTTGTGGCTTTTCCGAATACAGCTGTGGAGATGGATCAAGTTCGCCCAGCACGTCATCATCTTCATCTTCTAATATTACCCAGAAGCGTAACTTGCTAGTGATTTGGATAGACGATCCGGATCCGGCGTTCACGGACTGGAATTCCTGCCAGGATTTTCGGCATCACAATCATCCGTACAGAAAAGCGGAGATTTTTAAACTAAGCAACCTGAAGAAAGTCCGGCCGGGAGAGCCTTATCGTCTGCCAACAATGAAAAAAACGCTATCAAGGCCATTCGAATAAATGTATAAAAAAAGAATAATATATGAACAAACATTCCCACTACAGAAAGACTAACTGACGACTTCAAATACTTTGACTCTACTAGTCGCACCCGAACGTCAAAACACATAAGTTTAGACCGGATCACACCACAAGGCAATTCAGGTAATCAGTAATCATATAATCACATTTTAAGCTAGCCTACAACGATACACTAGCCTAATCATTCTCTAGACTCTCTACTCTACTCTACTCTACTCAGATAACCAAGACTGGCTAAGATTGGATAACATATAACACATGAATGTGCAACCGTGTGTCAAATGTTATGACGGGTGCCGAAAACCTCAATTTTAAGACCCTTTTAAGTGTTATCTTTTCGCAAAACACGTTATTTTTCTATACCGGGTTTTGGTCAATCGACCTTGTGTCTCCGGCTTAACCCTATGTATGGTAATTTTATAATGAAGCGTAAATTAAAACCTTGAACACCACTTAAACATATTCTCGGCATCCGTCAGAACGTTCAAAACAAACCATGTGTTAAATGCTATCAAAACTCTTGACAGTGCATCGATTCCGTGCTTTTTCAACTTTATGGTGAAAGTACAGTTAACCAGACCGGGAATACCTGATCACCTGTTCGCAAGCTAACCAGAAAGACTAAAACAAACGGGGTTAATCCTGACCGGACCGACGACTTGACCCGACTGACGGTTGTCTGTGAACACCAACCATCTCAGAAAATAAGGCTATCATTTCGGGTTTCCAAGTGCAAAGATAGCCTATGCGGATACGGTTCCGAATAGAACCCAGGACAGTGACGTGCACCAAGAATATAACGCCGAAGTCCCAAAGTAAAGAATACGACAGAACAACAGACTATTTCGAACAGAAACGACAATAAGCGACTTTATTCGCGGAGCCGAAACAATTCCCGAAAATTTCGCAAAGGAAAGAAAGATACGGTATGGCAAATTATGGAAATAGTACACATTTACTCGACCCCCTTCTCCATTTACGCACACAAACCAGGTCGGACATTTTCACAATGTAAATTTATGACATAGGGCTTGCAGGAAAAAAAGATGGGTGCCCCTCTCCGAATACATCTATTGTTTTAATTTCGAAAGATGTCTGTCCCAGGTCGTGTGTCTGAAGGAAAGATTTGCAATTATCAACCCCTACCCGAACTATTTCAAGTGTACAACATAGCAGGGAAGAATCTGCTTTTCGTCAGCAATAATAATCATCTGGCCTCGTCCATCCTGATCCTTCTGAACCCGGTTGGAATCGAACCCAGGACCGATATTCACACCTGAAGCAACATCTTGGGATCTCCCAGGCAGTAGCTGACACAATAGGAGAGCTCTGGCACCGCTTGCGTAAGACACTGATGTATCCGGGAACTCTGAGAAGTAGTGGCCGTGACCGTAAGAACACCTCTTAATATAGGACGCCTGGAAGTTTTGCTGCAAAATCGAGTCGATATTTGCCAAGTTCGGTGTACCGTGGAAAGCGAGGATGGGCTTGGCTTCTTCGCTGTTCGGTCCATACTTCTGCTCAAACTCTGCGACTTTTTCCTGGAACTGCTTAACCAATACTGGATTGAAGGCGTACGTGACTTTGGCCAGCTTGAGATTTGAGCTCAATCGAAGGAACTGGGACTCAGCAGTACGAAAGTGAGCATCCAATGGGTCATTGAGGTCGTAGTGTCTCGTCGGTAACAGCTCATACTTTTGGAAGGAATTCCCCATAGACAAATGTAAAGCTGGGTTTACCGATACCGTCTTGTAATGAATCACAAAGCGCGGGTATGCTTGTCGCGGGTCGTAGATGACGAATTCGTCAAAGAGAACCCCACCTGACTGCTGGGTCCCTCTAGGGGCGAAAAGAGAATCATACCCAGCCCGTCGCAGCTTCTGAAGCGTCATATCGTATACAGGACTGATGGCTTCCATCGCTTTCCCTAGCAGCACGTCGCATAGCAAGAGCAGGTTTGAGCCTTTGGTATACTGATGCTGCGCGCTCTTACTGGCATCTGTCGCGAAGTAAATCCCTAATCCAAACATTCTCTGTGTTCCGCCACTTGATGGCAGGCGAAAACCACTCTGAATTATGTTCTGGCAGGAAGCGCTGTCAGTACCATGGAATTTCTGAGTAGGGTAAGACGAGTCGACCATCTCGGTTTGGCACTTGTAAAAATCGGCGAGTAGCTTGTTATTGGTGACTTCCTCGACCTTGAGGATCTCTGGGTACCAATTATGGGTTGTCTGAATGTACTTCACGACCTTGTCAAAAACGTCTAAGTAGGAGGGGGAGGATTTCTCAAGCTCTCCAACTTTGAAGACGGAAAGCTCGTCTTTTAGCTTTTCAGCTTGTTGTCTGGCGCTCTGCTTGTACAGATTCAGCTTTCGAGCTCGGGCCGCTGAAAACGGATGTTATAATCAAGAACAGAAGGACAAGAGCGGAACCTATTCACGGAAAGTTTTCTAGAAAGTTAGAAGGATATTTTCGGGATTCTCGACAAAACCCATGGAATTAATCGGACAATCTCGGAATTTCACATCAAGAACTAGGACTAGGGACCGTATCCTTAACCACTGGTACAATACCTTCTTTCCTTATAGCCCCTTTCCCTAAATCTCAAATGTAAAATTCCGAGTGAATATATAGGTTATTATTCGCCAGCTATTTGACGGAGCTATTTGACGTTCTGGGCTAAAATTTTAAACCTGTGTCCTCTAGAACTCGGAGAACCATACTTTCGACCGCAGCCATTGCTGTTAACTGGAAACGGTCGTTAACGGTCGATTTTCTTTTTTTGTTTTCTCTTCATTGTTCTCTTCATTTTATGCTGTTTCTTCTCTTCTGTTGATACTCCGCTGTTTATGCTTTTGCATTGTGTGTGGGTTATAATTAAATAAATACCTTCATCGCTTTCGATCCTGGCTTTCTCATTTTCAATGCAGGGGTCGCATTGTCCTTGATTAATGCATGGCTCACCGCAAGAGTTCGGACAGGGATGACCGCACGCTAGCGATTTCCGGCAATCTTCTCTACATGTAGGAGCAGCGCTAAAAAAAATACAGAAATTCTAAAGCTCCGTTTCATTTTTTTTCTATTCTATTCTTCATCGCCTAAGGTTTACCTTAATTCCATTCTTTTCAGTCCTATTCTCGTCGTGGTGTAATGAACAAACAGGACTGAAACTTCCTCTCCGACAGGATTGGATTATTGCTGCTTTCTTTTGTCTTTGTGTTGTTGGTGTTTTAAGGGTATTTAGTCCCTTACAGGCTATATAGCCTCCGGGCATTGAAGAGTTCCGTTTTTTTTCAATAAACCCTTTATTCTCTCTCTCACACAGAGCTATGCGTAAATCTTGCGCCGTGTTTGCGAAGAAGCAACACACGCTTTTGTACAGAAAATCTACGGAACGCAAAAATATCAGATCTACACATCTACTTAAGCGTTTGCGTTAGCGCAACCCAATTCCGGAAAAAAATCCTAACCCACACAAGTATTTATATGTATGAAGCAGAATATACAATATATACACAATATTCATATACAAACTCCACAAAAATGAATAGTATGCCCTCAACTAGCTGGTACAGTGCAAATAATAAACGCCGGGTACTTACCCAATACATTGCAGCTTCGTCTTATGGCCGCAAGGAAATGTATGCGCAACCAACATCCGGCAGATTTCCTTTCCTTGCGCAGAACACTTTCCAACTCCTCTGTGCCCACAGGCAAAAACAATCTCTGCTTTAACCTGGCATGCCAATCTGACTCCCCTGATAAACTCTCCACATGTCATCTTCATTTCATGACCACAATCTACCTTCTGCAGAATCTCTTCTGGACAGTCGTGGCTGTAGTGACCTGGTTCACATGGCCGGTTGCATTTGTGTTTCTTACAGTTGTTTTCCTTACCGCAGGGTTCTTTGCATTTGCTCCCGACTACAGTGGTGTGTCCTTGGTGACATTTGCGTGTCTTAGGACCTGTTGAAGAGAAAACGGACGGGTAAGAGTTAAAGCCAGGCTTCATCTTCCAGATATCTGGGGCGTCTGAACAGTCAAGCCAACCCTTCCGGATTTTCATGATAATAATGATGCTAACTTTGCTACTCTTTAACATTTTCTTGATGTCCCCTTCAAACTTTAAATATCTTGTGCTTCTCAATCACAATTGTCCATCACTCTCCTTTTTATGGCACTTCAGCTTCGCTCAAGTGCCATATACCGATCACTTTTCCGTCGGTCGGTCTGTCGGTCTGTCGGTCGGTCGGTCGGTCCGGTGATCGCGAGTTAGGGTACTTGCAGATGTGCTAGGACGATGAAACTTGGCAGGCATATCGGGGACCCGACCAAACTAACTTGCAAATAATCACTTCCCCGATCCGACCTCCGTGGAGGGAGTAGAGGGCGGGGGAATCCGGAAAATTTAGTAGTTTTTGTAAAACCCCTACCCCTTTCTTTACACTAGTAGGTCTGCGCGCGGCGTGACGTCACTCTCTGCATCGGATCACTCTGTTAACATTGGAAAGAGCTATCCGCATGAGGGTCAAAGGGGTTTGTATCTGTGGTGCAGTGCGGGGGAATATGGAAAATTGAGTGTTGTGTAACTTTCGAACGGGTGATCGGATTGGGACGAAACTTAATATCTGAATGAATGACATATCTCTGATGTTCCATTTGAAGTCCGAACCGGATTCGACATCTATGGGGGAATTGGGGTGGGGGAAGACCGGAAATCTCGAGAAACGGTTATAATGGAGGGATCGGAGTAAAACTTGCTGGGAAGAACAAGAATCTGCTCCAGATAATTTGTTTACACGTTTGGACTGGACCCGGACACTTGGGGGGGGGGGGGGGGGAGGTGGAGGGGAGTTTCACGGAATTCTGGTGATGACAGTTTTTGGGATTTTCACGACGAAACTTGGGAGGTGTATCAGGGACCCGATCAAACTGACTTGTCAACAAAAATTCACTCGATCCGATAGTCGTGGGGGGATCGGAGGGAGGGGGAATCCGGAATATTTAGCCATGCGTAACTTTGGACCGGGTGATCGGGTTCGAGTGAAATTTAATAACTGAACAGAGCCTGTGGTGATCTTTTTCATGTCCGGACCGGATCCGACAACAATTGGGGGGGGGGGGGGAATACGTGACCGGATTGGACTGGAGAGATCGGGATGGAACTTTGTGGGAATAACAAACAAGTCCAAACTGAACCGGATTGGCTCCGGCGACTGTGGGGGGAGTTTGAGGGGCGGGTCCGGAATTCCGGTGATCGCGAATTAAGGTACTTCCAGATGTGCTAGGACGATGAAATTTGGCTGGAATATTAGAAATTCGACAAGATTGGCTTAGAAATCGCCACTTTTCAAATCCGACCATTCCCTAAAGTACCAATCATGACCGCAAATTAAGAAAAATACTTTTAAGCAAAATATGCATTTCCATGATCCCCATGAGCTCATGATCATTTCTGCCTCAAGGGTTTTGCTTACAAATGATTAAATGAAGTTCTAGCTCCCTTAAAGTGTGCATCTTAACCGCAAGGTCGAAAAGTACTTTTTATCAAACGATACATCTGAACCCATGATCAGTTGTCCCACAAGGGTTTTGCAAAAAAAATAATTTCTTGCACCCTTAAAGTGCGCAAATTAGTGGGGAAAAAAATTACTTCTAATCATACGTATATATCAATGATCCCTAAGAGCCTGCTATCGTTTTTGCCTCAAGGGTCTTCCTTACAGATGAATTTCTAGTGCCTTTAAAGTGCGCATCATTACAGCCAAGTTCAACGATAATATACTTTTTCTCTAGCTCCCTTAAAGTGCGCATCTGAACCGCACAGTCGAAAATTACTTTTGATCAAATAAAACATCTCAACCCTTGCAAGTGCCATATGAGCTTACAGCTCTTGTTCTTGTTAAATATACATTTTTTTGTGTCTCTCGAAATTAATGCCTCTACGACACCTTCCAGACATCCGGAATCTGGGGTGTCCAAAACCCTGGACTTCCAAAAGTTTGCGGGCTATCTTCTTCAAGAAAAATGTGGAAGGTGAAGCCTGGCTTTTGTCGGAATGAAAAGCAAGATAGACACGTATTGCATCCTACCCAACGAAAATGGACCTAAATCATCATTGGCAGTACTTACGAAGTAGGAAGCTGGCTTCGACAAGACCAACAGGAACGAGACTTAATTTTTGGTAAAAGTTTGAAACGTTCCCGATTTCATCCCTGAATAAAAATTTTCCAATGCCTCAATAAAACAAACAATAATAGGTCGGAAATACGTTTCAAATAACTTACAGGTTCAAAATGGCAGGGGTCAATGTCAAGTTTCATCCAGATCGGGTAACTAGTTCAAAAGTTATGCATGCCACAAGATCCCTGATCCCCCCTTCTTCGACTGCCCCTGGATGGTTGGGTCCGGGAAATGACGATTTCCAAGTCAATCTGGCCAGTTCTCTAACACAACCTGTCAAGTTTCATCGTCATGGCCATCTGAAATTACCCTAACTCGCGTGCCACATGATTTTCGGTATTCCCCTCCAACTTCGCCCACGGTTGCCGGATGTCAATCCGGTTGTGTCCATAACAACGACTGTCAAGTTTCATCTTCCTAGCACGTCTGGAAGTATCCGCCATCACTGGACCGACATACAGACAGAATGAAAACGGTCAGTATACGATGAGCCGAAGGCAGCATGTGCCAAGAAGGGCCGAAATACCGCTAGAATGAATCTCAGCTGAATTTCCCGCTTGACACTAGCAAACAAGTTAAAGGACACGTCGTAGGCTACTTATGACACTAGTTCATCCATTCTCGTTACCGAGATTCTACACTTCATGAATGTATCCTACATCCCGCAGGCTACTGGAATTACATTGATTATCACGCTTTCCACGTTTGTTCTCTTTACGTGACGCATCAGGCTCCCGATCACTGTTTCCGAGAAGCTCATTTGCCGGAAGACCGGTTATGGTAGCCACATTTGTCGTCCAAGGCAAAGGACATCGGAAGAGGCCAAAAAAAGCCGAAGCCTTGTATCATTTGCTGTAAGCATAGCTAAGTTTTAAAGTCGTCAACTATACCACAACATTTTAGAAGAAACACTATGTAGTGCGAGATGTCTTTTAAAAGCATTTTAAATCATATGTGAAGCTGCCTTTTTTCTAAGATCAACAAGACTATGGAATTAACCTGCCTCTTGGAGAAACAAGACCATTTTCATTCTTACCTATTTCTTTGAGTGCTAACAGGGACTTTCCGTCAGGACGGGTAGCCTTTAGGTTTTCTCCCAAAAGGCTAAGCTGGCCATGGTATGGGTTCAGTTCAGATTTAGTGAGGGTATTAGTGCTGTTCATATTCAAGTCAAGTTTTTTCCAATTGTCATCTAGCCTTTCTGGTTGTAGGCCTAGCATCCAACTTGGTTCTTCGGCCTTTTCCTCAGTTAAGTGGCAGTCAAAAGGCAGTTTGTTCAAACTCAAGTTTAAACTGTCCGGTTTTTCAAATGTACATAGCCTCCATCTTGGTTCTTCAGCCTCTTCAAACGATGGAGCAGTAATCGTCTCATGCCTTCCATGTTTAGGGGAAAAATACCCTCTATGGCTTACACTTTGCTCGTCAGTTTCAGAGTCTACTACTCCAAATGCAGAATAATAATCAGTACACTGTGGTTCTACACATTCTTCGTCCGAAGAGCTATCAAATGGACCTTTTGGCATTGTGACAGGCTTTTTGACAGGTTTTTCAAATGCACATGGCCTCCCTCTTGGTTCTTTAGCCTCTTCAAATGACAGAGCAGTAACCGTCTCATGCATTCCATGTTTAGGGGAAAAATATCCTCTATGGCTTACACTTTGCCCATCAGTTTCATAGTCTACTTCTACAAATGCAGAATAATGATCAGTACATTGTAGTTCTGCACATTCTTCGTCCGAAGAGCTATCAAATGGACCTTGTGGCATTGTGACAGGCAGTTTCTCCACAATTCAATCTGGAAAAGTTCCAACAGTAAGCAAACTTTAGATTTTGGAGAACATAAGATATTCAGGATGTTGCTGTGTCACATGGGCCAGACTATCCAGGTTAGGTCATAATAGAATGTTAAGCTTTCCAAGAAAATCTTTTTGGGTACACCTACTTTGACTTTTTAAGCGATAGCAATCAGCTAAAAAGGCTGCCCTTCAAAGAACATGCACGTAGGAGTTTTCTACGTAGGCCTCAGAAAACTCAAAACCTGCTGATTGTCAACTTTGAAATAAGAGCTAGCCCCCCAAATCAGGTCTTGTCTTTTGTAAGAATTAACTATAGGGTATAATTTTTTTTTTCAAAAATCCACTGTTCCAAAATGCAAACTGCCTACTAGCAAATTGTGCTCTTTGTCGCGGCATTCAGCTTGCAGTTAATCGCCGGCATACAAGATCTGAAGCACACTGTATTCCCGAACGAAATTTCGTAACATTTGATAACAATTTTGAATACCCGGAAGTCTGTAGCTCTAAATATAAAATGACTAAGCGGTATTTACAAATCCATATCTGGTTTTCACTTTTAAGATATCTGGATAGCAAAAGGCGCCCAATTCCCTCCGAGCTTTAGGGAAATGCGCAAAAATGGCGCAATGCGCACCCCTGAAAAATTGTAAGCACAGACGCCTGAAATAATTGCCCAAATGGCGCGAATGCGCACCATCTGGCAACACTGCCTAGAAGCCAGAAACGGGGATGGTTTGAAGAACTTGAAAACAGAAGAAGGTCCAATTATATGTTTAGTTGGAACTTTATTGATTTACTGAAGATCACTTTATAGAAGTTGACTTTTCTTTTCAACCTGGCTTACTGTCACAGTGTGGAGCTTGAAGAATTTCTGAGCGTGTCCGAATTAAACTTTTGAACAGAAAATGCTGCATTAACTCTGAAATCTTTGGTTTCGGACTAGAATTTTCGTGAAATTTTACCAATTAATACCGCGAAAATGTCACGAGGAATGCTGCAACGATGCAGCATTTTATGCTGAATTTTCAGGAAGAAGCGGAAGGCGCGCTGAAGTGACGATCCGTAAAAAATGAATAGTAGGAGTTTTCCAGGGGAAAATGGCCTGAATGTACTAGGCCTAAGCCAAGTCAAGTTCTGAAAAATTATTGGACTGAACTCACCAGACCACTTACCGACTTTACCCACGTGTATACTGACGGTTCGAAGACGAATGTTGGCGCCGGTTGTTCGGTTGTTGTTCCGAGGTTTGGCCTGTCTTGTGCTTTCAGGGTTCCCATGAGATTGTCAATTTTTTCGATTGAGATGATTGCAATTTTAAAGCGTTGGATTATATAAAATCGCTAGGTAGAATTGGTAAATGGCTAGTGTGTTCTGACTCGCTATCGGTGATAAAGTATCTGTCAGTGCCACATTGCCCAGCCCGTGAAATGGCGCTGAAGATTGAAAATTTGATGAGAATTTTGGAAAGAAAAGGAAATACAGTGATATTAACATGGGTCCCAGCGCATGTTGGAATTCCTGGTAATGAAAGTGCTGACAAATTAGCAAAATGGGGAAGTGCTCATGGTGAAGAAATTCCCTCAAAATTATCTATTAAAGAATTTTTAAATGCATACAAGCAGGCGTTGGTGGATTCAGAAGAAAAAGAGTTTTCAAGATCATCGCAAAACCCTATCTTAAGTTTATATGAGTGCAGACCACCCACGGATGATCTGATCCATCCAGATCGAAAAACTGCATCAACTATATTTAGGCTAAGAACTGGTCATGCAAAAACGAAGAAAATGCTTTTCAAATGGAAACAGTCTGAATCAGATAAATGCCCAGAGTGCAGTGTTGTTGATGATGTTAGACACATACTGCTAGTTCGCAAAAAGTATGATGCCCAAAGAGTCAAATTAAAAGAAAATGTGATACGTAAATTTGGTGCTTTTACTGTGAGGTCTATCCTTGGTCATTCAAGTGCCCCGGCATGGGCGAGGAAATTGTCCGTGATATATTTGGGAAATTTTGTAAGAAGTACGAAGTTATATACGTGTTTGTAAGACATATAGTTATTTTTGAATTGTAAATAGTATTTATGTTAATTTTATGACGACCCCAGAGAGTGTGAATTAGTGAGTGTTTTATGTAATTTTAGATTTATGATTGACCTAGGAAGTGGATAATATTAGAAGGAAGAAATTCAGTGAGGAACGCTTACCCAGATTCTGACGACGTCTTGAGAAAGACCCCCTAACCCCTTTACAGTATTGACGAAGCCTTTGGCTAAATGTTTCTTTGATTTGTATATGATCGGAATGGACTGAAGCATTGTAGAATATTTACACAGCTTCACACATATCCAGTGGTACGAGCGTGCATGAGCTGAAGCTCTGTAAACGTCAACCTACAAACAAAAACAACATGTACTAAAATAAATAGTTACAGATGGTTGTTTGAAGTAAAAAAAAAAAAGATTAATTTCTTTTCAATTGATATCAAATAAAAATATAAAACTGCAATCATAAAAAATCAATCAATCAATCACATTCATTTCCAAATAGCTCAAAAATAAAGCTAGAATAGGAAAAAACAACAACAATATTTGCAAAATACATAAAGCGGGAACAATTTACTAATACACTTAAATTTTTTTACCAGAAATAAATGACGGAACGAAACTACGTACAAATTGGGAAAAGGAATTAGCCTCACCGTATTAAAAAATAATACAGTGCTTTTTTCACTGTGGGGTGACAGGAACAATTACTTAAACTACTACTTTTCCAACAAAAAAAATACCAGGCAAGAATAGATCAGAAGTATAAATCAGAATGGTTCTACCTTTTCTCAAAATCGTATATAAATCCTGGAAAGCTTCGCGTAAAGATCATGCTGTGTTCACGCTTGCCTGAAAGAGTTCGAACTGAACTGAAATGACCTGAAACTCCTCAAGTTTGACCTAATTCCCGAAATAGCAGCCTGCTTACTGTCCCCAGAGTCATCAAAGATCACATTCCAAAGGATTTTATAAAGCCCTATTGGTAGTCGGTGGCGCCGATTTTCAACTGCTAATTATCCGCGAAAATCATTGAGCATCAGCCGATTTTTCAATCCCGTGAGGCTAAGAGCCATTGCTGTTGTTGTGCTTTTGCTGCTGAAACAGTTTCGCAACATTAATTGCAGAATTATGTGCGAAACTTTCCTGGGCGACTGGATTCGGACACGCCCTCTGATTTAGCTGAATTAGCGCAAGATGATGATGATGAACGATCTAAAGACCCCTCTTGACTACTAGGGGTTCGTTCCAGCTCAGCCAGAAAGTTACTAAATAGTTACTTTTCAGTCACTTTCACCGTTCCAGCTTCTCACAAAGTTGTGCGTCCCACAAGTGTGTTTCCGCGACCAACAAGATTTTCGTGGCTCGCTTTGTGGCTCAAGTTCGACAAACAACCGCCGAGGTGATTATCGATTTTGTGGCTTGATTTTGGCGGGAAATTCAAATTTAGCGGCAAAACAACGTCAAACAATAAAATTTAAAACTTTCTCAAGTATGTGGACATAAAACAGAAGATCCTTTTTGCACGGAATGGTAAGGACGAAAGCCTGGAGTTCTATTTATTGAGATTTTGCATGATTTTTATTATATATTCAGACACTTTAATTTACCGCCGAAAAAATAGACAAAACGGCGTTGCCGCTAGTTTCAACTTGTGGCTCGACTGTGTGGCACACAATCGTGTTTCCGTGAAAAACACTCAGAAGTGTGTGGCCCACAATTGTGTCACAGAAAAAGCCTATAGGGAGCACAAGGAAGACCTTTACTTCAAAGTAACTTTTCGTAAAGACAGTATCCGACCATCTTTAGCTAACTTTCACTTTTCAAGAGCCGTCATGAGAAGGGAACTTGGAGCAGCAATGAGAGACAACATGTAATTGCTAAAGTAAACAGGACATCATCTGGTGTTTTTCAACTGTATTTGGTGTTTGGCACCTCTTCAAATGAAATTTGCTGATTAACAAAAAATAAACATTCTAGTCAACCTCGTAGATGGTTCACCGTTCGGTCTAGTGACTCGATTGTGACTGTGGAAAGAAATAATTTTAAATGCCTGTAATTCAGATGGCCTGTAATTCGTGCGCTATAGAATATTAAATTTAAAGGTAAACTTAAACAATATTATATTAAATTTTAAGTAATTTAGAGGCAAACATCTGTTCAGTTGCTTTGTATTATTATTATTACATTATGTATTATTATATATTGTAGGAGGAGAAGCTGAAAAGGATGTTGCAATTTTGGCAGGGAAACAATTATATATGAAATAAGGATTTAGCAACCAAAAACACACAACCGGAATAGAGACAAAGAACTAACGGGAATAAGTCAATGGCACGGCTCCCTTAAAAAGCCTAAAGCATTGGCTCTTCTTCTCCTTCGCCTGACCACTGCCTGACCACTCTGATTCAAAATACAAGTAATTATCAAGCCATTCTCTAACTGCAAAAATTTACAAAGTTTTTCTGTGCTTCCTTCCCATATGCAGGCCCCATTTCTTCTTGCATTCAAGAAACGGGCATTATCTCGTCCCGTCGTAACTTCGACCCGTTCCAGGTAGTAATTAATTTGTGATGTCACACGTAGTTACTCCGAAGTAACTACGAAGAAGAGCTGGAACGAACCCTAGGTCACCTAGGTTGGGTCTTCTATCCTTAAATCTGTCTGAATGAGCGCAAAAAGTCATACTTTTATAAGTTTAAATTTACGCTTACTTAAGCGACGTTCATAGAGTTAACACCCAGTTAAGCTAAAGAAAAATTCGCTGGCCGGCATGAAACTCAAAACTTCTCTACGCGTGTATTTACTGTCTAGGTGTCAAAAAGGTGGATAGTTAAATTGTAGAAAGAGAGATGGATGTTGATGAATATCATATTTTAGACTTGGACGAGCAAGTACTTCCATCTTTTCAGAGCCCTGCTGCACCACAGCTTGCATTTGAAGACCTGGACTTTGATGAAGGAGAACCTGAAAATTTTAAATTTGATGCTCCATTAGTTGATGATACAGAATTTGATGATGAATCTCCAGGAAAAGATGGTATGTATTGGCAGTCTATCACAAACTCCTGGCCTTAAAACTCGACTGCCGCTAACTTTTTGCCAAAAGTTTTGGCAATGCTGTAACCTTTGACGAGAGAAAATTTTAATCAGAGCTTGGCCAAATTTTATTTTTTAATTGTTGAAAAATTGTTCTGTAAACCATATTTGACACTACAAAAGGGATATGTCAGCTACATTTTATTAGAGCTATATTTTGGCCCTTCTTGGCCGCTCTTGGGAGGGATCCTCTTCAGGCTCATCAAGCTGGAAAATGAACTCTATCAAGTTCAGCTTTCAGCTTGAGCGATTTTAGCCTGAAGAGGACCCTTCCCAAGAAGGGTGAATCTATAATAACTTTTTTCGAACAGGCGTGTAATGCATATCTTCCTATGACCCACGGTCAGTTATATTACGATAAACTTCACAATGAAAACGCCACGGAAAATCCAGCCAATCACATTTCAGAATTAGTCATAACAACCTGCTGGAGAGGGTGTTATTTGTCATATCAACCTCCCCGGAGGCTGTTATGAATAATTCTGAAACGTGATTGGCTGGATTATTTTCAGCCCCGAAAAGCGGAAATTCTGTGCGAAAAAGTTATAATAGTTAACATACCTCCATCTCGACTGATATCGGGATCACAAGCTCGACGGCCATTTCAAAATATCAACCTCGCCTTCGGCTCGGCTGATATTTTCCATAACCTGCCTCGCCTTCGGCTCGGACAGGTTATTTTCAATGTCCATCTCGCTGTTATTTTCCGATATCAGCCTCGATGTCTGAAGTTAACCTTTAATAAAATGTAGCTGACTTATTTGTTTTGCAGTGTCAAATATGATTCAAACTTATAGGGTAGCCACTACATTTTTTTTTAATCAAACCTGAGCTTTTGAAGATCAGAATGTGATTCTCCTATCTTTTAGCTTTGATTTGAGGCCAAAATCACCTCTCTATCTTGCCTCTAAGCATCTTAAATCTTCTTTAGAAAACAGTATTTTACATAAGGAAATGCCTATGTTCATCCATTGACTTTAGGGTTTTGTCCATCTAGTGACCAGCTTGGAACTATGTGCTTCAATGAAATTCTATGAAACTGGGTGATTTTGAGCTGGTTTTGAGTGCATGGGGAGCCCCAGCAAGTGAGTTAGATGAGAAAATATGAATATGATCATCAAGGTTATAGTCCAATAGACCTATTGCTGCTATAGGCTGCTGACTTTTCCTCCTTAGTATCAACAAATTTTTGTAGGCAAGTTCAGCTACTTTTTTTACATCTAAATTTACATTGAATATTAAGAAATAATATTAAATAGCTATGACATCTTAGTGATTGCCTTACAAAACAGGCAATTTTGTGCTGAATGCAATGGTATTTTTAAAATATTTTTTGGAGATGTTTTAGATAGGTAAAACTGATAAGGAAAATTCACAGCAATTCATGCATTCATTGCAAAAAAAATCGCCAATTTTTGCCACTAGGTGTTTTTGTGGCTACCCAAAGTCAGCTTGGGCTGAAGGAATATTTAATAAATTGCTGGGAAAAGTCCAATGTTTTTGTTGAAGAAGGCTAATGTATTGAAGTTGCTAAAATTAGTAAAATTAATCACACTCGTTCTAAAATAAATATTCTTTTAGCCCAAGGCCAAGCTGACTGCAAATCATATTTGACAGTGCAAAACAGACATGTCAGCTGCATTTTATTAGAGTTATATTTTGTCCCTTCTTGAGAAGGGTCCTCTTCAGGCTCAAACACTCAAGGTGGAAAATGAACTCTAGCTGGAAAATGATTCTAGCTTAAGTATTCTGATTTTGTGACTTTCTTTGTGAAAGTTTGCTTAAACTGGTGCTGCGATTTCACGAAGACATTCACTTGAAGGCTTCATCTGAAAACTGTATACAGACATATAACATATGAGTTAATCCAGCTATCATCTCCATTGAGGGGGATGTATGGGATTTTGAGAGGATGGTTTCTAGTTGCTAGGTCTAAGGATCTGTCAAGTCCAGATGCCCTGAAGATATCGAGTGGCATGTGGTTGGGTATCACAATGGTATCAAAAAAGCCTGCAATACACCATTTGATGATTACTGCCTAACCTTAACAGAAAATGACAGCCACAGGAGACCGAGGTTATCTGGCTGTCAGGACTGGCGATCAGAAGCCTGTCACAGCTTAGACAACGTCAGACTGCAGTAGGGACGAGGAACATGCCGAAAGTGTTGGAGCAGGCTTTTATACACACTATTAAAAATCCTAGCTTTGTCATAACCTTCCTAAATATGGTTTAATTAGAATTCATCCCAAAGAGCCTGTTTTCCGCTTTGCATTTTTAAAATGAGGCATGTCAATTATGTTCTTTACCTGGCCCTAGTAAATCACCAGCTTACAGGAGGTTTGATCGCATCACTGGCATCAGTTCTCGAGATTCAGCCTTCATGGCTTCTAGCTCTGTCTGGATACCATAGGGTTACATTACTTAGGAAATGTTGCTGTATTGAAAAAATGAAATTGGGGATTGGAAGACAAGTTTATTTAATTGAATTATGCTAATATTTTCATAAAAAAAGATGAAAGTAGCCTACTTTGGAGGAAGGAGGAACAAAAATGCCTTACAAATCTTCTGACCTCGCAAACAGCAAAAAGGAAGGTTGAGCCCTGATAATGTGCAATATGTCTGTATTTCTTTTCTAGAGATGAATTATGACAGGATTGTTGAAAACTATGAAGAAAATGGCTTTTTCGGCTCAGAAGATGAAGAAGAAGACAGGCCTGCACCTAAATTTGTGATTCCCAAGAAAACAAACACGAAAATGCCAGCTTCCAAACTTGATGAAGAGCTAAAGGTGATTATATGGTTATTTGAATTGCTTTAGGCCTCCCTATAGCATGGAAAGTACCTGCCTATTTGGCGCGTTCATGCTGAGGTCTTGGGTTAGGTAGAAGAACACGCTGGCCGGAACCTGCACCTTTTTGTTTTCTGCTAGGTCTGTCTTAAACTGTTTCCTACAGAAGGTTAACTAAGTTTGTTGCCTTGTAAACGCTAATTGAAGTGTAAAATTTTTGGCTATAACTACCTTGATGCATTTACAAAAAATTTAAACCCTGAATTTCCAGACTAGAGGATCTTTTTACTAGGCAAAGAATCTTCTAATCTCCGTTTCGCCTAAACATAATTCTGTGACCTTCCCTGTCAGTGTAGATAATCTTAGAAAAGGACACAGTACCCTTTATCCTTTTCTAAATCCCATATCCTTTCACACCAGATGATAGTGATGAAGTATATTATAGTGGGTTTGGGGGAGGGAAGGTAGTTAGAAAAGAGGAAGAATTTTCGAAGAGAGGATTAGGAAGGTGAGATCCTTGGGGAAAACGTTTTAGTCGCTAAGGTAGCGTCCTAGAAAAGCGATGCATGGGCATCGCAGGTGACGCAGATCTTAGACCAATGTGGGTTGTCAGCGCTGGTGATGGGCTTAGGGCTTCCGGTGGGTGATTTGAGAGAAGTGGTTTGTCCGACCAAGAAGTTGTGTCTTGGCAGGTGTTGAAGGATGGATCGCCGTCTCTGAAGTTTATGGAACGATTAAAGATATTTGAGGAGAGGTAGTTTACTTTGGAGCGAGTTTGAGAAGGGACTTGATAAGTTGTCCTAACTATCCTAACTCGGGTCCTAACTCATGTCCGATGTCTATGTAGTATAAGTCAGAAGCAAATAAATCTTATATCACCTTATTTGATTTACTTCATTTTCTAGAACGTTTTGGCACATGCAAGAATCTTAAAAGCAGAGCAAAAATACGCAGAAGGCATCAAAACCTGTCTAGGACTCATCAAACTTGGTAAGGCCGGGAATAGATATATATAAAAGTTGCGTTTTTGCGGATACCATGGTATATGTTACCACGGTAACTGGAGCTGCAATTAGTCCTTTTTGCAGTTACCGCGGTATCTGATATACGGTCCACTGCAAAAACGACTATTGCCGAAATCGCACTTGTCGAAGCCATCCCAAAAGAAAACCGATATCCAGTTACAGCACCAAGTGCTGAACTTCTTTCTCACCAATCTGACAAAATTTGATGAAAGTGAGATGACTTTTCAGATACCACGGTCGGACCGTGATATCTGAATATCAGTTACCACGGTAAACGGCCAGATACCACGACAACTGCAAAACGCCTTTTGACCGTGGTATCAGATACCACGATAAGTGCAAAAACGACTTTAGACCGCATCTCTGATACTATGGTATCTGCAAAAACGCAAATAAATTTTCCTTCACCCCAAGCTGACTGGGAAACATATTTCAACAATGGCTTAAAAAACGTAAAAGTCAGCTACGATGTTAGTCAGCGATATTTCGATCCTTCTTGGCAAGGGTCAGGCTGTTTCTAGGAGAAACGAATTTGCAATCATTCGATTCTTCCGGCAACACCCTGAAGAGAACCATTGCAAAGAAGGGCCTTAATATCTCTAACGAAAATCGTAGCTGACTTTTCCGTTTTTGGTCCATTGTTGAATAAATAGATAACCGTTACCAGAGTATTCAGTTGTCCTTCTGTGACATGCAAAGCACTAGGATCGTTCAACCACAAATCATCGATTTTGGGTGAGGCACTCCTGAGGCTCGGCTAATCCCTCAGTAACTAGTTAGGGTAGGGACCCAAGCTCTGTACTAGAGCGACCCAAATGCTGGACTGCCCCGAGCTGTGACGTATTTTT
The DNA here is from genome assembly GCA_023053555.1 of Branchinecta lindahli. Classification (NCBI taxonomy): domain Eukaryota; kingdom Metazoa; phylum Arthropoda; class Branchiopoda; order Anostraca; family Branchinectidae; genus Branchinecta; species Branchinecta lindahli. The sequence goes on from JAKZAO010000003.1 coordinate 16,317,287, forward strand.
TTGGTTAAGAACAATCTCAACGAAAGAAAGGTATTGAACCTTTTGGGTCGCCCTAGTCGAGTGTTAAGGTAACCCTAGTCTAGTACTAACCTAATCCGGTAGTTAGGTCACTCTTCTTGTAGACTACATAGAACTTTCTGAAAATGTTCGGGTTTTTTTTCTTTTGCAACTCTGCGACTCCGAAGTGTCTAAGAACTCGTATAAGCTGGCGAATGCTGTCTAGTTACGGACTATAACAAGATGTTGTGGTTATATGACAGTATTTTAAAGGTGCATTGAAGAGCTTATTATTCCAGTTTCCCACCACGGTTATACAGTTGCTGCATTCCGGTTTGAAACATATCTGCTCCTGTGCAGTAGCTCTCGCATTGTCTCTCCACTCTGAAAGCACACTGCGTATTACCAAGAACAAATAATCTGACAGAACCTCTGTCTTTAGTCCCATGCAGTGACTATGAATACCCCAACAAAACTGAGCGGACCTAGAGCTTTTACTCGTAGCTTCGAGCTGATGTTTAAATATTTTTTTTGTATTCGTATTCTAGCTTTATTTGGAGCTATTTGAAAAAAATAAATGTGATTGATTGATGTTGACACCCGTTTACTCATCTTCCGTCTTCGCCGTTGCTCGTCGCAGAAAAAATAGTGCAGGAGGCGTACTCCGCGAGCTGACCCGCTCTGGAGCGCGCCCATAGACCCAATAAGCTTTGAATTCTACTTTTCCTCACCGCGGCTTCACAGCGATTTAGCTATTTGTAGAGGCAACGAAACGTGATGTGGCGCGAAGCTACTAACCTCCGCTCGTCCTCGTATCCAACAGGGTATTTGCATAGTTACATCACAGAGACAGGGAGACGGAGGTTCTGTCAGATTATTTGTTCTTGATATTACACGTGACCTTGACGGCCAGAATCTCCGGCTGAACCAGTCACATTCGACGCGAGACTATGCAAATGCGAGGCTTGATTGTGAAATACTGTCCATAGGGAGATTAGATGTAGCCAGAAAGCAGATCATGAAACACTATAAGAAGAAAATCGAAAATAAGCGAGATTTTGATGGCGATTGCTGTTGAGAAGGAAAGTAATGGCGTAGTATCAGATTTCAGTTCTGCTTTAAGCATCTTTCTGGTTCGCTGCTTTTAAAGCACTATAGTTGGAAAAAATTGACAAATTAGACGAGGCTTACCTAGGTGAACTGGTATGCCTTTGTGCACCACGCCTTAAAGTACGCGCGTGATAAATCTCGGATGGACTCGAACGAGCCAATGCTCATGAGGCAGAATGTGTCTGTAACATGTGAAACTATTTGTAGCTCCAACAGCACATGAAGTTTACATTTTGTTGGCCAACCTCTACGAGTTAACTGGCAGTGTCAAAGAAGCCGAGCAGATCAAGCAGGTTGCAGAGCTTATCGCTCCAACTAGTCGAGAAGTTATTGAGAAGAAGTTGAAGGACGCATTAGCGGAGGAAAACTATCATGTGGCGTCGATTTTGTATGGCCAACGTAAGTATTGCTATTTTTCTGACTTAGAAGGGATTATGATTGTGTTTTGTGGTTATAGTAAATAATATTTGCGGTAACAAAAAAGGCTAAGCAGTCTCCATAAAAATATTTGACAGTGCAAAACGGATAAGTCAGCTGTAATTTATTGGAGCTATATTTCGGCCCTTCTTGGCAAGGGTTCTCTTCAGGCTCAAAGCCGCTCAAGATGGAGAAAACGAAACTTGTGATAACAAAACTGAAGATTACAGCTTAGTCTTAAATATCTAAATTGGTGAACTTCCTTTTGGAGAGTCGCTTGGAGTAAAAAAGGTTGCTGAGATTTCATTTTGGACACGGCTGCTGTTTTTGCTGCTCGATTGGGTCTCTGTTCGGGTAGAGATTTTTCTGCAGTTGGGTTGATTTTCATTTTTTTCTGTAGAGAGGATCTTGGGGTCTGAATTTCCTTGTTTATCCTCTCTATAAAAATATTTATTCACTGGTGAGTGGTGGCCGTTTCCTAAAACCCGGAGTAATCAGTGTCTGACTTTTCCCTCAATAGTACGGACCAACAAGAACCTAGTCGTCTATTGCAGCAATAGAAAAAGGCAAAAATTGAAAACAGACAGTGCCAACCCTCTTCTTGTTTTATTAACCCCTCAAACCGTGACGTTCTCTGCCTACAAACAGAGCAAAATAACACTAGGGAGTAGCGCCGAGACCTATTCTTTCCATGCTTTGCCAACGGGCCATACTCATAGCGCCGTCCACTACGCTTGCGGCATTTAGAGCGAAACAAACTTGCGGGTTTAGAAATTTTCTAGTAAAGCAAAGGTGCGGTCGGCACACACCGAGGAAACAGGAGAGACTGTATCATTTTTTGCTGTGTTCAGAATATGAAGTTATTGGAGCCAGCTCTGGTGAAGGACTGGTTGAGTTTCAGCAGGGAGGTTCACTACCGCTAGTGGTGCTAGTGTCGCTGCTATTGGAGTGCCGCCCACTATGCTTGCGACATTAAGGCGAGAAAAACTTGCGGGCTTAGAAATTTCTGTCAAATCTAAGATGCGGTCTGCACATATTGAGGAAACAGGGGATGTTGCATCTTTTTTTCGCTGTGTTCAGAATATGAAGTTATTGGAGCCAACGCAGCACGACCGATTGAGTTTCAGTAGGGACGTTCAGTATCGATAGTGGTGCTAGTGTCGCTGCTATTCGAGGGTGTGTCACTTTATTCGAGTCTTCGCGCTACTCTGTAGTGTTATTTTGCTCTGCCTACAAACCACTGCTCTTAATATTTCTCTTATCGATCAGATCTGACATCACCGTTCCATAAACTAGCATCAAAATAGAAATCGTTGTCTTAGAGTAATATTTGCCTATTTTTTTGCTAATTTTAAGAGTCCATTTTTGGGTAAAAATTTGTTGTCTGCACCATTCACACTTCCAAAATTTGTAGGTCTGTTGGATTAAAAACGACAAATCATGATATAGGATTCGGTTAAAAACCGTGAAAAAAGGTGACGGGGAAAAACGCGGGAGTCATTATTGCGAAAAGCTAGGCGTCGGCTAATCTGAACATACACTTGAATTAATAACCTCGTGGATCTGGTGGAACTGCTATACAAAATCGGTCCTAATTCAAGTTCCCATGTGAGGGCGTGCACGGTCTGAATAATGCTCAGATAATATCCCATACATATAGTATGTATAAAAATATAGTATATATATATGTATAAATATAATATGATAAAAATATATAAAAATATATGTATATATATACATATAGTATATAAAGTGCGTCACACTTCTGGAAATTTCGTCGGCTCTGCCAAAAATCATGGACAACAGGGCCCAGCCAGCACATGACAGTCTACATTCTTTTCTGGCCGATGGATGAAAAATTGTGTATTGTATTTGTTGTGTTTTATTTAATCCTTTTTGTTTTATTTTACATACTCCGCTTTTCAAATGGCGGGTCAGAAAAAATTACTTACTTACTTACTTACATTGTATTCCTTCCATAAAGGCAGTCGTCCATCCAGAGAAGCCGTGCGTTTTTCTGACTTAAGAGTGGAAGTGGAACCGTATTTCCTGCCACCTTGGTTTTCACGAATTTACTACAGTCAAGAAGAAATAATCTGACAGAACCTCCGTCTCCCGACCTCTGTAATATGACTATGCGGAGTCGAATATTTCCCCATACCCTGTCCGCATGAACGAGTGGAGCCCAGTATAGCTTCGCGCCACATCACGTTTCGTTACCTCTACACTTAAACATTTTACATTCTCTACACTGAAACATACTGACATATAGGTTCTGGCAAACGTGCCGATCTTCAAAATTAAGTAGAACTAGTAATAAAGGAAATATTGTTTCTAAAGCGAAAATAGTACATTTTACTTCTTTCTTTAAATGCTGTACACAAATTTGCTTCTCCTGACTTTAGAGAATTAGCATTTTTATGGCACTTGCAGCCTCTGGCTCAAGTGCCATATACCGATCGCAATTCCGTCTGTCGGTCGGTCGGTCTGTCCGAATTTTTTTGTCCCACATGTTCGAGTTAGGGTACTTCAAGATGTGCTAGGAAGATGAAACTTGGCAGGAAAATCAGGGACCCAACCAATCTAACCTGGAAATAATCAGTTTCCCGATTCGACCATCTGGGGGGGGGGGGAGTGGTGGGCCGGGGAATTCTGAAAATTAAGTAGTTAGTTGGGGTACTTCCAGATGTGCTAGGACGATGAAGCTTGGCAGGAGCATCGGGGACCAAACCGGACTAACCTGGAAATAATCAGTTTCCCAATCCGACCACCTGGGGGGGGAGTGGAGGGCTGGGGAATCCGGAAAACTGGAGTAGTGTGTAACTTTCGAACGGGTGATCGGATTGGAATGAAACTTAAATAAATGGCATACCTCTGATTTCCCATTTGAAATCCGGACCGGATTCGACAGCTATGGGGGAGTTGGGGGGGGAGACCGGAAATCTCGAGAAACGGTTAGAGTGGAGGGATCGGAGTGAAACTTGCTGGGAAGAACAAGCATCTGCTCCAGATAAATCGCTTATACATTTGGACTGGATCCGGACACTAGGGGGGGTGGGTGGAGGGGAGTTTCCCGGAATTCCGGTAATGGCGGTTTTGGGGATTTTCACGACGAAACTTGGGAGGCGAATCAGGGACCCGATCAAACTGACTTTTAAATAAAAATTTACATGATCCGATAGTCGTGGTGGGAGTAGCGGGAGGGGGAATCCGGAATGTTGAGTCATGCGTAACGTTGAAAGGGTTGATTGGATTTGAGTGAAATTTGATAATTGATGAGAGGACATGTTTCTGGTGATCTTTGTGATGTCCGGACCGGATTCGACAACAATGGGGGGGAGGAATACGTGACCGGCTCAGACTGGGGAGATCGGGATGGAACTTTGTGGGAATAATAAAAAGATGCTCTGGATAAATCACTTACAGAATCAGATTGGCTCCGGCGACTGTGGGGGAGTTTGAGGGGGGGGGTCCGGAATTCCGGTGATCGCGATTTAAGGTACTTCCAGATGTGCTAGGACGATGGAAATGGGCTGGAATATTAGAGATTCGACAAGATTGGCTCAGAAATCGCCACTTTCCAGATCCGATATTCCTTAAAGTAGGCTACCAATCTTGACCGTAAATCTAGAAAAATACTTTTAAGCACATTATACATTTGCATGATCCCCATGAGCCCATTATCATTTTTGCTTCAAGGGTTTTGCTTACAAATGAAGTTCTAGCTCCCTTCAGGTGCGCATCTGAACCGCAAGGTCGAAAACTACTTTTTTTTATCAAACGATACATCTCAACCCATGATCATTTGTTCCACAAGGGTTTTGCTTAAAAATGTATTTTATCACCCTTAAAGTGCACATTCTAATCGAAAAGTGAAAAAAATTACTTTTTACCAAACGGTATAGATAAATGATCCCTAAGGGCCTGTGATCGTTTTGTCTCAATAGTTTTTCTTACAGATCAATTTCTAGCGCCTATAAAGTGCGTATCATTACAGCCAAGTTCTAAAACAAAATACGTTTTCTCTAGCTCCCTTAAAGTGCGCATCTGAACCGCAAAGGTAACCTTAAAAGTACTTTTGATCAAACACTACATCTCAACCCATGCAAGTGCCATATGAGCTTACAGCTCTTCTTTTTGTCAGCCATGGTTTGTAGCGGTCGCAGTTATCTCCGGGTACCGGTATTGACAATTTCTGTTTTGACAGTCGCGTTTTTCGCCCTTTCGCTGCATGGCACTAGGCCTACCCTTTCTGCAGAAAGGGTAGGCCTAGTCTGATTTTGTATATATTTTTTTTTGTGGGGGGGGGGGGCAATATGTGGTCAGTTTTAACGGTGTTCATATTTCCAGTTTCCAGAATGGACGTCAACAACTTGAAACTTCACCAGGAATATATAAGAACCCTGAAGCTCATTGGCGCAGAAAAACGTGTTTTGCTGGCTCAAAGTTATATGATTAGAGGTAAGATACTGTGGGGATTCATTGAATTCTTAGGACACTTGCATCTTATCAGCAAAGGCCAGTGATGTTATAGTGATCGCTTGTGGACTTACTTGACTTATGTCTCCTGCCGGGCGCTGCTCGGCGTAGAGAGTGACGTCTGCCTCCTCCATCCGTTTCGGTCCATGGCGAGCGTTTGGGCTTCGCTGGGTCTGATGTTTGCCATCGTCAAGAACTCGGACAGGCTGTCGGACCAACGTTTCTTCGGTCGGCCGCGAGGTCGCTTCCAGCCGGCTTTGATAGGGTCGAAGTCGTAGATCGTCTTTGCGGGTAGATGTGGAGGCATTCGAAGCAGGTGCCCGAACCATCGTAAGGTTCGCTCGGCTGTTTGGGTCGAAAACCGGGACTGCTTAGTGAGTTGCAGCAGCTTCTCGTTGCTGACGAAGTCCGACCATCGTAGTCCCTCGATCCTCCTCAGGCTCTTCGATTGAAATACATCGATGGCCTTGAGGGTTGCAACTGATGCTTGCCATGTCTCAGCTCCGTAAAGCATTACAGAGCCGACGAGGGCGTTGAAAATCCGCAGTTTCGTTGTACGACTGATGTTCGGTTTTCGCCAGAGGTGACGGTTCAGTCTGCCCATGGCAGAAGACGCTTTGGATATTCTCGCTTGCAGCTCGGGGAGTAGCGAGCCATCTGAAGAAATTATGGATCGCTTGTGGACCCCTCGCACTATTTACCGTATTGATTTCAAATATTTTCGAATAGTTGAAAACTTTGAAACTACGAGTCTGCCTTAAAAAAATTATCCGCGTGTTGGCCGTTCTCAGGTTTTCTTAAAAAGTTTTTTCCACTTCCTGTATATCTACGTTTTTTTAACAATCGCATTTAAGCCTTTCTCCAGATCTGTTGAAACAAGGAGTAATGTACAGAACTGATTTTTTTCTGAGGGATGAGCTTCTCGTAAAGAATCGTCGGGAGTATGATGCGCATCGTAAGTAGCGAAACACGGAGAGTGTAAAAATCAGTGTGTTGTGGTTGGGGGGGGGGCTTAGGATTTACCGTACGGAATTCGGGTCACGGAGTTTTTGTAGGTATGGAGTGATTACAGAAGTAGGTTACGTTAGTATTGTAGGTACGACATGTCCTTTGAGATTCCGAGGATATAGTGCTTCCCCATTCTCCAGTATTGTAATTTTCTTCAATCCAAGGTAGCATTCCAGCTACTTATTATTAGTTACGATCGTTACTATTCTTGTTATTATTGTCGTTCCATCTAGATCGTGAAAATAGTTTACTGAGTGCTTTTTTGTTGTGAGATAGAAGTTTATGTATTTTTTTTCTTTTTCCTTTTTGTTCTTTTTTCATTACCGTACTCCATGTTAGCACCTTGCGTGTTTTTTGGGAAATAAAATAATAATAATAATAAAGATTGCCGTAATAAGTAAATAAGCTCCTCCCTCTTATTATTTTCGTTCCGCGACTGTTACGATCGTCACAATTTACTTACGATGGTCCCGAGCATCATAAGTGATAGTAACTATTGGTTCTGCAGGAACTCCCGTTAAGAGTGATGACGTATGTTCTCGTTGTTATTATTTTCGTTCCAGAGAGCGGTTGATGCCAAATGTATTAAGCGTAGAAGTACAAGCACATACGGGTACCACATATTTCTGGAGAAAAAGTTGATTCGATGAAAATTGATTGTAAGAAAAGCGGAGCATCGAAGTAAAGCATTTTCATCGGGTCTTCAAGCCTATTTAGGTGAAGGAGTGATAAGTAGTCTCAGCTCTATTCGGTTAAACTTTATGTATTTTAAGACTGGACCCTGCTTATCATATCAGTAATTCGAATAGGGCCTTTTGCGGATTTGAGACATACGCTTATTTTCTAGGTATGAAAGATCCAGCTTTAGCAGAGCAAGCAAGAGAACTTGCCGTTGCTACAGCTTTCGAAATGATGCGGATGAACCTGTGTACGAATGCCAAAACTTGCCTGGAGAATCTGGTGTGGGTTCATCCTGACGAGGCTGATGAATCATGTAAGTTATGCTTTGCCTTGATATTTCTTCAGCGCAAGCTGACTGCTGACCACCTTAAAGCAGAACGGACAACCTATACAGTTCCATTTACTGCTCCAGTTTACGGTTTGTCGCGGTTACTCCCAACTCAGCTTGGTCGTTTGAATCTGGAACCTGGATAGATTATGGTTAATTTATAACTTGTGTGTTGATGTTTTTATTGCTTGTCGTAGAAGGAAATATCCGCCATTTGCCCTCGAGCTTTCTCCCTGCCAAATTGGCTCTTTATGTTGCATTTAATTCAAAATAAACAGAACTTGAACTTGAACATTAGTGTATTTCTAAAAGATCTGTGTTATGACCGCCCGCAAACCAGGCGTTTTTTGTGTGTGTGCAGTGGATGCTTAGTAGGCTACTTGCAATGCTGTCAAATTCCATCATCTCAAGGAAAAAATATCCGTAGCGCCTCTGGGGGCTTAGAACTCGGTTATTGTTTGATGGTTTACGTTTAGGCGAGTCAATCGCCCCCGTACTTACGTATCCTCAATACACGTATTCACTTCTTCCTTTAATATGTCGCTTTGTTGCCTCGTCAAAAATGTTATAAGCTAAACTGCGGTTTAGGGCGATCAGGGCCAAAGTATTGCACCAAATTTGTGGTGCTGAAATGGAGATCATTGGTGGTGCATACTGATAAGCCACTTCAGTTAACCTGTGAATCACACATAATGCTGCTGAAACATGTCGGTCTTTGTTTAATCCGCGTAAAAGAAATACACAACTGTTGCCTTTGAACAAAAACTGCCTTTCAGTCATAGTGAGTGCTGTTTTTATGGCACTTGCAGCTTCGCTCAAGTGCCATATACCGATCACTTTTCGGTCTGTCGGTCGGTCGGTCGGTCGGTCGGTCTGTCAGGCCACTCATCTCGAGTTACGGTACTTCCAGATGAGCTAGGACGATGAAACTTGGCAGGCATATCAGGGACCCGACCAAACTAATTTGGAAATAGTCACTTCCCCGATCCGACCACCGTGGGGGAGTGGAGGGATGGGGAATCCGGAATATTGACGTATTTATAACTTTTGAACGGGGAATCGGATCTTAATGAAACTTGATGTTTGGAAAGACCTCGTGTCTCAGATGTCACATTTCAAGTCCGGAATGGATCCGGTGACTTTGGGGGAGTTGGAGGGGGGGGAGTCGGAAATCATGTGACATATTCAGAGTGGACGGATCGGGATGAAACTTGGTGGGAAGAACAAGCACAAGCCCTAGATACATAGTTGACAAGACCGGACGGGATCCGAGCACTGTGGGGGGAGTTGGAGGGAGGGTTCCAGAATTCCGGTGATCCCGACTTAAGATACTTACACTTGTGCTGGGTCGATGGAACTTGGCAGGCATGTTAGGGACCCGACCAAACTAACTTGGAAATTGTCATTTCCTCGATCCGACCACCGGGGGGGGATGGAGGGAGGGGGTAATCCGGAATTTTGACGTATTATAACTTTTGAACGGGGAACCGGATCTTAATGAAACTTGATATTTGGAAAGATCTCGTGTCTCAGACGTCACACTTCAAGTCCGGGATGGATCCGCGGTGACTTTGGGGGGAGTTGGGGGGGGGGGGGCGGAAATTGTTTGACATGTTCAGAGTGGACGGATCGGGATGAAACTTTGGGGGAAGAATAAGCACAAGCCCTAAATACATAATTGACAAGACCGGACCGGACACGAGGGTTACAATTTTCAGTACAATTAGAGTACAACTTTCACTTAAACCGAGTACAATTTTCACTTAAGAACAGTCGGATTTTGCTTACAAATGATCACAGCAAACACGCATTGGCGAATTCCTACTTTCATCATTTTACCAAGCCTTGCAAGTGCCATATGAGCTTACAGCTCTTGTTATGGCACTTGCAGCCTTTGTCTTCGGTTCCTTATAGCGATCGACGTCTTCCCAACTTTTGTTATTTTGGGTACTTCCACATAAGCTAGGACGCTGAAACTTAACACACATTTAAAAGACCCGACCAATGATCTAGGAAAGCTTCTTTTCACGGATCCGGTCATCCGGGGGTGGACGAAATGGGAATCCGGTTCATTTAATACGCGTAAGTTTCGAATGTGTGATCCGATTCAAGTGAAACTTGTGGGTGGAAGGAGCAGATGCACTAGATTATGAGCGTGTTCCACTCTACCTACCGTAGTTACTACGCATGATGTCACAAATTCTGGCTTGGTGGCCTCTAGGCTGGAACACATTTCTCTATTTTCAACAAAATATCGTGCTGCGGGGTTAATCTGACCAATCACGTCTAAGAGATTCGTAGTTAACGAGCGTGGTAAGCAAATAGTTACTATTAGTTACTAGTTCGAGAAGGCTGGAACGGTCAGCGTAGCAACTTTTCACGAGGCTGGAACGAAAACACTAACTAATAGTTACTATCGTTAGAGGGGTGGGACACGCTCTATGTCATTTATGTTTCCGAACCTGTTAAGCAACGGCGCGGGGGGGGGGGGTTGGATTAGTGTGAAATTTGGAAGTTTGGAAGACCCCGGCCGATGGCCGGGGTCTCCGAAATTTCGTGACACTTGTAGGGACCAAACAAGTGGAGGGATGGGGATGAAACTTGGACGGTTCAAATATCTTAATTTGCCGGAAATGCTCCGATGCAAGTGAAACTTGTGACGTGTTAATGCCCTAAATGCAGATGCACTGGGTTTGTGCCGCCGTGGGGGTGAAGAAGGGGTCTTGGAATTTTTTGACACGCGTAGGGGATTTGGATGAAACTTCCGGCTCCGATCCTGGTGAGTGGAGGTGGGATGGGGTATCGGATCTTTTGGGGAAATGTCATTTCCAATGCTCAAGTTAGTGCCGTTGTGAGATTATATCTCTTGTTCTTTTTCGTGGTTAGTCAAATCACCCTTTCCTTATTTTTTTCTTCTTCTTTATATTCTCCAACAGTGCTTTATTGGTCTCTAAAGGGTTAAAAAATGTTGTTTAAACAATTTTTGAATTCAGTCGTTCTATTTTCCTTTTTTTGGGATCCCAAAACGTAAGTGGAGGGATACCTATGACATCGCAAAAGTTGTCCGTCTGTCCGTCCGTCCGTCTGTCCGCCCGTCTTTCTGTCTGTGAGCACGATAACTCTCGAAGGGAATGAGATATTTTGATGAAACTTGGTGGGAGGATTGTTTGGGTCAAGGGAAAGGCCGCGTTCGTAGATGGGCTCTGTAGCCCTATATTTAAGGTTGGGGGAGGGGTTTCAAATTAAGGGGCAAAGTAAAAATTAAAAGGTATTGAGATAGCTCATTTAGGGGTAAGGAGACATGCTGAATCGGAATATGAAAGTTATTTTCTCGCCGGACAAGTAGTTCATCCACCGGCGAAAACCGGACACAAAATTTGTCGACCAGTTTCGGCTATAGCAGTCCCTACCCCTTTATTTTCAAACCAGTATAGCTCTGCGCGTGGATGACGTAATCGTTTGTTTATTCCATGAACGTCGGAGAGATCTAGTGCAATCGAAGGTCGAAGGGGTTGATATATATTGTTCAAACGAGGAAATATGCTGTTCAAGCGAGGATGTTTTTCAATGAGGATTCACTGGTAAAGTACAGGTCAAGTTCGCAGATGGGTCCTGTAGCCCTATCTTTAGAGGCAGAGGAGGGGTTTGGAATTTACGGTAAAAATATGTATGTTTTATAAGCTAATAAGATATTCATTGAGGGGGTAAGGAGGTCCGCTGAATCCATGTCTGAACTTAGTTTTCTTGCTGGACAAATGGTTCATCACGAATTCGGCTAAAACTGGAAATTTGGTTGAAGCTCAGAGTTGTTTTTGAAATCGATTAGAGATTCAGTATCGGGGCAAGGAGACATGCTGAATCCATTTTAGTATATAACAGTAACATAACAGTAACAAGCTTAAACGAATCTGATGAAGACGGAATGGCGAAGACATGACCCAATTGTTTGAATTACATGTTGGATTTTGGGGATCCCATCGAAACCTTCGGTCTTGTTTTCTTTGAGATTCTTGTCGCCAGATCACTGAGCCTCAGATATAGATAGTATTCGAATGTTTGGTTTGCCGGCACAGGACCATCCTAAGGGTAAACAAGGGTGAGGGGGGGATATACTTTTTCTGAAATAATATACGACAAAAAACAGTTATCAGCTGTGTCCTGCTACGGTGGATAGAATAAATGATTGACTGATATGTGGTCTTCAATAATTTCTCGTTCCACTCATAATAGCCTACCGTATCCATAAAGAGGGCTGAAAAGTTTATTCATAACAAAGACCTTGTACCGTGCTTCCTTCCATTTCCGTTCCATTAAAAAAACAAAACAAAAAAAACAAGTTACAGATAGCAACCGTCTCCCTAATATATGCCCCCCCCCCCCCAATTTGGCTTAAGTACGTTATATTCCAGTTGTCAACCTGCTGACCGAGATATACGTCAAGCTTGAAGATTACGAAGCGATTCTCCTCTGCCTGATCGTAAAGTGTGACGTCAGGGCACTGGACAGCCAGGGTAACGACGTGGTTAAAGTGGAAGACTTCTCCTCGATTGTTGACTGCGTTGTTCCTGAAGGCATAGCTGTCGAACTCAAGTCAAAGTTAGCCATTGCCCTCGTTGGACTCGGGCATCCACAGCTAGCGGTGGTGAGTAGGCTATGTTAGATCATCGACGACTCCAGTACTAGTACCACTTTAAGACCCCGTCAATGGGGGGAAGTCAACAGTTTCATTGAGGATCCAGTAGTTGTTTTTTGCAGATACCATGGTATCTGATATCTGATACCATGGTAACTGGATCTGCATTTTGCCGTTGTTGCAGTTACCGTGGTATCTCTCGATGAAAAGTTATCTCAAAATTAGTAGTATTAAAGCTTAACGCCAAATGTAATAAATAAATAAATAAATCATAAATGAAGTTATATGAAAAAGTAGCATGCAGTACAAACTGATGCTACGCTACTACATGCGTCTATGTCAAGGTTACCGTGTTACTGCATTCTGCTGCATACTAGTATTAGCCAGACTGGATGCTGCTATAGCAAGACTGGATGCTACTATAGCAAGACATGATGCTACCGGATAATACTGCTTAAGATGGTCCCAGTCTGAGGCACATTAAATGATAGTAGGCTATTCTTTACTATTACATATCAATACATGCAACTTTTTTGTACAACTATCATACAGCTACGCAGGTTACAAATTTTTCATCGGGCTGACACCGCGGCTGCTTTGCAAAAACGACAGTTGCCGAATTTGTGCTTTTCGAAGTCACCCCAAAAGAAAAACTGATATCCTGTCACATCACTTCGTGCCAAACTTCTTTCCCGCCAATTTGACTAAATCCTAGGCTCTAAGTTGGTGATTATATATGAAAGTGAGATAACTTTTTGATACCACGATTGGTTACCACGGTCGGACCGTAGGATCTGAATATTAGATACCACGGAAACTGGCCAGATACCACGATAACTGCAAAAATGCAACTAATATTAGGGAAAACCTTGCACTTTCGTTAAATGCACGGACAAAATGTTCTAGAATATTCTGCAGCGATAAATCCCGATTCAGTTTACAGGTCTGGATCTGGACAGATAATTGCCACTATCACTGGTTGTATTATTCAATTGTGACGTTTTATCTTTACAAAATGTTTGCCGTTTGTCCATCGAGTTTACTTTCTGCCAAATTGGCTCATTTTGCTATTATTTGAGTAATTATTGATAGTGTACTTATAAAATAAGGACCATAAACAAATTTGTCATAACGGAAGAGTCAGCTAAGATAATACAGGTTCGTTTCTTCCAGCTATAGCCTGAAGAGGACCCTTGCCAAGAAGGGGCGAAATATCTGTAGAGAAGAGAGTTTTGTTCATAAAAGGTAACTTCCACGGCGCATGCGCCGAATAGGACCTTTACGTCAAACATAATCACACTAAAATACATATACCTGTATAATCAGTAAGTTCGTCATTTCAATAATAATCACAACACAATGCATAACATGGCCATTGGTCTCTGCAAAGGTCGTCTAAGTAATGTTCACTGTAGACGCTTTCGGCATACAAATTGCCAGGGAATTCTTGAAATGATTAATAGAATCACTTATTACTATATAAACTGAAAAAAAAAATGTATTCTTTCACGTCATGTTCATCGAATTAAACCTTTCGCTGAAGAATGTCCGAGCGGACTTATCCGGAACTTGAACTTGTAGACATCTCGTTCAGACGTGGAAGTACTTTATGTGCAATTGGCAAAGTTTAATGTAAATTAAACTTTGGGCGCACATCCCATACTTCCTAACCTGATTTTGTTTTCTAGCCGTTGGAAGAGCTTCTCATGCAATACCGAGCTGACTACGCTGACGCTATCGTAGATATTGCATCGACCCACAGAAAAACGGAGAGTTACGAAAGAGGACAGGCTCTTCTGAATGACATCCTTTCCTGGGAGGGCCAAGACACGGTAAGAGTCCATATATTAGATTAGATTAGATTTTAGTTTACGCATATATCCAAAACATTTTGCAGCACATGCTAAGAAAGCCGCAAAGGGCTTCTGGGCCGCAGGTGGCGGTCTTCTCTGTTCTACATATTCTGGTAACACTATTTATATACTTCTTAATTTCTATATATATATTTGAGTTCTATATACTCCTTTAGCCCAAACTGGCTGGTAATATATATACAAAAATTACTCAAAATGGATTAGTTTTGTATAATTTGGATGTTCGTTTCTTCCAGCTACAGCCCGAAGAGGACCCTTGAAAGAAGGGCCGAAATATTGCTGAGGAAAATCCAGCTAATTTATCTCTTTTGAGTTATTTTTATATAGGGTAGGAGTTCTTTCTCACCTTATCGGGTGGGGATGGGGGGGGGGGGTCGTTGGCGACCGAGAAAGATGAGATTGCTATCACAGCTATAATTAAAGTACTGATCGTTTATTCTTCCCTGATTTGTTGGATCTGTTCTCATTCGCGAAATTTTAGTTTACGATGACCTGTCATCTTCGTCATAACACTGGCGAAAATAGCCCATTTCCGTGGGGGGGGGGGGAGTCCCAGATTTTGCGGACGTGACTTTTCCCGGTCACCACATCGAACAGTGGAAAGCGAACGAAATTTGCCGACAAGGCTTGTTCCGATAATCGGCATGATTTGCCGACAAGGCTTTTGTCGGTTGGCTGAACGGCGGAACGAAGAAATAGGATTCGTCGCAGCTTATGAATTGTCCAAGACTTTTACCGATGACCTCGTCGAAAAGTCACCAGCAAACGAAACGAGGCGTCTCGATCTGGCGACAAAGCTTTTCAGATCATCATCTTTCCCGACGAAGCTTTCGTCGGTACCAGAAACGGAACGAGAATTGGGTTTGTTGGTGCTTCTGTTTTACCGACAAGGCTTTTTCCGATCATCGTAGTGCAGCAGGATCACTCAAATGTGGGTCATTCATCTGAGCTAACTGACAACCGACCGACAGACGAAACAGGAAAAACTCAAAAACTCTTCCGACAAGAAGCTAGACAGACATAGCTCTTTTCGGTACCGGAAATAAAAATCGAACCGGATGCACATCTTCATAGCCATGCTCCGAAAAATAAAGTTTTCTGTGAACTGCCTCGGCTATCGCATTGGAGTGGACATAGTACTGCAGAAGCATGCTTCTTAGAACACTTGCCTAAATTTTAGACCAGCTTGGTTTTATTTTTTTGCCCCTAAAACAGTCAAACGACAATGACAAATTAAGAACTTATTGTAAGCCAAGTGTTTCAGCTTTCTTTTGGAAGAAAGAATAGAATCTGAAGATTTTGGTCTACTTTCTTATTTCATCTTTATTTTTTTCTGTTGAAGTACTTCTGACGCCGTAACCTGGTGAGAGAGGGTGCAGAACAAACTGAGCAACAATGAGCAAAAAATTGAAATTCTTTTCAATTGTTTGCTTTATTTTACTTTAATTGCACTTAGCACTGTTGATAAATATTTGCTAGGTTCAAAGTTGGGTCAGAGTTAAAGCAAAAAATAAGCAAGATTAAAACAACTAGCTTTAAAATTATACCATCTCGTCTCTTAACCCGCCCGTCTCCTTTTTAGGCTGAGAACTGGAAGCTTCTTGGAGAATGTTATGAGGGCTCCGGACAGCTCGAGAAAGCTGTGTGTGCATACCAGACAGCCATCGGGAAAACTGATGATAATGCAGCAGTCCGGATGCAGCTCGCAGGCCTGTTGGAGAGAAATGGAGAAATCCGGGGGGCAATTGAGGCCCTCACACCAGGTACATATCATTTTGTTACCTAGACGGCCGCAAGAGAGGTGCCATTCTACTTATAAGTAGTGAGCTGAAATACAAAAATTTTCCTCTGGGTTTCGAACCCACTACCTTCGGCTGTCATGGCCACCGCCTTACCACTGAGCTGCGAAGGGGCTTGTGAACATAGTTCGCAAGCCAGTAGAGTTTCCAGATAGAAACGGGCTGCAGGGATAGTGATCCGGGCGGAGGCAATCCCCATTCTACTTACCCCCTAGCTCCCGAGCGTGTTCCACCCCTCTACCAATAGTAACTATTAGTTACTATTTCCGTTCCAGCCTCACGAAAAGTTACTACGCTGACCGTTCCAACCTTCTCGAAATAGTAACTAATAGTAAGTATTTGCTTACCACGATCAGCCCGCGGACTGATATTTAATCGAAAAAAAGAAAAAAGCGTTCCAGCCTTGACGCCAAGAAGCGTAGTAACTATGGTGAAGAGCGTAGTAACTACGGTAAGTAGGGTGGAACACGCTCAATAACTCGACTAGTCTCCTCGACCTACGTCAGGCCAGCCACGTCCATACAGTGAGATTGTTCCACCCTTCTAACAATAGTACTATTATTTACTATTTTCGTTACAGCCTCGTGAAAAGCTACTACGCTAACCGTTCCAACCTTCTCGAAATAGTAACTATTTGCTTACCACGCTCGGGAGCGTAGTATCGTAACTACGAATCTCTGGGGAGTGATTGGTCTGATAAGCCCGTGGCACGATATTTTGCTGAAAATAGAGAAATGCGTTCCAGTCTCGACGTCAAGAAGCCAGAATCCGTGACGTCATGCGTGGTAATTACGGTAAGTAGGGTGGAACACGCACAATATGACATTGCGAGAAACTCGCGAACTCGCTTTGATCGAAAGATCACGACAATTTTGTACCTGATTTTTAAATAAATAATAATAATAAAGTGCGCGTCAAAGCGGGAGTACAGCAGGACTTGTTTTCCGAAAGGGTAGTATCACCTTCACGAACACCCAGTATCAGCGCCATCTCGCGAAGTGTAGCATCCGTCGCCGTTGAGTGCTGTATGACCCAAGCTTCTGACAGTGTAATAATGGTGATCCTCTTTAAGGCCTGAAACAAATAATTTTTTGTCTCAGATAAAGGCGGCCAGTTCATCGAGACCAACACGCAGTATGAACTGTGCTTGCTTTGCGAGCGTCATATGAACCTTCCGGGACCAAATGGAGAATATGAGTTCATGGAAGACTTCATCAACGCTGTGCGGACGTTGTTTACGAGGCATTCCCACACGATCAAGAACAGGAATGAATTTGAAAGTGAGATATATCTGTATTTGTTCTCTCGAAGCATAGGCCTACCGTCTACACGCCGATTAAAGTTTAACCAAGTAGGGGTGAGATACATCAGTCTTGTTACTCATCACTTGGGCTATTTACTTAAATAGGCTTGGAGACCCTGCTCCTATGGTATCCTGCGATACCATTTGATAAGGGGTTGTATATGTAGATAAAGACGTTGTTTTTGTTTGCGACTAGCTTGGTATTTCAGTCGTAATCTGGCCACAATCTGGGTAATCTGACCAGGAGGCAAATAACATGTTTACAGGGTCTGGCGAAGACCGGAAACAAGACCCGGTTGTCTTGGTGAAGAAGTCCAGTAAATAATCTCCTTTGGTTTCCTAGCGGAACCTTTGCTATAAAAATAAGCTGGCTTTTCAGTTAAAATTAGAGTAAAGCACTATAATAATTATGAGCTTATCGAAAGAGGAAACAAACTTAACACGCCTTACATATGCGAACTTTCCCATCGGCGAACTTCCCCTAAGGTTAAGATTTAATGGAAAAGTTGCCACAATAGCAAAGGCTAAATAATAGGCAATAAGGAGAAAATAAATAAACACACATTAATAACTAACAACATCTAAATAATTTACCGTCAACAACGAAACTTAAGACAAAATACAGAAACAAATCAGGAACCGAACGGGCACAAATAAACAACAAACGTGAAATTTTATTGGTTATTGAAATAATTAGTAACAAGGGGGGAGAATGAGTGGAGCTGACGGGCGGTACTTGATGCTGGAAACGGCTTGAGTAAATTTGAATGTCTCGTTGAGCAAGTCGGAATAATTCAAATTGGATTATTTGAACGTTGGCTAATTCAAAAGTTTTGCGTTCAGGGTGTAATGCTGCGGACAGATCATGGTCGGTGCAGTTAGCCTAATGGTAAATTTTAGGGCTAGTGCGATCTTGCTGCGTTTACTGCAGAATATTTCCAGCCCCTTTCTTTGTTCTTCAAACGCTTATTTGTAGGTTTCTTCAGCACAAGCCGTACAAGCTGCCTAGAATCACATATCCTCAACGAAGATATTCGGGCTACAAGGACGTGCCGGTTCACCAAACCGAAACACCGGACTGCAGATGAATACCGACTTTTCGATAAAACCTACGAAATATTACTCGAGCAGCGACGCTACCCTGAACTACAGAGGCTTGTGTTCCAGTCCATATTGTCCTTCTTCTTAACAAGAGGAGGGAGGTATAGTAAGCAGCTATGGGCTAAAGCGTTCGTGTCGTCCTATCTGAATAGGGATTCGTTTGCGTTGTTTGGGAGGGCGAGGATTCTGCTCGAAAATGTGGATAGGAACATCGCTTGGAACCTGTATAATATGGTGAGTTTTTATGAAACTATACGATTTTTGGGTGGTGGCGTTTGGATTGGTTGCCTTCTGTGTTGGCGGTTGTGTGCGTTGGTTGTCCCAGTCAGCGTTGAGTCGAATGATTTACTTTACTGATTATTTGTTTTATGGAAGTTTTGAAACATTCCAGTCAGTTTTCTGCGGTCAACGCCGAAATATGACAAATTATTGGAAGAGATAGATATTGCGAATATATAGATATTGACCTTTCGCATTAGGGTGCTTCCCAGCCGCGCCAAGATGCTACGACGCGCGTGCGGAGTCCCCGTTGAAGCCGCGACGTCGATATTGCAAATGCCAGAATGCTTCTTTACCTTCTGCAAGTCGAGAGAGGATTTTTACTAATAATCTAACCACAACTGTGATTAGGCTTTCTCTGTACGTGTCGTCAATCCGATGGCGTTTTATGATGGAACCTAAAGCGTAATCTCGCCGTTTCCCTAGAACTCCTTTCGAGGAGTTAGGACTCCTCTCGAGGAGTCCCCGCGTTTTTGTTTCTCCCTGGGACTTACTCCATGTATTCTCGCGGATCCCCATAAACGGGAATGCTTTCATCATTATCAGTATCATCGAGAAAGGACTTCCTTTCAGATTCGGTGGGGAATCGGTTTTGGAGTTGCTGGTGTTGTTGGATGTGAGGAACAGATGCTAGGGATGGTTAATAAGAATTTCTGAGATCAATATTGAGTTTGGTCATGGTTTAAAACGGATTTTGAGAAAAAGGTTTCTTTTTCATTGTGGTTACAGTATCTTCTTTGAAAGTAATAACGACGTAAAATTCAGTAAAAACAATCAGAATAAAGAAAAGCAAAAATTAAATGGATATAGAATAATTCTGCCACCTGAAAATATTTTATTTCGAAAAGAATCCATTTTGGAAGCATTCCCCGTGTTCTCGTTGTTTTCCATCCGCGGAGTCCGCGTGGATTGACTCCCTCTATTATCGCCGTTCCCCTTAGTTCCCCGAGGAGTCCCCGGGGACGGCGAGAACATGTCTCTAATCGCTGTTTTTTCAGGCCATCCACCGGTGCATGGATTTCCGCCACACCAAGTCTCTCGCTCGCTTCACCGCCAAAAATCCGGACTGCCTTGCTGCTCTAATTATGACCGGCAATAACTCACTCCTCGCCGGAAGCTATAAGTATGCCATCAATGAGTACATGCAGGCGTTTAAGATTAACCCTACAGACCCACTGATACTTCTATGCATTGGCTGCGCATTTATACATTTGGCTTGTCAGAAATTTTGCGACAGAAAGAGCAGCATAATAGTTCAGGCAATGTCGTTTTTCAAGGTGAGTTTCCTTCTTGTAGCTTACTAGGGCTACCGGAGAGGGTGGAGGGACCGATGGTCGGAGCCAGTCAGCGAACAGGGCTCGCGACTTAAGGCTTTGGACTAAGTCAAATTTCTTCTTATTCTGGGCATCGCAACTGGGCAAGTTTAAAGGAACAGAAAACTTGACTCAAACTTGACTCGGGGAGCTAGCTAACATATCAAGAATATACCCTGAGTCGATATTGAGAGTAAGAAAAATTATCGTTACGACCATTGCAGTTTCCGGGCAGTTTCCGAGAATTCAACTTTTGAGCAGAAGGTTTGTAAAAGCAAAAGGTTTGTGTGCCGTGACTAGGAATCGAACCCCGGCCGTCTTATCGGGGAGGTCGTTACTCTGTAGTCTACATGTAAAAAGGCGAACTTTTACAGTACATAAGTGCATAATTACAGTGCATAAGGGGCAAGGGCCTGCCAGCTAGCTTTAGGAACACTAAGGAGGGGGTTAGGGGGGGGGGGCTTGTCGACAATAAGACCCTGTATATTTATCTAAGCCCCCCCGGGCGATTCGATGGCCGAAAGTTGCGTAGTCAAGTTTACTGTTCCTTTAAAGCGAAATCTACACAAAGGTTCTACTATCGTCTCCACTGGCAATCGTAAGCTGTTGGAAGTCATTGTAACGTGTCTCACTGGTAGTCTCTGGTGACCGCTTCCTGGTGTTGTGACCGCTCAGTAAAAATACGATGGATAAATATTTCGAATCTATCTGTACTACAAATTTGGAGAGTCATGTAGCGTAGGATTCCAGCTACCAAACCCCCATACAGAAGATGGGCGAATCCGGATTCGAATCCAGGATTCGTCCTTTTGGCCGGATTCGAATCTTCTGCTTGTCAGGCTGGATTTGGACTCGGATTTCAAACCTTCAATTTTACGAATCCACTCAAATTTCTAGTCTACATCCTTCGAGTTTCCGCTTCCCAGATTTTGCACAGTGGGCTTAGACAATCCAACTTTTTGATCTCCGTCGCCAAACATTCCTCAGTAATCTATCAGGTTATCTGATCACCTTAGATATCAGTGCTTTTTGTCACCTCTCATTTTTAAACTATAATCTATGTACATGGTTTGATTTTTGCTAAGGTCGGATTCGATTCCGGATTTGAATCCTCAGCATGAAATGATGTATTCGGATTCGGAATCTGATTCGTACCTAGCCCTGGATTCGGGTTCGGATTCGAATCCTTTCGTGATCGGATTCACCCATCTCTGCCTACAGACACAGGAAAGAGATAACACGTCAGCAGAGAACAGCACAGCACGCCAACTAATGATGGTAGAGGTGTCCTTCTGTGGCTCCATGTGCACTCCGGAAAGGTTCTTTTTGATCCTAGCTAGAGGCGTATTCTCGCCGTTCCCCGAGGACTCCTCGGGGAATCGAAGGGAACGACGAGAATAGTGGGAGTCACTCCACGCGGACTCCGCGGACGGAAAAGAACGAGAACACGGGAATGCTTCTAAAATGGATTTTGTTCGAAAAAAAAAATATGCAGTTGACGAAATTAGTCTGGATCCACTTTATTTTTGGTTTTGTTTATTCTCATTGTTTTTGATTAATTTTACAATGCACCACACCAGCAAAAATTTGATTCCCCTCCGAATCTGAAAGGGAGTCCTTTTTGATGATGGTGATGATAATCGAAGCATCCCCGTCCATGGGGACTCGCGAGAATACTGGGTGTGAGTCCCCGGGACAAACAAAAACGCGGTGACGAACAGCTAAACACTTTTAGTGCTTGCTTGGTAATGGCCTCACGAAACTTTTACAAATCCTGCGCAAAGTACTCCAATAATTCATCAGAGCGTTACTTAGAGCGTGTTCCACCCTACTTACCGTAGTTACTACGCTAGTTACCGTAGTTACTACGCTAGGCTGGAACACTTTTTTCTTTTTTCGGTCAAATATCAGGCCGCAGGCAGATCGGACCAATCACGTTACAGAGATGCGTAGTTACTACGCTTACTACGCTCCCGAGCGTGGTAAGCAAATAGTTACTATTGGTTACTATTTCGAGAAGGATGGAACGGTCAGCGTAGTAACTTTTCGTGAGGCTGGAACGGAAATAGTAACTAATAGTTACTATTGGCAGAGGGGTGGAACACGCCCTTAAAGTCTTTTGTACCATACTTTGTCAAACATTTTAACTATTCCTAGCTACGGTCTGTAATTGACCTGTTCTTTTGTTATTGATATATTTTCTATGAACTGAGTGCTTTTATTGAAACGCCGACATTTTAAATTTGACCTGTCAAGTTGATTGATAGTGCTAGAAGTGTCCTTATTTGAACTGACATATCCAAAGCTATTTGTATACATTTAAAGATATTACCGATTAAATCATCATAAAAAAAAAAAAAAATGGATTTGATAAAATCAAATAACACCTGATGTTAAAGAAAAAAGTTCCAACCGTGCGATAACAACTATTATCGCCCTTGGAAAAAGAGCTTTTAACTTTCCCATGTGTTGCCGTCCAAAAAAGACGGTGTTTTGAAAGCCTGATTTCAGCCACTTTACACCATAATCCAGTCCAGAGGAATCACCTTGCTGGTGAATCAACCTGTTGATTCAGGTTGGTTGTTAACAACCAAGAACCATTAACCTAGGTTAACAGCCATGCCTCACCTCTTAGATCTTGGAAATTCTTATCTTGGAACAGAAGTGGCTTAGCTCACAGCTCATGTGAAAAAATCCAACTGGAATTTGGCAAAACCAACCAAAAGCAAAGCACGCACCTTTTTCACGGTTTCTGTGGAATCAAGAACGGCATGCCGGCAGTGCTTTTCAAATATCACGCCAGGCATTACAGTGTTGTCGCTTGCGCTTATTGCGCTGCACAGTGTACTAGTGTTATAATCATTATCGCCCTTGCTTTTCTTCGTGCGATAGCGGAAAAATTTGGCCCGCGGGTAGCATGATAGGCCGATATCGCCCGAGCGCAGCGAGGGTGATATCTGCCGATAATACATAGACGCACTAAAGCTGCAAGGTACTTGACCTAATTCTGAATGAGAAGCAGCTCTTGACTTCCGCTAATACCTTTTCGAAATATCAAGGGCTATAGGAACACGGTAATAAGAAACATTACAACCGGTTTCTGACAGCGCGTTAACATACAGGGGAGCGAGCGCTAATACACGCATGAGCTGTGTCAACAGTCAAGTACTGGTTTAGACAAGTTGTTCTAACCTCCTTTCTGATCTTTTCTCTTCGGATGGCGGAGAGTTCTGAGACTCGGGCCTCGTGATTGGCCCACGTGTCACTTGTCAAGGATCTCCTACAAACAACTGAGCGGATTGACAGTGGTAGACAGATGAATATATTATAATTTATATTATAATTTTAGTGTATATATTGTTGACGTAAATCAACTAGTCGGCTTATCGCCGTTTCAAGATTTTTAGAATAAACTAAATTGAATTGAATTGAAACGAGAGAATAGGTGGTTAAAAAAGATCAACGGACTGGTGACGGCGTTGGCTACTTCAAACATAAGTGATGGAACAGTGCTGGTTGCAACTCTGCTTTAAATCTTTCAGTGATCAACCCCTATTTTATACTGCTTTCGTTGCTTCACCATATATACTTACAGGCTTACAAAGAGATTCGGGGCGAAGGTCAGGAAACCTACTACAACATCGGAAGGGCGTACCACCAAGTTGGCCTATTCTCGCAGGCGTTACATAACTACCGCGCAGCACTGGAACAGAAGCCTTGGCTGCCATCTTACGACCTGACGCGGGAAATAGCAGTTAATATTGTGACCATTTATAAACATTCTGGAGCCAGGGATTTGGCTTTGCACTATATTAAGAAGTACCTGACCTACTGAACGAAGTTCAGGTCGCAGATTAATTGTAAAAGTCTGGAGGGGACGCTGGTAGAAAGCTCAGTATTGTTTTCGTGATGTGAGGCTCATCAAGTTTCAGGATCTGTAGGCTAACGATGTGGATACTGCAGCCAACTTTTGCTTTCGTGAGTTCTGAGGAACAAAAACTTTGAGCGGGGAGTAGCTTCGAGCTTACCTTGCGTGGGACCGATCTTTGTTTGTTTTTCTATTTTGTTTTAAATACTTTTCAGTTCAAATATATTTAAAATGTTAACCTTTCTACCCTGTGATACGAAGACCGTTACCTATGACGACTGAACAGACCGCGTTGAGGTCCAATCCAGGATTTGAAAGTGACGTAGGCTGCTCCGATTTTAGACCTACTCCACCAATAGTAATTTTTGTAAGCATTGTATATTTGAGTAATATCAATAGTAATATTTATTTATTAGCGATAATACATTTGCCCATCTGACTGCATCGTTTGAAGAACTTGAAACTGAAGGGGAGGTTGTTCCTTCTCACTAATAACAGTGCATATACGCTACTTGCTGCAGCGTTTGACGCGAGGTCCCCTAGCCTGCATGTATCACCTCGTTCCCCCGCCATTTTCTGATAGCCGCCCTTTCACTTCAAATTTTAGAATAAACTCCTGTATTAACAAACAAAAACAAAATACAACAATGTGTATACAAAACTGCCAGAACAACTTCGGAATTAAAACTCGTAACCTCCTCCAAAAAATCCATCCAGGATCCTGCTTCCGAATCTGTTTCCTAACCCAGATCCGAGCGCCGACACCGCACTCCCGCCGAGCTCGGAGAGAATATTCTGGCCAAAGCCTTCTCCCGAACTTAGGAGTCCACCGAAAGCTCCCGCTCCTAGACCGCCTAGTTCCGACAGCACATCTTTCCCAATCTCAGCTCCGCCATTCAGCAGACCCCTCAAATCTCCTCCTCCGATTCCGGATAGTATTCCGCCCAGGTCTGCATCTTTCCCGATGAGACTGGATAGTACGCTCCCAAGACCTCCTGACTGACCGAAAGCCGGTAGCAGTCCGAGTAATCCTTGTCCGCCACCTAGAATTCCCCCATGGACCCCAAAAGCGTTTCCGGGGATATCTGGCATTGGTCCCTTCAGATTCTTCAGGTTGAGGAGGGCAGTGATGTCGTTCAACTCAAAATGTTTCTTGTTGTATCCATGATATGGGGGAGGGGGGCCGTACGGGCCTCGGTTTGGTCGGCCGTAGGGGCCGTAAGGAGGTGCTCCATACATATGGTTGTAACGGTAGGGGCTTCCTTGGCTCACTTCTATTTCGATTTGCTCGGGCAGAGCTGGCAGTCCTAGTCCCGCTCCGAGGAGACCCAGGCCGTCAAAAAATCCTCTTTTTTGGCGAACCTGGTCAATCTCTGGTACTTGCGGGCCATAGTTTACATTTCTTTGGTGTCGGTCAAGCATCTCAGGGAAGGTGATCATTTGGTCGTTCAGTTGTTTCAGGTGGTTATGCCTAGGTAATCCAGTCATATAGTGATCTCTTCCGAGGAACTGGGTACCCTTGTCTGTTCCGGCGTTATGTTGCGACCAGTCGTGATTTTGCTGTTGAGTAGGAAAAAATTGTGCATTTGGCAACATTCCAGTTGCTGTAAAGGCATCGCGTCTGGGTCGAGGCCAGTCGTAGTTATCGCGCTCGTTTAGAAGGGGGCCTGACATCACGCGGTTTTCCTGTGGGTAGGCTAAGGGTGACATCGTGTTTCTTGCGGTTGGATTCGTCACGTACGATGGTTGCTGAACTGGACCGCGATTTGGATCGGATGGGCGTAGTTCATTTACATCTAGTGCATATGATTGGTGAATTCTTGGGCTTTGGAACATTGGTGAAAAGGGAGAGCCGCTGGAGCCAGAGAACATGCCTGGTTGCTGGATGGACATGTCTGGTTTCTGATTCAGGGAACGGTGGTTTTGCACAAGTAGATTGAAGTGGTTGGGTGAGGTAAGTTCATGCCTCTGGTTGTATGCCCCCGATGGGGTAAATTCGGATATTGGTTCAACCGATCGTCTATGGCGATGGGAAAGCTGTCCAAAATTTGGACGGTATATGTGCTGCCCATGGTATGTCGGAACGATACCGGCAGACATATCTGGCGCAGAAGTTGCCGTATGCCAGGGATCTCTTGAACGTCTGGGTCTTGAGTGATGCTGCGGTATCCCTTCTTGGAAAATCTGTGGATGGGGTGTAGATGGATGTGGCTCACCTCGGTTTTGTGGGTATGGCCGACGGCATGTCGAGCGCCTTAAGCGGCGCGAATAAACGTGGTGAACTGGTTCGTCAAAAAGCGCTTCGATCCCAGAAGGAGGTAGCCTGCAATATAAGTTATAGTCATCTCTGTCTTCTGGGTTGAGCGGAGTGAATACTTCATGTTGCGGCGTTATCGATCGTCTTCCACGGTTGTGTGGTTGATGGTGATGCAAAGTGGGCATAGACACTTCAAACTCTTCCTGTGGTGAAAACTTGTTCTGAAGCAGTGACTGCAAACCACTTAAAGGTGAAGTCAGACCGGATAGGAGTGAACGTATCTGGTCTCCCGAACTTGCGTCAGGTCCGAAAAAAGATGAGGGGAAAGGGTGGTCTCCTTGGTGAGAAAATTCAATCTGCTCTTGCGGGAAGTTTGTGTGTAGACCGAAGGGTAATTCAGCGCCGGGAAGAATAGCGCCCAGCTTATTGTCAAAACCACCGAAACCAAAGAGCTTTCCGCTGGGTAGCATTGACTCGAATTTCTCTTCGTTCCTTCGGGGGCTCTGCATGTGGCCACGATGCTGCCCGCCATGCGAAATTTCAACTTCTTCGTGATGGAAGGGAAGGGATAATCCCCCGAGGGGCGTTGTCCTACCGGAAAGTATAGCTCCAACCTGGTTCGCAATTGAATCTCCAGTTCCAAATAAGCTGCCTCCGAACCCCGCATTCTGTTGAAAGTTGTCATCGCCTAGAAAATGAAGTTGTCGATATTGTTGAGGTTGGGAAACCTCGATTTCTTCAGGTAAGCCTATATTAAGCTGATTTCCGAATAAAGAGCTCTGCCCGAGTGTGAGGCCTCTTAGTTTATCCTCGAAGCTCTGGCCGAAGAGGTTTCTGCCCTGAAACGCTGTTCCCAGGATACTTTCCAAGCCCCTGTCTTGTGTCGCTATATCCGAGTTGTGGTGATGAAACGGTCGAGAGAGGGAAACTTCAATTTCTTCCGGAAATCCCGTTAGAAGTCCACTTGAAAATGCGCCCAGTTTGTTACCGAGGCCAGACAGTAAACCGCCTCTCAGACCGTCTGGCATGGCCAAAGAGAGAAGGTTGCTTGTCCCCTGCTGCTCCTCTTGGCCGGATCCAAGTGCGTCTTTAACTTCACTCCCTAGGGAACTCAAGAACCCTTCTGGGGCACCATTGAGCTCTTCCGCATTGCTCTTGACCTTGTCGACAACTGCTGCTTTCTGTAGTGCCAACTTTGTCGTTGCTCTGTGTACATTCCGCAGAAGCTTCAACCCTTTGTCTATAGGTGGCGGTGGTGGGAATTGCCTGAAAGCGTTGGTCGCCTGCTTGATGGCTCGACGTGCGTTTTCTGCTAGTTTCCTAGCACCGGGAATTTCATCCAAATCGTCTGGCTCGGCGAACAGATTG
Source organism: Branchinecta lindahli (assembly GCA_023053555.1). Taxonomy (NCBI): domain Eukaryota; kingdom Metazoa; phylum Arthropoda; class Branchiopoda; order Anostraca; family Branchinectidae; genus Branchinecta; species Branchinecta lindahli. The sequence continues at coordinate 16,345,102 of JAKZAO010000003.1, forward strand.
TTTCCATCGGATGGGAAATGGTCTTTCCAAGGTAAGGCGTCGAAGTGGTCGAGGTCGCCGCATGGCATCCAGGGGTTGCTGTAAAAGAGAGGAATTTAGGGAAGGAGGGGTGTTGTTCAAGAAATAAAGAGTAGACGACCGGCGCCAAGATGAGAAGACTAGGTTACTACGCTTCAGTTCGGGTTCGTGTACCCAGACCCGACACAGCTCAGACCCTCGCTTCGAGACTATAGAGAGAGTTTTTTCACTATAATTCAGTTTCATATTTGACATTGCAAAACGGATAATAAATGCAGCTGACGTATCCGTTTTGCAGTGTCAAGTACGATTCGCAGTCAGCTTGGGCTGAAGGAATATTCGATTCTGTTCTGTTCATCCACTAAAAATCTTTAGCCGACTGGTTGGTTTTACGTTTACAAATAATGAATACACCAAAAGGACTAGTAGGTCGAGCAGACAGCTGAATCACATAAGATAATTTAAATTATCAAATACTAAAACAATTTTTTCTGAAAATTCAAATTGAGACTTATACCGACAAAACCAGACAGCATTTGATTTCTTCCTTGTTTTGCCCGACTAGACTGTAGAGAACTTGATTTCTTAGGTGTAAATATAACGCGTGTGTGTAGTGATCTGATAAGTAACACCTTTTTGTTACGTAAGTGATAATGGACGAGTAACCCCTCGCAGCGCCGGCAGCGATGCAAATACCGAGCGCTGCGAGAATGAAGGAAAACTGATTTGAAATTTCATTCCATTGTGAACGCTCGACCAGAACAGTCAGTGAACTTTATTGATAATCGTGAATTGGTGACCTAATAAGGTTAAACGGTTAAGTACCATTTGAGTTGTTGTTAACACTTTTGCCAGTAAAACTTAATTTTTCTTGAGACTATTGAACCAATCCCTGACAAGTGGTGTCGAAGTGCGATTTTTACTGGCATAATTTGACAATTTGAGAGACTACGCATAAACGTGTTAATTACGAAAATAAACTTTATTAAGGCCCGATTAGTGAAATCAATCAAGGTTTAACGATTATACAGTAGCGGTTCAACTCAGTATTGGCATTTTGGTCGTGCTTTTACAGCGCATAAAAAATCGCTTCAGAGCGATTTAGGTCGTGCTTTAAAGCGCATACAAAATCGCTTCAGAGCGATTTAGGTTGTGCTTCATAGCACTCTGGTCGTGCTTTAAAGTACTTCGGTCGTGCTTCTCAGCACACAAACGTCGCTTCAAAGCGATTGAGGTAGTGCTTCACAGCACTCTGGTCGTGCTTCACAGCACATAAACGTCGCTTCAAAGCGATTGAGGTAGTGCTTCACAGCACTCTGGTCGTGCTTCACAGCACACAAACGTCGCTTCAAAGCGATTGTGGTCGTGCTTCACAGCACACAAACGTCGCTTCAAAGCGATTGTGGTCGTGCTTCACAGCACACAAACGTCGCTTCAAAGCGATTGAGCTAGTGCTTCACAGCACTCTGGTCGTGCTTCACAGCACTTCGGTCGTGCTTCACAGCACACAAACGTCGCTTCAAAGCGATTGTGGTCGTGCTTCACAGCACACAAACATCGCTTCAAAGCGATTGAGCTAGTGCTTCACAGCACTCTGGTCGTGCTTCACAGCACTTCGGTCGTGCTTCACAGAACATAAACGTCGCTTCAAAGCGATTGTGGTCGTGCTTCACAGCACACAAACGTCGCTTCAAAGCGATTGAGGTAGTGCTTCACAGCACTCTGGTCGTGCTTCACAGCACTTTGGCCGTGCTTCACAGCACTTTGGTCGTGCTTCATAGCACACAAACGTCGCTTCAAAGCGATTGAGGTAGTGCTGCACAGCATATTCGTCGTGCGTCAGCACAGTCCAGCCTTTTCACAGCAAGATTCACGTGGGAGATCTACCTTCTGGTGACGGCTGAGAGCATAATCATCACAAGATTAAGACTGGATGCCAGAGAACCGTCCGAATTCTGGAAAGGCCGAATCAGGACCGTCAGATATTCGGAAAAACGGACCGAGAACAAGGAGCCTTGCCCTAAAAGAAGCCGCCTCTGAGCGACTTATCGAGAAGTATACTCTAAAGCCAGGGTGTAAGTCAACTTCATCAGTTTCATCGCCAGATATCAAGGTTTCCAGTTACGACACGGACTGGGAAAACTCCGTCCTAAGTCCTCCGGCTAAAGAAGAAGTCAAGTTCCAAAGTTGTGACAACTTACTAAGCTCGGACAGTTCCAGTTACGAGGACGCTTTCGAGGATTCTAATAAGACAGCTATAGACCTTACTGACAAGGTAGGGAAGATGGATCAAGCCGAAATTGTGGAGCTGTTGAAGAAAACGATGGAAATCAACCTCAGCGCCATGCAGACAACGATGCAATCGGCCATGGCAGCAGAAAGAGAAGCAACCAGGCAACAAATCGAGTCCTGGACATCACAGTTTGCTCCGCTTGTTCAAGCGGTACAGACTAACCAGGCAGCAATCCAGAACACTCCTAGCACTGTTTCTACAGCAACCATTCACGTGGCTAAATACATCGAAGGAAGCGATATCGACGTGTACCTTTCCATGTTCGAAAGGGCAGCGACCCAAAATAACTGGCCTCCGACAACATGGGCAGTCCGGTTACAGGCGCTACTCTCCGGAAAAGCAGCTGAGGCGGCGGCCCTCATTCCGCCCACGGAAAGCAACAATTATGACCGAATCAAGGAGACAATCCTTAGAAGATTCCAGATTACTTCCGAAACATATCGGCAGCGTTTTCGTACAATCGCGAAAGAAACTGATCAGTCTTTCACGGATTACGGGAACAAACTGGAACAATTGATGCTGAAGTGGTTGGACTGCAGTGACTACAAAACCATCACCAATGTAGCTCATCTACAAGGCTACATAGAAGGTATCCTCCGAAAACTGCTGGTGGAACAGTACATCAGTTCGATAAAGAATGAACAACTAAGAATCCGATTAAGAGAGCTCAAGGATCCTACCCTAGAAGACGTGTCACGCACTGCCGAAAGCTATTTCCTTGCACGGAAGGACGAGCGCGAGACAACAAAATTCCAGGGCCCTCCTAAGCAGAAGACAGCCCCTCCTAAGGCGAAGCCAGAAGCAGATAAGTCTGACGAAGGTCAGTCGGCTGAAGCTGCCAAGAGTAAAACAGCGCCACCCAAATATGCAAGTGGACCGTGTTACAATTGTGGCCGAAAAGGTCACAGAGCAAAGGACTGCAGATCCCCAAGGAAGAAAGAAGAAACTATGCTGGCCAGGAGTCCAATCCGAGACGTCAATCCGCAGCAACAGTTCCAACTTTACGGAGAAATCGAAGGTAAACCTGCCAAGATTCTGGTAGACTCCGGAGCTACTTTAACGATAGTTCACCAGAAGTTCGTGTCTCAGGAAGAAAACGGGAAAGACCAGACTGAGATATGCTGTGTTCATGGGGACCATAGAACCTATCCTGTCCGCAAGGTGCACATCACAGTTGGAGAGAATGGAGAAATCTATGAAGGCGAGATCGAAGTAGCTGTAAGTACCACGCTTCCAGTGGATGCCATCATTGGGCACACCTTTCCAGGCTTCCTTGATCTATGTCGACCAGCAGTTCGAGAAAAAGACGCAGCAGCGGCAGTCTTGCTGACTACTCGATCTCAAACATATGAAGAACAGTTCGACAGGTCGATAGACATTCCGGAAAATGATGTCACACAGATCGATGTGGACTTGGGAGAGTACAACCAGAAAGAACCCATGAGTCGCCGACAGAAAAGGAAGGCTAAGGACATTCGCAGACGAGACCAGACAGCAACTTTCGAGAGTGATGAAGATCCAACCACCTTGAATGCTAAACAGTTGAGCAAACTTCAAACAGAAGACAAAAGCCTAGAAGGATGCTGGAAAAAGGCCAACCAAGGACAAGGATTCAAAATATCGGACGGGCTACTTTACCGAGTCAGCGAATCCAGACTGGATGGCACGGAACAATGGCAACTGGTTCTTCCCAAGATTTGTAGAAAAGCAGTCCTCCGTATCAGTCATGATATCCCAATGAGCGGACACACAGGACGAGCGAGAACTGCTGACAGGATTCTGCAACGTTTCTTTTGGCCTGCTCTCAGAAACGACGTGGCCCGATACGTCCGGTCCTGTGAGGTCTGCCAACTCACGGCAAAGGCAAAGCCTAGAGAAAGAGTGCCGATGGTTCAAATGCCCATCATTACTGAGCCTTTCCGCAGAGTAGCAATGGACATAGTTGGACCACTAACTCCCTCCAGAAACGGATTTAAGTTCATGCTAGTGTATTCGGATTACGGGACCAGATATCCGGAGGTATTTCCTTTGAGAACAACAAATGCCCGCAAGATTGCCGAAGCACTGGAGCAATGTTTCTGCCGTTTGGGGGTTCCGGAAGAAATCCTTACTGATCAAGGAAGTAACTTTCTGTCCAAAGGTTTAGCGGCCCTGTACACCATGCTGGGTGTAAAAGCCATAAAGACTACGCCGTACCACCCTCAAACTGACGGCCTGGTCGAGAGGCTCAACGGCACCTTGATATCGCTTCTTAAAAAGTTCACTTTGGACAATGCGAAAGACTGGGACAGGCTGGTTCCCTACATCTTGTTTGCATACAGGGAAACACCCCAGGCTTCATGTGGATTCAGCCCCTTTGAAATGTTGTACGGTCGGCGCCCCAGAGGCCCATTGGATGTTCTCAAGGAACAATGGGAGTCGCATACTGAAAAGGGAAACGACTACCAAACAACACCCGTGCATCATCTGCTCACAGTTCGAGAACGCCTCCAACACATCATGGAAACGGTGCATGAAAATTTGGAGCACGCTCAAACCAGACAGAAAGTCTACTATGACCGGAAAGCCAAACCCAGATATTTGGAAGCCGGTGACGAGGTTCTAGTATTGTTGCCAACAGGCACGCATAAGCTAGAAACGCGATGGAAAGGACCATTTAAGATTATCCGGAAACTTAACGATGTCAATTACGAGGTGGAGTTCCCAGGAAGAAGGAAAGGCAGTATTCTGCACATCAACCTTCTAAGAAAATTCGAAAGACGGGAACCAGAATTCGCCCTTTTCTCCCAAGAAGCAGATCGTGAGTTAACGCGATATTTCAATTTGAATGCGGTGGATTTAGAGGATAACAAAGGTGCCACCTACATATTACGCCAAGGAGCCTTATACAGAAAGACGAGGCGAGTAACCAACACAGGGGACCACCTACAATTGTTGGTACCCGACAACTTCCGCCAGAGGATCTTCGATGCAGCCCATCGATTACCGGATCAAAACGGTATGCCAAACCACCGAGGGAGGAACGTGACTGCGAAAATCCTGCTGACAAATTTTTATTGGCCAGATATCAACGAAGACATAAAGGTTCGATTGGATGCCTGTAGCTGTCGACGAATCAACGAGCCATTTCAAGGACGTGTAATTCGACTAAGAAAATAGTGGTTCGGTGGAAAACAGGGTGCAGAAATAGTGGTTCGATGTAAATTGGGTGCAAAAAAAAAAAAAAAATACCCTCTTTCTTAAGGGGGGAGGGATGTAGTGATCTGATAAGTAACACCTTTTTGTTACGTAAGTGATAATGGACGAGTAACCCCTCGCAGCGCCGGCAGCGATGCAAATACCGAGCGCTGCGAGAATGAAGGAAAACTGATTTGAAATTTCATTCCATTGTGAACGCTCGACCAGAACAGTCAGTGAACTTTATTGATAATCGTGAATTGGTGACCTAATAAGGTTAAACGGTTAAGTACCATTTGAGTTGTTGTTAACACTTTTGCCAGTAAAACTTAATTTTTCTTGAGACTATTGAACCAATCCCTGACAGTGTGCCGACGAGACTTGAACTTCCCGGGTGCGCCCGGCAAATGTTTGCAGAATTTGATTTCTTACGTATAACAAGACCAAAGGTTTCGATGGGATCCCAAAAATATTTGATCCTGACAATTGGGTCTTGTTTTCGCCATTCAGTCTTCGTCAGATCCCTTTAAGATTTTTACTGTTAAAATAAAGTTAAAAAATTTAATCCGCATGTCTCCTTGCCCCGATACCGAATCTCTAATCGACTTCAGAAACAACCTTGAGCTTCAATCAAATTTCCAGTTTCGGCCGAATTCGTGATGAATCCTTTGTCCAGCAAGAAAACTAAGAATATTCAGCGGACCTCCTTACCCCTTCAATGAATATCTTATTAGCTCATAAAACATAAATGTTTTTCTGTAAACTCGAAACCCACATCTGCTTCTAAATATAGGACTAAAGGACCCATCTACGAACTTGACCTATACTTTGCCAATGAATCCTCATACTAAGCTTGGACAACATATATCGACCACTACTAAGCTTGAACAACATATACCAACCCCTTCGACCTTCGATTACACTAGCTCTCTGCGCGTCATCCACGGGCAGAGCTATACTAGTGTGAAGAAAGGGGTAGGGACTGCAATAGCCGAAAATAGGTCGACAAATTTTGCGTCCGGTTTTTGCCGGATTCCGCGTGAAATACTTGTCTGGTGAAAAATAAATTTCATATTCGGATTCAGGATGTCTCCTTACCCCTAAATCAACTATCTCAAAAGCTTTAAAAAAAAAAAAATTTTGCCCCTTAATTTGAAACCGTTCCCCCACCCTCAAATATAGGGCTACATAGCCCATCTTAGAACCTGACGTTTACTTTGACCCAAAGGATCCTCCCACCAAGTTTCATCAAAATATCTCAATCCCTTCGAGAGTTATCATGCGGACAGACGGACAACTTTTGCGATGTTTTCACCAAACTTACGTTTTGGGATCCCAAAAAGAACTGATGTGCCGACGAGTCGACCGATGCCCGACAAAAGCATGCAAAATGTTATTTCTTTTGTATTTTTTATGTATAAAAAGAACCCAGATGTGCCGACGAGAACACCGAGGCCGGACAAAAGCATACAGATTTCTGAAGGGGCGACGTTAAAAGTTTACGACCAACGTCACCCCTTCATATGAAGGGGTGACGATATCTAAGGAATTGCTTCGCAGCAGCCCCAGCGCCTGACGCAGAGTTTTATGTGACGAATGATCCGGTCCCTAACGTTCAGGGGCCAGGAAGGGTCGTCCAGCCCAACGTTTAGCGAACTGTGCCAATGGAAGCGGTACAGTGCTAGAAAGACCGCTGGAATTGGTTACTTACATGTGGGATGCCGTCCAGAAAGCAAACGGTAGGACGAACTCGATCTTGTCAGAACTGTCGCAGACCAGACTGGCCAGGGAGACTTTCCGGATTGCGTCAAGCTGAGCTGGAAGTGAAGAGAAACGGAGCTATTATACAGTCAGATCCTCTGGCCTAAACGGAGTATCTTAGAGTATATAGCTGAGTACCTGACAGGTTGCATAATGTAATCCCTTGAATCTGGAAATTAAAATAATGCAACGAAGAGAAATTTCTAAAATTTGTTTTTTTGTATATCCTAGTGGTTACTGAGTTGAGTCGAGCGTTCCATGCATAAGGCTGCGCTTTATTTGAGACCTATTTGAGGCGGCAAAGTCAGTATTGACATTTGTGATTGGTTATGATTGTGTGATTGGTTAAACTTATTTTTGTATCATTTAACTGACTACACTGCATTATTTCGACTGTTATAAGGGATTTGTGTTTTCACTATTTGCCCTATCATGAAGTTCAGAATATCTACGGCCGTACTGAAAACGCAAATTCTAATATGACGCGAAAAATTTGAATCTCAATACAAACGCGGCTTTTCAGTGGTCAGTGATCAGCTCGAGGAAGGTGGCTCACTGCGCGAACACGTGTTTTCGTAAACCGATTTCGTCAAGTATACTACACAGATATAAGCGCATAGACGTACCACAAATCAGACAGGGAAGTCTCAGGAAGTAGCGTGGCTACTTCTGTATTAAATACCACGGCTATTCCCTGTATAAAATGGCGCGGCCTCACTTCCAGTATACTAGATCGTCCCATTCCATCCCTTTTCAGTTAAACTTTAAGCAGATGGCCAACAAGTCACACAATCAGTAATTATTATAGTTAAAAAGGAAGCGAGGCAACTTAATTGTCGTTCAAATACCAGCCAAATATTTGTCTTTCTCATTGATTGTAGTATTGGAGCTAACACGTGTACTTTCCGAGTCGCGTCACAAGACCAGGTGCGAACTAGCGTCTTGAAGTGGGTGTTCTGGGCATTCCAGATGCGAGTTCCCAAAGAAGAAATACTTTGGCCCACCAATATTGGAGTAAAACGGCATCGTACAAAGCTAAATAACGCCAATAGAAGCTTCCCTTTAGGCAGATGTGTCACTACCGGGGGAGGGGGGACGCCCCCCCAATGTTGTCGGCCAGTCGGTAAAAAGAACCGAGTCAGCGCGAAGCGCCGCTATATTTAGTAAAAACCGTCAATTTTTTCTAGAAATAGTCGTTTTTTCTTTAAAACAGTCGGTTTTCCCTAAAAATATTCGTTTTTTTCCACAGCTTACGTATCTAGGCAGTTCTGCAAACTCGATTTCTTTTTGGGACACAGTGGCGCGGGAGCAACAACCATGCGAAGTGCAGTGACGTCGTGATTAGATAGGTAAGTTGAAGCAGCCAAACAAAATTGCGCTCCCGCCTATGGTGTTGGGCACGATCTACGCGTTAGGAACACAGTGGCGCGGGAGCAACAGCCATGCAAGTGCAGTGACGTCGTGAATAGATAGGCAAGTTGAAGCAGCCAAACAAAATTGCGCTCCCGCCTATGGTGTTGGGCACGATGTACGGAGGCGCCAAGTTCAGAGCTGTGTACCAAAGCTTCTCATGGGGAAGATAGGAGCTTGCTTAACTGCCTAGATACGTAAGCTGTGGTTTTTTCTTAAGATCGGCCGATTTTTCGCCAGTCGGTAAATACCTTGTCCCCCCCCCCCAAACATTTTGGCTAGTAACGAATCTGCCTTTAGGTATTGTATTACTAACCTTCTGTGAAAGACGTGGGCTGTCCCCCGAGCTCGTAGAAGAACCTGTCTCCATCCTTCAGTCGGGCGAATTGGTCAGCGACGATGCATGAGAACACGGGGCCAATAATACCGCCCTTAACAGGCTTCTCGAGAATTCCGCCGATGTAAAGGTCAATGTCATCGACATTGTTGTATAGCTCTTGAAGCTTAAGGATGTTCTAGGAAAACATGTAAGGATTATTCTTAATCTTTAAGGTAAACCACTGAAGGTCTAGCTCGCAGCTAGGTTCACCTTGGACTTTGCAGGGCAAAATGATCTACTTGATTGTGATCCTGAACGGCGACCGCCAACCCACTGAAACGCACGTAGGCCGATTGTAAATTTGCGGCTGAGATGCGGCGATCTACGTGTCCGCGTAAACAAAAATGACCACAAATAAATTAGCGAAATCATTTTGCCATATATATCGTATATCGTACCATATATCGTATGTGTCTTATCAAGAACAAATAATCTGACAGAACCTACGTCTCCCTATCTCTGTAACATAACTATGCAGAGTCGAATATTTCCCCACACCCTGTCCGCTACGAACGAGCGCAGGTTAGTAGCTTCGCGCCACATCACGTTTCGTTACCTCTACAAAGAGCTAAATCGCTGTAGAACCCGCTGGTGAGGAAAAATAGGAGTCAGCAAAGCTGGTTGGTTCTATGGACGCGCTAGAGAGCGGGTCAGCGCGCGGAGTACGCCTCCTGCCAGCCTCCTTCACTATTTTTTCTGCGATAAGAAACAGCGAAGACGGAAGATGAGTAAACGGGCATGAACATAAGCTCAAAGCTATAGAGTAAATACCTCTAGGTCCGCTCAGTTTTGTCGGGGTAGGCTATTCATAGTCGCTGCATGGGACTAAAGACAGAAGCTCTATCAGATTAGTTGTTCTTGGTCTTATCCTATGTAGCACACGAAATAAGTTTCCAGAACTGATGCCACTCACCACAGGATTGATCGTGTCAGCGAGCTCCATGAAATCCTCAGCTTTCTTCAACCCGCAAGCGGCTCTCATCTTGTTGTAACCTGGAAGACCATGGTCACGACCACGCTGGATGTTTAGTGACGTCAGATCGAGACCCCATTCTTTCTCTTCCTCTTGAAACAGGAACTTCGTCACCTACAAATGCGACAAGCAAAAAATAACATAAAACACAGCTCTTACTAGAAATGATCTTTTCACGATGAAATAGCTGAGAAATGTCGTTTTCGGAAATACCATTACTTTCTACGTGGGTCAGCGATTTTCTTGTTAGCGCTTGTCGACTCTATCCGGCTTTCCATCTGAACGCGCCGTGGTTAGAAGTGGGAAAACCCAAGCAAAACAAAAGAAAACTAGACCTGACTACCATGTCTTCCAAAATAAAAAATCATATCCTTATGTGTGAAAGAGTATCGGCGAACGCTGAAGCTTTTGGCGAAGTTTGCGTTGAAAGGAAAAAAAGTCGTATGAACAAAACGAACAATAGCGAAAGGCGGCGTTTCAGAAGCTTGGAATTCCATAAGGGAGCTAGAGATGATACAAAGGGCAGAATAAGTGAGAGGGGTCCTTTAAGGCGCCGACATACCGTCCGGCCACATAGTATGTCAATAGAGTTGGCCACTACAGTCCCTATTTGCCCTCTCTAGTTCTGATAAATTAAAGCTACTGGGCATCGCCGGAGGGAAATCTTAATAATCATTACTTGACGTTTCGAGAGGGGGCTACCGTTGATTTTCACAACACACGGAATACATCTTGGGTGTCAGAGCGAAATCGTAAGCCGTCGGAAGGCATCGTAACTCTAGTCCTAAGCGGCCATTTTGCAGATTTTTAGCCAATGAGAGCACGCCGGATCTGGACAACCACGGTTACGACTGACGATTGCCAGTGGAGAACCCGCTTAAAATGTGGATTCTAAGCTCAGTTTTTTTTACATAATGTTGAATCATAGTTCCGTGATTCACGAAATTGAGCCCTTGTAGCATTTCAGGTTTATTGTAAAAACAGGACTTACCGCCGAAGCGAAAGACGAATCTAAAGATTCTGCCGGCTGCTTCATCATTCCCCTCAGCAACATGTCAAATGCTCCCGGCTCCATTAGGACGCCTGGACGGTTAAATGTATTCTTGAGGGGTAAATTTCCACCGAAGACCGTGTGAAGATCGTCGACCCACATTCTGAAAAGTATTCAAATTCAAATTCACTTTATTTTACCTTAATATCATTGTCGATGACAAAAATAGCAGCGGAAGTCAAAAACAATTTAAAACACTTATAAAATTACATTATTAACACAGAATTTATTCACAATTTTTTGTCCAGGTCATCATTATAATGTTTTACAAAGTATGGGCCAAATGACTTCAGGTACCGTTCAGATGAGTGGGTTACTGGTTGTTCCAGCTTTGTTGCGTTTTTTCTTCTCTCTGTGAGTCTAGTGGAGTGTTGGGTTCGGGGGGTCTCAAAACCCGGAAGAAGATCGCGGTGTGTTTCCGAGTCAAGGATTTTTCGACCGAAATCCACAACCAATTTGTGTCTTCTCTCTTTGAGGGACTCCAACTTTAAAGCTTTGAGGCTCGTCTCATAATCAATGTAGTTACTTCCCAATATTATCTTGCAGGCCCTTTTCTGCAACCTTTCAATTTTGTCACTTTGATCAATGGTCAGTGAGCTGTGCCACACTGGGCAAGCATATTCTGTGAGTGGTCTAATGTAGCATTTGTAGCATATAACCATGATCTGAGTTTTCATGCCAAAGCGTCGAAGGTAGGCGAAAGATGTTAAGAGGAAGGCGGTTTTTGAGACGATTGATGCTACATGGGTATTCCATTTGAGGTCGGCGTCTAGGTGGACACCTAGAACCTTCACCGATTTTACATGCTTCGGTCCATCGCATGGCGGATCTGGAACTTGCCGTTTAAGGAAATTAACCCTAAACAGGACAGTTTAGGTCCTGTCGTTCTATGTGTGAACGACTGAACAAGGGTTATTCCGTTGTCAGTCGATGGTCGTAGAGAGGTAGAGCGTCAGATGGGAGAGAACAGCAGCCAGGGACGTTCGAGTGGATTTTCTGGCTCGGGCAGACATTGGGACAAGCCAGTAATATTGCAGGCTGGAACCCAGCAAATCTGGACAAGCCATAATCAGTGAAAATACTGCGTTTTTTGTGTTTTTTGTTTACCATCAGGGAAGTAAGTCACCGATGACAAAGAAGCTGCCATCCCATCTTAGCAAAGCTACCGCAGATCTAGGCCGAACAACAACCTTCGCAAGTGAGGCCTATTTCTGGTGGTAATCTGGATCCCCGCATGGATATGCCACACATTCGGAGATCGGTTGCATTCATCCAAGCATTTTCTACGTACTCATATCTATGTATGTTAGTATTAAGACAAGACAATATAACTATCTGTTTCGTATCTCGACTTCGCACCAGCATATCCTGTCAAATAGAGTCGTACATCCCTGACACGGAGAATTGAGAAGAAAAACGTGCCATACGACATACTGGACCCTATTCAGAATGATTGCAAGCGGGAACTAAAGTAGGGAAATTTGTTTATTCAGCGAGGCTTAAAAATATAATATCTGTTTTGAAAAATCCGAAGACCATTTTTCGTGTTACTAGTTCGTGTTAAGGTGAGTTGGAAAGAAAGAGTTGGTTTTGGCTATTTCATTGGAAATTTACTTGGTGGATTTGTTCGGAATCTATTTATTGGAAAGCAGCTATTTTGTTGTATGCTTGTATCAACCATGGCCAATTAGGGCGTACTAGAAACTAAGAAACAATACTTCTCAACCCAAGTGCCTTATGCACAAAATTACTATAAGAAATTTCCTTCTTGCTCCCACTAGGGCCCATGATGTCCGTCGTCGCTAGCGATTCTCAGCGTCATCCCCATGCTCCAGTATTGCAATCTTCTTCAGCCCATATCGAGCTTATACATCCCATAATGCCGCCCCTCTGGCGCTATTCACGCGCGCCTCACTCACGTGTACAACGGCTCCGTGAGATCACCTAGCGGAAATCAGGTAGGAGAAGGTCGCAGAGAAATCACTGCTGTATGATGCAGAGACGTCACTACTGGGAGGGGAGGGGGGGACGCTGCCCCCGCAATGTTGTCGGCCGGTCGGTAAAAATAGCCGAGTCGGCGCGAAGCTCCGCGATTTTTAGTAAAAACAGTCTATTTTTTACTTGGAAATAGTCGATTTTTCTCAAAAACAGTCAGTTTTTCGTAAAAAGTCATTTTTCTCAAAATCAGCCGATTTTCGTCAACACAGTCGTTCTTTTGTCAATAATAGTCGTTTTTATCCGCAAAAACAGTCGGTAAAAATGACCACCCAGTCGGTAAATACCTTGTCTCCCCCCCCCCAAACATTTTGGCTAGTAACGCCTCTGGTAGGATGCCGTTTAGAATCGCAAGCGATGCCAGCATCTGACCATCGAACAATCTTACCAAAAACAGTGTCAACACCCAATCAGAAAATTTCAAGAAGTCGGTGGACACCGAGTGGAATGATATGCCCTGGAAATACCGGTGGGAGCATCTGATGTCTAAAAGCACAGACCAAATCTTCAACTACGGAGTGATTCAGCAAATTAAGAAGGATTTTTATTCGCTGCGAAGTGCGAATTAAGGCGATGACAGAAATCATAGTTTGCTTACAGTTATATCATCCCATCATTACTTACTGAACGTTGTTGGAAATCAGCGAGTGTCCGAATCGGTAAGCAGCGGCCGTGAACTCGTTTATAACAGATGCTTTCACATGTTTGTCGTACGTACGCGTGAAGCCTTGGGTCCTGGGAACGAGGCCGTATTCTTTCATAAGGGGAAGACCTGAAAAAGTTTCATAAAGAAAAATTGGACCTTACTATGCATGATGGGTGCCCTAAATGCCAGACATATACTTTTTAGCAGGGATCCATAAATTTCCTGTAATGACTCGCCATTCAGGGGGCTTGTCAATAAGAGATTTCTGATGCACTCTTGACCGAGCGTCAGATAGTTCGACAAATACCCACGGGGATAAAAATATTGCCTTGAGGAAAGAGTCTCTTTGGTCTCACGTTCAAGGAGGACCGGGATTGGCTCTATCTGAGCAAGAACGCCGATTCGACCCAAGTGGAATTTTTGGAAACTAGGTGAGGCTCGGGCAATATAGCAACATAGAAGCATAGGAAATGACAAGCCCACTGAATGGCGAGTTATTATAGGAAATTTATGGGTCCCTGTTTTTTAGGAAGCATTGCCAGTTGGTTCCAGTTCAGCGCTTAAAGCGGATTAGTCTCCGTTCGCTCCCTCCCCTCGTTATCAGCATCCATTACACATAGATAGTCGTACAACAGATAAGAGGTACTAAAAAACTATTTTCTGACGTCTGCGATTGGGAGTCTCGCAAACAAGTGTCTGGATCACGGTATGTTTCGAAAATAGCGAAACACGGCAAGTGTGGAAATCAGTGAGGTGTCGTTAGGGGGTTAGAGTGTACCCTATATGAAATTCGGGTCTCCGGGTTTAAGAACGGGTGAAGTGATAACGGAATTACGTTGCATCAGGGACCCATAAATTTCCTTCACAGGGGGCTTGTCATTTCCTATGCTTCTGTGTTGCTATGTTGACCGAACCAGTCCTACTTTCCAAAAATCCCACTAGGGTTGAATCTGCATTCTTGTTTGCCTCATTGGACGTGCGCACCAAAGAGACTCCTCCCTCAAGGCGCCAGCAGCCAATCTCAAATTCTGTCTATCTGGTCTTGCACGTGATTAGACCGTGGGTATTTCTCGAACTATCTTCCGTGCGGTCAACATACCATCAGAAATCTCTTATTGACAAGCCCCCTGTAAAGGAAATTTATGGGTCCCTGATTGTAGGTACGACGAATCCTTCAAGTTCGTTAATTTTGCAAGAATCGGTGGAGCGATTACGGATAGGTCCTTTAAATTCGTTAGTTTGTTACGTGCGTACTTTAGTACAGATGCCTTGGACACAGTGCCCGGGAAACTATCCTGGAATCCTGGCTAAATTTCTCACTTCGATCGCTAATAATTTAATCATCTACTCAGACTTATTTAACTTTTCCCTATACGATGGTAAAGTGATAGATACGTATACTTCAGCCAAAGCTGACTGCGAATCATATTTGACGATGCAAAAGGATACGTCAGCTACATTTTAATAGAGCTATATTTCGGCCCTTCTTGGCAAGAGTCCTCTTCAAGATCAAACTGCTCAAGCTGGAAAATGAACTTGTCATTTTCCAATTGACAAGTTCATTCTCCGGCTTGAGCGGTTTGAGCCTGAAGAGGACCCTTGCCAAGAATGGCCGAAATATCGCTCTAACAAAATGTAGCTGACGCATTCGTTTCATCGTCAAAAATGGTAAAAGTGATGAAATCGAGCCACCAGCTCATGTAAAGGATGGCAGAAATCCGAGCCGCGGGCAAAAGGCTTTTGCTTTCCTCTGCCACCTAGTGAGCAAATTTCGTACAGAGTCTATCGATTCTAGCACAGATGTCACTTACGTTGCCTTTCGATTTTTGAAAGAATTTTCCGGAATGGTCATCAGTCTCAGAAGCTCCGCCGAAACTAACTATGGATCGAAATATTTGCCTTCGCAGATCCATGAACGTAATCTAGTAGGCCTATGTTTAGTTACTTTGTCCTGTTTAATGATTTTGTTCGTGCCTTTTTTCTCAGAGCAAAATAACACTAGCTTTGCTCATATGCCTTTTTTGTGTAGGTTGTTACTCCGTCATATTTATTCGACGGATAATAAAAAAACAACAACTATTAGTTGTTGTAAAACAACCAAACAAAACCACCGCCGCAATACCGCGCGCGGTGCTCTCTATTCATTTCGTTTATCAGCCTGAAACAAGAGTTGAATCATAAAACATTAAAGTAGATGAAGCTGGATTACCCTTTTTAAGTGAGTTTCATTACTAATTATTAGGTTTACACACTCCTCCTTTAAGTGTCTGTAAATCTTATTTAAGTGCCAATTCACATATACAAGCATAACACTGTATTAGTGACATGTTTATTTATTATGTCGTATATAATAATAATGATAATATAATTGCAACAAAAAGGGCTTTCGCCTCTACAAATATATGTGTGTATATGTGAGATCTAGTATTGATTTTTGTATTATTTTTAGGGTTTCTATATTCGACCAGGGACCCATAAATTTCCTTTACAGGGGGCTTGTCATTTCCTATGCTTCTATACTGCTATGTTGACCGATCCAAATCTAGTTTCCAAAAATCCCCACTTGAGTCTAATCGACATTCTTGTTTGCCTCATTGGACGTGCGCGCCAAAGAGACTCCTCCCTCAAGGTGCCAGCAGCCAATCCCAAATTTTGTCTATCTGGCCTTTGACGTGATTGGACCGTGGGTGTTTCTCGAACTATCTTCCGACCGGTCAAGAGCGCATCAGAAATCTCTTATTGACAAGCCCCCTGTAAAGGAAATGTATGGGTCCCTGGTTCGACAAAGCTATCAGCTCAACATTGGTAAGTATATTATGACATTCAAGCAAGATTAAAGTCGACAGTGTCAGTAATGAACCTGAAAACATGGACACTTTGCGGAGCAAACGCTTTCTTCTCACCCCTTTCAACCGTACTTACCAAGGACAGTCGGCAGGTACTCATTGTAAGTTATATGCTGGGTAATAGCTCCGACTATCTTCCTCGTTTCTTGGTACAGCTTCTCATCCATCCAATGGGGGTTGATGGCCGCAAGGAGGCGAGCAATCCGGTTATGAGTTCGGATGAACAAGATATGAATTGCTGTCAGTCCGCCGTACTGATTGGCTCTGGCATCACCTAAAACAGAATGTGAAGCGTTTGATTTGTGTTCCTCACAGCTATTCCAAAGATCTTCCATCGGCATGTTTGTCGTTGGTCTTTTTCCGTTCTAAATCTTCCTGGGTTTCCATTAAATCAATCACATTTATTTCCAAATAGCTCTAAATAAAGCTAGAATAGGAATACAAAAAAAGCAATATTTACAAAAAAAAGAGAAACGGAAAAATTTGACTAATACACTTACAAAATTTGACCGGAAATAAATGATGGAATGAAACTATGTAAAAACTGGGAAGAGGAATTAGTCGGATACGGAGAAAATTGATAGCCAGTGTTCCTCTTGGACCGACGCACGGACGACGCGAGGGGCGGGGCATAAAGCTATGATAAAAAGCTAGCCACAAGGGCCTTATGGTGTAGATGACCAAGGTCGGGCTATAGTGGACTGGAATTCCTGACAGGATTTATCTCACCGTATTAACTCCGTGCATAAAAGTTGCGATTTTTGTTTCAACCTCACGATGGAAATGCAGAAAATCCGACCGGAAATTGTTATCGTCACCGGATGTGACGATATCCTCACCATGCATGTGACGATAACTATTCAAGTAAGACAAGTCTTTATTCATCAGCACAAAAAGGTAACTGACTTAAATAAACCTCGCGGCTTGCGAGGTTAACTTATTCATTCAGTACTGGTGGAGTAATAACACTAGCAGTGGCGGACTGTTGCCTCTTGGATTACTTCCCTGCACGAAAATTGCAGACAGACCTGAGCCTCGTTTTTGTTGAAACAGCGCTGCCGCATCGCTGCTGCAGTACTTCCTTGCTTTTGCACAAATTGCGTTTTTGCGTTCACTGTTTCTTCGGCAGCAGCAGCATCTTGCAGGAAGCACGGACTGGTCGGTGAGCAAGCGATTCCCGAGAAGCGCTGCCGTTCTACTCGGAAGTACTGCAGTGCAAAAACCGATTTAGAAAAAATCAGTCCGGACGCGGCAGAGAAGTGGACCTGCAGCAGAGCAAAATAACACTAGGGAGTAGCTCCAAGACCTATTCTTTCCATGCTTCGCAAACGGGCCATAGTCGTAGCACCGTCAATTACGCTTGCGGAATTTAAAGCGAGACAAACTTGCGGATTTAGAAATTTCTAGTAAAGCTAAGATGCGGTCTGCACACATCTTGGAAACCGGGGAGGTTGTATCTTTTTTTTGGTGTGTTCAGAATATAAAGTTATTGGAGCCAGCGCTGGTGCACGACTGATTGAGTTTGAGTAGGGACGTTCAGTAGCGCTAGTGGTGCTAGTGTCCCTGCTATTCGAGAGTGTGTCACTTTTTTCAAGTCTTGGCACTACTCTCTAGTGTTGTTTTGCTCTGACCTGCAGCGTGCAACAAAAACGAGGCTCTGGTCGTCTGTCTGCAGCGTTATGGTAAATGGGTTTCATTCTGATTACTACTCGCTTTATAAGTGTTATGACGCAAACTTTTTGGTTTTATTTCATCTCGGTCTTTACTGCCCAGCAACAGCTATTGCTCGCTAAACGCCAAGTTCTATGAAAGAGAAAATAAAGCGCGTTCTATCTTTCTTTCCCCTTCTTGGAAAGTATGTACACAGAAAGATTTCTTCCCCTTGCACCATTGAATCTATTTCTTCATTCAACAGTATTAGTCGGGAATCAATAACTCAGTTTCGCCAAAACGTCACTTGACACCATATGCTGCGGACAGACTATCAGGTTTTCTCGACCTAATTTCCTGCACTTTCGTCATGAAGCTGAAAAATTTTGACTTTACCCTATGGATCTGATGATGGTGCCAACAATCTTGGCAAGAATTCCCCCGACCTTGATCATCTGTTCACAGTATCTGTAGCGGATGCTTTTTCATTTCGTTTGCCCTCGGGGTATGGAATGACTCTGAGGGAAATTAGAGCATTGATTTTGTAGTCAGTATGCTGGGGAGAAGTGTCAAGAGCTATAATTTTTGTTTCATTTGCACAGAATAAAGTGCCGTATTAACTGGAGTAATCGACTAGTTTTCGTTACAATCCAGAACAGTATCATGCGTTTTCACAGTAATTATTACCGATATGCAAGATCCCTCTTTTTTTACCCCCTTCGTACAACAACAGACACCTAATTTTACGACACTGATCGAGAATCACATAAGTTAGGTGAGTGACTCCCCCATCGCTTTTTTTCCTATTTTGCTTTCTACTTTTTTTGTATCTATCTTTTAGTCTATCGATATTACCATTTGTGTCTTTTGTTATTTTGTTTTTCTTCTTTATATAGTTAATTTTGTATAACACTAGTACACCGTGCAGTCCCATGATATCAGTCCTATCCTACCCAGTGCCAAAATTTTCTGGTATTGCCCTGATGTGAAAAGAAAAAAGTTCCAGAGGGCGATAACAACAGCTATTATCGCCCTGCGACAACTGTTATCGCCCGCTGACAACTGTTATCGCCCACTGACAACTGTTATCGCCCGCTGACAACTTTTATCGCCCGCTGACAACTGTTATCGCCCGCTGACAACTGTTATCGCCTCGCTGGCACTCGGGCGATATCAGCCTATCATGCTACCCGTGGGCCAAATTTTTCCGCTATCACCCTCAGCATTAATCGCGACCGTGCCTTGGCCTTGCTCTCGATAGATGGATGATTCTTTGACGGGTACGATCCGTTATGTTGAGGTTATTTTTCGTTGGTCTATTTTGTCGTGTGCACTCGAGGGGTTACTCTCTTGTTGGGCACCATTGTACAAGCCTCCGTGGGCACTGGCTGGATACCAGACACTTGCTGTACATATTGGGAGTGAGTAAGGCTTCGGCTGTGCTCTTAGCGGCGGAATTTATTAAAGCACAAATCGCACTATTTACTGTTAATGTTCCGATACTCAAAACTATTTGAATACTGCAAAACCAGGCTCTTCTTTTGACAAATTATCCACGGCTTTGACTGTTTTAAGCCTTTTCCCAGGCCCATTGACTTCTAGCAAAACCTGAAAAACCTCAGCAGAACTTAGATAACCGGTTTTACGCATCAATAGTATGATACGCGAGCACTCGTAGGGAGCGCATAATGCGGATGGAAAATGGTGAATCGTGGCAAGAGCAAAGATTAGTGAGGTATCGTTAGCGGGCTTAGAATGTAACATGAAATTTGGGTGTAATTTTAATGCAATTACGGAAGTAGGTTGCATTGGCATAATAGGCACGATGGATCCTTTAAGGATATATTTGAGTTTGTTAAAACAAAATAACATTCCTTGAGCGATACAAGCTTCAAGACTTATCCACACCATCTCAGCTTCCTCGCACATCACAGCCTGTCTCTTTTTTAGTCATTTTTTTGCGAGGGTGTACCAACTGCCGGGCAGACTCTGTACCGGAGAGTCGGGCACACGTCGGGCACAGTCGGTCACACGTCGGACAAAGTCGCGCACACTCCATTGTCAGGCACACCTGTACCCCAGTTTTGGGAGTGAGTACCCCCTCAATTTTTTTCGTATTATTTCGTTACTCTTTCTGCTTTGCACGGCGTCAGGCCTGTAGGAGTTGTAGCCCCCTCGGTAATAGCTTAGATTCCAGCTGAGCTCACCTGAAACGAAGCACCCCTCCTCCGGAACGCCGAGACATCCCTCATCTTTCTTCATAACTGGTAGAAATTCTTTACCGTCAATCAACGTCACTTTCAGTCGGCCGCCCTCGAACTCGCGTAGGATTTCGGATTCTTCCAACGTCGATCCGTAAATGTGGGATGCGTCGAGATAATGAGTAACTTGATTAAGCTGGAAGAAGTCAGCATTAGTCAGAAGACGAAATGAGGGGGAAATCGTCATCTTGCTAACGGAAAAAAAAAAATGAAACTTGGACCAGCGGCTGTATGAAAGAACAAAGTTACAACTCGGGAAAAGGAAGAACCGGGCTTCAAATTCACCTCTCTTTCCATCACAAAGCGCAAAAGAAAGAGAAGAAAGCGCTATGAAAGGTACAACAGCACGTGTGACATTCCGGTTATAGCGAACTTGAAACTAGCCTACTGCGTAATACATATCAGTTTTTGAGAAGAGTATCATTAGGGGATGAGTTTAATCAAGATGAAAGGAGGCGAGAGAAATGTAAAGAGTGCTTATGCTTATCAAAAGTGCAACAACATGTGCGACATCCCGATTAGAGCGCACTGAAACTAGCCTACTGCTTAAAGTTTAACTGAAAAGCCAACTTATTTTTGCATCATTTAACTGGCTACACTGCATTATTTTGATTGTGTTTAGTGATTTTTTTTTATTTTCACTATTTGCTCTAGTATGGTGTTCAGAATATCTACGGCCGTCCTCACAACGCAAAATTCTACTATGACGCAGAAAAACTGAATCTAATTACAAACGTGGCTTTTCAGTGGTCAGTGATCAGCTCGAGGAAGGTGGTTCCCTGGTTGAACACTTATTTTTCGTAAATCGTTTTCGTCAAGCATACAGCACAGACACAAGCAGATCGTGGTACCACAAATCACAAGGAAATTCCACTATTTGAAAATCGATCGTGAATAGCTAAAGAACGAAGTGACGCATTTTCATCGGGTTTTCAAGCCTCTTTCAGTGAATAAGTCATGGGTACCTAGATTCTGCTATTACATTCCTTTTCGGTTAAACTTTAATACATATCAGCTTTCGAGAACGGTATCATCACAGGATAAGTTTAATCAGAATTAAAGGACGCGAGAATTTTGAAGGGTGCTTGTGGACGACCAGACGATGCCGAGGACGAAGCGTTGTCAAAAGTAAAACAGCACGTTGCGATATCCCGAATCCCGATCACAGCGCACTTGTATCATGAGAGGATGAGTTTCGTCAGGGTGAAAGGACGCTAGGATTTTGAAAGGCCCTTGATGGTGTCATAGACAATCAGACAAAGCGGAAAGTGGAACAGCGCCACATGCGATATCCCGATTACAGCACACTTGCAATTAGCCTATTGCGGAATACATATCAGCTTTCGAGGACAGTATCATTAGAGGATGAGTTTAGTCAGGATAAAAGGACGCTGAGAGATATGTTAAAGAGTGCTTATGGATGTCATGGACGAAGCGTTATCAAACATCACTTGTGACATCCTGATTACAGCGCACCTAGTCTACTGCGTAAGACCAAGAACAAATAATCAGATAGAACTTGTGTCTTTAGTCACATGCAGTTTTCATAGAAAACCCCGACAAAATTGAGCGGACCTGGAGTTATTTACTCTAGCTTTGAGCTGATGTTGATACCCGTTTACTCCTGTTCCGTTTTCACCGTTGCTTATCGCACAAGAAATATTGAAGGAGGCTAGCAGGAGGCGTACTCCGCGCGCTGACCCGCTCTGGAACGCGTCCATAGAACCAATCAGCTATGACTGCCACTTTTCCTTGGCAGCGGGTTCACAGCGATTTAGCTATTTGTAGAGGTAACGAAACGTGATGTGGCGCGAAACTAGTAACCTCCGCTCATTCGTAGCGGACAGTGTATGAGGAAATGCTCGGCTCCGCATAGTCATATTACAGAGATAGGGAGACGGAGGTTCTGTCAGATTGTTTGTTCTTGATGTCGTAGACGATCAGACGAAGCATTGACAAAAGTACAACAGCACGTGCGAGATCCCAATTACAGCGCACTTGAAACTAGCCTTCTGCGTAATACATATCAGTTTTCGAGGAGGGTATCATTAGAGGAGACGTTTAATCAGGATGAAAGGATGGTGAGAGATTTGAAGGTTGCTTATGAAAAACAATAGACGATCAGGTCTCCCGGTTGCATTTTCTTTACTTTCATCACGAATGTTGAAAAAATCTCTACTTTTCTGAATGGAACTAATGGTGGTGACAAACATCCTTGCAGGAATTTCAGTCCGCGGCCACCCGACCCTGATCTTGTGTCCGCAGCATATTATTATATTACTATTTACATAATGTTACTGTTAATCTGAAATGGGAGAGAATACTGACTTGTTCAGCGTATCCTAGGGTGCATTTGTTCCTCGGAGCTATGATGGACCTCGTCAAGCTCAGACACTGAACCCCCTTCTCACTGTAGAATTGGTCATCATCGCCCACCCCGATTGGGTAGCACATAGGGTGTTTTTTCGAAGGGTGAATATGCCTGCCGTCTTTTTCGCAGCATTCAATCCGATCCAAGTTTTCTGAAACAAGAGGACACAACAATCAGCGTGTCTGTAGGCTTATTAGCAGTAGGCTTGAACAAACCCCATAGCACGTTCTCACTGATACGAATCACCCGAGCCCTTACTTCTGCGGTACAAGAATCGTTGGGTATACGAATAGTCGGGGATATCAATAGTCAGGAGCATGAACCTTCGGAATACGAGTCTCAGGTCTGAATTGTCGGGAACAATGAATCGTCGACAGGAACACGAATCGTCCATAGCACGAATCCTCGGGAACACGAATCTTTGATTTATGAATCGTCGAGTCCATGAATGGCCGTTAACCATAGGATGTATGATCAGTCGGGCACGTAAATTATCTGATATCTGAACCGGGAGATAAATGAACCGTCGGTAGCCTATACGAACCGTCTGATGTTACAATTGTTGAGTACACGAATCGTCGAGTATATGAATGCTCGATACACAAACCGTTGGGTACATGAATAGTCGATCGGTCGAGGAACCACCGGGCTTACAAAGGGCGATTCTTGCGTTCTCGCGGATTCGCTTCCGGAAAAGCAATTCGAGAAAATCCGCCACGCGCAAAAATTTCATGGAAAGTCTTTCGGTGTGTACAACTGTCCGAGATCAATTTCCACTCCTGTCATGGATTCACCGCTTCGCTTTCGAGAACTAGTGGAGCGCAAAACAGCTCTGGAAAGCGAAGCGAGTTGTAGCCGAAGTCGGCTACAACTCGGAGCGGAGCTTTCCAGACCGCCAGAATGGTCGTAAATCTTAGTACTCGAAGATAGCAAGAGCAAAGCAAAGCTACTTACGAGTCCTGAACGACGGAACATGCGCCATGTCGTGGCTTATGAACTGACCCCAGTGCATTGTGAAGATCGAGATGAGTTTATCCGGCAAAGTGAGATCCAGGAAAAGTGTGTCACTTAATTTCCTTGCAGGGGGAATTCCAGGCCACTCTCGCGGGCTCCAAACTCCTGAAAGTATTAAAAACCATACTGCGAAATACAAGGTCAGATGAACTCTTCAATCAATCAGTCAATAGTTGCGTTTTTGCAGATACATGGTGTCTGTTACTATACGGTAACTGGATCTGCAATTAGTCGTTTTTGCAGTTACCGTGGTATCTGATAATATGGTCCACTGCAAAAACGACTATCGCCGAAATTGCACTTTTCGAAGTCATCCCAAAAGAAAAACTGATATCCAGTCACATCACTGAGTGCTAATCTTCTTTCTCACCAATTTGACAAAATCTGATCGAAGTGAGATGACTTTTCAGATACCACGATCAGTTACCACGGCCGGACCACGATAACTGGCCAGATACCACGATAACTGCAAAACACGCCTTTTGACCGTGGTATCAGATACCACGATAACTGCAAAAACGACTTTAGACCGTAGGCTATATCAGATACCATGGTATCTACAAAAACGCAGCTAATAATTTATTCTAAAGCCGAAGGCGGCCACAACAGATGAGTGATTTAGGGCCAAGCAGTTAGTGTTTACAAAATCTACAACTGAATAAATACTAAAGGCCATACACTTCCTCAACGATAACTCGCCATTGCGCCTTATGGCGGGGGGGGGGGGACAACGCAGTCGAAATCCCTCTGATGTCTTATGCCTTGGACATACATTCAGAGTCGGGCGGTCAGGGACCGGGATCCCAGCCAGGATTTTCCTCACCCTCACCAATTCCATACGGAAAAATTGAGATTTTTTTCAAATGTATGATGAACTTGGGGAAAACCCGGCCGGAAACCTGATTGAGTTTTCGCACTATTACTCTTATGTTTTCACTTCAGGCAAAATTCCACGCTCGGCTGGCTGGCTAGATGACTAAAGAAGGACTGGTTTCATATTGGTTATGTGAGGCGGTGTTAATTAAAGAACATAAGTTGCATTTTTGCAGATACCATGGTATCTGATATACGGTCTAAAGTCGTTTTTGCAGTTATCGTGGTATCTGATACCACGGTCAAAAGGCGTTTTTGCAGTTGTCGTGGTATCTGGCCAGTTACCGTGGTAACTGATATTCAGATATCACGGATATTCAGATACCACGTGGTATCTGAAAAGTCATCTCACTTTGATCAAATTTTGTCAAATTGGTGAGAAAGAAGTTCAGCACTTAGTGATGTAACTGGATATCAGTTTTTCTTTTGGGATGACTTCGAAAAGTGCAATTTCGGCAAATAGTCGTTTTTGCAGTGGACCGTATATCAGATACCACGGTAATTTCAAAAACGACTAATTGCAGATCCAGTTACTGTGGTAACAGATACCATGGTATGGTATCAGCAAAAACACAAATATAGTAAGATGCACGTAGCGCAGTAGAGCGGACGCTGTACGGTCAAGGCTTATAGACAGGGCGTGCGGTGTGCTTTAAACATAAGCAGAAAGGCTTCAAACCGTTTTCCAATCTATGCGTACACGATTCATGTTGCCGCCGAAACTCTGATCACAATGCAAGTCCGTTTCCTGTCTTTTCGCTTGCAAGTTACATCGCGTCGGACATTTATTTTGTCTGGCTGATCTAGCCATGTTACCAAGACGAATGCCGAAACGGGCTTATGGGCAGGGCTGTATCCAAGGGGGGGTTAGGGGGTTCGACCCCCCCCCCCCCCCGAAACTTACAAAAGTAATCGTTTTTTGTACGCTTTAACCTCTGATCTATGTCTTTTTTGTACTTTTTGGTCCGACCCGTGGGCACCCCCCCCCCCGAAATAAATTCCTGGATACGGGCCTGCTTATGGGATTGGCTTATGTGACTCGCGGTCATTTAGGGTCTTCGAACAACTAAGCGGCTTGGAAAATCCAATAGAAGGCAAGCTTTGAAGTTTATTATAACTACCACTGATGGGCCCGGAATAAAGCATGATACTGAGAAACAATAAAAATATTGTGTAGGAAATCGTATGGTCCAGCTGTAAGCATATACGGATTGGACTGGTAATTAGACCTTGTCTAGGATTCCATAGGCATCTAGGATCCCATACTTAGACCTGATCCAACTAATCTTTTTCACTTACCATCCCCATACTCCGGTGGAAGGATTCTTTCTAACTGAGTTCCGGCCTTTCCCCATCTCGGATAAATCGGATTGTTGCAAGAGCCATCTATCGAGCGATATAGGTAAGTCGATGCTGGACAATGGACGGGGGCCAAATCGCACAGTGGCTCGAGAGGGGATTTCACCAAGGAAATCTGCTGAGTCGCTGTCCCGGCGAGATGCCGCGAGAGCTTCAGCCTGAAAAATAAGTTACCGCAAATATAGTATTTTCTTCCCGAATGAGTTAGTAAACTTTCGCATGCAAACCGGTTAAAGTTTAACTGAAAAGCCAACTTATTTTTGTGTCATTTAACTGAATATATTAAATTATCTGGATTCTGCAAAGGATTTTTCTATTTTCCACTGTCTGCTCCAGTTATGACGTTCAGAATTTCTACGGCGGTCCCAACAACCAAAATTCTACTATGACGCGGGAAATTTTAATCTCAACACAAACGCGGCTTTTCTGTGGGCAGTGGTGAGATTGGTGAAGGTTGCTTAATGCCTGAACCAAAAAAAAAAATCATAAATCTTTCTCGTAAGGCATACAGCAAAAATACAAGCGCATAGAGGTACCACAAATCACACGGAAATTCCACTATTTGAAAATCGATTATTCGTGAATAGCGAACCAGCGAAGTAACGCATTTTCAGCGGGTCTTCAAGCCAATTTAAGTGAATAAGTGATGGGTAGCTAGATTGTCCTATCCCAGCCCTTTTCGGTTAAACTTTAAGGTTCGCGTAGCGCAGGTGCCGATCTTATCTCCTGATACTCCGCCCTTGGCCGGGAGTGCAATGCGTGGTTGGGGGCAAATCATCCGACACTTCCCGTGCTTTTCCCTAGATTTCTCTAGGTACCCATTTGAAGCTGGGTGGACTATTTGTTTGTCTTACGGGGAAACGCCGCTAACCCTTGCCCTGAACCAAACTGTCGGCACCACCGAGACTCGAACCTGCGACCCTTCGCTCGTGAGTTCGGTGCGTTCACCTATTCGGCCACGGACGGACAACCGCGTTAGCCTACCGCGTTACTACACTTCATTCAAATAATGATGTCACGCGTGATTTCGGAAATATTGGCCCAACATACAGAGTGAGGAAGTGGAAAAGCAAGCTGCGTCAAGTGGTGCCTTAAATTTGGACGAGTTTACGCTGAACCATTAGTACTTAAGTGTATCCAGGCTAGTTTTGGATCATTTGTTTATTTTTCACTTATTTTAGTTGCTATTTTTCCTCTTTTTTGTAACTCCATCTTTTACGGGCTTAAATTAAGAATAACTATGAGAATAGCCAACGCCAATTGCGACGTCCAACAAACTGCAACGAAAAGAAAGAGCTTGTACAACTATCGAAGATTTCTTAAAATCGAAGAGACGAGTTCGCCCGTCAAATCCGGATCCACCCGTTTTGTTTCGAATCTCGGATCCATAAGCTAAGAACTCTTGAGAGAAATGTGCTTAGGTCTAATAGTACAGAGCGGAGAAAAAAACTTTAAAAGCTAAACACGATGCGACATCCAATAAAACTGCAACAAAAAGATAGAGCTTGTTGATTTATTGAAAGAAGAGGCGAGTTCGCCAGTCAAATCCGGATCCACCCCTTTCGTTTCGAATCTCGGATCCAGACGCTGAGAACTCAGAGGGAGATGCGCTTAGATCTAATAGTACAGAGCGGAGAAAAAAACTTGAAAAGCTAAACACGATGCAACATCCAACAAAAACGTAAATAAAACATAACATATCTCTTGATATGTTACGCATGCTGATAACATATAATATATTGACAAGTATCGAAAATTTAGAAGGAAAGCCATAGCCTAGCTTTACCTTTCTGCAAGTTGCTTGGTTGCATCTGCCAATCGAAGCGCCTTGTATCCCAGAGCGACTGAAGTTGGCGACGGCTTGACATGAACTGAATGACCCATTGATGCGGACATGTGCCCGTGTGGGGGAGGGGGAGTGTTGAAATATCCTTGGCCTTCCATCTTTTGTAGGTCTCCCAGAATCCGGCTTCCCCTCTCAGTTATTCCGTGAAGTTCTCCAGGAGAGAGTGAGATGGGGAAACCGACGGAGTTGCTGACCTCCGGAAACCGCGAAACGGTAGTCTCTGGAAGAAAACAATTGAAGGCAAATGGATATGGCTCGGACAGACGATCCGGTTATCCCGGCCGGATTTCCGGAACTATCAACGTAGAGCTGAAAATAATATCAACTTCTCTGCATGGAATTGATGATGGTGCCGAAATCCTGCGAGGAACTCCAGTTCACGACTGCCCGACCTTGGTGTAGACATACGATCGGGTTTCCTCGACCGGATTTTCTGCGCTATCATCATACATCTGAAAAAATGTCTCAACTTTCCGTACGGAGTTGATGATGGTCCTGGGAGGAAGTCCAGTCCGCGACAGTCAGATCTTGATTGTGTGTCCTACAGAGAAAGCCGCAGGCTACGTTCCGCCAATCCGCAACCGATTGTAAGGATTTGCTATTATTTTAATTCTTTTGTGACAAAATCTTCTCGAAGTAGGCTTCCTCTTGTAATGTCGACCCTTCACGCTTACGCCCCGTTATGATTTTGTTCTGGTACTCGGGAGTGTCGCAAGTGCTTACCCAGATAGAATGCAGCAAACTCGATGGCACTAAGCGAAATAGTCTGCTGAGATGTATTTCAGCGATGGAAGAGTTGGTCTGTCGTTTTTCCAGCTACAGTCTGACGAGGACCCTTGCGAAGAAGGACCAAACTTCCGCCGGAATAAAATTCAGCGGTCTCTTTCGTTTAGTGTCATCGACCAGGATTCGCTTTCAGCTTGGGCTGAAGGAATGCTTATATATCCCTTGTTCTCGAGGTGCTTTTGCTCTTTAAATTTGGTTTCGATTTTCCCCGTTCGACTTTGGCAAAGCAAAAAAAAAAAAAAATTTGCTCCTGATTCGGCCTTTAACGGCTTCACGATATACTCGTGTTTCTTACGAAGGTTGGGGTGGCGATCACTTTGGGACTGATCTCTACCATCTCGACAGCAAAAACTTTTACTTCACGTAAAGAAAAAAAAAATACAATTTTGGTTAGTCAGAAGTTGTCGCTAACCCTGGGCGGTTGGCCCTTGGTTGGCTCTATTCAACTTTCTGCGATCATTCAACTGTTTCTTTTCTGGACTAAATTTTTTCTTAAATTGAAGATCAATTTCGTTGCTGTCATTTTCTTCTTTGGCATCGAAACAGATTATTGTTTGGAAGTTCCGTGTTCCAGCTCTTTTAGGAAACCAAATACATTTCTACTACACAAGAAGCTGTCGGGATCACCTATTCTCGTTGCAATTTAACCACAGTGTGTGATGAATAATTTATTATTATTATTATTAAATTACTTAATGACACCGGACAATGTGGCAAGACATCATTCTTGACTTCGTCACGCATGAAAATGGCTTTGCCGCGACAAAAGAAGCGCAGCCTTGTCTCATGGCACGCTCGACTCTACGCAGCGAATACTACAATACTACTATGCTGAACTATTATGCTACAACTACTATGCTGAAGCAAAATTTTAGAATTTCTATTCGTTACTGCTTCGTTATATTATTTCATTTCTCTACTCAAAGGATCACATATGCGACCTGCCAGGTGCCAATACATACTTTGAGGCAGATTACTGCTGAACTTTAAACTTTAAAAACCTCTTTTCTGTGAGTCTACAGTTTATTAAAGTTTAACTGAAAAGCCAACTTATTTTTGTATAACTTAATTGACTACACTGCATTGTTTTGATTGTGTAAAGGGATTTTTTTTTTTTTTTCACTATTTGCTCTAGTTTGATGCTCAGAATATCTACGGCCGTCCTCACAACGCAAAATTCTACTATGACACAGAAAAATTGAATCTCAATACAAACGCGGCTTTTCAGTGGTCAGTGATCAGCTCGAGGAAGGTGGCTCACTGCGTGAACACTTATTTTTCGTAAATCGTTTTCGTCAAGCATACAACACAAACACAAGCAGATAGAGGTACCATAAATCACAGGGAAATTCCACTATTTGGAAAATCGATTACTCGTGAATAGCTAAAGAACGAAGTAACGCATTTTCACCGGGTCTTCAAGCCTCTTTAAGTGAGTAAGTCATGGGTACCTTGATTGCGCTATTACGTTCCTTTTCGGTTAAACTTTAATAATTTCTTTTCTAGTTTAACAATTTGTATTAGACAAACAAACTATTATAACATAGACTACATACGAATATATTATAACACTCCGTTTGATACATAATATAGACAATTGACTGCATAAAGCCTAAATGGGTACGTAAGGGCAGACAAAATAAATCGTTACTTTAAATTAGTCAGCTAACACTTTTTCAAAAGCAAGGAAAGAACCTGGAAGATAAAAATGGAAGAAAAAAGGAAGAAAAAAACAAAGCAGAATAAGGAAAAATAAGTGGGAAACCATGCAGCCGTCCAAACAAATAATTAAAGTTTTATTTGAACGGTGGTCTGTCAAGAAATATTTCTTCAGCCGCGCCTTGAACTGGGGTGGAGTTATCATCCGTCAATGACAATAAATCTCGTGGTAATCAGTTAGTTTCCTAAGATGTCAACTTTCCTTACAAAATCTTCTACTCATTTTGACATTCCTCGCTTCCAGTAAGCCTCTCAATCCTTAATGGAAATTCTCGCAGGGTGACAAATCATCCATCAACTCGACTTTCACCCTCTCCCCTCAGCCTGATGGAAACGATAAGATAGAAGAAAAAAATATCCACTTAGAAAAAACTTACCGTCTTCATCCGTCGAGTCAGGACAGCAAGTCCCCCAAGTCGCTAAACTGGTTTCGCACCAGACTGGCGTAAAAAAGCGTTCCATGAAAAACGGCGCGCATTTGACGGCCGGCTTACAAGATGGCGCCCCAAGCAAAGGGGGGCAGACGTTGGCTTTTGGTGCAGCTTGCAGACTGAGCGGGAATCCAAGAGGTCCCCTCGCTACCGCAGCATGGGCTGCCTGCTGGTTGTCGTATTGAAGAAATACAGTTGGGATGAAGCATAAGAGAGCGAGCAAATGGCAATATCTCGAAAAAAAAAAAATGTTTATGGACCCCTCTTGTTCCTCACTGTTTTTAAAACCCCACTGACGACGTACTGGTCCACTAACCTCCGAAATACACTTGATGACTAACTCTTTGCGCCGATGAAGAATCGCCGTGTGACCAGAGGCGTCACTACTGGGGGGGGGGAGGGCCCCCCCCCCCAATGTGGTCGGCCAGTCGGTAAAAAATAGCCGATTTTTCTTAAAAACAGTCGGGTTTTTGTAAAAATAGTCAATTTTTCATCATTACAGTCATTTATTCTCAATAATAGTCGTTTTTATCCGCAAAAACAGTCGGTAAAAATGACCAGCCAGTCGGTAAATACCTCGTCCCCCCCCCCCCCCAAACATTTTGGCTAGTAACGCCTCTGCGTGTGACGATCGAAAAGCAGAAACGTCACGACAGCAAACATTGCTGGTTGCTTTACTGAGGATACGAATCTGTTTTGACGGTCCGTTTGAGCAAGAACAAATAATCAAAAGAGCTTCTGTCTTTAGTCGCATGCAGCGACTATGAAAACCGCGACAAATCCGAGCGGACCCTAGAGGTATTTACTCTAGCTTTGAGCTGATGTCGATACCCGTTTACTTCTCTTCCGGCTTCACTGTTGCTTATTCAGGTTGCCAAGAGATCGACTCATAAAAGTGTCACAATTGCTGACAAAAAGGTGCTTTTTGACACCTCGAATTTTTGTTTGTGTATTCCGCTGCACACAACACGCAAAATGCGAATAACTGGTAATTACTGAATTTGTAAAAATATTTTTGAAAACATTTCTTAATTGTCACATCACAGTTTTGTAACAAAATTTAATCGGAAATGAACTTTATTTAAGGTTTCAAACTGTTTTTGTGTACTAAATCGAATTAAAGTAATGTTTTGGGGAGCAGTAATCTGTCACTTTAGTAACGTATATGAAAAAGTGCCTTTCTGACCTAAAAAGTGTCATCTGTAAGAAAAGGTGTCACTTTCAGAGAAAAAGTGTCACTGTGTCACCCAGAGGCAAAAAGTGTCAAAAAGCACCAAAAGTGTCACACTTGGCAACACTGTGCTTATTGCACAAGAAATATAGAAAGAGGCTAGCAGGAGGCGTACTCCGCGCGCTGACCCGCTCCGGAGCGCGTCCATAGAACCAATCGGCGTTGACTTCTGATTTCCTCTTTAGCGACTTTACAGCGCGATTTAGCTATTTGTAGAGGTAACGAAACGTGATGTGGCGCGAAGCTAGTAATCTCCGCTCGTTTGCATCGGGAGTCGGCCGTATTTTACTCGACTCAGCATGTTTGTATGACCGAGATAGGGAGACAGCAGTTCTGTCTCGTTATTTGTTCTTGCTTTGAGTGACGTTTCTTTTTCTTCCCGAGGTTCATTGACGTGTTCCGGACTTGGTCATATAGAGTATCTTCATCTTTAAAAAATCCGTGACTAATTTTATTTGAAATTTTCGCTTTTCATTGTTAGCCGAGATTGTACAGAGTTGCCAGACAATGCCTTTTGTTTGAGACGTCGTCGCACAAACGAGTCCAAGCCTGATTTTCTTGATTTTAAGCAGCATTTAACCACTATGTGCATTTTTTAAATTATTCTCGATTTTTTTTGCCAGAAAACCCGAGTATTTTAGCGCAAAACACGGTCAGAGTCTGCAAGCGCCAATAGAGAATACCTAATTTCATGACGCAAGTAGGAGTATTTTTGAAAAATTTTGGACTATTTTATCGTAAGAAAATATTCTAACCAGGATAAGTCTAGTCAGGACACAATATTGAACAGAGAACACAGATGAACAGACTTCTGTTGTAGTTCTAAGTAATTTTTTTTTCAAGCCAAGCTGACTGCGAATCCCGGTTGATGGTGCTAAACGAGTCCTCTACGGGATGCAGCTACTGTACTAGCTGTCTGAAGAGGATCCTTGCCAAGAAGGGCCGAATGTGTAGCGCAGTAAATGAAAAGGTGCTTTTTCTGACCTAGAAAGTGTCATTTCCGGAGAAAAAGTGTCATGGTGTCCCCCAGAGGCCAGAGCAGAGCAAAATTTTGCTCTGACCCAGAGGCAAAAAGTGTCAAAAAGCACCAAAAGTGTCACACTTGGCAACTTTGCACAGAGAGGAAAAGAAATCACTACAATTTTCTGTTGCAGCAGTTCGTACTTCCCTCGGTACTTCCCAATTATCTTATCTTGCGTTTCACCGGAAAAAAATCAGTTTCGAAATTACCTGACCGCCATTTTTAACTGCTCATTCCTCTTCACTTCGAAAACCTCAACTGATATATTTCGCAATTTCTCACAGGGAATGAAATGGTAGTCAAGTCACAATTTACCTCTGTGGACTGTGACGCGTCAGGGTTTGATCTGAAAATTAGCAGCCAGCGGCTGCTCGCGATCACGTGACGTGATGTGACTCATCAAGTCAGTTTCAGTTGAACTTTTGAATAGTGAAGAAGTGAACGCCTGAACGGCCTTTTTTGAAAGTTGGAATTTCTCTGGTGTTTCTTCAGGATTTGAGTGACTGTGAAGGCAGAGAAGTGGTGGCATGGATTTCGACGTTGTGTTCTAGTGTCTTAGTGAATCTAAAGTTGTGTGGAATGTGTTGAAAATCAAAGGGTAAACTGAGTGAAACCTGAGAAATGGCAGAATTGCCAATAAGTGTTGTTGTTCTTGTCTTTTATTTGGCGGCTTTCATCAGTGCTGGGGAAATTAGTAAGTGCTTGTTTCTTTCTTATTCTTATCTTTTAAATGCAAATGGTATATAACATAAAATTATTCTGAATTTTCCTACTAAACTTCTGATATTTTCTGTCCCTGCCAGATCTTCGGAAACCGAAATCCTAGATGACATACTTCATACTTCAGCCTTGGCAAAAAAAAGTAGTCCCTAACTAGCTGAAGTGTCGAAGTAAAGGTAGGAAGATATGCTGGATCGCTATCAGGGTATCTTCACTTAATTTTCCTGCTGTACAGTATTCAACTGGAATCAGGCAAAAATCGGACACTGCTTATAATTTCTTGATAAGTCGGCTTTTGTCAATAGTAGGATCGTAAGCTGAGCTGTTGAATCGATCTGTCTAGTGTCTGCATTGTTTTCCTGCTTGACCCGACACTACACACGGAATCCGACGAAAACCGGAAATTCGTCACTCCTCTGGCTGTTTCTTTGTAGGGATTATGAGTTTCCGAGGGGCTTCCCGCTCCCGGCACGTGTTGTACACCCTTTCCGGGCACCAATCGGAACCAGCGGGGCTGGACATAAACCAGGCCCATAAATCAGGCAATTCCCGCTTCTAAACATGATGATTTTGATGTTCTAACACGTGGAAATCGGTGCCGGCACCGAGCATTTGCTGTATACTAAAATCGAGAGTAGGCAACCCCTCTGGAGTCTTGACGTTTCGATAAGAACTAACAGGTCGATAGTTTGGCCGGATTCGCCGGAATCCGAGGAAAACCGGAAATTTGTTGGTTCTGATAATGTCTTGTAACAGCTGTTCGTGTCTGTGTAGCGATAATAAGACTGATCAGTGTTTCCACTAGCTCCTTTTTATAATCCGTTAAATGTCGGAAGTTTTCCGTAGAAAATCCGTAGATGGCGTTTGAGATTCAGTAGAATTTTCCGTAAGCCAATAGGTGCCACAAAATCTCATGGTCCAAGTACATGACCGCAAAAACCCTGCAGCTTTTTCTGTCGTAATCATTCACAGGTACAAGATTGAAATTTCGCCCAGATTTGAAACTTTTATTCTCTTTTGCTGGCCAGTAAGGCTCTCCAAAATTTCCTTTTCTGTAAGGGTTTTCATCTTTACAAAATACTTTAGGAACGAACCTAACAGATTCAGTGATGATATGATGCAAATCTGGGCCGAATTATCGTCGAAATACGACATGGCCATTAAATACTAGTTTAAATATTAAATACTAGTTGAAGTATCAGAAGAATTTGTAAGGGAAGGGTGAATATTAGTACAAAATAACATTTTCAGTAGGATTCCGGTTTTTCCGTAGGTATTCCGTAGATTCCGTAACTGCGTTCTTTTGTCCGTAGACAGACATCAAATTCCGTAGATCTACGGAAAAATCCGTAGAAGTGGAAACACTGAGACTGATAGATCTGTCTGCTTGGCTGTCCAAAAGGGGAAATGGTACGACTAGAATCTGGTGTAAAGCGGAAATTTTGGAGGACGATCATGTTATGCTTCTTAGCGCGTCATCTAGCTGATACCGAGTTGAACCTTCCAAAGGGGATGAAGATCGCTGAAGGATTATAGGCCTACTTGTAACACTCACGAAAAATACACCATGTGCTGCTTCGACAACCAAGAAGCAAATAGCGAAGAATATTGCATAGCCTACTGTTTTGTATCGAGCCAACTGGCCATACGGTAAGACCAAGAACAAATAAGCACCAGAATGTCTTCCTATCTCTGTAATACGACATGCGGAGTCGAATAGATCCCTAGCTGTACCCTGCCCCAGCATGCAAACGAGCAAAGGGTAGGAGCTAAACATCACAATTCGTTCGTTAACTCCACAAACAGCTATAACGCAGTAAAGCCCCGGAGAACAAATTTTCAAAGTAAAAGCGATTGGTTGTCTATCATTGCGACGTCACGCTGCATAGCGTAGCAAGTACCTCTAGCTCAGCTCAGTTTTTTCGGGGTATCCATAGCCGCTGAATGGGACCAAAGACTGAGGTTCTGTTGGCTTATTTGTTCTTGGTAAGACAAATACTAAGAAAACTTCACCCGAAGAAACATGAAAGATTACATTGATCGTAAATACCTTTTGCCATTTTTAGAAATTCACCCTTCTTTTAGGCTATTTATTTTTGCCTTATTACGGGTCGCGTGCATATCCATAAACTTCAATTCTTAAAGGACCTCTCGCACCATTTACCCTTTATGTTCCAGTAGGCTAGCCAATTTTGAAAAGGTTGAATACTTTGAAACTAGGCTCTCCTTTCATCAGATATTCCGCGGCTTTGTTTTAAGACCTTGTTAGACCAAACACTCATCGACAGCACGATACGCATCGAAGGTAGCGAAACAAGGCAAATGAGTTAATCAGGGAGGGGTTGTTAGGAGGCCAAAATGTGTCATTGAGATTAGGATCTCCGGGTTTAAGAATGGATTGAGCGATTAGTATTATAGGTACGGTGCGACAAGCCCTTTAAGTACTAAAATATATTTTGGCCGTTCTTTCGGCCCTTTGTCGCTAGGGTCCTTTTCAGGCCGTAGCTGAAAATTTGAACTTGTGATCCCACCAACCACGGTGGCACCGACAAACATGATTCACAGCAAGGTTTGTCGAAAGGAATACATGAATAACGTTGTAAATAAGTAGTTTAGTAGATGTCACTAGTAATTAAATAAGAATTTCTTGAATGCAAAAAAAAGGCCAAAATTTCGGATAAATCAGCCAGGATTAAACCAAATCTCAAAACTTAAACCTGAAATCCGCGAGTCCACACTATTCCCAGCCAGCTTGGGCTGAAGAAGTATGTAATTCTTAAATACCTAAACTAATTTTTTTCCATTTTTCAGGTATCGCGGTAACGACGAAAAATTATTCCCGAGGATATTGTGCCCCCGTTTCCGGTGTTCCTGCTGCTTGCCGTCCCCTTCACCAGTGCTCAGTTTGGTACAAAGAACTGCCGCCAGGAAGCACCTGCGGTGCCAAAGGCACTTGGAAGGTCTGCTGTCCCGGAGTCAAAGGTGGAAAATGTAAGTAGTCCAGGTGTCTTTTATCTATTATTCTGCTTGCAGTAACGAAACAGTTGAAAAGTTAAGCTAAATTTAATCGACTGTCCTCAGATATTTATTTATGTGACGATGGAAACGAGAAGAGACTTTTACGGTGACAAATAAACCAGAAAGCTTTTTTTTTGCATTTAGAAGTATAGGACCCCCAGTGTGCAGCAGGCCCGTATCCAGGAATTAATTTCGGGGGGGGGGGGGTTGCCCGCGGGTCGGACCAAAAAGTA
The DNA here is from genome assembly GCA_023053555.1 of Branchinecta lindahli. Taxonomy (NCBI): domain Eukaryota; kingdom Metazoa; phylum Arthropoda; class Branchiopoda; order Anostraca; family Branchinectidae; genus Branchinecta; species Branchinecta lindahli. The sequence continues at coordinate 16,382,184 of JAKZAO010000003.1, forward strand.
CGAACAAGCCAAAGATCATAATTTTAACGCCTACAAAAAACGATTACTTTTGTGGGTTTCGGGGGGGGGGGGGGGTTGAACCCCCTAATCCCCCCTGGATACGGCCTTGTGTGGCGGTCATGCAGACCTCCAGGGCCTACGTCGGTGTCTCATGGAACAAGACCAAAGGTTTCGATGGGATCACAGAAATTTCATATCTGATCCAGACAATTGGATCTTGTAGATATCCGGTCTTCGCCAGAACAGACGGACAGACGGGCAACTTTTACGAAATCACAGGTATCCCTCCACTTACGTTTTGGGATCCCAAAAACCTTAGGGACACTAAAGACTTAATTTGCATGGAAAAAAGCCCTTGAGATTGAAACAATAGTAGTAGTGAACCAAAAAATAAAAATGCTCATAAATATTTCTTTAGCCCAAGGTAACTGCGAATCATATTGTGCAAAACGGATATGCGTCAGCTGAATAACGCTTGGAGTGGAGGGATTGGGATGAAACTTGGTGGGAAGGACAAGCACAAGTCCTAGATACGAGATTGATATAACCGGACCGGATCCGCTCACTGTGGGGGAGTTGGGGGGGGGGGGATCCGAATTTCTAGTGATCCCGCGAGTTCGGTACTTCCTGATGTGATAGGACGATCAAACTTGGCAGGCGTGTCAGGGACCCGAACATATTGACTTGAGAATAGTCGTTTCCCGATCCAGTCATCTGGGGGGGGGGTGGAGGGAGGGGGAATTCGGAAAAGTGAGGTATTTTTAATTTACGAACGGGTGATCGGATCTGAATGAAACTTGATATATAGAAAGACCTCGTGTCTCAGATACCCCATTTGAAATCCGGACCGGATCCGGTGACATTGGGGGGAGTTGGAGGGGGGACCGGAAATCTTGGGAAACGCTTAGAGTGTAGGTTCGGGATGAAACTTGGTGGGAAAATAACTTTTTAACGGATGACCGGATCGTAATGAAACTTGGTATTTAGATAGACCTCGTGTCTCAGATGTCCCGCTTCAAATCCGGACCGGATCCGGTGACTTTCGCGGGAGTTGAAGGGTGGAAACGGAAATATGGGGAAACGCTTATAGAGTGAAGGGATCGGGATGAAACTTGGTCAGATGAACAATCATAAGTCCTAGATACGTCATTAACATAACCGGACCGGATCCGGGCACTGTGCGGGAGTTGGGAGTCCGGATTTCTCGCAATCCCGCGAGTTCGGTACTTCCCGATGTACTACGACGATGAAACTTGGCAGGCATTTCAGTGACTCGAACAGACTGACTTGGGAATAGTCGTTTCCCCGATCCGAACATCGTGGGGGGAGTCGAGGGATGGGGAATCCGGAATCTAGTAGCATGCATAACTTTCGAACGGGTGATCAGATTTAAATAAAATTTGGCAGGTGGAAAGAAATATCGTCTCTGATGTTCCACTGTCAATTCCGGATTGGATCCGATACTTGTGAAGGGGTTGGAGGCGGCCGCACCGGAAAACTCGTGAAACACGTCTGATCGAGGGATTGGATAGGCTACCCTCCGATTCCAGTCGAACTTGACGGACGGGAAGAGGAGATGTCAGAGATGCGACTTTTATGTTTCCAAGTCGTATTCGGCCACAGTACAGGGAGTCCCGGAAAAATTATGTGGCTCACAGAGGGGTCAAACAAGTGCAGCGATTCAAATGAGATTCGGTGTAGAGTAAGCATATGCCCTATATGACATATTTTACTGTCCGAACCGGATCCGGCCACGGTGTGGGGGGGGGGGGCCGGAACCTACGGAAAAACGCGCAGATTCTAGTGAAACTTGATAGGTGGTGAAAGAAGATGCTTCAGATGATCAATTCACGTGTCCGGGCCAGATTCGGCCGCGGTAGGGGCAGTTGGAGGGAGGTAACGGAAAACGTGTGGTACGTCTAGGGATCAAACAAGTGGATTTATTGGGGTGAAACTTGGAAGTTACAACAGTCATTTTCCCCAGATGATCCGAGGCGATGTCAGAAATGCTCAGACATTTTTGGATGGCGGGTGTAGTTTGTGACGTTCTCTTCTACTTTCTTGTACCGCTTACTCGTAACAAGTGCCATGTGAGCTTGTAGCTCTTGTTCAGTCTACTACTACTATGGTCTTCATCTATGCATTGCAGAGAAATGCTGTATTTCTCTTCGTATTTTTTCCGTGCTTCACAGTTTCGTTGACTAGCTTGAGCCTGAAGAGAACTGTTGTCAGGAAGGGCCGAAATATCGCTAGAATAAAACTAGGCTGACGTATCCATTTAGCACAGTCAATATGCTTTTGTTATTATTAAAGATTAAAGAAAGTTTGACTGCTCAAAAGGTAAATTAACTTAAAGTTAAATTTGATTAAAGGAAAAAGAAAGTAAAGAATGTTATTGAGATGATTGGAGGTGGGTTTAATAATAGTAGATTTGAATTATAAGTATTTTTTAAATTTGAAAATTAAGTTTTAGTTTTAAAACAAAAAAATTTAGAGGAAGAGTTTTATTAAGGTTGCAAAGATAAGATGGAAGTGTAAAGTTTAGAAAGAATGGAAGGAAAAAATAAAAATAAGAAATTAAGAAAATAAACGTAGAGATAGAGGAAAGTGTAGGTGACGCTAAATAGATAGGCCGGTCACGCGTGATCACGTTTTAAAAATTCAAGATTGATAAGACCGTTGGCGTCACCGAGGGTAAGTGGAAGCGTAGTCACCTGGCCAATTCATATTGGACTGGAAGAACAGAAAAGATACTACGCGGCAAAAAAAAAAAAAAAAAAAAGATTAAAGAATTTGTGTTTTTCGTAATTTACTTATTCACCTAGGCTAATCAGTAATTCGCTAATTAACCTTGTCTCTTTGTTCGGGTATATGAGATTTTTGTTCGTGTTTGTAAGTAAAACAAAAAATAATCAAGAGGACGCATTTCATAATAGGCCTATGGGTTAAGAAAGGAGTTGTTAAAAATTGAATATGAATGAAATGACAAATGGATTTTTATGGCACTTGCAGCTTCGCTCAAGTGCCATATACCGATCACTTTTCGGTCGGTCTGTCGGTCGGTCTGTCGGTCTGTCAGGCCACTCATCTCGAGTTAGGGTACTTCCAGAAGTGCTAGGACGATGAAACTTGGCAGGCATATTAGGGACCCGACCAAACTAACTTGGAAATAGTCACTTCCCCGATCCGACCACCGTGGGGGGAGTGGAGGGAGGGGGAATCCGGAATTTTGACATATTTATAATTTTTGAACGGGGAATCGGATTTTAATGAAACTTGATATCTGGAAAGACCTCATATCTCAGATGTCACATTTCAAGTCCGGAATGGATCCGGTGACTTTGGAGGGAGTTGGAGGGGGGAACCGGAAATCGTGAAACATGTTCAGAGTTGACGTATCGGGATGAAACTTGGTGGGAAGAACAAGCACAAGCCCTAGATACAAAGTTGACAAGACCGGACAGGATCCGGAAACTGTGGGGGGAGTTCGAGGGAGGGCTCCGGAATTCCGGTGGTCCCGACTTAAGATGTTTACACATGTGCTAGGACGATGAAACTTGGCAGGCATATTAGGGACCCGACCGAACTAACTTGGAAATAGTCACTTCCCCGATCCGACCACCGTGGGGGGAGTGGAGGGGAAGGGGGATCCGGAATATTGACGTATTTATAACTTCTGAACGGGGAATCAGATCTTAATGAAACTTGATATTTGGAAAGACCTCATGTCTCAGATGTCACACTTCAAGTCCGGAATGAGTCCGGTGACTTTTGGGGGAGTTGGAGGGGGGAACCGAAAATTGTGCTACATGTTCAGAGTGGACGGATCGCGATGAAACTTGGTGGGAAGAACAAGCAAAAGCCCTAGATACATAGTTGACAAGACCGGACCGGATCCGAGTACCATCGGGGGATTCGGAGGGAGGGATCCGGAATTCCGGTGATCCCGACTTAAGATGCTTACACATGTGCTAGGACGATGAAACTTGGCAGGCACATTAGGGACTTTACAGTTTTAACTTGAGAACAGTCGTTTCTCCGATTTGACCATCGTTGAGGGAGTGGAGGGTGGGGGAATCCGGAATCTTGAGGTTGTCCAATTTTTGAACGGATGGTCCGATTTTACTGGAACTTGATATTCGGAAAGAACTCATGTTTCAGATGTCCGATTTCAAGTGCGGACAGGATCCGGTCAATGTGGGTGAGTCGGGGGGGGGGGGGATTTTGTGACACGCTTAGAATGTAGCGATTGGGATGACACTTGTTGGGAAGAACAAGTGTAAGCCTAGATACACAGTGACAGAACCGGACCGGATTCGGTCACTCTGGGGGGAGCTGGAGGGGGGGGTCCGAATTCCGTGATCGCACTTAAGGTACTTCAAGATGTCCTAGGACGATGAAACTTATCTTGACATTAGAGACTTGACAAGATTGGCTTAGAAATTGTCACTTCCCTGATCCGACAATCCCTTAAAGTACTCATCTTAACCGCAAAGTACAAAAAGTACTTTTAAGCAAAACCTATATTTTCATGATCCACATGAGCCCATGATCATTTTGCCTCAAGGGTTTTGCTTAGAAATGAATATCTAGCACCCTTAAAGTGCGCATCTTATCCGGAAAGTAAAAAAAAATACTTTTCACCAAACCATATATATTCATGATCCTAAAGGGCCCAGGATCATTTTTGCCTCGAGGGTTTTGATTACAGATGAATTTCTAGCGCCCTTAAAGTGCACATCATCACAGCCAAGTGCAAAAAAAAATAACTTTTTTACCAAACGATACATTCTTGTGATTTCCAAGGGTCCGTCGCTGGTCCGTCGTCATTCTTGTTTCAAGGGTTTTGCTTATAAATGATCACAACAAACACAGGAATTGGCAAATTCCTACTTTCATCCTTTTACAAAGCCTTGCAAGTGCCATATGAGCTTACAGCTCTTGTTTGTTCCGCATTTACCGTACACAAATAGCACCGTATAGAGAGAAAAGAAAAAAAAAGGTTAAAGAAAGCTTACGATGGCGGGACAATTCCCGGAGGTGAAATTCTGCTTAGGCAAACTAGGTAGCTATAGGGCCCCAACCTTGGAAGGGGCCGAAATGGTAAATGTCAACGTTATTGTGGGCACTAGTCTTTCATTTCTGAGTCTGTTTGTCTGTTTTCCAAAGTCTTAAGGGAAGGTACGTTAAATATATAAACAAGAGCTGTAAGCTCAAATGGCACTTGCATGGGTTGAGATGTAGTGTTTGATCAAAAGTACTTTTTAGGTTACCTCTGCGGTTCAGATGCGCACTTTAAGGGAGCTAGAGAAAAAGTAGTTTGTTTTAAAACTTGGCTGTATTAATACGCACTTTATAGGCGCTAGAAATCCATCTGTAAGAAAATCTATTGAGACAAAACGATCACAGGCCCTTAGGGATCATTGATTTTTACCCGTTTGGTAAAAATTTTTTTTTTTTTCACTTTTCGGTTAAAATGTGCACTTTAAGGGTGATAAAATCAATTTTTAAGCAAAACCCTTGAGGCACAAATGATCATGGGTTGAGATGTATCGTTTGATAAAAAAAAGTAGTTTTCGACCTTGCGGTTCAGATGCGCACTCTAAGGAAGATAGAACTTCATCTGTAAGCAAAACCCTTGGGGCAAAAATGATAATGGGCTCATGGGGATCATGAAAATGTATAAATTGCTTAAAAGTATTTTTCGAAATTTACGGTCAAGATTGGTACTTTAAGGAATGTCGGATTTGGAAAGTGGCGATTTCTGAGCCAATCTTTTCGAATCTCTAATATTCCAGCCCAGTTCCATCGTCCTAGCACATCTGGAAGTAACTTAAATCGCGATCACCGGAATTCCGGACCCTCCCCCTCAAACTGACCCACAGTCGCCGGAGCCAATCCGGTTCTGTAAGTGATTTATCCAGAGCATCTCTTCATCATTCCCACAAAGTTCCATCCCGATCTCCCCAGTCTGAGCCGGTCACGTATTTTCCGCCCCCCCCATTGTTGTCGAATCCGGTCCGGACATGACACAGATCGCCAGAGACATGTCCTCTGATCAATTATCAAATTTCACTCAAATCCGATCAACCGTTCCAAAGTTACGCATGACTCAATATTCCGGATTCCCCCTCCCGCTACTCCCCCCACGACTGTCGGATCATGTAAATTTTTGTTTCTAAGTCAGTCTGATCTGGTCCCTGATTCGCCTCCCAAGTTTCGTCGTGAAAATCCCCAAAACCGCCATTACTGGAATCCCGGGAAACTCCCCTCCACCCCCCCCCCCCAGTGTCAGGATCCATTCCAAATGTATAAACGATTTATCTGGAGCAGATGCTTGTTCTTCCCAGCAAGTTTCACTCCGATCCCTCCACTCTAACCGTTTCTCGAGATTTCCGGTCTCCCCCCCAACTCCCCCATAGCTGTTGAATCCGGTCCGAACTTCAAATGGGACATCAGAGGTATGCCATTTATTCAGTTATTAAGTTTCATTCCAATCCGATCACCCGTTCGAAAGTTACACACTACTCCCATTTTCCGGATTCCCCAGCCCTCCACTCCCCCCAGGTGGTCGGATTGGAAAACTGATTATTTCCAGGTTAGTCCGGTCGGGTCCCTGATGCTCCTGCCAAGTTTCATCGTCCTAGCCCAACTGGAAGTACCCCAACTAAAAAAAGTGTGACAAAAACTACTTAATTTTCAGAAATCCCTGGCCCACCACTCCCCCCCAGATGGTCGGATCGGGAAACTGATTATTTCCAGGTTAGTTTGGTCGGGTCCCTGATTTTCCTGCCAAGTTTCATCGTCCTAGCACATCTGGAAGTACCCTAACTCGCGATCACCGGACCGACCGACCGACAGACCGACCGACGGAAAAGTGATCGGTATATGGCACTTGAGCGAAGCTGCAAGTGCCATAAAAACGAAAAGCAAAGCAAAAGTAAATTTTGTTTTTGCTAAGTTATTAAAAGTTGGGTCTCGATTCTGGGAACTGCCTGGGAACTGTTCTTTATGTCGAGGCCTGGTAATTCCCCACAGGATAGACGCGAAGATTGCAGAAAACTAATCTGGCCCAAAACATCGTCCGACTAAATGACTGGTAGAAACACAACGGAGATATTGAAGAAAATATAAAAGGGGCAATAATTTGTAAATTAAACGAGAACTTACCAAGTTTGAAGTTTGATTGTAATTCTACTCCAAAGATGGAGCGCCAGCGTAGCTGAGAGTTTAACTGGGACAGACGTCTCGCAAACGCCTGGGTTGACCGACAATAACACCAGTATTTAAAGTTCATAAAAGATGTGGATTGTTTGAGCCCATGATGAAAAAACTGAGAGTTCAAGGGAGGGGAACGGGTGGGCAGTTAAACTCTCAGCTACGCTGGCGCTCCATCTTTGGAGTAGAATTACAATCAAACTTCAAACTTGGTAAGTTCTCGTTTAATTTACAAATTCTACTCCAAAGCGGAGCGCCCTAGCTCCGCTTTCGAGTTAAACTGGGATTTTAAAGTTCATCATGGGTTGAAACAATACACATATTAACCCATCAACCTATCTGAATCAATGCACATATTAACCAAGCAACGTGTGCATATCATACCAAAGGTTTTTGTACATTGGCCTACGTTCCAATATAAAGGCTTGTTACTAATCATTTCTCAAATAAAACAACAAATCAAAAAGCAGATAACCCCTGGCCAGGTTAAATCGGCATATAATAAGCGTGTCAAATTTTTTACACTGATCAAGCCGATATATTTTACAATTTGATCAACATCGACATCTCTTGTTTAAACTGCCATCGCGCACCTGGTGCTATGAGCATCATAAATGCTGGAATATATCCCCGCAAATGCCAGAACTTCTCTTATCCTCCTGGAAACGGATGATTTCGGTGCTACTTTATGCAGTTTGCGATATGTCAATCCTAACTATTCACAGTACGACTTTTTACGACTATTCCATACGAATATTTACGTAGATGTCTAACTAGACACAATGAAGGCTCTTGAAATGGCCAAAATAAAACTGCAGATTTATGGTGACCTGTTTTCGTCGTGTTTAATAAAACGTTAACTCGAAAGACAAAACTCCCATCTTCCTTGTGAAACATATTACTGTGAAAGTGGCCAAGAACTGTACTCCTTCAGCCAAACCTCTAATTTTGTGTAAGTTGATTTAGCAGAAAGCCTTCAATATCCCAAGCTGGTAATCTGAACAGATCATGTAGGCGATTAACTTTTCAAGCGCTGGAAAACCTGGGGAGAGCATTTTCTGGTGATTACGTTATAGCATTAAACAAATAGGTCAAGGCGTGTTCAAAATGCCGATAAAGCACTTCTCACCGTATTGAGCTTTATATAGCTCTGCCAGGAAAATTAGCGTCTCCCAAAGGAGCTCCGGCAGAGCTGACTCCAAGAAGTTGATTCTGTTCTTCTCACAATAATTTACCCATTTTTCCAATATAAACTATGAACTGGAGTTTCGTTGATAGCCGCCAGCATCCATGATGACAGCGATCGTTTGAGAGGAATATCATTGGGGGTCAAGGCCTTGGCGGAGACGGCACCAACCGCATATCTTAAAACGGGCGGCAAAGAAACAGTTGAAGTACCATGTGGTAACAGAATAAGGCGACCTACTATAATCTTGAGTAACGGGGGGCCCCAGACTTGAGTGGTCCAATTTGAAAATCAATATGCTAGTTGCCTGATCTGCATCGATCTTCTGAAGGGTGTTCAAAAGCAAGGTGTTGACACGCATAGAAAAAACGAGAGCTCAAAGACATTGAAAAGCCAACTACTAAAACGCATTCCGGATCTGGCTTCCAAAAAAGAAATGGGTTGACTGGAAAGTTCAATCTTGTTGCAAACAAAAATCTCCACGGATTGAGGCAACAAAAATTCAAAATCTCAAATATTCCTGAATCCAATTTGCATTCTCTTCCCGCGTCAAATTTTCTTGATGCTTTATCAGCGAGATTAATAATCCCATAAGGATATGTTCTTGCGATATCCCTCACATTCAAGGAACACTAGTTGCCAGATTTTGTTTGCGAAATAATCACATAATTAAGGTTAGGGAACCTCCCATTTTATTTATATATGCTAATGTAATGGTATTGTCCGACCGCAGCCTGAAATGTTTGCCTTTTACATGGTACGCACAATTTTTTCAGTCTCGATAGACTGCTTTTATTCGACTGAACATTCGTCTGCAGCTGTTTTCATGGAATACTCAAAGTTCCCATCGTATTTTGATGCTTATGTACACAAGTATTTATCCACAAGCCTAAATTTGATCGACTTAGCGGAATGATCAGGAATGCCTGGCCACCATTGAAACTCGAAACACACGACAGCTGTCAGGATAATGTTTGCTCTGATATCGCCTCGCGCGTTTTTCAGAGCTATACCTTAAAAAACTAAGTTTTCCGGTCGAATAATGGGCCTATTGTAACTGCTGGGAACTTTTCAACTGTTCCGTTCCGGCAGAGAAATGAGCATGTATCTTGAACCCAATACGGATCTCAAAAATAATATCCTCTGCATTGGTAACAAAACTGACTAAACTCGGGGTGAATCACAAACCAACTTGAAAACAATTTAACTGCAACCCAAACGCTGTTTTGACAATCGTGAAATAACTTTCCAAAGAAGTAGTGAGTCATCCAAGTCGACGACCGACAATGACCCTTTCCACGGAGGGTTGAAAAAACAGGTTTCTATAGCTTTGTCAACAACCTTGGAGCCGCTGATTGGCCAAGTTTGGCCTCGCATTTGGAATGCAGGTGTAAGGGCATTCTAGTTCAAAACAAAGCCACATCTGGTCTTAAAGAAACAGGACATAAGGGCATAATGTATTAACAAATCAACCAGGTCCACAGAGGACGTGAAACCGAATTTTCTCATTAGCAGAACAGCAATCTGAAAGCTTTCCATTTAAAAATGGTAATACCTGACGCTTTTGTTCAATTCTTCGAGATTCACTGAACCTGGAAGAACCATTACCTTGACCGTGTATAGGTACTAGAGAAGTACATAGCACTTCCTTTGTCGTTTAATCAGACACTCGGACATTAACCTGTTTGGGCAACAATAGATCAACTTCGTTCTTTTTCGCTTACATTTCAGCCAAACTGAAACTTCTGTCTCAAGTTGTATCTTGTATCCTAAAGATACTATACTCAAGATTCGCATCAGTACAGTTTACTGGCTTCCAATGAACCCACTGATTATACACCCACTGATTCTCCCAGCTTTAAAGCTATCAACCAAAAGTTGTGACTGCCGAGTAAAATACGAGAAAATCATGGAAAACAAGTTCAGGGTATGTTCTATAGGGTACATAACGGTTACTCGCAGTCCCGTTTTTAGGCGTTTTGGAATCTGAACCTGTCTTGGCGGCCCTGGCCTTGCCTCTTCGGGTAGTTGTGGGGAGGGAGGGGGTCTCGTACTGCCAGCGACATTGACGATATCCAACATTATTACCAAACAGGCAGTCTGTGACATTAAGTTGAGGAGCGCAAAGGGCTGATGCTACAGTGGAGTCCGAGCTCACTTACAATTTGATGACGTACCGTCACTTTACACTAAGATCATAATCAATAACTCCAAACCCTTACACAGTATGAACTGCGCCAGTTAGGTTTTTTAATAACCTTTTCCTTTAATTTTTCATCTTGAAGCTCAACAACCTTCTGTGCTGCCTCCAGAATACAGCGAAAGCTGTGTGGACAATTGTCCGCTGTGCTAAAAGCGTCTAAACGTCTCTCTGTTTAACTCGTGAAGACAGAAGCCCAAATTTTGGGACTTGGGGGCACACATTTTATCAGCCTTTGCTGAGATGCCATTCCAGTAGCTATTTCCAATTCCCAGGGGTTCAGAGAAGGCTTTGTTAACCATTTTGAAAAATTTCTCGGGCTCCGTGGGCAAAATCCAACGTTCCTAGAACGACTTATAAGGCTCCGAGAGCATTTTCTTGGGCTCCGAGGGCAAGATCCAACGTTCCTAGAACGACTTATAAGGCTCCAAGAGCATTTTCTTGGGCTCCGAGGGCAAGATCCAACGTTCCTAGAACGACTTATAAGGCTCCGAGAGCATTTTCTTGGGCTCCGTGGGCAAAATCCAACGTTCCTAGAACGACTTCTAAGGCTCCGAGAGCGGTCAATGTCGAGTCCGATACTCATCCGCGCTCCGAGAGCTATGTCGAAGACGAAAATCGTAGGGACTCGGAGAGCCATGCTCCGTGGATCGATCTGTATCACAATCACTGTAGAATTTCCTACAACGTGCGATATTGGTTTCGCACCTTCTTCACAAATTGTAGTCATTGGGGTCTTGGATAATCCATAGACTGTTTTCAGAAAGATCTCCACATAGTATCTCTTTATATCTATGTAGAATTACTCTACAATCATCTCTACAGAAAATCTCTCTTATCTACAATCCATAGACTATCCAAGACCCCAACCACTAACTCTTCTTTATCACTCAAAATTTGTTCGGTCAAAACCCGGCGAAAGCAAAACATCAACTGGTGTTATTGTCGGTCAACCCAGGCGTTTGCGAGACGTCTGTCCCAGTTTAACTCGAAAGCGGAGCTAGGGCGCTCCGCTTTGGAGTAGAATTTGAATTAAAAGGGAGTATGGAGGATAGAGGACATACTTCATGTCGTGAAGTATCAATTTGACTGGAATGGCTGGACAAAACAAGAAGTTTGATGATCTCCATGAAAAGTTATACCGAGGTGATTGCCTCTTTGTTCAGGGTTCAAGGTTGTTTTATTTACTAATCCGCAAGGTCGAAAAGTACTTTTGTCAAACGATACATCTCAACCCATGATCATTTTTGCCACAGGGTTTTGCTTAAAAATTTATTTATATCACCGTTTAAGTGCGCATTTTAACCGAAAAGTGAAAAAAAAAAATACTTTTGACCAAACGGTTCATAACAATGATCCCTAAGGATCTGTTATCGTTTTTGCCCCAAGGGTTTTGTTTAGCCTACAGATGTTTTCTAGCGGCATTAAAGTGTGCATCATTAGAGCCAAGTTCAAGAATACCAACCCGTGTAAGTGCCATATGAGCTTACACCTCTTGTTCAGTCTTACTGTTTATCTGGTTCCACGTGGAGAGTGAGACGGTAACTTGGTTGGAAAGTCTTAGAAAACTCCTTCGATCCACTCCTTTTCTATAGCTTCTATTGTTTCCGTCAGGACCGCTCCCGAAATTCCCGAGTTTGGTGGATGGAGTAGCAACTAAGCCTTATTTGATTACTGATCAGACCTGCGATTCCAGAAATCTTGGGGAGATTTATACGCTCGAGAAGCTTTGGCGTTTCTCACGGGGGATAAATCGATATTCGACATCGCCTGGGAATTTAATACCCGTCAGCCATTCAAGTGAAATGCGGTCTTGTGACTTAGATTGTTGTTCAGGACCAGATTGATCCTGCCTTCTCGATTTTAAATGGGAAATTAACCGTGTTCTCTTGGTCTTTTTTTGGGATCCCAAAACGTAAGTGACGGATACCTATGACATCGCAAAAGTTGTCTGTCCGTCCGTCCGTCTGTCCGTCTGTGATCACGATAACTCTCGAAGGGAATGAGATATTTTGATGAAACTTGGTGTGAGGATTCTTTGGGTCAAGAGTAAGGTCGAGTTCGTAGTTGGCTCTGTAGCACTACATTGAGGGGTGGGAGAGGGGGTTTAAATTAAGGGACAATTAAAGTATATTGGAACAGCTAATGTGATAGTCCGTTATGGGGTAAAAAGACATGCTGGAAACGATGGTTAAAATCATTTTCTCGCCGGACAAGTAGTTCGCCCGGAATCCGGCCAAAACCGGAAAATTTGTTACAAGCAAAAGTTTTATTTGAAGTTGATTAGATGTTTGATTTAGGGGTAAGAAGACATGCTGTACACGATGGTGAAAACCATTTTCTCGCCGGACAAGTAGTTCGCCCGGAATCCGGCCAAAACCGGAAAATTTGTCAAAATTAATTTTTTTTTTTGAATTTGATTAGATGATAGATTTAAGGGTAAAAAGAGACGCTGAATATGTATATATTTGACAATCATTTTTTATCCGGACATAGCTCGTCCGGAATCCGGTTGAAACTGGATTTTTTTTTAAAGTTAAAGTTTTATTTGAAGTTGATTAGCTATTCCTTATAGGGATAAGGAGATACGCTGAATTCGTTTCTGAACTATCTTTTTTTTTTGCTGGGCAAGTAGTTCGCTCGGAGTCCGGCCGAAACCAGAAATTTTGCAGAAGTAGCCTAAAGCAGGAAGTTTCGGTCAGTATCGTCAAAATAGATATGGCTTATACAGGTATATCTGAACTTGGTTTTCTCAGACGATTAGCCTGGCGAAGACTGGATCTGGCGAAGACAAGACCTAGTTGTCTGGATCAAATATTAAGCTTTTGGGATCCCATCGAAACCTTTGGTCTTGTTTCGAGATGATATTGATTTTTGTAGAATAGTAGACAGGGGTAGAACCCCAGAAAATTATTTATAAGAAGGAAGGAAAAAGTGCCAGCTCCTGCTAATGAGGCAAGCACAGTCGACGTGATTTTAGAAGATTTTTTTTTTTTTTTTAAGCTAAAGACATTTTGCTTTATTATGTTACTTTTTTGCAAGGAGTAAGGATGGGGAAAATTGAACCTCAGGCATTCAACCTACGCCACTAGCGGGACCGAAAATTCTTTCCGACCATAAAGTTGTAATATTATGTAGCAGAACATCCGTCTCTCCTTTCTCGCAATTCGTCCTTGTGCCAACTATCACTGTACCGGAAATATCTACATCCCCGCGCCTCTGCAACGTTCAGTATACATACTAACCCTCGGAATCTGTGCAAATGAGATAGACTTATGCTTAAAAATACTCGCTCAGTTTTTACGAAACTCAGATCTCGGATTTTCGCTCAGCACAGTGCCGAGAGTCACTGTACTGAATCTTTGAGAAAGAAGACCATGAGAAACTTCAAAATTTTGTTTTTCATTTTGGAAGATTTGGTAGGCCAACAGGCCTATATCTTGTGTTTCGGATTTGCTTTCGTTTGCTGTTTTTCCCACGTTTGAACCACGGTGACCAAGGTTTTCAAATGTATTGTGACGTCAACAAGAAAATCGCTAATCTCACGGGCAAGTATTGATATTTTCGAAAATCCGATATTTCTCAACCATTTATCGTTGAAAGATCATCTCTGGGAAGCTTTATGCGTAACAAATTATGCCTGTAAAAGACGGAGCCACAAAAAAAGAAAGGAAATAACATAAATAATGAAGATCAGATGCTCCACGAAAAGATAGCTGATAATTTTGATCATTTGATCTCCATCAACAGTGCTAGGATGCCATATTAGAAGTCAGCGAAAAGGTCACGTCCGAGGTCACGTCATAAGAGTTAACTTCACGAAACACGTCTTACCGAAAGTTGTATCGGAATCACAGCTTATTTAGATAGATAAGCTGTGATCGGAATTGTTAATGAAAACTGAAAGGTCTGTGAAAAATCTTGCCGTCATTCTGGACGATGACCTCCACTGTGACTCTCAAGACGAAACAAAAAAAAGTTGAAAGCCAGCTGTGCAACCCTCCCTTCTTTTTTATACCTTAAAGGGGTCAGTGTTCCACGCCACGAAATGGTTCCGAGTACGGCTGCCAAATACTCTTGATGACTAACTCTCCTTGCCGATGCAAAATCGCCGTGTACCTAGCGGAAGAGCTGGAAGCGGCACCACAGCAGTCCCCAACGATCGCCGTGATTGGTTGACACAGGATTTGAGTTGTTGAGTTAGAGTCGGTAGTGAGTCGTTTTCTCTTTCTTCCTGAGGATCACTGAATCCGCGGCTGAGCAAAGCTTGCGGGATGCTGAGATCGGGCGACTGCTTAAGAGGGCCCTTAGGGAAAATACTTGGGCACACTTACTCCTCTTACAGTGAAAGCCCTCAACTTCTGGACATCGGAAAACTGTATGAAAGAAGAAATAACCTTCTCATGCGTTTTGGCCACCAAATTTGAACTCTGGATACCCCAGGAGTCCACAGGACCATCCTTCCAGACTCCATTACTCTTTCTCTTGGCCCTGACGCGCGAAGCAAGAATGACCCGAGACCCAAGCTTCTTCCTCCGCCAATCAAATCTTCAGAGTTTGTCCCATATTTCATATGAAACATTGAACTGACTTGATTTGTATTTTCGTCTCATATTCTTTGTTCTTTATTTTTTTTTCTTATTGCTCGTAGGCTAAGTGTTTTTTCCAATTTCGTCCCTGTTTGCCAAGCCCTATTGGGGCCAAAATGAAATTGACTGATTGATTGAAACAAGCAAAATACGCACCGGTTCAGTACCAATGTAAGACAAAGAAAGATTTGCCTCAGGTGAGGTCAGATTTGAACTGATACCAAGAACAAATAACGAGACAGGACTGCTGTCTCCCTATCTCGGTCATAAAACATGCTGAGTCGAGCAAAATACGACCGACTCCCGATGCAAACGAGCGGCTTCGCGCCACATCACGTTCCGTTACCTCTACAAATAGCTAGATCGCCGGCAAGTTGCTAAAGAGGATATCTAGAAGTCAACGCTGATTGGTTCTATGGACGCGCTCCAGAGCGGATCAGCACGCGGAGTACGCCTCCTGCTCGCCTCTTTCGATATTTCTTGTGCGATAGGCAAGAAGACGGAAGAGGAGTAAACGGGTATCAACATCAGCTCAAAGCTAGAGTAAATACCTCCAGGTCCGCTCAGATTTGTCGGGGTTTGCATAGTCGCTAGAAGTTCTTACTGATTATTTGTTCTTGCTGATACGGATGTCCGATCTCAGAAATCGACGAAGCTGATAAGGCTACCTTAAATTACCTTAAATCGCACTTGCTAGCGACAAGGCTGTGAAGCCTGTTGACGTCGCCGGTGCTTACGATGTGGAAGTTTAAACACTGGATTGGATTCACATTCTCTATTGTAATTATTCCCTTCCCGAATTTTCCAGAGGGGAACGATGATAAGAGTAAAGTAAAAAAAAAAATGTCGATGTGCTGAACGACGGTTGGGTCGGCTTAAGCTAGCCAGTAAGAAGATGTGTTGGGTTAAAGTTTAACCGAAAAGGAATGTAATAGCAGAATCTAGGTACCCATAACTTATTCACTTAAAGAGGCTTGAAGACCCGATGAAAATGCGTCATTTCGTTCTTTAGCTATTAACGAATAATCGGTTTTCCAATAGTGGAATTTCCCCCTGATTTGTGGTACCTCAATCTAATTGTGTCTGTGTTCTATGCTGGACGAAAACGATTTACGAAAAATAAGTCTTCAAGCAGTGAGCCACCTTCCTCGAGCTGATCACTGACCACTGAAAAGCCGCGTTTGTAATGGGATTCAGTTTTTCTGCGTCATAGTAGAATTTTGCGTTGTGAGGACGGCTGTAGATATTCTGAACATCATACTAGAGCAAATAATGAAAATAAAAGAAATCCCTTAACACAATCAAAATAATGCAGTGTAGTCAGTTAAATGATACAAAAATAAGTTGGCTTTTCAGTTAAACTTTAAGGATTTCACGTTGGATTGGAAGGTGCGAATTAAGTTGGCGTTCATTCATTCTTTCACCCTGATCTTTTGAGCGTTTGCGCCCTTGTCGCTGTTTGCACCTGTTCACCAGCGATGACGCTCTTGTTCTAAATTTGCCTTGATGTTGCTTGGACATATTTTGTTGTGGACGAGTGATATTTAATCACTCACTTCAGCATATTTCTTTTCCAGTGTACGCCAATTTGCTTCAAGAACAATCATTAGAAAGCGAGCTCCTTCACCTGCCCAAATACGAAGTCGACTATGTCTCCACCTATGGAGCAAACGAACTCTCCCGCGTAGCGGCAATTGAAGCGACCCTATTGGAACACAAGGTTTACTTGAAAAAGGAGGGGCCATCTTATGGTCATTATATGAACCAAAAACCTTCGGACAAGGCCTTGGTTTCGGGCGAGAAAGGCTTAATGGTCACAAGAGCTACCCAGATGCTGAAGAAACGGTTAGTGCAACTTATGTTTACTGGTAGCCTTTTCAGCTTTTCCTTGGCTACTTGGTGGGGTGTAAGTGTAAATGGATTGCCAAATCCCTTGCATTGTCTTATGTGTTCGTTTTGTCTAAATCTCACAGTGCTATGTTCACCATGCACCCTGTCTACGGATCAAACAGCGAAGAATAAGCTATATCTACCAATTCTCTGAATTTCAGCAAGAACTTGGAAGCCCATATCAAAACCTGGACATACATAGACACCGTCAATACCAGCCAAGATTTCAGGCATGAAATATTATTGTCGTAAATAACCATATTTCGAGCAAGAACAGAAAAAATGACGAAAGGAGTCAGTAAAACAACAGAGATAGATACACGATGAAAATTTGTAGCCTTGTATGGTAGTTGTACGGTAGTAGTATAGAATAAGTTCGTTTGATATGCCTCAGACTCCGCCAGACTTAAGCAGTAGTATTTAGTAGCATCCAGTCCTGCAATAGTAGCATCCAATTTTGCTATAGTAGCATGAAGTGGCAACAGTTACTACTGTATGCTACTGAAACTTACAACTTCATGTAACTGATTCTCAAAAAATTTGCGTTCGGCATTGCCAGTGAAACGATAAATTATGATCAGTTTCACCGAAATGGGCTGGGATAGACAGTCTAGTTACCCATCACTTGTTCACTTAAATTGGCTTGAAAACCCGCTGAAAATGCGTTACTTCGTTGTTCCGCTATTCACGAATAATCGATTTTCAAATAGTGGAATTTCCTTGTGATTTGTGGTACTCTATGCGCTTGCATTTTTGTTGTATGCCTTACTAGAAAGATTTATGATTTTTTTGTTGTTCAGGCACTAAGTAATCCTCACCAATCTCACCACTGCCCACTGAAAAGCGGCGTTTGTGTCGAGATTAAAATTTCCTGCGTCATAGTAGAATTTACGCTGTGGGGACGGACGCAGATATTCTGAACGTCATAACTAGAGCAGATAGTGGGAAAAAACAAATAATTCAGTGTATTCAATTAAATGACACAAAAATAAGTCAGCTTTTCAGTTAAACTTTAAGAAAATTTGAGGATCCAGGTGTCGGTGATTAGCCACTTGCGAATATAGCAACCTCAAGGAATTGAATGTACGTGCGGACTTTTTCTGTGTTTGTGGCACCTCCTTGGAAAGAAAAGATAGCTGGTATCAAGATATACAGAGAGGAGTTGAGCAGAAACAGCGTATTTTGAGAGTCCTCTCTGAGGATAATCAGTCCTTCTGTCTTTTCCGTTACGCTATTCGACCTCGGAAAGTGCCTATTCGGCATATCACTCTAGCAGAAGTGCTTTCTAAGATAGCAGAGAATCGTCCTAAAAAGATTCCCTAGCAACTCTCCATCCCATGGCTTCAACAGTTGGCATCTAAGCAGTAAATAATCTACGCTTAGATCCAACTAATAAAAGGGAAAGATTTGCGTGTTCAGCGGTGCAACAGGAATAATTTCTCCGCGCAAAAATAACGCACTTCTAAATAGTTCACCTGCGTCTTTACCGCGAAATCCTAAGTAGAGTCCAATGTAGGCCTGTATGGTGACCCACGACACGACCACTACTTTGCATTCATTTGTTTATTCTGATAGGCTATTTTCCGCAACGTCCCGTTCAATCCCTTTTCCCCCCATACCCCTAAGAAGAAGCCCATTTCCTTATTGCAAGCTTACCAGAAGATTTCCCCCATAGGATATCATTCCGTCCGATTTAACACCAAGCAGCTCGGCAGCTCCCTTGAATTCGGTGTTCATCACAAATTGCCTTTCTTCACCGATTCAGAGTTACAGTTCCCCAGTTCCCCCTGTCTGTCCCTTTACAACCTCATATCGTCCATGTCCTTGTTTGATGCTCTGTGAATGAAACGAGGTGTATCAGGCCACAGGGGTGCGACACTCCTAAATGTAGGCTAGTTGATAAAGTCTTTGTTTCGCCAGAAAGAAGAAAGTAGAGATAAGGATGTGGGAATAGTTCAGATCCTGATATTTTTTATCTTTAAAAAACTGTACCAATACGGTAAATAAGTAAACTAAAAACAGAATATTCAAAATTGCATGTCTTAGGGATTTATTTCAGTTGTACTGGCGTCTCGAAGAGCACAATTAAAACTACTGAAAAGAGGTTTGTGGTTTTCCATAGGTAATGCACTAAAACGAAAAAGAGAAGTGATTTATCATTAATTGTGTGATTTATTGCAATGTTCCTTCGGGCTAGTAGCCTACATGAGGACTGGTCATGAGCTGCTTAGCATTAAGGCAAGATAAGATGATAACTAATAATAATAACTTTATTGCCTTAAAAGCCCGAAGGCCATAGTAAAGAACATAGAAAAAACGATAGAATCACTGATTAAACATAACACAATTACTTAATCAAAATCCGAAAACCTTCTTGTTTGCTCCTTTGCCAGCCTGATAAAACGTCCTAATCTTTCAATAAAAGCCTTATAATAATATATTGCTAAAAAAATCAGGCCACAAAGCCTCTACAAAATTCGCTTAAAACTGTTAAAGGAACAGTAAACTTGACTACGCAACTTTCGGCCATCGAATCGCCCGGGGGGCTTAGATAAATATACAGGGTCTTATTGTCGGCAGGTCCCCTTCTTTGTTATCTCGAACCGTCCCGAACCCCCTCCTTAGTGTTCCCAAAGCTAGCTGGCAGGCCCTTGCCCCTTATGCACTGTAATTATCCACGTATGTACTGTAAAAGTTCGCCATTTTACATGTAGACTACAGAGTAACGACCTCCCCGACAAGACGGCCGGGGTTCGATTCCTAGTCGCGGCACACAAAACTTTTGCTTTTGCAAACCTTTTGCTCAAAATTCGAATTCTCGGAAACTACCCGGAAACTGCAATGGTCGTAACGAGAATTTTTCTTACTCTCAATATCGACTCAGGGTACATTCTTGATATGTTAGCTAGCTCCCCGAGTCAAGTTTTCTGTTCCTTTAAGTTTAAACATTTCTTCCTGAAACATTCTGTCGATGTGACTCTTGAACATCTTGAGTGACTGGCATTGGCCGTTTCCTCCGGAAGGCTATTCCAGTGAGCAGCTACACGATTCTTAAAACACCATTTCCCAATGTCCTTGTGGAATCTCTCAGCAGTGATTTTTAAGCTATGACCACGAAGATTGTTCTGGTTGAAGATCAAAACATCTTCAGCATTCAGGTTGTCATACATCCCATGGCATAGCTTGAAAGCCTCAATTAGGTCACCACAGTGGAACCGGTATGCCAAGGTTGGAAGCTTTAGTCTCCGGAGCCGTTGCTCGTAAGTTTAGTGCCGGAGCTTTGGTGAGAACTTAGTTATTCTTCGCTGTACTCTCTCCAGTGCTTAAATTTCTTTGTTGTAGAATGGTCGAATTGCTGAGTGCCCATACTCAAGGATTGGTCTGACCAGAGCAGCGTAGAGAGTAGAGAGCATTTGCTCGTCATCGAACTTAAAAGACCTTCTTAACAGAAAGGCAACTCTGTTCGCCTTGCAGATTACCTTCTCGTAATGGCCTTGGAAGCTAAGTTGAGGGTCGATTGTAATGCCAAGATCTCGCTCTTCTTCACTTCTGCTCAAAGTAGTGTTTCCTATCGTATAAACAGAGGGCAGGATAGGTCGTCCTAGGGTCACCAGATGACTGCAATAACAAGGGAAAACCCTTGTTATTGCAATTATATTATTATTATTATTATAATACTTATGAAACATTCCTCACCAGTTGTCTTAACTAGCCACCTCTCATCAAACAGGCATGTACCAAACGCCTGTGTGTATTAGCTTTAAGAGCCAAGGGCAGATATCAAGTACCTTGAAAGAAACAAATAGACAAAATAAAACCTCCTGTATGCACCTATCCTATGAGCCATATAGGTACCCTGACGAACCAAGCCACGTGTTTAATATTATCGAAACAACTTTCCTCCATGGGGCTAGACACACCCTTTTCATCCGGCAACCTTACATTCCCTCCAGATGTTTTTAGTATCAAGTGCACTTACGCTTTCACATTCACACATCAAGTCATCTAGGCTCCCATTCATAAGGACAGGACCGACCCTTTAGCTCTTGCAGTGTACCGCATTATGTTCAAGTCGCAGACTTGACTGCCTGACAACTACCAAATCTCTTATTTTCTCCCTTTTCAAAACCGCTTTAAAGCAGACCTCCTTCCCCAAATCTCTTTGATCTTTGCATAAATGTTAGGGCCATAAAATTTGAGAGTCCTGGATGCTTTTGTCATTGTTGGACTTAATTGTCTAAGAGTGAGACGCCATTACGCAAAGAGAAAGACTTCTTTCTGGAAGGGTGGGGACGGAATAAGAGATCCAGTATTTTCCTTGCTTTTGGAACGATCATGGTAACTGCAGAAAGAAGCCCTGGAGGGGGGGGGGGAATCATGATCGAGGGCCGCGATGAACCAATGGAAAGGGGTCCTAAATTCAGATGGGGTCTTATCAGTTATCTCAAAATGTAATCAGAGCGCTTAGGGCTCGTGCTCTTCCCAACTACCAAGTTTCACCCGGGATCAGATCACGCGTTCGGGTGTTGTGCATGCCACAAGATTTCCGCCATCCAACCTCCAACTCACCCCACAGTGGCCGTATCCAGGCGTTTCCTGTATAGAATACATGCCAACTTTTTGAATTCCATTCTACTCGAATCGTTCGTCCGAGAGTTATGTATATGTCACAAGATTTACGGGATCCGCCCATCAGCTGCCCATAGAGTGCCCGGATCCGGCACGGATCAGTAAACATAATTTCTAGGTCTCCTGACTGTACTGCCCACGAAGATCTGTCTCGATCCCATATTTGAAGAGGCTGCGGCGAGATTTCCGGGACCTCTTCCAGCTACCCCCCCAAGTTGACGGACCCGGTCTGGATCTGATAATGAAACACGAAGGACACGTGAACTTGCTAGTTATCAAATTATATCCAAATCGGATCACTCGTTCGAGTTTTATGCATGTCACAATTAGATTTCCTAGACCCTCTCACCAACTCCCTCCAAAGTTTACTAATCCAGTTTGGACATATAAACAGAACATCTAGAACGTGAGCTATGATCGACTGTAAATGTCCGTCAGAACGGATCAGTTATTCGAGAGTTGTGTATGCAAGGCCGTAGGGGGTTCGACCCCCCCCCCCGAAACCCACAAAAGTAATAGTTTTTAGGCTTTAACCTCTGATCTATGTGTTTTTTTGTACTTTTTGGTCCGACCCGTGGGCAAAACCCCCCCGAAAAAAATTCCGCGGGCAAACCCCCCCCTAAATAAATTCCTGGATACGGGCCTGTGTGTATGCCAAAAGATTTTCAACTCCAGATGCCTGTCCAGACTTCCCGGATCCAATACGCAGCACTAAACAGTGTATCTAGGAAGTATAATGTCCTGCCCACCAAATTTCGTCCCGATTGCGCCACCCTAAGCGTGCCACAAGATTTCTGGTATAAATTTCTGGAAACAGGGGTTTCAAATTAAGGAACGAACGAAAATGTTTTAAAAAGCCTATGAGATAGTCAATATAGGGGTAAGGAGACATGCTGAGTTCATATCTGAAACTTATTTTCTCGCCGGACAATTAGTTAGTCTGGAATCCGGCCGCGCGGATCCCCCATCAGTCCGGACCGACAAAAGAAGCATCTTCGGCGTATGCTCTTACGAACTATCAAGTTTCATCCAGATCGGTCCACTCATCCGAGAGACGTGCATGCCACGATATTCCCATTTCCTCCTCTCTTCACTGCCCCTCGGAATTGACAGTCGCAAAATCAATCTTGCATGATAAGTTTGCTCCTCCTAGTCCATCTAGAAGTAACCTAACGCGTGATCAGCGTTAGGACGCTACTACATGTATCCCTAACTCTGACCGAAAGACTGACCGTCGAAAAAGCGTTCGATAGTGCCTATGTCTCTGTAATCACGAGTTTTGAAAAATGTACCTGCCTATGTCGTAAATCAGGCCGTATCCAGGAATTTATTTCGGGGGGGGGGGGGGGGTTGTCCACGGGTCGGACCAAAAAGTATAAAAATACATAGACCAGAGGTTAAAACCTACAAAAAACTATTACTTTTGTGGGTTTCGGGGGGGGGGGGGGGGGTCGAACCCCCTAACCCCCCTGGGTACGGCCTTGTCGTAAATACTTCTGAAAATCATCGTAATTTCACGTGGATGAAAACTCGTCTAGAGGAAAGCGCCGTTCTCTGAAGGGCGCACATTGTTATTGATGTGTGTCTGCAGAAATTATCTATGGTTTGATTCGGAAGCGATCCCTTTCGTTCCCTGTTTCCGACACATGTCCACTTTCGCGACGGACCCCTCCTTGTTCCTTGGCTTCTTTCTTGGATTCTCCACGGGATCCCGGGAGTATCCTACTGAGTATTCTTGTAAGGGAAACCACATTCTATGGAGGGATTTTGCCAACATAGGGGAAATATCCGGGAGAAATGGAACATTGTGTGTCACTTTACGGTGTTATTGTAATGACAAAAAGGGGGGTGACTTTGATGTTAATGCAAGGGTCGGCGATGTTCGTACCTCTTGGCTCATCTGAGGGCTTGTAACTTGCTCGTGGGAAAAGCCTTAGAAAAGAAAAGAATAGGTGAAATTTGTTTGGATGCCACGTTTAGGTTGATCATTCTATGGTATAATTGTGATACATGAATAAACAAAATAGATATAACGCTGAAAAGGCTTTCACTCCTCTTAATATGTAGGATAATGCGTGTGATCTTTATGCTTACAAATTCTACTCTGGGCTGTGTCAGTCACGTCAGTGAGTAGGCTAATAAATTAGTTGAATGTGTTTGCCTAGAGAATAAAATTAATCCTTAAAGTTTAACTGAAAAGCCAACTTATTTTTGTGTCATTTGACTGAATACACTGAATTATTTGGATTCTGCGAAGGGATTTTTCTGTTTTCCACTATCTGTTCCAGTTATGACGTTCAGAATATCTACGGCCGTCCCCACAACGAAAATTCTACTATGACGCGGGAATTTTTATCTCAACACAAACGCAGTTTTTTTGTGGGCAGTGCGGTGAGATTGGTGAAGATTGCTTAATGCCTGAACAAAAAAAAATCATAAATCTTTCTCGTAAGGCATAAAGCAAAAATACAAGC
This sequence comes from Branchinecta lindahli, assembly GCA_023053555.1. Classification (NCBI taxonomy): domain Eukaryota; kingdom Metazoa; phylum Arthropoda; class Branchiopoda; order Anostraca; family Branchinectidae; genus Branchinecta; species Branchinecta lindahli. The sequence goes on from JAKZAO010000003.1 coordinate 16,406,370, forward strand.
GCATGGGGTTACCACAAATTACACGGAAATTCCACTATTTGAAAATCGATTATTCGTGGATAGCGGAACAAAGAAGTAACGCATTTTTAGCGGGTCTTCTAGCCAATTTAAGTGAATAAGAGATGGGTAACTAGATTGTCCTATCCCAGCCCTTTTCGGTTAAACTTTAATCGGGGTAAGAGTATGAAGATTGCACAGAACGCTAGCCTATCAGTGAAAAATGTCACTTCTGATACACGGGTATCGAACTCAGAGATGGGCGAATCCGATCATGAAAGGAATCGAATCCGAATCCAGGCTAGGTCCGGATTCGAATCGGACCTTAACAAAAATCAAATCATATACATAGGTTACAGTTTAAAAATCAGAGGTGACAAGAAGCACTGATACCTAAGGTGGTCAGATAACTGACTGAGGATGCTTGGTGGTAGAGAAACGAAAATTGAATTGCCTAAGTACACTGTGCCAAAATTGGGAAACGGAAACTGGAAGGATGAACACTAGAAATTTGAGCGGATTCGTAAGATTGAGGGTTTGGAGTCCAAATCCGAATTCAGCATGACCAGCAGAAGATTCGAATCCGGCCAAAAGGACGAATCCTGGATTCGAATCCGAATCCGGATTTGGATACGCCCATCTCTGATCGAACCTTCACCAAGTCACAATGAAGTTGGAATAAAACGGGTCCAAAATAAAAGATAGAGCTTTTCGCCCACCAAGTCTTCCAAAATTGCAAAATTTAAGTTTTGGTGACCTTGTTCTTGAAACAATTGTCGGGCAGACCTTGCAGCTTTCGGCGAAGTTTGCGCAGAGGTTTGCGCTCCGTGACTGAAAATTTGGGCTCGAGAAAAAAGCTCTCAACTCCGGGCTGTAACTCCTAAACTCCTAACTCCTCGGTAAAGCCGGGCTCCCGAGCAGGTTCTGGTTAGTCCGCACTGGTGAGGTAAAACCGACACCGGTTAGTTCAAAAATGGGTTACAAGACTGGTGAGCAATCGTCGGTGGATGCAAAAACGCATTATAAGAAGCACCGGTGAGCAGTCACCGGACAACGAACGCAGCTAGAGTAATCCCATCCGGGAGCTGGGGATAATGTAAAAGGCAGAAAAAGTACGCTACGAGTGGTCCTTTAAGAAATGTGACACCAGCAACGGAAGAAAAGAAGGAATTAAATAAAATGGATTTGCTTCACGATACGACTTGCGAGTTTGTCCAGCATTGACCATGGCTCAATGAGAAAAAGCACAATAAGAGTAGATGTTATAGAACTTTCAGGGAGAGATTAAATGGGAGTGTTTCTAACAGATTAAATGAGAATGCCTCCAACTAATCAAATGGGAGTGTTTCTGGCGAGGCTGCTTGCAGATTAAATGGAAGTGATTCTAACATATTACAAAAGTTTCTGCCAGCTTAATCAGGCTGAATATCAGCGGAAATGAAATAACAGCGTATATGGAATGGATTGAGGGTCAACCACGCCATGGAGAGTAGGGATTGTTTCACGGTCTCCATCTCCCCCCTTAGCCTTCTTTTAGGGATAGGCTAGTAGGAACCAACACCGGCTTTGCTTGGGGCGAAGAAATTTACTTTAAGTCGGGGTTATCTCCAGAAGAATTGAAATGTTTAATTAGTCTGAGAGGAGATTGTTTGCCTTTTGGCCAAAGAAGAAAATATATTGGGAAAATTAGGGTTTCGTCTGGTCCTTATTTTTGCCCTTTGTGCGGGATGATTGATGAAGATGTAGAGCATTTTATTTGTGATTGTGAGGGTTTAAGGGATTTAAGGGAGGAAATTTTTAGGGTGGGATTTTTCTCGAGGGAGGAACTTGTTAGAAAATTAAAAAGTAAACATTTTGGGGATTTAAAGAGATTTGGAAGATTCCTTCGGATCGCTCTGTCATATAGGGAAGGATTTTTGTAGGTTTGTTACTTTTGTTGTTTTTTGTTATTTTTCTTTGTATTTGCCATGGCCCTTGTGGCTTTTTAGCGCAAATAAATCTATCTATCTATCTATCTATTCACCCAGGGTGCTATGGAGCGTTCGCTAGGTTTGGGGGGGCAGGTATTTTAGGTGTCGGGTTTCCGAGGGGGAGGGACTGGGCAATGACGGGACAACGAATCATGCGCATGGATAATAGGATGAATATGCGAAGGTTTGAATATTGCGAAATCTTGCTATTCATTTGAAGGGCCCCTGCTTAACGGGGCTGGGGGTTGCTAAAAATCTGAATGGACAGGTGTTTGTACTTAAAGGGAGGAGGTACGGCATACACTGTGTTTATTCCATTGGGTAGGGGCGGTTTGTGCAGTTGCTTCTCTCCGCTTGCATTGTGTGTTTTCGGTCACTAAATTCTCATTTTTGGATAATTTTTTGTACACCCGGAATTGCATTCGATGTTTTTTCACCATGTACATGGATAAGCAAAAGCCTGGTCAGGATCTGACCTGACCAAGCATGAGAATGGGCAGCAAATGACGTCGAAAGACTTGCAGGTTTACATTTTGTGTGGTTGAACAATGAAAAAGAAGCAATTGCAAAATAGTTCCGACTTTTCGAGTAGCCAATTTTTAAATGCACGCCGTCACTTGACAACTGTGGACGTTGACCCTAAAAGACCTGTCTTATCTCGGAATTTCTAACGGTAGGCTATGCTGAATTCTTCAACAAAATTCGTGATGTTTTTATACATACCAAATTTATACATACCAAAACGACTTCCCCGTAGGGAAAAAAGGTATCCGGATTCCCGTAAAGGTGTCCGGAATTTTGGAACAACATTCCGGGCACGGAAAACGTAACGGAAATCCCGCCTGGGGAGTTTTGTTTCCTGGAATTCCGCAGTTTAACGCGGAATTCCTGTCAAACCGCGGAATTCCGGGAAATAAACTCCCCCCAGCCGGGATTTCCGTTACGTTTTCCGTGCCCGGAATGTTGTTCCAAAATTCCGGACACCTTTACGGGAATCCGGGTACCTTTTTTCCCTACGGGCCTGGCTAATTTTCTTACTGCCTTCTTGCGCTATCTTCGATACGTGTCATGCTGTAGACGGTTGTTTCCGAGAAGTTTATTCATCAGAAAAAGTCCTTACGTTAATTTGTATCTGTTTTTGCTTGAAGTCAACGGGCCCGGAAAAGGCTTGAAACACCCAAAGCCGTGGGTAGTTTTCTGAAAGCAGAGCCTAGACTTTTAAAATACTGGAATGTAAACAGTAAATAGTGCGATGAGTCTTTAGCCGTAGCCTATCAACAATATCAAAAATTTTCGAACTTATTAGAGTCGAGTAGGCTGATGGACTGGGTTGTCATCATAAAGTTGCAAATACTCAATGTCGGACAGATGTCTCTGTATTTATGACAGCCCAGATGATTTGGTAGAGAATAAAACTATTTTTTTTCTGACCCATTGAACAAAACTGAACCGTGGCTTACGCCCAATTTGTTTGCACAGTTCGGTTTGACGATGTCTAAAAACTAAAAACGTAAATGACAGGTCAAAATCAGCTGGTACCTGATTGTGTGAAGATACGTAAGGTGCGTTTTGGCGTCAACCGGACTGAGCTGTCGAGCGGTGGAATTGGTTGACGCTAAAACAGTTTTCTTCGGACAGGTTCAGCCAAACTAACCGTAGGCTCCTTCTGCCCAAGCTGACTGCGAATCATATTAGACAGTGCAAAACGGATAAGTCAGCTGAATTTTATGAGAGCTTCGGCTCTTCTTGGCAAGGGTTCTCTTCAGGCTCAAGCCGCTCAAGCTGGAAAATGAACATGTAGAAAAACAACTAAAATTAAAGTTAAGTTTTAACTTTAACTCCAAGCAACTCCAAGAAAATTCACCAAATCAGATATTTAAGGCTAAGCTAGAACTTTAGTTGGTTTTTTTCCAGCTTGAGCGTGAAGAGGACCCATTGCCAAGAAGGGCCGAAATATAGCTTTTATAAAATTCAGGTGACGTATCCGTTTTGCGTTGTCAATTACAGCCAACCGCTTGACGCGAGAATGATGCATTCGGATATTCGCGGATTCTCGGCACCATTATCAGTTCCATATGAAAAAGTTTAGAATTTTTCAACTTGGTGATGATAGTGCAGAAAATCCGGTCGGGAAATGCTGATACTATTTTTCCACTAAAACCCGGGAGTTAACCTATGGTGGGTGCATCGGACTGATTGTAATTTTCAATAGCAATAGCTACCTAACGGGGGAGCTTTTTCGACATATTTCATGGGAAAAATGAGCTATGAATTTTCTAGCACTGAACTAGACTAACAGCCTTTGAAGGGAGAAGCTCCTGGAGGTTCCAGCCGACGTTAAGCACCCGAACCTTTCCCACTAAACTGCTAAAACAAACAGGATTTATGTCCTACTTTACTGAAGGGCGTAAGTTAGCATCGTCCCTCAAGGCTCTGAAAATGTCCAATCTCTCTTTCCTGGTATATTGTCACTGAAAAGAAAAGAAACAGGGTCAGTTGGAAAATATTGCTAAATGGCAAATAATTGGCAGTAGGTTTAGTTTGTTCCTTAAAGCACAATTGTCACTAGAAAAAGTTTTAGATTTGCAATATTGTTTTTCGGAAATACTAAAACCATAAAAATTTATTTAAAACCCCAAGCCGACTGCGAATCATAATTGACAAAGCAAAATGGATAAGTCAGCTACATTTTATTGGAGCTATATTTCGGCCCTTCTTGGCAAGGGTCCTCTTCAGGATCAAGTTTGAAAATGAACTTTCAGAGAAACACTTGAAGATTCTTCCTTAAATATCTGATTTTGTGAACTTCTTGCCGGAAAACTGCTTGGAGTTGAAGATGGTGCTGTGATTTCATTTTTGACACGACTGCTGTTTTTGCTGCTCGATTGGGTCTTCGAAAGGGTAGAAATTCTTCTGCATTTTGGTTTTGGAGTCACCTGTTTCTTCTTCTTCTTTCCAGCAAACATGGATACTTGTCGGCGGCATCTATATGGGCTATTTGAGGTTCTGTATTTCGGTGATTTATATTCCTTCAGCCCAGGCTTACTGCGAATCGTAATTGACAAAGCAAAACGGATAAGTCAGCTACATTTTATTGGAGCTATATTTCGGCCCTTCTTGGCAAGGGTCCTCTTCAGGCTCAAGCTGGAAGATGAACTTGCAGAAAACTTGTTTCTAAATGAACTTGTTCTTCAGCGGTATTTTGGGCCTTCTTGGTAAGGACTCTCTTCAGGACGTAGCTGGAAGAAATAACCGAGACAGCTGCCACATGTGTGTGTTATGATTTTTGATCGTGGATGAACTTTCGCCAGGAAACTTACCGAGTGTCATGAACTGCGAGTGGTTTAATAATTTTAATGAAAACACATTTCACTTACAGTGCTATACAAACAGTGTTGTATGAACAGGACGACGCTCCAAACTCAACTGACAAAACATCCTTATTCTTATTGCTACTCAAACTTCAACATTGTTTCCTTTCCTAGAATCACTTCCCCCCGTTACTATAGAAAATACCTATATACATATATATACTAACACAACAGACCCACCCGATACATATACCTAACAAACAGGGAAAGTGCTACTTTGCTAATTGCGAGCTGAGTGCTAAGCTAATTGGAAATAAAGTTGAGTGCTTTGCTAATTGGAACTGGAAATAAAGCTAAGATACTTAAAATGTGCCGAGTGTATTAGTTAAATAAGATAATTATCGAGTGATGTAAAGTGTATCGCTACCATTGTGTGTTTTGTACGGCCAATTGGCTATTAAATATTCATTCATTCATTCATATACTACACTTAACCAGGGGTTAACAAATCGTTCACTACACCGGGTAGCTTAATCCGCAACCTTTTCGGACAAAATATTCAAAGGGGCATTTTAGGGTAAGATGAAGATATAATCGAGGACCGGGAAATTCAAGCTTGGAAAGTGTAAGCTCACAGTTCTTAAAGGACACCTGAACGATCCTACCATACTTCCATGAACCCCTCAGATCGTCCTTCACAGTACCGGTACAGAGAAGACGAATTTTTTCGCTCCGTGGTTTCGGCGCTATCCACTCTTGAAGTTCTAAGTCTCCCTATGGTGATTCGTTACGACCTCCCAAGACAAATTTAGCGCCAATATTTAAACTGTCATTATCGCATGGATAAACGTACGTTGATAACGCATGGATGGATAAACAGCGCATGGATGGATAAACGCATGGACTGTTACGGCGTGGACTGTTACAACATGAACTGTTACGCATGGACTGTTAAAACTGTTACGGCGAGCGTTACGATCAAGACAAGTCGGAAAAAAGGCTGAAAAATATAGCACGGTGAAACTTCATCCGATTTTAGTCCGGTTTTCGAGAGATAAATGGTAAGCAGTATGTAAAAGTGGCAATTTAGGGTGTTAGACTTCATTCAGATGACCTTTAAACCTTAAGGTTGTAAAGCCAAGTCAAGGAATCGTTTGGGTTTGGGTTTCATTTTAACTTCTGACCAACTTTGAAAACCTGGTTCCAGTTCCGCCACAGTAATCTGTCACCCCTCAGTAAGAAGAAATATCTTATAATGTGGAAGGCGGTCTGGGGGAGACACACCCTTGCCCTCTTCACAAGGTTTGGGAGGAGAGTTTTGCCCACTTCCTCCTCCAGCGTTAGGCAAATTCATGTTTGAGGGATACATTTGTTGGGGGTGGTTTGATTTTGCTTCCAGTGTTCTGAAATCCACGAACCCCAACCTCATCGTAAGCTATACCATCTGTTTTGCATAGGCATTTCACAATGTGCAAAAATGGTTTTAGATTAATTTTGTCTTGTTTTCAGACTCAAGTTGTCCAACGACGCAGCTGGCATTGCTACTCAGCAAATTACCATAAAGGGAACAGCTTTGGAGTTTACTTGCATTGATGAGCCTAAATGCTACCCCAGCAAATTCAGAACCCACGATGGGGCCTGCAATAATCTGGCTGAGCCGAATATGGGGAGGGCCCACACCCAACTGGATCGGATTCTGCCGCCCGATTATGATGATGGTAAGTCGGTTACACTAGGCTTCTCAGCCTTGAACTGAAATTCGTGGCCACATCAGAGGGACCGGTTGAAAATTTGAGGTACGGGCACACCGTCTGATTTTCGCAGTCGGATGCGAGTTTCCCTGTTCCCTCCGACATTTTGTCTTATCGCACGCAGGTTTCCCCATAGTGTCGTGAATTGTGTATGCTGATTCTCGCATTTGATTTTTTAATTGGAATGTGTGTGTACTTAGCTTTAAAATGCTTAGAAAATTTGAGATTCCTAGACGGGAAGGATTAGAAGAGGAATAGATGGAATGTAACAGAAAAAGATTTTGTTACAGAAAGGGGGAGAAGTTGAGGGAGCACTGTCTTTTATGACGGTGAGCTTGTGTAGTCATGTGTTGAAAATGAGAGAAAAGGAAATTAATATTGTTCAAGGTTTACAAGATGTTGTATGAAAAGGTGAAGGGTAATGAAGGGGAAAAAATATGGCCACAGAAATTGGATTTCAGATGCTTGAAAAGTATGTTCGATGTGGAAGTTGGGCTGCGATAACAATCTGGAAATATATTCAGTCTTTCACTTTTGGTGCCGCCATGGAAAAAATGCCTTGTAGCGGAAGGGTATCTTTTGGAGCTGGGATCAGTGGCGAAACTAGGGGGGGGGCGTGGGGGGGCAGCTGCCCCCCCCACGAAAAATCCTGTCGGTAAATCGGTAGTGTTTGTGTGTGTTTGCTTCGCACCGACAAACGCTTTTATCATTCCGTTTCTGACACCGATTAAAGCTCTGTCGGTAAAACAGGAAACGTTCCTGTTGGGAAATAGGCAGCGTTTGTCGGTACGGCACGCTTTAGCATTCCGTTTCTGATACCGACAAAAACTCTGTCGGTAAAAACAGGACACTTCCTATTGGGAAATAGGCAGCGTTTGTCAGTACGGCACGCTTTGGCATTCCGTTTCTGATACCTACAAAAGCTCTGTCGGTAAAACAGGAAACTTCCTGTTGGGAAATAGGCAGCGTGTGTCGGTACGACACGCTTTATCATACCGTTTCAGATGCCGACAAAAGCTCTGTCGGTAAAACAGGAAACTTCCTGTTGGGAAATAGTCAGCGTTTGTCGGTACGGCACGCTTTAGCGTTCCGTTTCTGATACCGACAAAAGCTCTGTCGGTAAGCCAAGAAACTTCTTGTTTGGAAATCGGCAGCATTTGTCGGTGCGGAGACGGTGCGCGGATTCCGTTTTCAGTACCGGCAAGAGCTCTTTTGTCGGTCCGGAGATGATACCGACAAAAGTCCTGTCGGGAAGTGAAGCCGATGATCCGATCGAGATCCTGATTATCGGTTGTTTTACATTTTTCGATACCCTGACCGGGAAAACTCCTTTTCATTCTGTTTACATGTGGAATGGATACAAATTGTGTCGTTAAATTCAGTAATTGTGGACTGTTCGTCAGTGCGAAGACTGTGATGACTGAAATATTCTCGTCGGTAAATCCGAAACTGTTTTGGGTAAAGGCACTAAAGAAACACTTCTTCTTTCCTTTCTGTTCGACGGTAAATCAACCACACCGGCAAACCTGTTTGCTTGGTTTGTTCTTGGGTGATTTCTCTGTTCCCACCCATAAACTGCCCTTTTGGGTTGATCTGGCTGTACATAGTTCAATCAATTCGGGAAATAGTCCACTTTCTTCAGTGGCTTATGAGTTTCAAATTCCCGTCAGTGATACCCCCACCAACTCGGCCCACCGAGGTTGGATCAGGCCAGATATATGAATAACACAACCAGGTCACATGGGCGCAGTATCGCCAAGTTTATCTCAATCGCTCAACCTATTTGGCGTTTAGAAAAGCGTTTAAGAAAATGTCGAGGACCCACCTCTATTCCCCTCACAGCACTACCACCATGGCAAGAAGAGGTTCGGACACATAAATGCAGCGTTCGGACTCGCCTATAAATTCCAATAAACTCCTATATTTTAATGCACTCCTATAAAATGCCTATATTTTGGCTAAAATCTTATTATTCCTATATTTTCGGCTGAAGAGCACTAAGAACATAGCTCATGATTTGCAATTTTCACTGCTCGTTAAGTAAGCCAAGATGTGCTTTTCTTTGCTTTTGACTCTGCTTGTAGACTGTGCTGTCTTTCGGTGTAGATCGATAATTAATTACAACTGTTGAGCTGTTTGAACTTAACTAATGCTTTGTGTTGGGCTTAGTAAGCTGCTTCTGCCTGGGCCCATAGTTTCAGAAAATGTAGAACGAGCTTTCCGTGAGAAAGCAACACTGAAAGACAAGGCCATTTTCTATGTCAATGTGCGAAAACATTTTATTGCGGGTATTCGCCATATTTTGAACAAATGTCCTCTGGAAAAGGATGGTTTTCTAGAGGCTTTACGCTGTTTGAGTCCGATCAACATGAAGGATTCAAGAAGCATTGCAGACATAGCGGTTGTGGCACGCGAGATTGCGATTGAAGTAAGCTCAGACGTCGCCCAGGCTGAGTGGCTGCTTTTGCGAACGGAAACTGGACCCCGTGCGGACATTACTCGGATCGATCATTTTTGGAGCCATTATTTTGGACTGGTGAATGAGCGCGGGGACAGCAAGTACCCGGAACTTACCAAGCTTGTCAAAGCGGTGCTGACGTTGTCGCATGGCAGCGCAGATGTTGAGCGTGGGTTCTCGCGTTCTGGTAGGATTCTCGGTGAAGACCAGGCGTTAATGTCTGAACGCGTTCTGGATGCGAGACTCATGGTATATGACACGTTGAGGCTTTATGGACGTCCAGAACAAGTGAAAGAGAGCAGATGGTGGAATCTGCGAGAATGGAGCAGTCTCTTGCAAAGAGAAAAACTGACCTCATATCGAAATTGATGCCCAAGAAGCAGCAAGAGTGATTCCAAGTATTTTACCTGTATCAGTGAATCGTTGGCACAGTATGTGTATCTGATTTTTTACTGTTTTTTACTATTTGTACAGTTTGGATTTAAAAAAAAAAAAAATGCAGAAACTCGGGAAATGACGAATTTATGTGACCAGGCATCCCACGCCATCTACCACAGATCTGATCCCGAGGACTTCCGAATCCTATATTTGGCCTATATTTGGGCCGGGGAAATCCTATAAAAATAGGACAGAGCCTATAATTTGAAACGAACCGACCTGTCCGAACCCTGTAAATGGCAAATACTTGGCATCTGCGTCTACCATCCTTCAACCATCACTCGAATCGGAGCATTTCCGAAAAAAATTCCAGTGGGCCTACCGGTCCGATACCCCCCAGCCCCACCTTCACCCCAAGGCCGTCAGATTTGGTTTGGGCCTCAAACTACAGTTTTATCTCAATCACTCTATCCGTTAGGCACCTACTGGTATTACAAATTGAACATCTTGGAGCCCATGAACCCGTTTGGTTTTTGAGGAGTATCACAAAGTTACCGTGTCCCCTAGATTCCACTCACAGGTCAGATTTCGTTCGGGCAAAGAAGCAGCGAATTTAGGACATTATTATGCTCCCATCAGACATCAAGTCAATAAAATTGGATTGCCCGTTCACTTCATCTGTAGGCTACTTTGATCCAACGCATCCTCATACCAAATTTCAACAAACATCTCAACCTCTTTGAAAGTTATCATAGTAACAGAGGGACAGACAAACTCTACGAACTCATAGAAGCTAACGTTTTGGAACCCCTAAAAAGCCGCTTAGTTTACAAGCGTAAATCTTCAAGCAGTGAAGTATAGTCTGTTGCAATGTCTGTCACTTTTTCTGGTTCGCAAGACTTTTGACTGCATAGTATGTTCCTGGTTCCGTTTGATAACCATTGGTGCTAGGAAGCGAATGGCAAATTCCTTTCATTAGAAAACCATCTCAATTGATATGTTACAACTTATTATTACAGCGGTTGTAAGATGCGTTTGCGGGGAAAGTGCGCCGTTGCCGCGCAGCGGCAACGGCGCTTTTTGTCGGCAAATTGTTGAATCTTGTCGGTAAAATCTGGGCTTGCCTACACCAAACGGTAAACCTCCAGGTTTTGTCCGAGATCGGTTTTAGCCTAGTGTGGAAATAGGAGTGGAAAAGCACGCTGGATCAGGTGTGTATATGGTGCTGTTGATATAGATGCCTTTCATCTACATTTCACTACATATACATGCCAGATGGACCTCATCTTCATTTGTGTCGCCACACATAGGCAGAAGCAAGGACCAGTTCTCCAATTTATTCAATCGATACAACACCAAAGGTAGACCATCGGCTTGTAAACTAAGTAGTAATTTGCATTTGTCCATCCCCGCTTTATAAGAAATAGGCGACTTTATCCTTGCGTGAAACCTCAGGGAAACCGAACCACTAACTAACTTTGCCAACGGTGGATTTCCTGTTATCTTAAGACATTTGTAACATCTTTAGCTACCTCTCCTAATCCCACAGCCTGCCCCGGTCCTTCGTTTCATCTTTCACTCATACCGCACTAATCCTTAATCTGCAGTGCCCACCGATATGCCCACGACACTTCCGTCTGATCCATTACAGACTCCAGATTCGGTGCTGTTATTAACCCTACTCTAGGGAGGGTTATTTTTTTCTCCTAATATCTAACCATACTAACTAATTGCCTATTTCTAAGTGAATATAGCCGCTGTTTAGCCCTACCATTAATTTTTTTCTAGCCGCCGTTTGGCGTCATCTGTCTTCGTCTTGAATAGTCTTTGAATAGTGTCAGTATACAACTCGGGTTTGATTATCTCAGTTTAGGCCATGTCAAACTATTTTATATACCCTTTTTTTATAATCTTACATACATTCTTACTTGTACCAGGGACCCATAAATTTCCTTTACAGGGGGCTTGTCAATAAGAGATTTCTGATGCTATGTTGACCGCACGGAAGATAGTTCGAGAAATACCCACGGTCTAATCACGTTCAAGACCAGATAGACAAAATGTGGGATTGGCTGCTGGCGCCTTGAGGGAGGAGTCTCTTTGGCCCGCACGTCCAATGAGGCAAACAAGAATGTAGATTCGAACCTAGTGGGATTTTTGGAAAGTAGGATTGGTTCGGTGAACATAGCAACATAGAAGCATAGGAAATGACAAGCCCTCTGTAAAGGAAATTTATGGGCCCAAAGCTTTTCTTCCATGTCCCCCTGCTACTTTCACACACCAACTGCACTTACTCGTCAAGTGCATATTATCCTTTTCTTTTGTTCTCTCCCGGTTTGTTTCGGAGAAACTTCCCTGTTTTCCTTATATAAGCTCATATTTCCCCGCAATATGACGCCGTCTTTCTTTTCCTTATTTTTCTTCTATGTAGACCAGATTTACAGCGGGGAGGCTGTCTTGAGTAAGTGCTACTATTCCCTGGGAATGCCGCAAGGCATGGCAGGAGTCGTCCCCATCCCGGGGAATTCATGATTGCACCTTAATGGACACTGTGATCTTAGAGGAACACCGTAAACAGAGATCCAAAATAGGGAGAAGCTAGGTTATGTGGAAAGGGGGTACATTTATTGGTTTATCGTAGCCAACTGTTGGTTTCGCAGAAATCCCCTCCCCGATGTTCACTAAACTACTTGGGTTGGAAGATATGGGCTTTTGGGTTCCATGGATGCCAGAAAAAACCCGAGATATTTACAACATTGTTACACATGTTACATACATATTGCAACATATTACAATATTGACGGAAATGGTCAAATGATAAAGATCGTACACTCCCTTAGATCACCTGATTCCCTGAGCAAAAACCAAAATGATGGTTCATTAAAGTACAATGGGCATTAGTTATGCTTTTTTAATTTTTTTTATTAAATACTTCGCCAATAAATATTTCTTACCTCCTCAGCGCTTCGAAACAAGCCGTTTTCGTGTTATCGCTTGTCTTTACCTTTTCGGCGTCTCGGCAGGGACGATTTTGGAGATTGCGCTTGGAAGGCAATTAAACAAGAGCTGTAAGCTCATATGGCACTTGCATGGGTTGAGATGTATTATTTGATTAAAAGTAATTTTCAACTGCGCGGTTCAGATGCGCACTTTAATGAAGCTAGAGAAAAAGTTTTTTATCGTAGAACTTGGCTGTAATGATGCGCACTTTAAAGGCACTAGAAATTCATCTGTAAGGAAGACCCTTGAGGCAAAAACGATATCAGGCTCTTAGGGATCATTGATATATACGTATGATCAAAAGTATTTTTTTTCCGCTAATGCGGGTAAAATGCGCACTTTAAGGGTGCTAGAAATTTTTTTTTTTTGCAAAGCCCTTGTGGCACAAATGATTACAGGTTGAGATGTATCGTTTGATAAAAAGTACTTTTCGACCTTGCGGTTAAGATGCACACTTTAAGGGAGCTAGAACTTCATTTGTAAGCAAAACCCTTGAGGCAAAAATGATCATGGACCCATGGGGATCATGGAAATGCATATTTTGCTTAAAAGCATTTTTCTTAATTTGCGGTCATGATTGGTACTTTAGGGAATGGTCGGATTTGAAAAGTGGCGATTTCAAAGCCAATCTTGTCGAATTTCTAATATTCCAGCCAAATTTCATCGTCCTAGCACATATCTTAACTCGCGATCACCGGAATTCCGGACCCGCCCCTCAAACTCCCCCCACAGTCGCCGGAGCCAATCCGGTTCGGTTTTGGACTTGTTTGTTATTCCCACAAAGTTCCACCCCGATCTCTCCAGTCCAATCCGGTTACGTATTCCCCCCCCCAATTGTTGTCGGATCCGGTCCGGACATGAAAAAGATCACCAGAGGCCCTCTGTTCAGTTATTAAATTTCACTCGAATCCGATCACCCATTCCAAAGTTACGCATGGCTAAATATTCCCGATTCCCCCTCCCTCCGATCCCCCCACGACTATCGGATCGAGTGAATTTTTATTTACAAGTTAGTTTGATCGGGTCCCTGATACGCCTCCCAAGTTTCGTCGTGAAAATCCCAAAAACTGTCATCACCAGAATTCCGGGAAACTCCCTTCCACCCTCTCCCCCCCCCAAGTGTCCGGGTCCAGTCCAAACGTGTAAACGATTTATATGGAGCAGATTCTTGTTCTTCCCAGCAAGTTTTACTCCAATCCCTCCACTATAACCGTATCTCGAGATTTCCGGTCTTCCCCCCCCAACTCCCCATAGCTGTCGAATCCGGTTCGGACTTCAAAAGGAAGATCAGAGATATGTCATTCATTCAGGTATTAAGTTTAGTCCCAATCCGATCACCCGTTCGAAAGTTACACAACACTCAATTTTCCATATTCCCCCGCACTGAATCACATATACAAACCCCTTTGACCCTCGAATGCACTAGCTCTTTCCGCTGTTAACAGAGTGATCCGATGCAAAGAGTGACGTCACGCCGCGCGCAGACCTACTAGTGAGAAGAAAGGGGTAGGGGTTTTACAAAAACTACTAAATTCTCAGAATTCCCCGGCCCACCACTCCCCCCCAGATGGTCGGATCGTGAAACTGATTATTTCCAGGTTAGTTATATCGGGTCCCTGATATGCCTGCCAAGTTTCATCGTCCTAGGACATCTGGAAGTACCCTAACTCGAAAACAGTGGACCGCCCGACCGACCGACCGACCGACCGACCGACCGACCGACCGACCGACCGACCGACCGACCGACCGAAAAGCGATCGGTATATGGCACTTGAGCGGAGCTGCAAGTGCCATAAAAACTTCGTCACGCACGAAAATCAATAATTTTGTAGAGCTGGTTGATAACGAGTGCAATGCCGAAAGTAACTTACCAAGCTGAAGCATCTAAACTGAAATAGCAGTTGACTCGGCAGTTACGCTTGTTTTTTTGTTTTTATATATATATTGATGTGTATTGATATGTTGACGCTGGAATCAGTTAGTCGGCACACGCCGTGATTAAGATTCTTAATGAATAAACGATTTGATTTGATCTAGTTAGTTAGAGATCCCTCAATCCTTGTATAGAGCTAGGCTAAGCAGTTACTATCAGTGTAATTGGGGTACATCGGAAAGACTGATTATTTCGTGAGTATAGATATACAGTAACCCAAATTTGTTTTACTCTCACATACCCTAGGAGATGGACCCCCCCCCTCAAGCCTCTTCCACGCTACCCGTATTAAAGTTCAGTGACAATGTTCGACTGCGAAGAGCAGTGGTGATAAGATGCATCCTTGTTTTACTCAGAAGAAGATTGAGAATTTACATGATTTTCCCTCTGCTGTCTTCACACAACTGCTCGCACAACTGGTTGTATCTTCCGTACATAGCCACCCCGATCGTTACGTCCTGTTTAAGAACATGTAGTGCTTGTATCTTGTCTACTCTTTTTCCTAATTTGCTCCTTCTTTTTTCGCCCGAAACTGTTTAACAATTTTACTTCTGCCAAGAACGACCGTTTTCTTTCGAGACCCTTTCGTCTTCTGAGGCAATTTTTTCATAGCCATACGCTGGGAAAATCGTTTCGCGTCATTTTCTGCCGAGGTGAAGGAATTTAAGTGTTGAAAATGTAGTTAAAAGTATTTTTTTTTCGAATTTTCAGAATAGCTCTCTGAGAAGAAAATGTTTTATAATATAGAGAGAACAAAACAGTAGGCTGGGTAGGCATAGTGCTGCATTTCATTTAGACTGTGCATGTTGGTCACGGCATATTATAGTTTGCTCCGTCTGGCTGACTAGCTAGCACGTTGGACTCCCAGGCTGGTTCGTGTACCGGTGGTGCCGACCGTTTGGATTGGGGCGGGGGTTGGTGGCGCGAGCCTGTAAGACAAGGGAAAGACCATCCAGCTTCAAATGGGTACCTGCCGAAAGCAGGAAATAGGAAACAGAAAAGTGAATAGAAAATGAGTTTTCGAAATCTAAATAAAATAAATATGGTTAGGGGCGGATTGGAAGGTTTTAAGTTTATATTGAATTTCCTAGTATAGATTAAAGTAAATATTGTAGTTTGTAATTATGGATAAAAAATTACTTCAGCCCAGTCTGCATGAATCCCTGATTGTTCGATAGTTTATACCAAACGTTGGGTATACCCACAGTTTGGTATAAGCTATGCCAAATTTTGGGGACCCTAACCCAATAAAATAGTGATGAAAGTTGAAAAGACAACCGATCAAAGCTTCTTTATAGTGGGTTAGATCAGGGCTAGTGCCCAGCATTTGGCCGAGTGGTTACTCTCTATGGGCACCACTGCCTCCGTGGACACCAGCTGGGCACTTACTGTATAGCTATCATGGGAGTGAGTAACCTCTCACATTTGGCTTAGGGTAACCGGCGTATGGCATAGGCTGTTCCAAGCTCTAGGTGTGCTTAGTGTTTGGCATAAGTCAATTGTGGTAGCGTGCTCCAGCCTTTCTGCTTAAAGGCGATGCGTAAAGGCAAAGTACTTCCCCTTTCCATCTCCGTCTCTAGGCAGGGCGAGTAGTCCCCATGTCAGATCATAAATCTTCCTTCGGAACGAGTTACGTCAAAAAAAAAGAAAATAGGAAATAAAAGCGGTTCCTTGAAAAAAAATTTGAGAAGCATTTCTTCTGCTCTTCATAGCTGTCCAGCATTGCTGTTCTACTTGAAGGAACCCTTGGACTTGTATGCCTTTTATATTAGTTGCGTTTTTGCTGATACCATGGTATCAGATATACGGTCTAAAGTCGTTTTTGCAGTTATGTGGTATCTGATACCACGGTCAAAAGGCGTTTTTGCAGTTGTCGTGGTATCTGGATAGTTACCGTAGTAACAGATATTCAGATATCACGGTCCGGCCGTAGTATCTGGCCGTGGTATCTGGAAAACGCATCTCACTTTTACCAAACTTTGTCAAATTGGTGAGAAAGAAGTTCAGCACTTGGCGATGTAACTGGATATCAGTTTTTCTTTTGGGATGACTTCGAAAAGTGCAATTTCGGCAATTTTTGCAGTGGACCGTATATCTGATACCACGGTAACTGCAAAAACGACTAATTGCAAATCCAGTTACCGTGGTAACAGATACCATGGTATCCGCAAAAACGCAACTATTATCCCTAGCACCCATATGCCATTATAAGCTTCAGAAATCCCCCTTTGCTATTGCTTTGTTTTGAACCTACGACTTTGGCGCCTTTTCTGACGAGCCGAGTTTGCCAGTTAAGCAACTCAGAGCGTGTTCCACCCCTCTACCAATAGTAACTATTAGTTACTATTTCCGTTCCAGCCTCACGAAAAGTTACTACGCTGACCGTTCCACCCTTCTCAAAATAGTAACTAATAGTAACTATTTGCTTACCACGCACGGGAGCATAGTAAGCGTAGTAACTACGCATCTCTGCAACGTGATTGGTCGATCAGCCCGCGGCCTGATATTTGACCGAAAAAATTCAAAAAGCGTTCCAGCCTAGCGTAGTAACTACGGTAACTAGCGTAGTAACTACGGTAAGTAGGGTGGAACACGCTCTCAACCTTCGCCGAAAGCTTGAAGGTCTGGCGGTAAGTCTTTCAAAATAAGGGCATGAGGATAAGTACCCCTTGAGCCCAAGCTGACTGGAAACATATTCAAATGGGAAACATATATTCAAACAAAACGGATGCGTCAGCTACGATGCTCTGGCAACGATATTTCGGCCCTTCATGGCAAGGGTCTTTGTCAGGCTGTCCAAGTTCAGGGACAACGTTGGGGAAGAAGCAAACCTGCAATCAAAGACGTATCCGTTTTGTGCATTGTTTGAATAAAGGGCATGAGAATCTTTAAAAAATGTATATTTTGGAAGACTCGGTATGTCAGCAAATTTTTAATGTATTGCGTCGAAGCTCCTTGTCTGTGGATAGTTGACGAGCGCCAACAAGCAAATTGTTAATTTCACCGGGCAGGTATTGCCATTTTCGTAAACTATATTACTGAACCATTTTGTCGTGAAAAGATCATGTCTGGTAAGAGTTGCGCTTTGAAGACGGTGCATACAGTCATTTAACTTCTTGTTTCTATGTTCTAGGAATCTGGGAAGGTAGGGACAAGTACATGCCAAACTCCAGAGTCGCGAGGGTTGTCCTCGCGGATAACCTCGATGAGGTCAGTCACCAGTCAACGATGCTTCTAATGCAATGGGGCCAATTCATCGACCATGATATGACACACGTACCTGTGTTTCGAATGGGTAAGTAAACGAGGTGTTTTGATCCACCGATGAGTTCTGCGTACCTTGTAGGATACATGGTACTTACAAATCGTGAAACGTCTAAGAATCCTAAGTACGGCTTCATCCTCCTATTCTAAGTCTCTCCCACGAGTATTTTACACATACTTTGGAATTATACCCCCCCCCTCCCGGGTTAACAGCGTGTAGGACCTGATTTTTTTCGAGGAGACCCGACGTATCTATAATACTAATGCAACTTGCTACCGTAATCGCTCCGTCCTTTCTTAAACTCGGGAGTAAGCATGGGCTCTGTTTCTGTTTTCTGTTTCTGTTCTGTTTTTCAGGGTACCTGTTTCTGTTCTGTTTCTACAAAAAAACAGAAACAGAACAGAAACAGATGATCTGTTTTTTATTTACCTGTTCTGTTCTGTTTCTGTTTTTCATAGTAACGATTTTATCCTGTTTCTGTTTTTTTTTAGCTGTTTTTTTTATCTGTTCTCAATTGCTCAAATAATTAAATTTGTCACCATTTTGTGATCGCAGAACTGGAAATTCGGGAATTTTAGTTCTACAGACTCGCGTCGCGTTTAGAAGCGCGATCTAAAAACACAGAAAAACGTGAAGAAAAGCTCATGCTTATGGCACTGTCTAAGGAACTGGGAGCCGTACTTTATGTCTTACGGGCTACGGAACCGGTAGTGCTCACGGAAACCAAACCATATGAGCTACGATTCCGGGATGTGACGTCATTGACGAACGGAAACTTGTATGTGCTGGCTCCCGTTCCGGTAGTAATGGAAATAGCTCACGGAAACGTCACCAGCTCCTCGTCCGGTAGTCTCATGGAATTATGCACTCAGAAGCTCGGGAGCCGGTAGGTGATACCGGAAACTACATAGTTGGAGCTTGTGTTCCGGTAGTGCCTACAAGGTATGTAGAACTCACGGAATAGTTTGAATGATAGCTAGGATGTCGGGATTTTCACTAACTTAGAGAAAATAACATGGGAAAAAATCCACTACCGGAACCCATCGATTGAGAGCTAAGGTACCGGTCGCACTAACTATTTGGTTGAAACTGACCAGCTCATGGACACAGATGGCTATGGGCTTGGGTTCCGGTAGTGCCAACAAATTAAAGTTTTGAACTCACGGACCCATTTCAGTGCAGACTAGGAAACTGGGAGTGAATATTTTTAACTCACGGAACCCCACTCCCATGGGCTAGGGTTCTGGTAGTGCCAAAAATTAAAATTACTAACTCACGGACACGTGTCAATATGGACTTCGAGTCCGGTAGCATATATTATCAGCTCACGGAACCCAACTTCCATGGGATAGGGTTCCGGTAGTGCGTGATTATACTTATTAATACTTCTCACGAGTT
The DNA here is from genome assembly GCA_023053555.1 of Branchinecta lindahli. Taxonomy (NCBI): domain Eukaryota; kingdom Metazoa; phylum Arthropoda; class Branchiopoda; order Anostraca; family Branchinectidae; genus Branchinecta; species Branchinecta lindahli. Next base: position 16,425,831 of record JAKZAO010000003.1, read on the forward strand.
GATATAATATTTACTACCGGACTCTTTAAGTCCATACTGACACGTCTCTGTCGAGCTCGATTTTTTTTTGTACCACCGGAACCCTAACGCATGGGAGTTGGGTTCCGTGAGTTAAAAACACTGACATGGGTCCGTGAGTTTTTGTGTTTTTTTTTGCACTACCGGAACCCTAGCCCATAGCCATCTGTGTCCGTGAGCTGGTCATTCTCAACCAAATAGTTGTTGCTACCGGTACCTTAGCTATCAATATATGGGTTCCGGTAGTAGATTTTCCCCATGTTATTTTCTCTAAGTCAGTGAAAATCCCGACATTCTAGCTCTCATCCAAACTATTCCGTGAGTTCTATATCCATGTAGACACTACCGGAACACAAGCTCCAATTATATAGTTTCCGGTATCACCTACCGACTCCCTAGCTTCTACAAACATAATTCCGTGAGACTACCGGACGAGAAGCTGGGACGATGCAGTTTCCGTGAGTTATTTCCATTTACTACCGGAACGCGCGGGAGCCAGCACATACAAGTTTCTGTTAGTCAATGACGTCACATCCCGGAATCGTAGCTCTTATGGTTTGGTTTCCGTGAGAACTAGCGGTTCCGCAGCCCGTAGGACATAGAGTACGGCTCCCGGTTCCCTAGACAGTGCCCATGCTTATATGCTCAACAGCATATAAGGGAAAACTGTGATATTAATTATTTTGGTGGAATATTTACTGATTACAAACAGAGTGAAATAGTTTTTCTGAAAATGATGCCAACTATGGTATGCAGTAGAGGCAGAGCAGCAGTAGAGGTATGCTTATCTGAATGCCTCCCTCAATTTGTGGATACCTTGGTTTTGTTTTTTTTTGCATATAAAATAGTCCAATAAAATTTTAACTGTTTGAGAAATCTTTGTAGCACCAAAGTAAACTGAAAAAGTTGTGTTTACGTAAAAGTTTTTATCATAATAGAAAACAAAAAGAAAAACAGCTGTTTAAACAGCTGTTTTTTTAACAAAAACAGCTGTTTTCTGTTTTTACCAAAAACAGAACAGAAACAGAAACAGGTGTTCTGTTTTTTGGGAGACCTGTTCTGTTTCTGTTCTGTTTTCTCCAACCCCTGTTTTTTATTTTTCTGTTTTTTCAAAAAAACAGAACAGTGCCCATGCTTACTCGGGAGACCGGTATTTGATGCGGTACGTTTAACCCCCTAATGACACCACGCTGATTTTTACACTTCTGTTTCGCTATTTTCGATGCGGACCAAGCCTCCGACGACTGTCTTGTCAGCAGTTAGAAACAAATGGTTATGTACATTTTTAGTGTTTTTGCTGGAAGTCAACGAGCCGTAGGGCGAAGGCTTGAAAAAGCCTAGTTTTAAGTGTCCAACTATTTTAGCGGTAAATACTGCGAGTTGTCCTTGGACACCAACTCGCCAGTGATCCTCAGGAAGAAGGAGTAAACGACTCAAACTCAACGACTCAAATCCTGTGCCAAACAATCACGGCGATTTTTGGGAGCAGCTGTGATACCACTTCTGCCTTTCTTCCGCTATGTACCCGGAGGGGCCGGAGATTTTGCATCGGCAAGGAGAGATAGTCGTCAATGGTGATGTCAAAAGATGGTACCGACAGACGACCTGTGCTTGGCAGTCTTTGGCTGTTAGCCTATTCATGCTACAATTTTCAACACCATTGCCACTTTCCGAAGGAAAACTTGAGATTCTTATTTTCACGGCTGAAAGTACGTAAATGGAGAAAATCCGACCGCCAAACCTGACAGTTTGCCAATACCACGAATCCACTTTGCATAGAGATAATTTGAAGTGATGGCATTCAGCACGTCTTTATATTGATTTTCGTAGGGAGCTTTAAAAATTAAAGCTTAAAGCACAGTTCATAGTAGATACAGTTCCTTTATTGTGACATACCTGACTCTTTTGAAACTTTTAAGTTCATTCGATGAAATCGCATTTTTTTTTTCGTGTGTTCAGGCCTGTTTAATTAAATAAGTTAAGTCTAACTATACTGTCGGATCTCAGACCTGTTCGATTGAACTTTTGGAAATTGTCGGGATCAAACGGTTAGACAAATACCTATATTTGATGGCGCAAAACCGACAAGCCAGCTGAGCTTTGTCCTGGTGATATTGTGGCCCTTCTTGGCAAGGGCCCTTGTCAGGCTGTAGTTAGAAGAAACGAACCTGCAATCAGATCTCGCTAGAAAAAAAATCTGAGCTTACGTATAATAATTTAATAATATATATTATCGCCCTTGTTGAGGGTGATAGCGGAAAAATTTGGCCCGCGGGTGGCATGATAGGCTGATATCGCCCGAGCGCAGTGAGGTTGATATTTTTGAATGGCTGTCGAGATTGTTATTCCGATATCAACCGAGATGGAGGTATGTTAACTATTATAACTTTTTCGAACAGGTATTGACAGTTATAATATGCTTTATAACTTTTTTGAACATGTTTTTCTATTCCCACTGACGCAGTATTCCCTAAGATCATGGTCAAACTACACTAGGCTTTTGTCTGCGCAAAATAGGGCACCGAAGTGTCTGTAGACAAGTAGATTAAAAAAAAAGCTTTTCGGGGCTGCAAAAAAAAAGTAAGAACATTTACGAAATTCTGAATACTGGTGTTTCAAATCCTCACGGGCGACCGCACAACGTTATGCGAATCTGCGCAAAACAGTAAACGCTGTTCCTCAAATCTATGCCGTTTATGAGCCTAGTGCTGGCCTAGTGTGACCAAGGGTCTAAATACATTCCGATTGTGTTCACACGCGTTTAGTATATTTGATACCAGGCAGAAGACTTGATAGCTTCGCGCGAGAAGTTTGAAATCCAGCGAGAACGTGCATTACGATAATCACGTGCTGTTTGAAATTTATAATAGATCTTTCCTCACTCAGAGACAGAGTGAAGTGCTCATTAACTACCATTTTGGAAAGTAGGATGTTGTTTCAGTTGACAAGCTGTATTTTCAGTGGAAATCTGAATGTGAAAAGGTATGACATAAGCCAAAGGCATAGCCATAGGCTGGTTTTCTAAGAGAGTAAAATGTTCTGTCATTTTTTTCAGTGCTGAATAACTAGCTTCTGGAAATCAAGGGATAGTAGGATGTTGTTTCAGTTGACAAGCTGTATTTTAGTGGAATCTGATTGTGACAAGGTATGACCTTGGTCATAGACTGGTTGTCTAAAAGAGTAAGAAGTTCTGTCATTTTTCAAAATTTATTTTAGTTCTTATTTTATTTATTTTTTTATTTAAGTATTTTTTTTATTGAAAGTATTGTTTTTTAATTATTTTTTGGAGGTCAGCTTCTACTTGTCCGTATTTGAGGTAAAGTGCTTGATGAATTCAGTATTTGAGGAAAAGTGTTCGATGAACATCTGCGGAGGCTGTTACGGCTTCGTATCATGCTCTCTGGAGGCTGATATGATCTCTCATCCAACCTATTGAACCTCCCTGAAATATATTGTCAAAATATAACAACCTGTGGGGCATAGGAAGATATGCATTGCATACCTGTTCGAGAAAAGTTGTTTATTCATAACCTCAAACGGAAAAGAAGAAAAAGAAATACAAAAACTTGTACAAAAACAAAATTAATGAACAGAAAAAGCAATCAGAACAAACGTTTAGGAGGATGGTAAGGGCTTAAGCGCAGGTAAGCCTCCTCATTCAACCTAGAATAATGCTTCCTATACGAAGTTAGTATATCCGTTGTGAAGAATTTCAGAACAATTCTACGGTTCCTATACGAACGAGGAAAGTATAGTAAAAATGTCACGTCGATCTTGGTTACTGAAAAGCGAACGCAAACCAGACAGAAAAATAATCGAATGGTCACAATACGTTCAATACAGTCTAGCCAAAGCCTTGCGCGAAAATCCGTTTAGCTTTTGATCAAAAGAAGACGTCTTGTGAAGTTGCTTTTGTCATTGTTTCTAGAGGCCTTTTGCCCTTTTTATGCGTTATTTTGATCACCTTAAAGGACCCGTCGTGTCCATAATGCCAATGGAACCTTCGTCCGTAATTGCATTAGATGATTCTTAAACCCAGAGACACAAATTTCATATGTTATATTCAAAGCCCGCTAACGATATCACTAATCTTCGCACGTGCCATGATTCACTATTTTCCATGCGCATTATACTGCCGACAAGTGTTGGGCGTATCATGCTATTGGTGCGTAAAACTGGTTAACTTTGCCGAGTTTTTGCTATAAGTTAGTGGGCCCGGGAAAAGGCATAAAATTGCCAAAGCCGTGGATAATGTGTTAAAAGCAGAGCCTAGTTTTACAGTATTCAAATAGTTTTGAATACTGGAACATAAACAGTAAACAGTGAGAGGTGTGCTTTAACAAGATTTATTTTCTTTAGCCAACGGCAGTGGGATAGAATGTTGCACCCAGTACGGCGATTACGTTCCGCCGAATCTGAAACATCCCCATTGCTTCGTGGTCGATATTTTGCCGAACGACCCGTTTTACTCGCGATATGGTGTCAAGTGCCTGAACTTTGTGAGGTCCATGGTAGCTCAGCGTGCTGACTGCGCGTTCGGATACGCCGAACAGCTAAATCAGGTAAGTTTGTGAAGGCAAGGCGTCGGGTCTCAGACTACCAAATATCTTGGTCTTCCGCACGGATAACCGAACCTTTCAAGATACCATCAAAAGGCCAATGGCTATGACGCATTGTATTATTATTATTAATCTAGTTGTTGCTATTAATCTAGCCGCAATTCAACGTTTCCAGACGTCTCTTTCTCACATCTCCTGCTAGCTCCAGTCAGAACTGTCAGTCACTCTCCCCTTATTTTTGTTTACGTATCCCTTCCATTTACATATTTATTTATTAGTCCAGATCTGTTGCCACTGTGAAACCCGTCCAGATTCCCGGATCCGTGGGGTCCATCGTCCTTGAATTCAGGACGTTTCTGGTCTATCTTCATTTTCCGGGTTCACCTAAAAACAAAAATGTGAAATCTGGGACTAAAATTTGGGTTCAGATCGGGTTCAGCTTTATATGTTCTGATCCGTTGGATCAGAACATATAAAGCTATGCCAGAATAAATGACTTGATAAAAACCGCCCTTTAGACGATATTCAGAACGGCGATGCAAGCTTCGCTGAACTAGGTAGGCTTCGGCTGTTACTAGAAATGGCGTTTCAGGATAAATGGCCCGAGAATATTGTTTTCAAAAATACTCATACTTAACTCGTGAAATTGGGGATTCTCTTGGAGCGTGTTCCACCCCTCTACCAATAGTAACTATTAGTTATTATTTCCGTTCCAGCCTCACGAAAAGTTACTACGCTGACCGTTCTAACCTTCTCAAAATAATAACTAATAGTAACTATTTGCTTACCACGCTCGGGAGCGTAGTAAGCGTAGTAACTACGCATCTCTGTAACGTGATTGGTCGGATGAGCCCGCGGCCTGATATTTGACCGAAAAAGTATGAAAGCGTTCCAGCCTAGCGTAGTAACAACGGTAAGTAGGGTGGAACACGCTCTTGGTAGAACTTGCCGACTCTGGCCGGTCTTCGCGCGCGCAAAAATACAAAACAGCTAAAGACCCATCGCACTCCCGTAGGGAAAAAAGGTGCCCGGATTCCCGAGTCCGGAAATTTGGAACAACATTCCGGACACGGAAAACGTTACGGAAATCCGGAGATATTCCTGAAGCGGGATTTCCGTGACGGTTTCCGTGCCCGGAATGCTGTTCCAAATTTCCTTACCCGGAATTCCGGCGTACATACAGGTACTCCTGAAGCCGGATTTCCGTAACGTTATTCGTGTCCGGAATGTTGTTCCAAATTTCCGGACCCGGGAATTCCGGCGTACGTACAGGAATTCCTGAAGCCGGATTTCCGTAACGTTTTTCGTGTCCGGAATGTTGTTCCAAATTTCCGGACCCGGGAATTCCGGCGTACGTACAGGAATTCCTGAAGCCGGATTTCTGTAACGTTTTTGGTGCCCGGAATGCTGTTCCAAATTTCCTTACCCGGGAATTCCGGAACACAGGAATTACTGAAGCGGGATTTCCGTGCTTGGAATCTTGTTGCAAGTTTCCGGACTCGGAATTCCAGCAATAAGATCCATGTATTTCCGGGGCCCGTTTCTTGTTCCGTTCCATGAATTCGGGCAGAAGAACCGATTCCGGATACTCAGACAAGAACGGTCACTGCTCAACCGGAAATCAGTACCAGTTACGCCAAGATTTCCGCCTCGTATTTCCTTCCAGAAAATACGAAACAAAAATCGACCCGAAGTTTGTCTCAACTTGGAGGAAGCATTTATTATTATCTTACCACAAAAACTTGGAAAAAAATCATTTCTTCGTGGTGGAGTTTGTCGCTTGCCGACACGCCTCTTTTAAAACAGAAAAGAGTGCTCGGGCTCCTCTCCCCTCGAACTTGTAGGCTACTTCAGGAAACCTGAAAAGGAATAATTTCTAGAGTATGACCCATGTAATCTTTCGGATTTTGAAAATTACTGGAAACTATATTTCACCCAGAAATGATTTTCCATCTGAACTATACTATACGATTTTACGGCAGCTTTGAATTCAGAGATGTACTAGTTGACAATCAGACTAGTGTATTGTACCTCGCACTCGTACTGTTTACTTTTTATGCTCCAATATTGAAAATACTATATACTGCAATAATAGATACTGCTGTTGACATAGTACCCTCGGCAGTTTCAAGAGATTCACCTGGCGATTTTTAAGTAACAAGACCAAGGTGTTGATGGGATCCCAGAAATTTAATATATGATGTTGACAGATCAATATTCTTTACTTATAGAAACAGATCAAAGTTTCAAGCCCCTCGCGAAGCCCTTCTAGCAACCGATTCTTACTTACGAGTCCATCTCCCCGTCATAGACATGGTACCGTATCGTTCTTACCATGAAATACACTGGTAAAAAATAAAAGGTATACCAACTAGCAAAAGTCTGCAACCCCTCATCACCAAAGATTCTAGCAACTGATTCTCACTCACAAGTCCACGTCTTCGTGATAGACGTGGTACCAAATTGTTCGTACTATATAAAGCACATGAAACAAATTGTAGGTACACCAAGTAGACAAAACTGCTAACCCCTCATTGCTGAAGATGATTATGGTCTAAAAGCCTATTGTCAGACCATAATAATACTCCGGTTTTGTGTCATTCACTTTACGGGTTATAAAATTCATTCATTCATTCATGCATTTGAGACCATTAGAAGTCCCCTACTTGTCTCACAATTGGGATTGGCCTATTTTTGGTTTCAGTGTGTACCCTACTACTGAAGTTTTCAAGCCATCTAAACTTTCCAACTGTTATATAGACCGCAACCACCTACTCTTTTCCCATATACCAACCCCTTCGACCTTCGATTACCCCCTAGCTCTCTCTCTTACGCTAATTGATTAGGCGCTCTGCACGCAGAGCCATACTACATGAAGAAAAGGGGTAGCCGAAAGTTGGTTGACAAACTTTGTGTCCGGTTTTTGCCGGATTCCGGGTGAACTACTAGTCCGGTGAGAAAATAACTTTCATATTCGGATTCAGCATGTCTCCTTACCCCTAAATCAACTACCTCAAAAGATTTTAAAAAAATATGTTGCCCAAGGATCCTTCCACCAAGTTTCATCAAAATATCTCAATCCCTTTTAGAGTTATTGCGATATCAGACGGACAGACGGACGGACCGACAGATCGACAACTTTTGCGATGTCACAGGTATCCCTCCACTTTTTAGCAAAGTTTCTACTTACGTACCCACAGTTCTGCAGCAATCAGGATTCAGGAAGTGTCCAACTATGCCCGATCAGTAACTCTGCATGCGGTAACATATTCATCTCTCTGAAAGAAATAGGAGCATTTTATTAATAATTTCTATCTCCCTTCCAATAAATACTTGCCCAAAACAAATAATGCATATCCAGTTTTCCCATTTGAATCGATTTTTCAGTATTAGCCACTGATGTCTAGTATTTTTTGCCAATCATATAACCGAACAGTTCGAAATTAGAATTACTGTTATCAATTGATGCAAGCCACACAGAAACTTTTTTCTTTCACTGATAGATAGCTAAAACTTGCAGACTTCTGTCTACAATATTCTTTACCACACTGCTAAATTGTTCAAACCAGTGGTTAGGAGAAGAAGAATTTACTACTTTTTTCTACTTCACTACTTTTTCAGTTGATCCTACTTTTATTGCCAAAAACAAAAACTGCATAACAGTTAGCTGTCACTAATGTGTTGTTTTCAAGTTATTCTCCTTCTATCTGACTGTTTCACAAGCGAGAAACAAAACCACCACTTGAAGTTTTTCTTACAGGGCCGATCTGTTCGAAAACGCTAAATACCAAATACACTACTGTATTCACTAACAAGAAATGTGCAATTTAAATAAGTACTTCTTCTTCTTGATAGTGTGGCATTTACCAGGCGTTGGTAGTTAACACCTGTATAGGACACATACAACTATTTTAGGTTTTTCACAATTTTTATCTGCCAAAATCAGTACAAATATTTTACTTTCCATACATTAGCCTACGCCACGATCCTCGGTAAGTATAAAAATTCACATTAAGAAATTGCAAGATTCTTATTGCAAGCTTTTATAGAATGTTTTCAGGTGGCCGCGTTAAAACTTGTACAGAGCAAAAGTATAGTCGAACTGAATTACTGAAAGAGGTAGGCTAACCCCAGCTAATCCCGATTGGTTTGCAAAAAGAAAGATGAAACCAAACAGCATGCTTAAATACCATCTGTTTTCACAGTACACACACTTTTCCAACTTACTTTTGTGCCAAAAAAGTTAGCTGTGTGCTGATAAAAGTGCTGACCGATAGGCTACCTAGCCTAACCTAGTTTGTTATTTTTTCATTTCAATCTGACTGTTAAATACATCCCAAGTAGAGAAGCAGTTGGATTTGTGGTCAAATTAGCATACCTATACTGTAAGAAAGAGCAGGCTTGAACTGTGGATTTAAACATACCTTTTTGTTAGACCATAAACCATCCGGGCAGCCGCAGCTTCTTCTGTCATAACATGGTCCATGAAAAACTGTAGTAGACAACGAACAGAACTGTTGAATCCATTGCAAGGAGCTTGATCGTTCCCCTCTCTGTGCTACGTTCTATTTCCCGAAAAGATCAGACGTCCTCCTTCCTTCCTGTTGTTGTTGTTGTTTGAAGGTTGACGTCTCGCGAGCTTCAGCTCATTCACGCTCGTGCCACTAAGTTTGAATGACTTTTCTTTCTTTCACCACTTTTGATAATCAATTTGACTATTTAGTCGATATACTTTTCGCCTATCGGCTGTCAATACTTTAAAATGAGGGGGTCTTTCTCAAGACGTCGTCTGAATCTGGGTAAGCGTTCCTCACTGTATCTTCTTATCCAATTTTCAAATCTCGTCTTCACTCACCAATCTACGACAATATTAAATTTCATTAAAACATTAATTCCTCTGGGGTCGTCTAAAATACACATATTAACTATTTACAATTTAAGTCATCTTAACCTACAGTATCCTATACAACTTTGTACTTTTTATAAAATTTCCCAAATATATCACAGACAATTTTCTGGCCCATGCCGGGGCATTTGAGTGGCCAAGGGTTGACCGTAGGGTAAAAGCACCAAATTTTCTGATCATATTTCCTTTCAGGATCACTCGTTGGGCATCATACTTTTTACACGCTAATAAGATGTGCCTTACATCTTCTACTACATCACATTCACTGCATTTATCGGATTCAGATTGGTTCCATCTGAACAAAGTTTTCCTTGTTTTTGCATGGCCAGTCCTCAACCTGAATATTGTTGATGCAATTTTTCTTTCTGGGTGGATCAAGTCAGCCGGGGGCTGTCTGCACTCATACAGGCTTAATATTGGGTTTTGAGATCTTCTTGCAAATTCTTCTTGTTCGTTTTTTATCAGCGACAGCTTATACGCATTTAAAAACTCCGCAACTGACATTTTAGCTGAAACTTCTTCACCGTGTACACTTCCCCATTTGGCTAATTTGTCAGCCATTTCGTTGCCACTAATTCCAACATGGGCTGGGACCCATGTTATTATCACAGAACTTCCATTTTCTTTCAGCTCATTCACAGCACATTCTATCTTCAGAGCTATTTCTCCGGCTGAGCTCTGGGACTTCGACAGGTAATCAATCACAGACAACGAGTCGGAACATATTAACCATTTACCAACTCGGCCAAACGATTTTATAAACTCTAATGCTTTAAATATTGCAATCATCTCAATAGAGAAAATTGATAATCTCTGGGAAACTTTAAAACCACATGACAGTCCTGACCCAGGGATAACCACCGCACAACCAGCCCCCTCATTCGTTCTTGAACCGTCCGTATACACGTGGGTATAGTCATTCAGTTGTCTTGCTAAATGAGTCCACTCGTTCTTTAATACTGCACTAGGCATATTATTTTTACCATCTCTACTTGCTAACAGTAGCCTAACTGTTTGTCCTAGCCCAATTGTAGTGTGTCCTTCCCCATCTATCAGTATATCTGTAGTCGGAAGTGGAAGCCCAACTTCTTCCATCATCTTTGTGAATTGAACTACAGCTGGGGCAATGCCTTTTTCGTATCTGATATCCATGTTTAGAGGACGGATTATCTCTTCTGTAACAAGGTGTAATGGTTGTCCCATCTTTTTCGTGAAATAAACAACTTGTAAGGTCTTCCTCCTTCTTTCCAGGGGGGCAATACCCAATTCACAATATATGGCTGGGATAGGGGTGGACTTCAAACAACCTAGGGATCTCCTTAATACTGTGTGCAGTGCAGTGTCCAGCTTGGATAAACTATTTTTCTTTGCTTCTCTGTACAATAGGCTTCCATAGTCTAGCTTACTAATAATCACAGCCTTCACTATTTGGGCAACAACTGAGTATGGGGCTCCTCTTTTTCCCATTGACATAACATTTATCAGGTTCGCCCTACTCTTGATACTTCCAATCAGGTACTGTATATGATCATTCCAATTTAACTTTGAGTCCAGGATCAGCCCTAGATAGCAAACCGTCTCTTTTTTGGGGATTGGCAGGCCTTCAATATAAACGGTAGGTGCACAATTTTCATTTTTCTTCGAAAATAGAATGCATGCAGACTTTGCAGGTGAGAAAGACATCTTGTTATCTTCAGCCCAACTTGCCAAGTGGTCCATTGCCTTTTGAGTAGTCGCTCTTAAAATGTTCCGGTCTCGCGATGTAACAGCAGTGGCTATGTCATCAGCGTAAAGGTATAGCCTACATCCTAACACTGTTTCTAGGTTTATGTCCCTACAATACACTAAGAATAACAGGGGGCTTAACACCCCCCCCTGTGGAACCCCTCTATCCTCTTTTTTAACCGGTCTAGACTTAGCATCTCCTAAACTAACTTCTATTTCTCTATTTGAAAGGAATTCTTTTATCCAATCAACTATATTTCTACTAATACTCAACTTCCTTAACTTCTCTATCAATATCTCTACATCAACTTTCTCAAAAGCGGATGTCATATCTAGTACTACCACCATTGTATCCTTACCTTGTTTAAATCCCTGTTTTATTTGGTTTTCTAGTCTAATCAATGCGTCTGTTGTGCTTCTATTTGGTAGGAATCCCATTTGCTCTGGTTGGACACTATTTTCTATGATAGGCAGGATCTTCTTCTTGATTAAGTGTTCTAATAGCTTGCACATGCACGATGTTAGGGCAATGGGTCGGTAGGAGTCTGGGGATTTTGGGTCCTTATCAGGTTTTGCAATTGGCACAATTGTGGCTTTTTTCCAGATCTGTGGGATGGTGCTTTCAGAGATTGACCTGTTAAACATATGTAGCAATACTTCTGCTGCCCGTGGGGGGAGATTTTTCAACATCTGATTGTGGATCTTGTCTGGCCCAGGTGCTCCACTGTTCAGTTTATTTGTAGCTTTTTCCCAATCCTCGAATGTAAATGGGCTCTCATCGGCCTGGGGCTGCTGGTTGGGGCTACTCTCACCTGAAGGGTTATCCTCCACTGTAGTTTGCATTCCCTCGTTGTCTGACTGGTTACTGTTTGGAAGAGGGTCCTGACTGCTTCTCTTCTGAGGTGTGCTCTGAAACTTTTCTAGGAACAAATTCAGTTTTTCTTCGACAGTTGTGGCCATCGTGCCATTTTTGGTCATGATTGGAGGCAGTTTCCTTCGCCGTTTTTGACCAGTGTAGATCTGGAAGTTTCTCCATAGTTCTCTCACAGATGTGGATTTGTTGAACTTATTTTCTATCAGTTTGACCCAGTTGTTCCTTGTCTCTTCTATGATTGTTCTTCTTAGTTGGGCCTGCGTCCTATTCATTTCGGTCTTGTTTTCAGCTGTTGGATTTCGTCTGTATCGGTTTCTTGCTTGTTTCCTATGTATGTATGCCTTCTGACATTGAGAGTTCCATCCAGGGGTAGAGTTCAATGTCTTCTTCTTCATATTTACATAGCCAAATATCTTCTCACTTGTTTCTATGATGATTTTTGTTGCTTCATTGCACAATTCGTCCACAGAAACGTTGAGGTCCGTTTTAATTAATTTCTCTTCTACTTCTGCTTTCCATGTTGGCCAAAGGTCGTCTCTGAATCTCCATATAGGGACATTACCATATCTATTCGTCTGAGTAGCTATTTGGAGGATTGAAGTTATTGGGAAGTGGTCTGAATCAAACTGTCCTGGGATAAATATATCTGAATCCTTAGCTAAATCAACTGATGACATTGTTAGGTCGATTGTAGATGTTTTTCCGGTTGAGGGATTCATACGTGTACCTAGATTTTTGGGGGTTAATAAACAAAGATTATTAACTGGGTTTATAATCAGGTCTGCTAGTTCATTTGAACGGCCATCTTCTGGGGAAACCGTATCCCACATTTTATTATGGAGATTAAAATCCCCCGCTATAAACTTTTTATCGCAACATTTATCAATCATTTTTTTGAACTGGGCCATGTCAAAGTCGCTAGTAGCTCTGTTATAAAAATTCACAATTGATATCCAATTAACCTCTGAATCTACCTTAACTGATATTATTCCTATCTCATTTCTTCCCACTATTTCATCTTCTATTTCCTTAAATACTATTCCTTCCTTCACCAAAGTCAAAAGACCACCCCCTGCCCTACTTTGCCTGTCCCACCTAATTTCCATATACCCCTTAAACTTTGGTGTTACTTTATCACAACTTAAAAAAGTTTCCTGTAGAAGAACTATATCAGGTTTACTTCTAACTAACAAATTTCTTAACTCAATTACTTTAGGCTTGTTAAGCCCACGGGTGTTCAGTTGTAGTATCTTCAATCTATTCATTTGTTAGTCCGTTTTCCTTTCCTGGTACTTTGTTGCCAATCTTCATCGCCTGATACTCTGCGCTTTGGGATGCGTTCTGTCTGATCCATGCCATCATCACTTTCAGAGTCTCCATCGTGTTTTGACGGACTATTATCTTTCGTTGAGATATTCCTCAGCATTTTCTTGACCTTCTCTTTTTTTGTTGGAGAACAGACTGTAGATTGTAGCATCATGGAGCACAATTCAGTAAGCATTGCTGTGAGCCCAATGACCGTCTTTTGAAGTTCTTCAATTATTAAAGATTGGCTTTTCTCTGGAGTATGCTGTGTTCCCTGAGACCCAGATGACAGACCAGGGGTTGGTTGAGTAGCACCTGTGAGGGCATCTTTGTAGGTTGGTCCCTTTGTCATTGATTTCCTGACGGAGTCAGCATGTGTGATGTAGACCTTACATGTTTTGCTGTTCGCTGAGTGGGGTTCTTTGCAGTTAGCACATAGAGTTTTCTGATCAATTCTTGATTTATCTTTCTCTGGGCACACGGTGAAGTTGTGCTTTCCCGAGCACAGTAGGCACCTATCAGAACCCCAGCAGTTAGCTGCAGAGTGTCCAAACTTTTGGCACTTAAAACATCTCATTGGTTGTGGTATGTATTGCTTCACAATTGTCACAGCGTTCCATATTGGGATTTTTGTTGGGAATGTGGTGTCTTCAGAAAACTCGATAGTGACTGAGTATGTTACTGCCACTTTACCATTTCTTGGCACAGCTTCTGGGTTTAGGACAGTTGCTTTTTTCACCTTCTCATTTGATTCTATTTCCTCGATGATGCATTTCGGGCTGATATCAGGGTTTCTTGGGATGAAACAGATGCCCTTTCTGTTTTTTATCTTCCCTGACCCATCTCTTTGCCTCATTCGAAAAACAACTTCCAACTCGCTTATCTTCACACCTTTAAGGTTCAACAAAGATTGGGCGGCTCCTTCACTCTTCACCACTATTTCGATCGATCCACCTGGGCCTAAACTTGGGAGTACAATTCCAAAATCCTTTCCTAACTTTCTAGTCAGAACTAGTCCTAAATAACCTATGGCAGTCCTAGGTAAAGGTCCAAAGTCATTGTCGTCAACTCTTGCATTAGCCAACACACATACTCTAGGGCTTGGGCCCACGTCAACCACACTTCCCGGTATCCCCCCCTGGGTCTGGGACAGCCTGGGCTGTGTCATTCCCCTGAGAGAACCAGTTTGTCAAGATAGCCTACAATTAAATCACACTAAAATATCACAATTAAAAATTACAAGACCTCCAGAGGAATGAAAACACTACAAACCACTTAATATGGCACCAAAATCGACTTTTTGCACACTTATTCCAACGATTCAGCTTTCAATTTATTTCCAGTGGGAAAAGATATCATCACAGAACGATCGTCTTTTCTTCCCCCCTCCTTCCTTCCTTCAAATGTCTGGCGTTTGCCATGTGATGTTTCAAGTTCAATTTGCGCGGGAGCAAGTCGCGACGTGGTCTTAAGAAAATCCCGTTTAGTTATCTAAAAATCCTTAACATTTCATTTTTTATCAAAGAAAAGTTAAATAGAAATCCAAAATTGTTTTATGTAAACATTATTTTAGCCCGCATATTTATCTGCACTAAACGGATGTGTCATTGAATTTTATTTGCTGACTTTCTAACACTGGTGGTGGGACAGAATTTTACGAGTACACAGCAGGACACAGAAAATACCATACAAAATAACAAAATAAGAGCAGGCCACGAATAACAGTTGAGGTCTTTACCTCTTATAATGTCCGTAAAGTTAAGTCTTCACTTTCCGGAATCTGGTTTCCCAGATTTTCCGAGATTTTTTTTGAATTTCTTCTGCGATACTTAAAAATTCCGGAAATCTGGCAGCTCAAAAGCTCCTTTTTCCGGATTATGTTGATATACTTTCGGACCGGTTCACATTCCAGATGCAATTTACAGAAGACGTCGAAGAATAACCTGGAAGCCCAGATTCCGGAAGTTCCGGGAGGTGAAGACCGGACTTAATCTGGGCTTGCAAAGTAGGCTATGGGTTGACCACTTTTTCAAAGACAAAATGGGACGTAAAATCCTAGCAAAATTAGTCCGGTGCGAAGAAGCTTATGTACTTCCAGATTTCCGTAAGTTTTGGAGAAGATATTTCAAGATAATCCAGATTCCGGGAAGTGAAGCCCGGTGTAAATATATGGTATTTTGTTTGGTGATCGAAATAAGTCGAACGGAAGATTCGGAACTCCCGGACTCAATTGGTGATTTGTAAAGAACCTTTTGTGAAAACCTCATCTTCGTCTTCAGTTCAAGGTAGCAAATCAAACACTAAAGTTTTCCTGAGACGTTGCCAAATGCTCGGAATTCCGGAAGTCACTTGAACCAAAGAATCGCATTTTAGAGAACCGAACTGCGGTCACAGAAAAAAAAAATACAGTAAGCACATACTCAGGAGAAATACTGAGCTTAATGTCATCTTTCAAGAAGAATATTGAGGAGAGTCAATGGGTCAAGTTTCCAGAAACAGAGAACCATAACAATAGGTTTATTGTATCTATAATAAAATTGTAATGAGCCTGACATGCTACGGGAGTTAAATATTTCGGACTTGGGCTTGGGGAGGAATACATTTCTTGCTAACATGGTAACAGAAATATGCAGCGCCTATAAAAGGACATTCAACAATATCAAATTCCCCAACATTTGATGTTTGTCTTAATTCTTAAAACCAAATTGAATCTGTATTTCCTGACAGCTGCAACGGTACTTTTCCTGTCGCCAAATTAATAATGGCAACACAATTCCGATCGCAGTTACTTATTTACTTTCGCTAAGTCGCTGTTTGCTACAAATATTGGATGTCTTGTCTTCATTAATTTGTGTTTCCTGTCTTGATCGAAATGGGTCGTTATTGAGGACATGAATGTTTTGTACTTGAACTGAAAGTATCTTCATGATTAAGTTTTTTATTTGCAGTTGCTCTGGAATTCCTTAATACGGAATTTGATAGTTCTGGAATTCCGTACAGAGGTCGACAAAATGCCGGATTCCGGGTCTGGAATTTCAGAAAAACTTTCCAGATCGGGAATTCCGCGAAAGATCGTGGAGTAACGGAATTCCGTGAAGACACCCAAGCTGATGACCAGGAATTCCTGGCTCGGCGCGGAATTCCGGAACGTCGGTCCCGGAATCCTTGAACACTCAAGGAATTCCGTAGATAAACCCCGGAATTCCGTGTTTTTTCCCGGAATCCGGGGCTTTCCACGGATTCCGGGCACCTTTTTTCCCTACGGGCTATTTACTCATCTACTTCCAGTATTTAAAAATAATTGAATAATTTAAAATTAGGATCTGCTTTCAACAGATTACCTACGGCTCTCGCTGTTTTAAGTCTTTTTCGAGACCCGTTGACTTACAGCGAAAACAGAAAAAAATTTCCATGGAGAAAGTATCGCCCTTGATTCAAAATACTTTTTCTATTTTATAGAAGTGGGTAAATAAAAAGATTCATTCAGTACCAAGTGATAGGCTGCGAGTCTTGAAGTTCTTCATTTCAGGTATCCCACTGGCTAGATGGCTCTGTAATATACGGATCAAGTAAAGCAGAATCCCGTTCACTTCGAGCATTCAAAGGCGGTCGGCTACGTTCTGCCATGCACGGAGGTTATGAGATGCTACCAACAGATGTCGACAGCGGACCGTGTGTCGGGTCGGGAAAGGGGTACAGGTGCTTTAAAGCTGGTGAGTAGTAGTTACTTGGTCGACATTCCTCAGCACAGCTAGGAACTTGCGTGGAGCGAGTCTTTCCTCAGCTCAACTAAAGAGCGAAGTGTTTTGTCTAGGCTACCGTACAGAACGCTGGCTCGTGTTCGCGCGTCGCTGGTGGATCCAGTGTCGCCTAGCGACTTCGCGCCTTCTCAACTGCGTATGGGGATGGGGTAATGATGAGGTTGGACAATTTTCTAAGGGGTATAAGAGATGTTTGGGGGATTTTGTGGACTGGTGTAATGGATTTAGATGAGTGAGTCATGGATAGTCACAAGAGAAGGGAGACTTCCCTCCTTGTATGCCCAATCCTAAATGACAGGGAGGCTGAAGTAAGAGCAGGATAGAATACTATCCGGCGCGTACTTAATAGCCGAGTAGCAGATAGTATGGTTTTCAACCAAGAACAGGGAAGGTGTAAATACTAGGAGATCATACAGGGATGAAGTTGAGCGAGGCTGAATTAAGAGCAGGATAGAAAACGATGCCATGGCGAGTGAAAGAGTCTCTCTCCGCTATAGCACAAGCTGATGAGCCACAGACCGGGAAATGCTGCGGCATACTACGTAGTGGCTTATTTGTGTCCTCTATGGGCGTTAAGCTTTAGCTAAGAACGCATGTTAATGATAATATAGAATACTTCCATCTGTGGAATAAGCGGATTGTCTTAGGGCACTTTTGCTGGGACTAGTACTTTTTAATATCTACATTAATGACTTGTGTCGTGCATAGCGCGTTATGACACGAAGATCTGTAGGTGACACCAAGATCTGTAGGGTCATCAACAGTTCTTAGGGTTCACAGATACCCCAACATATGAATTTTACTCTGGCGTATGAAAGTCAACGTCGTAAGAAGCAGTCCTCTTCGACTGGGACCCTCTGACTTTAAAAGTTGCTAGACTTTCAGCGGCCTTATGACTCCTTAGCTTCTAACCTGACGTGATCTAGGTATCCTGGTTGATGGGAAACTATGTTTCTCATCACGATTCCACAAGAATGTGTATAAGTGGAGTTTTGCAAACATAGTTGTTTGTCCTTACAGCCTTACCGAAGATTTGGTTAATGCTGAATCGACTAACAATTTTCAGGTGTGTTGTAAATAAGATTTGTAATTCTGCTCAAAATAACCAACCCGATTTCTTCGAGTTTTGTAGAGGCGAAACTCTACAAAACTACAAAACCGTTCAAGATGCAATTGTTTATTCCATTCGTTTTAGCTCAGTTTCTAGAAATGTGTGAACACACACACACGGGTTGTGCGTGACACTTTCATTTGCGAGCCCATGAGCAGCAAGTGTAGAGCTGAAGCCTGAATTTTACTTTTTGTGATTTCCCAGATATCTTCTTTATCCTCAGCAGCTCTTTTGGTTGTCCTTTTAACTGCAAGTTGGGTTTTTGATCGCCTGTGCAAGTTCCCCCGTGAGTTCGCCGTTGCAGCATAATTTCCGTTTTTACACTCAGTTTGCCTGACGCCTGACCCCTTCGCCGTTTGAAGACGCAGGTGAACAAAAACGGAAAATTAGCATCCCGGCAAATCGTTCATAAAATCGCAAAGTCAGTAAATGGTGAAAAGGCCATTCTTGTAGTCAAGGAGATACAAGCTGTAATCATCCATTTGCAAACGCACTTTCCTTTTTTGGGGGGGTTAATTTAGTCAAGACAGGCGAAATCGGACCGGGAACTGTGTCTGCGACACAGTTTGCCGTTTCACTCGCAGGTGTTGTAGAACCGAGACCTTCGGTCTCCTCTTCAGCAAAAACTACAAGCAAACTGCGAACTCGGAAAATGATTTAAAACGAGAAATAAGAAGAACTGAGATCAGGAACGGCAATCAAAAACGCAACTATAGGCTATCTTGTGACTGTAGTCAGGTTTAAGGTCCGACGCTTGTCTCTGGGACACTCGGCTTGGTCATACAGGTAATTGCCAACTGCGGCGTAACTCTCAAGAGAAAAGACCAGAGGATCTGCGTTCTGTAAAAGGGTTTCAGAAACAGGATGGGAGTATTTTGGACGCATGCTTGTGGAACTCACTTGATAAACCCTTGATATAATCTTCATTATTCTTGGAGGGACTCCCTGCTAAGCTTTGACACGCATGGATTTTTTCTACCGAATCGCCTTGCCGATAGGATTGTTTATTTTGAGCTTCGTCTCGAACGTCTGTATCTCGTTGCCCCAGCGGACTGGAAACGGATCTCTTGTTGCCCTTGCTCTTGCCCTGTAGGAACAAAATTGGCTTCTTCGAAAACAACGCTCTCGACGTCATTCTCCTTATCTTTCCCTACTTATTATTCTAAGAGCCTTCCGCTCCTTTTCAGTCTTCGGCTTTCCTTTGTTTATTTGTTTCACCACCCCTTTTATTTTCAGGAGTTCCAGGCAAGTTGGTTTTTCGAAATGTCAGAACCCGCTTCTCGAAAGGATTCCTGACACTTACTACTTTGGTCTTGGGGAAATCCAATTTACTTCCCCCCTTTCCTGTCTTAACTGATAAGCTGATTTTATTATGAGTCGTCGGATCAGCCCTGCACGAGGGGACGGGGCTTGGCCCTTTCAGCGAGATCGCTTTGTTAGAAACAGCAAACCAATTTCTCCCAGTGGCGTATCTATGCCCCACTCCACGAAATAAAAGTACCAGAAAAAAAATGCAAGGAAATGGGCAGATTACTTACGTTTATTCATGAAATTTCGTTGAATTTTTGGGCCTTCGGCCGAATGTGGTAGATTCAAATTCAAATTAAAATATTTTATTTTCCTCCAAGATCGGAGAGTATAAAATGAAATAAATACAAACTAATTGGCCCAACATATAATACTACAAAAAAAACAATCTGGCCAAAAAATACTAAATGTACTAGAAAATAAAATTATACACACGCGTTAAACTACATTAACTCTCTAACTGCTAAATATAGGTTATGAGTAAAGAAGACATTTTCGACAGAAATTTTTGTTGCTTTTTTCGTATTATTTGAAGTGGATCTTTCAAATGGTACAAATTTAAGTCTAATGTCTAAGCGCGGTTTATAGTCGTTGAATAGTCGATCTCTTTCCCGAATTACAGAGTTGGAATGTAATACAATCTACTTGTCCCATGATAAATAAACCAGAAGTAAATTTTGAATTTAATTAGAAGTCTAGGACTCCAGTGTCTGAGGTTCATCAGCCAACCAGGGCGCACATGGCGGGGGCCTCGTGATGAAAAGGAAATAAAACTGAAGGTTTAATTTGATGGAGCAGACGCCCTTGAGATAGAAAATTTCTAAAAGTAGTGAACTGTAAGACAAAAACGCTCTTCAGCCGGGATTTGAACCACTGACCTTTGGCTTTCTAGACCAATGCTCTACCTCTATTTAATGCTTTACTAGAGCTTTAACTTGATAGAGAAGACGCCCTTGAGATTAAAGGACCTGTCTTACCTATAGTACTAACGCAACCTCCTACCGTAATGACTCCATCCATTTCTAAATCCGGAGACCCGAATTTCGTACGGTAAATTCTAACCACTCTAACAAAACCTCGCTAATTTCTCACTTGCCGTGTTTTGCTGCCTTCGCTGCGTATCACGCTGTCGACAGTTGTCTGCGAGAAGTTTTTCCATCAGAAATCCGGTTATTTAAATTTGTCCTTGTTTTCCAGCCAAAGCCGTGGGTAGTTTGTTGGAAGCAGATTGTAGTTGAACAGTAAATACTGCGAGGGGTCCTTTAAGTATTAGACTGAGTTTTCACCACGAGTCCCAGCCATATGGGCCCTGGTTTGTTTACGAGGCTCCGACATTGGAGCCCCAGACTTCCATCTCTTTAATTTAGATATACACCCATTTGAATAGGCTACTGTAAAACTTGGCTCTGGTTTTAAACAAATTTTACACGGCTTCGGCTGTTTTAAGCCTTTTCCCAGGCCCATTGACTTATATCAAAACGTCGGCAAAATTCAGGTAACCGGTTTTACGCATCGATAGCATGATAGCGAACACTCGTCGTGTGCGTAATGCGCATGGAAAATAGTGAATCGTGGCAAGTCCAAAGATTAGTAATGAGTCGTTAGCGGGTTGAAAATGTAACATATGAAATTTGGTAAATTAATGAATGCAATTACGCACGCCGAGACCTCGGACGCTCGTTTTTGGATTTCTTGACAATCCAGAATCCTTTGAACTTGTGCAGCTATTGCCCAATAAGCTGGTAGCTTTT
Organism: Branchinecta lindahli; assembly: GCA_023053555.1. NCBI lineage: Eukaryota > Metazoa > Arthropoda > Branchiopoda > Anostraca > Branchinectidae > Branchinecta > Branchinecta lindahli. The sequence continues at coordinate 16,447,149 of JAKZAO010000003.1, forward strand.
CATCCTAACCGTCGACTCTACAGCCATGTAAGAATCGTTCACGAGGCGAAAATGCGAAAGCTAATCGAAACTTTTTGTTACCGAATAGCGTTTGTTCTCATTGGCTTCAGTAAGTTTCTCTCTGGGGAAGGGAAGTGGTCTGAAATCTCGTCGGCTGAAAGTCACTTTGCGTTCTACCGCTTCGCGTTCACTTTTAATTTTGAGATTTTCGAGGCAAACTTCCGCTTGAGAAAGTTTGGAAGTGGGACGCACATCATTCCTGGAATATTGGCCAGTGGTCTTTCAAGAAGTGGAATAAAACTTACAAAGTATCGAGTTTTGGAGAAAAAGGCGGAGTGGGATGTTTTCCAATAGGCTACTCTATATGACCAGGGACCCATACATTTCCTGTAATGCCTCGCCATTCATTGGGCTTGTCAATAAGAGATTTCTGATGCGATCTTGACCGACCAACCGGTAGTTCGAGAAATACCCACGGGGATAGAATACGCGACTATCCAGATAGACAACATTTGGGATTGGCTGCTTGCGCCTTGAGGGAGGAGTCTCTTTGGCGCTCATGTCCAATGAGGCAAAAAAGAACGCCGATTCGACCCAAGCGGAATTTTTGGAAAGTAGGAGTAGGTCGGGCAACATAGCAACATAGAAGCATAGGAAATGACAAGCCCCCTGAATAGCGAGGCATTACAGGAAATTTATGGGTCTCTGATATGACTAAGTCCAAAACACGCCAGTGATCCTCAGGAAGAAGGAGTAAACGTCTCCGTGACGACTCAAACTCAACAACTTACATCCTGTTTCAACCAATCATGGCGATCTTTGGGAGCAGCTGTGTGCCTTTCTTCCGCTAGGTACCCGGAGAGGCCGGAAGTTTGGCATCGGCAAGAAGATATAGTTATCAAGTGTATTGCGACGGATTAGGTACTTCTAAGATTAAGGTACGATTGGTCCTGTTGACAAACTGGCAGATGCAAAGGTTCGATCTCCAAGGGCGTCTGGACTCCTCAGGCATCAAAAGTTTTTCATTACTGCCTGAAAGGATTTATTTATTCGCTTTATGAAACAAGACTCGGTCTACTATTTTCAGCGCTTCGAAATTTCCAAGTCGTCGTAACTTCTCAAAATCGGCCTTGAACCTTTCAAAATGCGAGTACCTGCATTTCAACCCTTCGTCAAACGGTTCGAGATTTCGAATACATCCAAAGCTTCTGTCGCTCCGTCAAAACCGACAAACGACTCCGTCAAACCGACAAATCATCCGTCGTCAAACCGACGGACTCTCTATGGCTTGGCATGACATTCAAATCTTCCCTGTAAAAACAAGAGCTGTAAGCTCATATGGCACTTGCAAGGCTTGGTAAAATGATGAAAGTAGGAATTCGCCAATGCGTGTGTTTGCTGTGATCATTTGTAAGCAAAATCCGACTGTTCTTAAGTGAAAATTGTTAAGTCCCTGATACGCCTGCCAAGTTTCATCGTCCTAGCACATTGTCTAAGCGTCTTGTCAGGATCACCGGAATTCCGGAACCCTCCCTCCAACTCCCCCACAGTACTCGGATCCTGTCCGGTCTTGTCAATTATGTATTTATGGCTTGAGCTTGTTCTTCCCCCAAAGTTTCATCCCGATCCGTCCACTCTGAACATGTCAAACAATTCCCCCCCCAAACTCCCCCCAAAGTCACCGGATCCATTCCTGACTTGAAGTGTGACGTCTGAGACACGAGATCTTTCCAAATATCAAGTTTCATTAAGATCCGGTTCCCCGTTCAAAAGTTATAAATACGTCAACATTCCGGATTCCCCCTCCCTCCCCCCCCCCGGTGGGATCGGATCGGGGAAATGACTATTTCCAAGTTAGTTTGGTCGGGTCCCTAATATGCCTGCCAAGTTCCATCGTCCCAGCACATATGTAAGTATCTTAAGTCGGGATCACCGGAATTCCGGAACCCTCGCTCCAACTCCCCCCACAGTGCTCGGATCCGGTCCGGTCTTGTCAACTATGTATCTAGGGCTTGTGCTTGTTCTTCCCACCAAGTTTCGTCCCGATCCGTCCACTCTGAATATGTCCATGATTTCCGACTCCCCCCTCCAACTCCCCCCAAAGTCACCGGATCCATTCCGGACTTGAAATGTGACATCTGAGACACGAGGTCTTTCCAAACATCAAGTTTCATTAAGATCCGATTCCCCGTTCAAAAGTTATAAATACGTCAATATTCCGGATTCCCCATCCCTCCACTTCCCCCACGGTGGTCGGATCCGGGAAGGGAGTATTTCCAAATTAGTTTAGTCGAGTCCCAGATATGCCTGCCAAGTTTCATCGTCCTAGCTCATCTGGAAGTACCGTAACTCGAGATGAGTGGCCTGACAGACCGACCGACCGACCGACCGACCGACCGACCGACCGACCGACCGACCGAAAAGTGATCGGTATATGGCACTTCAGCGAAGCTGCAAGTGCCATAAAAACTTGCTCTTCGGTTGTTCAAGAAGTGCAAATCAATCCGTATCGCCTATGGGCGCATCGTCTTTTTGCGCTCCTTCTGTTCTATTTCGTTCTGGCATTTTAGGTTCCTTAAAGGGCAGGCTGTCAACGTAGCCTATCTCTTTTGGTTGAATAAGATGACGAAGATGGTGAATTGTATTACACATTGAAACAAAGAAAGTAAATAGTACAGTAGCCTAAGGAAAACAACAAGAGCTGGAAGCTCATATGGCACTTGCAAGGCTGGGTCAGAGGATGAAAGTAGGAATTCGTCAATTTGTGGGTTTGTTGTGATCATTTGTAATCATAATTCTTGAAGTAAAAAAAACGATGAACTCATGGGGAGCACGAAAATGTATATTTTACTCAAAAGTATCGTTTGTACTTATCACTACACTGTCAGAAGTTTCATAACAGATAGCGCATAACACTTTCAAGAATAACACCTTTTCACTTAGAAATAAAGTGTTATGACCAATTAAGTTTACACTATTTCGTGCCTAAATCTCCAACAACACCTTCAATTGGTAAAAATACTAACGGGAACGAAAGAAACATAACATATAACATCCCAAAGTGTTATCTGTTGAAACCGGGCATCCTTCTGTTGTCGTTATGTAACTTGTGAGTCTTGTGACAGTGTAGTCTTTTTACCAATTGAAGGTGTTGTTGGAGGTCTAGGCACGAAATAGTGTAAACTTAATTGGTCATAACACTTTATTTCTAAGTGAAAAGGTGTTATTCTTGAAAGTGTTATGCGCAATCTGTTATTAAACTTCTGACAGTGTAGTGAGGGATCATAGGGATCACGAAAATGTGTATTTTGCTAAAAAGTATTTTTGTACGTTGTGGTTGCGATTAGTACTTTACAAGGAATTATTAAGGAATGCAGTTGTAAGCAAAACCCTTGAGGCAAAAATGATCGCATGGGCTCATAGGGATCGCGAAAATGTATATTTTGCTTAAAAGTATTTTTTGTACTTTGCGGTTAGCATTAGTACTTTAAGGGATGGTCGGATCAGGGAACTGACTATTTCTAAGCCAATCATGTCAAGTTTCTAATTTTCAAGCCAAGTTTTATCGTCCTAGCACGTCTGGAAGTACCTTAACTTGCGATCATCGGAATTCCGGACCCCCTCCCTCTTACTCCCCACAGTGCCCGAATCTTGTCCGGTTCTGTCACTTACGTAAATAGGGCTTGTGCTTGTTCTTCCCACCAAGTTTCATTCCGATCGCTCCACTCCAAGCGTGTCACAAGTTTTCCGGTTCCCCCCTCCGACCCCCCCCCAACCTTCATCGGATCTGGTCCGGACTTGAAACTGGGCATCCGAGACATGTGATCTTTCTACGTATCAAGTTTCATTATGATCCGATCACCCGTTCGGAAGTTATACATACCTCAAGATTCCGGATTCCCCTCCCGTCACTCCCCCCACGATGGTCGGATCGGGAAGTTGACTATTTCCAGGTTAATCTGGTCGAGTCCCTGATTTGCCTGCCAAATTTCATTGTCCTAGTACACCTGGAAGTAACTTAACTCCGTATCACCGGAATTCCGAAACCCCCCTCCAACTCCCCCCAAAGTGCACGAATCCGGTCCGGGTCTGTCAATGACGTACCAAGGGTATGTGCTTGTTCCTCCCACCAAGTTTCATCCCGATCGCTCCAGTCTAAGCGTGTCACATGATTTCCTCACCCCTCCGACCCCCCCCCCCCCCACATTAATCGGATTCGATCCGGACCTGAATTGGGACATCTGAGAAATGACGTCTTTCCAAATATCAAGTTTCATTAAGGTCCGATCACCCGTTTGAAAGTTATGCATGCCCCTAAATTCCGGATTCCGGCTCCCCTCCCTCCCCCCATGATGGTCGGATCGGGGAAGTGACTATTTCTAAATTAGTTTGGTCGGGTCCCTGATATGCCTGCCAAGTTTCATCGTTCTAGCACATCTGGAAGTACCCTAACTCGCGATCACCGGACTGACCGACCGACAGACCGACAGACCGACCGACCGACGGAAAAGTGATCGGTATATGGCACTTGGCCGGAAGGCAAGTGCCATAAAAATTACATCGGGCTTTCGATAACGGGGAAAATGCGCTAGATAGGGGAGACCGGGGCGCCTTCGGTCACGGGGTGCCTCCGGTCACCCCTAATAACTCTTTTTCTGTTTACATATTTTAATGTTAGGTGGCACTGGGGAGGTTGTTTACCCAAGGCACACGTTCGAAGAAAATTTCCCTCAGTTAGCTTCAGCCAGTTTTGCTAGAGTGAGTTTTCGACATTTTTTTTTTGCGGAAAGTAAGTTTCTCTACTTCCATTTGGGTCTAGCCTTCACCGTCTGTTTGGCATGGATTTCGATGATTAAATTTGTGTACAAATAGAAATGATAGGACTAGAGGATAGTGGTATTTCCAAGGAGATATCTTTCTCTGTTTTCGAGTCAGAAATAAAGGTCGAAAAAATGGCGGCTGGGGCACCTTCGGTCGGTCCACGACGGGGCACGTTCGGTCACTGACCAGAGGCGTCCCAACCTGATTATATGTAACCTTATCAGTTCTAAGAGATAAGTCTCTCTACAATTTAATTGTGGTTAACATTGATGCTCCAAGCATAGAATTAAAGTATCAAAAGAGGAAGGGTCAAAAAAGGAAGCAGCAAACGTCTTTGTGCGATCAGTCGACTGATGAAGAATTTATTGTCTCAGTTCATCTGGATGATGACACGGATGATAGTCTACATAGCGTTGACCGGTGATAACGTGCTAACTGAGCCACTTGCACTGGGGACCCTTAGTATTGGAGACTGTGTATTGGTGGAGTTCCAGGGCAAGGGCAGTTCATTGCACTATGTTGGGCTTGTTAAAGAAAAAGAGAACAATGAAGTATTTCTTCGCAGAAAGGACAGTGCATCTACCAAGTTTTTATTCCCGCAAGTAACGGATGAAAGTTGTGTTAATTTGGCTGATGTAAATATGAAATTGCCCATTCCATTCAGAAGTGGGGTCCGGCACCTGTAGCAGAGATGATCGAGTTCAGAGGCGTCCATTTTTCACTATTCCAAAGTCTCCGCTGAAAAGTGATTTCGAAACTTTCCTTTCCAATAATAATAAATGAAGTAATTTTGTAACTTTTGCTTATTTTCATACCCAATAAACGAAGTAATGAGTAGGCTTTGTATATTTAGCCATCTAAAGACAGTATAAAAGAGGTAATTCGTATAATTTTAAGGCTGACCGAAGGTGCCCCAAGCCCGACCGAAGGTGCCCCGGGTTGGTGGCACCTCCGGTCAGAATGGGTCTTCAGCGGGATCACTTTTTTCTTACAATCTGGTTGAGTTCTAAGAAAACTACAAAATAGATTTGGTAGATCAAACGTTGCTCTTCCCTGCGTTCAGCAAGATTTTTCAAAATAACAAACGTAAAATTCTTGGTGGTTGGTAATCGAAAAAGTGGCCGGAGGCGCCCCGGTCTCCGCAATGAAAAAAAAAGGACTATATAGGCCTAAAAAATATTATCTCTGAATTGAAAGTATAAGGTTAAGAGCATAGCGACATGAAGATACTGGGAGATGGTAATATAGAGCTAGAGAATCAACCGGTAAAAGTTATAAGCAACGTGGGAGTTGTCATAACTTCAAGGAAGGTAATAGACAAATTTGCTGCATTTGAAATAAAAGGTCCTGAATTGTTTTAGACCTTTTCGTCCGAACACCGAAAATATGTATTCCCCCTTACTTAAATATTCCTTTCGGTTGAAGAGGCGAGGGAAAGCTTTCAGACGGGAGACCATTCGGGATGATGAATATTGGATCTCCAAAGGTCTTTCTGGAAAGCATTGGAAAGCCCTCGGTTGAATTTTGCTGAGAGCTCGTGGAAAATATCGGTCGAAAATATCAATGAAGACATCAGAGAGGCCTTGGACCGGAGAGAATATAAGAGAGAAGATGGTTCGAAAAGATTTTCTTGGAAGGTCTTTTCTATGGCGGAAGGATGAACCACCCCGCTCTCGAATCTGTGTGGAATGCTCTATTCTTTGCATATGATAAGATATTATATATTACTTAAAGCCAGAGGGCCATCGCACACTAAACAAATACAAAAGCAAACAACCAACTCTTCTAATAAAGCCTAACAAAAACTCTTGTCTTGATTCCAACCTGTCCGCAAGAACCTACCAAGCTGTTTAACCCCAACAGACTTTTCTCCTTAAGCTTTTCAACCAACCATCCTTCCCCCAAAATTCGCTCCCCAAATATCATTCAACTCCACACATTCGCATATTTGGGCAGGAGTAAGGACCGCTAGACCGCAGCTTTAAACTCCCCATATATTTTCTCCGAATTCCCAGGGGGAGGCTATCGCTACGAGCTAACCATCAGTTTTAATTCCTCCTAGAACAACCCTCCCGTAAAAAACATTTCTAAACCCCAGCACTTTGTTATATGCATCCATATATACATAGATAAAAGTATAAAAGGGGTCTCGCCTTTCAAATTACTAAATACTTTAGAATGAATGTGCCGAGAGGAGTTAAAATTCTGTCTACAAGGCAATGAAACCATTGATCGATTCCCACTGGCGATGAGACTACTCCAGGGTCCACTGATTCAGTTTGCAAAACCCCACTTGTACACAATCTTTTGGAAACATGATTTAAGGAGATCGAACTGGTGCCCCATACATGTTGGATTTCCATTTACGCAAAATTTTATATTCGGTATCGAAGTAGGGTCGGACAGTCGTAGCTAGGCCGTGAACTCCTTCCTACTACCGCCATACTCTAGGGAAAAGGTGAGAGTCCAAAGAGCGACATAAACAACAAGACCAAAGGTTTCGATGGGATCCCAAAAATTTAATATTTGACACAGACAACTAGGTCTTGTCTTCGCCAGGCTAATCATCTGAGAAAATCAAGTTCAGATGTACCTGTATAAGCCATATCTGTATGGACGATGCTGATCGAAACTTCCTGCTTTACTTCTGCCACATTTCCGGTTTCGGCCGAATTCCGAGCGAACTACTTGTCCAGCCAAAAAATGATAGTTCCGAAACGAATTCAGCGTATCTCCTATAAAGAACATCTAATCAACTTCAAATAAAACTTTTACTTATACAAAGAATCCGGTTTCAACCGGATTCCGGACGAGCTATATGTCCGGGTAAAAAATGATTGTCATATACGGATTCAGCGTCTCTTCTTACACTTAAATCTGTCATCTAATCAACTTCAAATACAAATTTTACTTTTAACAAATCTTCCGGTTTTGGCCGGATTCCGGGCGAACTACTTCTCCGGCGAGAAAATGGTTTTTCACCATCGTGTTCAGCATGTCTTCTTACCCGTAAATCGAGCATCTAATCAACTTCAAATAAAACTTTTGCTTTTAACAAATTTTCCGGTTTCGGCCTGATACTGGGCTATCTACTTGTCCAGCGAGAAAATGGTTTTCACCATCGGGTTCAACATGTCTTCTTACTCCTAAACCGAGCATCTAATCAACTTCAAATAAAACTTCTGCTTTTAACAAATTTTCCGGTTTCAGCCGGATTCCGGGCGAACTTCTTGTCCGGCGAGAAAATGGTTTTCACCATCGTCTTAAGCATGTCTTCTTACCCCTAAATCGAGCATCTAATCAACTTCAAATAAAACTTTTGCTTTTAACAAACTTTCCGGTTTTGGCCGGATTCCGGACGAACTACTTGTCCGGCGAGAAAATGGTTTTCACCATCGTGTTCAGCATGTCTTCTTACCCCATAATCGACTATCACATTAGCTGTTTTAAAATATTTTGTTTGCCCCTTAATTTAAACCCCCTCCCCCACCCCTAAATGTAGGACTACAGAGCCCGTCTACGAACTCGACCTTACTCTTGACCCAAAGAATCCTCACACCAAGTTTCATCAAAATATCTCATTCCCTTCGAGAGTTATCGTGCTCACAGACGGACAGACGGACGGACGGACGGACAGACGGACAACTTTTGCGATGTCATAGGTATCCGTCACTAACGTTTTGGGATCCCAAAAATCCCCTAAACTGAACCAGTCCGAGCCGAGCCGAACCAACCGATACCGGGATAGTTTTATCCCAAGAAGCGCTGAGATTTACTATAAACTTGCTCCGTAGTGTACCTTATATTTGCAAACCTCTACTGTGCAATTGGCGAAATGCGACTGACAAATTTTACTACCTATCAAATAATTTCCTCGCTGTCATCTCCTTTCCTCATCCCCCGACAATCCCAAGAACCATGCAAGTGGTGTTAATTGCAGGCTGAGCTAGTCGTCCTTTCGGTTTCTCGCTTGTTAAAGCAGAACTGAACGCACACACTGTTCCACTTGTTCATCTCTCAGTAACCTGTGCCAGCACCACACTGTCAGAAGTTTCATAACAGATAGCGCATAACACTTTCAAGAATAACACCTTTTCACTTGGAAATAAAGTGTTATGACCAATTAAGTTTGCACTATTTCGTGCCTAGATCTCCAACAACACCTTCAATTGGTAAAAATACTAACGGGAACGAAAGAAACATAACAGATAACATTCCAAAGTGTTATCTGTTGAAACCGGGCATCCTTCTGTTGTCGTTATGTAACTTCTGACACTGTAGTATTTTTACCGATTGAAGGTGTTGTTGTCGATCTAGGCACGAAATAGTGTACACTTAATTGGTCATAGCACTTTATTTAGAGTGAAAAGGTGTTATTCTTGGAAGTGTTATGCGTGATCTGTTATGAAACTTCTGACAGTGCAGCCAACCTATTTTACGATAGTGTGTTTTTAAAGATTTTATCTACAAACTCGACCTTACTCTTGACCCAAAAAATCTTCACACCAAGTTTCATCAAAATATCTCATTCCCTTCGAAGTTATCGTGCTCACAGACGGACAGATTGACAACTTTTGCGATGTCATAGGTATCGCTCCACTTACTTTTTGGGATCCCAAAAATCATTGACAACAGAGCAACCAGCGCACGACTTTCTCCACTGCTTCCGGGCCGAAGATTGAAAATTAGTGTCTTTTTCTGTGTCTTTATGTATTTTGTTTATTTTCTTTCATCCACTCCGCCTTTTCGAAATGGCGGGTTGTGAATAAATTACCTACTTACTTACTTCAGTGTTTAACCAGCGTTCTTTTTCCCCTTCTCTCAAAACCCCAACACAAATCCCTTCATTTGTAGATAGGGACTTTGCAGTTCCAAAATTTCAGGGAAAATATTATATTAGCTTCCTGAGATACAAGAATAAGAAGTGTATACTAACAAAGATGTAATCTTTGTTTCTCATTTCAGGAGACTCACGGGTGAACCAGGTGTTTTCCCTCACAGCGGTTCAGATCCTATTCCTACGGGAGCATAATAGGATCGTTGGTGTTCTGGCGCAGCTAAATCCCCACTGGAACGACGACAGGCTCTACCACGAAGGAAGAAGGATTATCGGTGCACTACTCCAGCACATTACTTACAATGAATACCTACCCCTTGTCCTAGGTGAGCTTAGGAGTCCATTATAGTATTCTCAGGGAAATGCCGGGGAATTGGTAATGATGCTGTGCGGAGAGGATGGAAAATTGATATTGGAGACGGGAATATCCCAGTAGGGTTCAAGGTTTAATTTTAAAGGTTCTCAACAAAATGAAAAAATGGAGGGTCAAAGTCGGAGACACGAGGTCGAGTAACATGGTGTAATTCACCACTGGACAACCACCCAACGAACCCAGCGGCACTTTGCTAAAGTAGACAGCAATGAAGATAATCTACAAGCCCCTTTGCTGTGAATGATGAGAGTCTGACAAAGGCCTTGCCCTGCTTGCACCAACACATTACCAAGACATTACTTACAATGAATACCTGTCCTTTTCGTGTTGTGAGCTTCGAACTCCATTATGGTGTTTTCAGGGTAATGCTCGGGAATTGTGGCTTTCCCACTGGGAGATTAGCAGATTACTGTTGAAGAAAGGTATGTCCTTAGAGGGAACGTAAAAGCAGCTCGAACCTGCGATTTCTGTTTTGAGTTCAAGCTCTTGGTGGTGGGAGGCGGAAAGCGTCCTTGCTCTGCGTGAGCGCTGCAGCCCCAGTGCTTGAAAGACTTACTGCTCTGCGAATCTAGAGGTCGTATCACCGACTGGCCGCCGCGGGGCACCAGGTACATACTGTACAGCCCTTTTGGGAGTGAGCAACCCATCGCGTGGGAGCTCATGTCCTCGCCAATAGCGGGCGATTCACGATCAGATTAACGAAAAGCAAGAAATTTTTTCGTCTCTGTTTGTTCGAGGGGACAAAGGTCAAAGGGTGAATCTGCTTCATGTAAAGAGCATTTTTGTTGCTTATTGTTTTGCGTTACTGACGAGGTATCATTTTCGGGATCCCAAAACGTAGGTGGAGGGATACCTATGACTCCGTAAAAGTTGTCCGTCCGTCCGTAAGCACGATAACCCTCGAAGGGAATGAAATATTTTGTTCAAACTTGGCGTGAGGATTCTTTGGGTTAAAGGACCCAAGTTCTTAGATGGGCCCCGTAGCTCTATATTTAGGGGTGTGGGGGGGGGGGCGGGTTCAAATTAAGGGACCAACAAATATTTTTTAAAAGCTAATAAGATAGCCGATTTAGGGGTAAGCAGACATACTGAATCCGTAAATGATAATTATTTTCTCACCAGACAAATAGTTCGCCCGGAATCCGGCTAAAACCGGAAAATTTGTTAATTAAAAGTTTTACCTGAAGTTTCGATACAGGGGTAAGGAGACATGCTGATCCGTATATGCAAAGTATTTTCATCCCGAACATAAAGTTTGCCCGGAATCCGGCCAAAACCGGAAATTTCTTAAAAGTAAAAGTTTTACTTAAAGTTGATTGGCGGTACGTTCGATACAGAGTTAAAGTATGGTCTGTGTATGCAAATTATTTTCTCTCTTGGCATACAGTTCGCCGGAATCCGGCGAAAAATGGAAAATTTACTGAAAGTAAAAGTTATATCTAAAGTTGATTAGAGGTTCGATTTAGGGGTAAAGAGACGTCCTGAATCCGTGTATGAACACTATTTTCTCGTTGGAAAAATAGTTAGTGCGGAATTCGGTCAAAACCAGAAAATTTGTTAAAACAGTTTTGTCTGAAGCTGAGCCGTTTGGCCGTAATTTTTCCATAGAACACCACTACGTTATCATATATGTTTATTTAAAACGGCTGATTAGTGATAAATAGTAAAACCTATAAAGTTTAACCGAAAAGGGCCGAGATAGGACAGTCTAGCTATCCCTCACTTATTCACTTAAAGAGGCTTGAAGACCCGATGAAAATGTGTTACTTCGTTGCTCCGCTATTCACGAATAATCAGTTTTCAAATAGTGGAATTTCCGTGTCAGATTTGTGGTACCTTTATGCGCTGTACCTGTATTGTACGCTTGACAGAAACGATTTACGAAAAATAAGTATTCACGCAGTGAGCTACAATCCGTAAGCTGATCACTGGCCACAGAAAAGCCGCAATTGTATTGAGAATCATATTTCCCGCGTCATAGTAGAATTTTGCGTTGTGAGGATGGACGTAGATATTCTGAATGTCATGCTAGAGAAAATAGTGAACAATAAAAAAAAATCCCTTAGCACGATCCAAATTGTGCAGTGTATTCAGTTAAATGCTACAAAAATAAGTTGGCTTTTCTGTTAAACCTTAAGGAGTCTGACGAAGACCAGATCTTCAAAAGCCCGATTGTCTGGATCGAAAAGCCCAATAAATATTAAATTTGTGGGATCCCATCGGAACCTTTGGTCTTGTTACCTCACGATGTGCAGTGTGATAAACTTTATGAACCTTCGTCTTAGGGCTTAAATCAGCCAAAGACCCACGGAGGATTACGTTAATAAGGATTGCGGCTTGAAAATCATTTTCGCAGTCGACCTTGGCGGTTGTGTTCTTTATACCAGTAATGGACATTATATTATCTTTTGGTCACCAGAACTCGACTAAATTCCGATTATCTTAGGCAAGAAAATCATTTTAATCCTAAGATTATCTCGAAAGTTACGGTATCTTTGTAAGATGTGTTCAATAAAGCTAATTATTGGTTGTTTTTACTCTCCGTAACCCGAAATATTTACAGCTTTTGATTCAGAGGTTGGAACGTACCCAGTTAGTATTGTTGGTGCTGGTGGTCTTGCTGGGGATGCTTCAAGGCCAGCAAATCATGGTGGTCCAGTCATTGTTTACTAACTTCTTTTTTCTTCTCTAGGTCGTGATGTGCTTGAAGCCTATGGTTTAGTCCCAAAAACACGTGGTTATACAGGTTACAACTCAACAGTCAGCGGTGGGATTTTGAACGAATTTTCCACTGCTGCATATCGTTATGGCCATTCTACAATCAACCACTGGTTCGAGTGAGTAATAACATTTTTAAAGATAGAATGATTAAGTGGGGTTTAGTTCCGAGGCCTTTTCCAGCTTTCGAATGGGAAGAACTTCCCGTAGGTATTTTATACCCTCTTCCGGAACGTTAGTGCTGTAGGAAAACAGCAGTAAAGCCAGTTGTATCATTTAGGGGATTCACGTTCGTTATGGGTGATATGTTCCGTAATCCTGAACTTTGTGGCAGTCGCGACTCGCGAACGAGATACGGCTCAAACTTGATAGGTTGCAGGAGCATCGCCATTGCAGTTTCGAACCGGAGCCTACCGCCTCGGGGGATGGAATGGAAGGGGGGACGTGTCTTGAAATCTTGTGGTACGGAAGGGCTGAACCGATGAACGGATCGGAACTGAACTTGGGGTGAAGAACAATCATAAGTTATAAATGTGGAGGGGCCCATTAGGCTCGGGATGTGCCATGTGATGATCCGCATCGGATCCAGTTTGCGTGGGGAGGTGAATGGATTCCCGGAAATCTATTGACATTCGTACGGCTGGAGGTATCGGGAGGAAACTAGGTAGATAGGTCGGTGATTCATAGATTTGCCATTCGTACGTCTGGACCGTATCCGGCCGCTAGAGTAGTGTTGGAGTGGGGAGGGGAAAACTCTTTGTTGGCGTAAGGAGGAGTGGCGCAAAATCCTTCTGAAATCTTTTCGCTGACCCCACCACTTATCTATAATCTGTTTATGACCTTTTGCCCTTTTTTACCTGTTTTATTACCTGTAGGCTAGTGCAAAAAATACCCAGTGGCGAAAAATCACGGTGGCGCTAAAACACGTATCTCCTCCCTTGACGGCGCAAATCTTTGAGCCATAGCCTATTTCGCTAAACGAGGTACCAAAACTTCGAACTGTAAGTCCTCTGGTCCTAGCAAATAAAGTGCAAATAGGATCCTAACGCTGTGTATTCCAGGTTTAGTAGCAGTGACCTTAGGTCCATATTGGTCCCTTTTTGGGTTTAAAAAGGTCCCGAAGTCCCTATTTCCAAGCCTCTAAACTTGTGGCAACCCTGCCTAAGTGCCGATCGGGTGGAGGGATTGCTAAGCGAGCTCATAGACACGACCGTCGTATGCATTAGCCGTTCCTTTCCATGGTTCCAAGGTTCGGACGCCTAAGTGACCCGATGCGGAGGGACCTTTCTAAGATTCAGGGAAACGACGTTCGCACATGCGAGGAGGTTGAAACTTTGCAAGTGTGCTGGGGGCATAAGCAGATTCAGTGACAATCCTTTTTATTCCGGATCCAAGAGTATGCAGGGGGTGCATATGTCTCAGAGAAGCCGTTTGTAGGTTTGTACCGGGTCCGGACATGTAAATGCCATATGGTCTTGCAGTTCTTGTCTGGATATCTCAGGGGAGCGGGGGGCTTCCCTGTCCCTCTCCTCTCCCTATATACACTGCTGCCGACACAGCGACGTTTGCTGTCTCATACTCTTTGTCAACATGATGCAGCACGGACGGAAGCTCCTATTTTTGTTTTTGCGCATAGTCGTCTTATTCTACATTGAAATGTCGTTAATTCTTAGCGAACTGGTAACAACCAGGAAGTTCAAATTTCCAGTAAGCTGTGCATTTGCCCGAGTACTCTCTGAGAAGTTGTATTAATGACTGATTCAACTTGGAATTCCTTCCTTCCCCCTTTCGAATAATCCGTAAGGAGATTGTCAGTGTACCAATTCCTTCAGCTTTTCTGATTCAGCTATGTTAGTTCTAATCTATGTTCCAAGAAAATTTCACGGTAGAACGAACTGGCATCCCTGTTGAAACTGTCGGAAGGAATTGCGCGTTTCAGGGTTTCTTTGGAAAGTTTTGGTCCGGATTTGTCGAAAATAAGTTTGATGCAGCTGTGGAATGAATAAGATTATAGGATTTGGTGGTGTGTGTGAGGGGGTGTGAGCTTAATTCATCGCTTGATATTTTGGGGTTGTTAGTCATTGGAAGTCATTGCTGATGTTGGTTCCTAATAGTATTATAGTAATATGTAAAAGGTTAGTAACCCGTCGTAAAGTTACGAGAGATGACGTGCATGGTGATTCACGTACCACAGCCACCACAGGCAAGTGTTAAAACACGACAAAGCTCTGCAGTTAACAGTTTTGAAACCATCAGCATATGCGGTGTTAAATTTCCCATTAAAACTCGCACTGGAAGTGGAACTAACTTCTCCAGAAAGAAAAATATAAAAATTAGAACACGGGTCATGCCCCTCGGTTTTCGCGCCGGTTTCTAGCACAATTTCTGAAACATCGACTCAATTTAGAAGAAATGGGAAGAAAAGAGAAGACAAGACAAGTTATGTTCATACTGAGCGACATGCGTGTAGAAAAATGGTAATGTTATCACTGGTCCCCAGTATCGGAGAAATTAGCTTCACCTGTCGAGAATACTCTGTAAGTGACTTCTGACTGTTTGGCTCCTTCTCCGGGGCGGTGCCAACAAAGCCTGTCACTTGCCGTCACTTGACTCCTCCACAAGGACACGCCAGTGAACCTCGGTAGGAACAAGAAACTTCACCCAAACGAACCCTCTAAATTGATTCAAATCTTGTGTTAACCAATCAACAACGTTTGTTGTCGTGACGTTTCTGGTTCTTCGTGGGGCACACGCGATTCTTCATCGACACGAAGAGCTGTTCATCAAGAGTATTTGATTCGCCCGAAGAAAAACGGCGCGTTGACGCGATACATTAGAGAGTTTTCAGAAATAGGCTTGTTGCTCACGTTAGCACCTCAGCTGACATCTGGTGGTACGTATCAGAAACTTCAGTTTTCGGAACGCTAAATCTGTAACCAATTACAGCAGCCAATTACATGGAAAAGAAACACCCTTGTACAGTGTGTACACTTAACTTACTTTATTCTTTCCAATCCAATCCAAAAAAACTCTACAGTGTGGCTCTTCTTCAAATTTCACACTTAACAGTACAAGTATGTGACGCGAAAGATAGCGTTTTTCGCTCAGAGTCCACTTTTTCGAACGCTAAATTTTCACCTTATTTGTCATCAGCATTATCACTTTAGTGTGAGCTACAACTTTAGCGTACGGTATTTAGGTCTCACGCAAGTTTCCGAAAACTCTCTATTCTCTTCCGGTCGAAGCCGACACAAAATTTGTCCCGTTAGGTGAATCTAAAAAGCATTTTAGACACGGTTAAAGATGGCCTGAAAATACGCTATTTCTGCTCAAAACAAATCTTCTCTGTATAACGTACCAGCAACCGAGCACCCTATTCATAGGTACATGTTAGATGTTTAGTTTTGTTTCTTTGTTAGTTGTGAAATGCCGCAAGGCTAATCACGTAATATATTCATCATCGTCATCATCATACTTCCGCCGTCATTTGATACTGCTCGCGAACGACCTGCAAGAGCGACCTCAGTGCCGATTCCGAAATTCCAACGGTAAAATGTGACCATATGTACGATATATACGTGTATTTCAAAGCCCAGGGGCCATATACAAAACAAGAAAAGACGTGAAAGACGTGAAAAGACGTTTGTACCGTCTTTCGTGAAAATTTTTAATCGTTATTAGTGTTTACATTTGTATATATTGATGATTTCGGCAAATTTGGCTTTTACCGTGATAGTTCGAAAAGAATAAAAGCGATATCTATCTATCTATCTATTGCCTTCCACTGTGCCAGAGACGCTGAGCAAACCGCAGATATATTAAAGTTTAACCGAATAGGGTCACCCGACGGTCTAGTTGCACATTTAAATAGGCCTGAAAACCCGGTAAAAATGCGTTACTCCGTTTTTCCGCTATCCATAGATAATATCGATTTCGTCGAATGAACTTAATCTTTCGGATTGTTGTTACGTCTATGCGCCTTTCTGTCTATGCTTGAAATATTTACCAACTACAAAGGTGAGCCATTGCCGAAAAATAAACTAAAAATGGCAGACTCCTTGCAAGACTTTTTTTTAAAAAATTCAAATTCTCCGTGTCTGGATGAGTTTTGGATTGTCGTGCAAGCAGCGCACATTCTGAACGTTATTACTAGATCCTCGGGGGAAAAGTACAGAATCCCTTAAATGGGTCAAAATATTTCAGTGCCTTGAAATATCAGATGTAAAAATAAGCTGCCTTTTCTAACTTCCTTTAGGTGTCCCTTTGCTCACCGTCTGGATTCTGGGTTAGAAGTTAGAAATGAGTTACTGGTGAAAATTTTGATGCAGAAAGTTCGGAAAGAAGAAAAGAAAACAGACGGAAAAAGAATGCGAGGAGTTGCAATGCCGAATAAAAAGAGCCCGGCCAGGACATCTCTGCGACTAAGGATACGTATCCATTCACAGGGAGAGACTTACCATTCAAGGGGGGGGGGGGGGGAGGTAAGAGATTTCAAGATATGCCACCCTTTCGACTGGGCAGAATACTTCTCCTCACCATCAAACTCCAGAGGAGACTTCAACGGCGGCTCTAAAGTTCAAGGTTATTTTTGTTCACAAACATAAATATATCCTTACAAAGTCATCTCTTCTGAGCACAGAGCTCGAGCGCACGCGAAAAAAAAATTTAATTTTAACATAATTAATCATACCAGTGCACATGTCCTAGATGTTCCATTTGTTGTATGCGACCCTTCGCAGAAATTCATGCTACCTACCCTTGCAAATGCCATTTCAATTTTCAGCTCTTGTTTCCTTTACAGTCTCGTCGACGACTACGGAAAGCCGTACCAGCGAATGCAGCTTAGATATTATTACAACAATCCCCACATTCTCTTGAGACCTGATGTGTATGATGGCATTCTACGTGGGCTGGTGACCACAGAGCCCCAGTCGGCAGACGAACATTTTAGTAATGATGTAAGCATTTCCTTTTCTTTCTTCGCACGTATAGCTTTCCCCCCATCATCTCTCAAAGAAATTCCCCGCCGACAAAGCTTTTTTGTTTTTCGTCTCAGTATTAGAAGTAGCTGGACTGTGGACAAAACACGGAGCCAAGTTGACGACATTGACGAGGAACCTCAGGAGCTAATTTCCAGACTAATACGGAAGAGATATTCCCGATTTTTTGTTTTGTTTGGACGACAGGCCGCTGCACCTAGGACATCCTAAAGCGGAGTTACGTGAGTCCCAAGTCGATGAGGTTGACGACGAGTCACTGGAGCTAATTTTTAAGCTAACAAAGAAATTCTCTACAATTTTTGTTTTCGCATCTTCGGATTTAGAAGCCGCTGCGCTAAGTAGCCGCTGCGCTAAGCACATCCTAAAGCAGAATTCCGTCTATGTCCAGGTTGACGACATTGACGAGGAGCCTCAGGAGCTAATTTCTAGACTAATACAGCAAAGATATTCCCGATTTTTGTCTGGTATCTTAGAATTATAAGCCGCTGAACCAAGGATATCCTAAAGCTGAGTTACGTGAGTCCCAAGTCGATGAGGTTGACGACGAGTTGCTGGAGCTAATTTTCGAGCGAACAAAGAAATTCTCAACAATTTTTTTTTCGCATCTTCGGATTTAGAAGCCGCTTAAGCACGTCCTAAAGCAGAATTCCGTCAGGTCCAAGTTGACGACATTGACGAGGAGCCTCAGGAGACAGCAAAGATATTCCCGATTTTTTTCTGGCATCTTAGAATTACAAGCCGCTGAACTAAGGATATCCGAAAGCGGAGTTACGTGAGTTTCAGGTCGATGAAGTTGACGATGAGTCGCTGGAGCTAATTTTCGGTCTTTTACAACAAAGAAATTCGAACAATTCTTTTTTTTTCGCATCTTCGGATTAGAAGCCGCTACGCTAAGGAAATCCTAAAGCAGAATTCTGTCAGATCCAAGCTGACGACATAAACGGGAAATATCAGGATCTCATTTCCAGACTAATATAATAAAGATGTTCCCGATTGTTTGTTTGGCATCTTAGGATTACATGCCGCTGCACCAAGGATATCCTAAAGCGGAGTTACGTGAGTCCCAAGTCGATGAGGTTAACGACGAGTCGCCAGAGCTAATTTTCGAGCTAACAAAGAAATTCCTAGAAATTATTTTTTCGCATCTTCGGATTAAATGCCGCTACGCTAAGGGCATCCTAAAGCAGAATTCCGTCAGATCCAACTTGATGAAATAAGGAGTCGCAGGAGGTAATTTCCTTGGTGTGTCTCTTGGGATTGGGCTTGTCCTAAGCTCCGCGCGATGATGTCATTGGCGCAGCGGTTCTAATCCAGACATACGAAAAAAGGCTTCGTTTGAATGTATGTTAACTGACTGCTCGTGAGTGTGAACGTACTAACCTCTTTGAAACCGACATTTCTGTCTGCCGTTGGATCTGTCTATGTTGAAGTCGGAATATTTGTGTTTTATTAGCGCATTCTCCGATTTTCTGCCCGTCCGTCTGTCAGTGTTGCCACGGTAACTCGGGTTGAGATATTTTGTTCAAAATTGGTGTGAGGATTCTTTGTGTCGTAGTACATAGAAGTGCTCTGTATCCCTGTATTTAGAGTGGGGGGGGATATTGGTTAATAACTTTTTTTCGAACATAATGCGTATCCTCCTATGACTCACGGTCAGTTATAGTACGACAATCTCCACACAGAAAGTTAGCGGTAGATATGAGAGGATGACATTAGTCATAACAGCCTCCAGAGAGGATGATATCAAATTTTCCGCTATCGCCCGAAGAAAATCAAGGGCGATAATGATTATAACACCAGGGACCCTGTTATCACAGGGCGATAACAGTTTTCAGCGGGCGATAACAGTTGTCGCAGGGCGATAATAGTTGTTGTTATCGCCCTCTGGAACTTTTTTCTTTTAACATCAGGGCAATTCCAGACAATTTTGGCACTGGGTAGGATAGGACTGATATCATGGGACTGCACGGTGTACTGGTGTTATAAGTCATAACAGCCTCCAGAGAGGATTCCTGTTCGAAAAAGTTCAACACACCTCCATCTCGGTTGATATCGGAATGACAACCTCGATTGCCATTTAAAAATATCAACCTCGCCTTCGGCTTGGATAGGTTATTTTCAATGACCGTCTCGGTGTTATTTTCAGATATCAACCTCGATGTATGAAGTTAACTTTTATTAAAAGTTTTTCTGAAGCCAATGGAGATTCTATATAGACTAAGGTAAAAATATATGTTTTATTATAGTCGAAGTGGTTTGAATTGTCGATACTGAGGAAACTGACATGTTGAGTCGATCTACCTGCTTTGTTTTCCTGCTCATTTGATAGTACCGACATAATACGATGAGAACGGGAAGTTCGGTAGGCATCGTGTTATGTCCCTATCGGGTGTTTGGAGTTTCGATCTAGCGATAAGAATACATAGAAAATCGATCTCCCTGCCTTGAAGTCCTACCCCACTTTCCGAAATGGTGGGTTGCAAATAAATTACTTACATAATTACTATACCGGGTAAATGGTACGAAGGTGTTTGATATAGAAACCTGAAATTAATTTATAATTACTTAAATTATAAATTTATAAAGGGATAGAACATGCGTTGAATCTGAATATTCTCTTAATTTTCGGTTAGCACTGGTATTCCCGTCGTCTTCTGGGCTAGATCGGAAATTAAAAGACAGAAAAGAATCACATAATGGATCTGGTTAAGTGGTTATTTAGAGATAACATGCTTAAGAGACCTATTGAAGAATTGATATAGGAGACCCGATAGCCTAGATGAAGAAGACCAATAAATATTCCCCACTGGGACCCCATCGAAACCTTTGACCTTGTTTAAGTAACTGTGATCGAGTTAAGGTTTAACTGAAAAGCCGATTTAATTCTGTGTCATCTAATAGAATACACTGAATTATTTGGATTCTGCAAAGGGATTTTTTTTTTCCACTTATCTGCTGTAGTTATGACGTTTAGAATATCTGCGGCCGTCCCCACAAAATAAATTCTAGTATGACGCGGGAAATTTTAATCACAACACAAACGCAGCTTTTCAGTGGGCAGTGGTGAGACTGGTGAAGATTGCTTAGTGCCTGAACAGAAAAAAATCATAAATCTTTGTCGTAAAGCATACAACAAAAATTCAGTACCATAAATCACAAGGAAACTCCACTATTTGAAAATCGATTATTCGTGAACAGCGGAACAACGAAGTAACGCATTTTCAGCGGGTCTTCAAGCCAATTTAAGTGAACGAGTGATGGATAACTAGATTGTCCTATCCCAGCCCTTTTCGGTTAAACTTTAAGAGACCTATTGAAGAATTGATATAGAAGACCCGATAGCCTAGATAAAGAAATCCGATAAATATTCCCCGCTGGGATCCCATCGAATCTTTGACCTTGCTTAAGTAACTGTTTTGTAGATCGAGTTAAAGGATTTATTTGTCTATCTAGGAGCGGAGGCAGATAATGGGACGTAATTTTTTTACCGTTTGTAGGTCACCGACTATTTATTTAAACGCGAAGATTCTGAGTGGGGGTTCGACCTCATTGCTTTCAACGTCTGGCGAGGACGAGATCACGGACTCCCCGGATACAACAAGTATAGAGAGCTGATAGGGCTTCGCAAAGCTTACAGCTGGTATGACCTCGGTGATGTCTTCACAAAAAAAGTAAGTGCACTCCAGCGTTTTTTATTTATTTGAATTAAGAGACGACCAACTAGGGTAAAAACACTGGCATAACAATAAACTATACAGAATAGAAAAACGAAGTATCAACACTTCGCAGAGCTGTCCGAGCAGGAAATCTTACCAGAATATATATATCAAAGACGGGTCCTTACATATGTCCATTCAGTGGATGTTTAGACGAGAGTGTTGGTCATTTGTGTGAATTTGTGTGAATTGTGTTCAGTGAATGTAGGATGGAAGGATTTAGAGTAAGTGAGTTTGTAGGGTAACCAGACGGATTAAGGGAAAGTAGAAAGTTCCGGGAAGCCTCTTAGAGCTTCCCCACTCCACTGAAAGGTATGTAGTGCAGTTTAGTGACACCATATTTTTAAAGGACAGTCCGCACTACATAGTGTTTCTGCTACAATGTTCTGAGATAGTTGACTACTTTAGAGGTTGGCTATGCCTACAGCATATTACACAAGGGTTCGGCTGTTTTTAGTCTCTTTCCATGCCTCTTGCCTTGGATGACAAACGTGGCAAAATTTGCATAACTGGTCTTCTGACTAATAAGCTTGTAGGAAACAACGATCGGGAGCCTGGTACGTCACGTGAAGAGAGCAAACGTTGCAAGCGTTGTAATCAGTGTAATGCGAATAGGATACACATAATGGATGAAATACTACTGAAGTAGAATGAATTACTATCATAAGTACGCCCTTTAAGGCTTTAATTTCATTTCTGTGTTACAGCCAGGTGGCTTTGACGGATAACTTCTAGTTGATAAGTTTTGGGATCCTAAAACGTAAGTTTTATTCAAACTTGGCATGAGGACTCTTTCGGTCAAAGTACAGGTCAAGTTCGAAGACGGGCTCTGTAGCCCTACATTTTGGGAAAAATCTGTAAAAAGTAGAAGTTTAATCTGAAGTTACAAGTTGATTAGAGGTTCGATTTAAGGTAAGGATATATGCTGAATCTGAATATGAAATATTTTCTCACCGGACAAGTAATTCGCCCGGAATCCGGCCAAAACCGGGAAATTTGTAAAATGTAAAAGTATTATTTGAATTTGATTAGATGTTCGATTTAGGGGCGAGAAGACATGCTGAATCCGTATATGACAATCATTTTATTCCCGGACGTACAGTTTGCTCGGAATCCGGGTGAAACCGGAAAAACAAAAATTAGAGGTAATTTTGTATCCGAAGTTGAATAGATGTTCGGTGTAGGGTAAGAAGACATGCTGAATTCGTTTTTGAGCTGTAGTTTTGCCAGACAAGTAGTTCGCCGGGAATCCGGCCGAAACCAGAAATTTGGCAGAAGTAAGGCAGGAAGTTTTGATCGGTTTCGACAAAGTAGATACGACGTAGGATATAGGGGTAAACACACATGCTGAATCCATATCTGAACTTGGTCTTCTCAGATGATCACCATTGGTTTTAATTTGTTAAAGTCTGGATCAAATATTAAGTTTTTGGGATCCCATCGAAACCTTTGGTCTTGTTTACGATTGGGACTAAACAAATTCTAAAGTACCCATAACCATAAAACAAGACTAAAGAAATTTTTGTTGGAGGGGTGAGGAGCCACGATTCAGAGGATGAAGTGATAAGTTAATATTTATTCATTTTTCTTATTAGCCTACATTTATTTTATTTTTTTTCTTATTTTTTTCTTATTAAAAAAAAAATTATTTTGATTAATTAGTGTTGAATGAAATAAAGTTAAGTTAAAGTAGTTAAGTTGAAGTAGTTTGTGGTAGCCGCCCAGTGCCAGTGCATTTATGTCTTCTCATGGGCGGTTACCTATCATGATGGATTATTATGTAATTTAGCAATAAATAAAATCTAATCTAATCTAATCAAACACAATGAACTTGGGGTAGTGGTAAGGAGTTATGTGATCAAGAATATTCCCTGGCTAGAGAAATGGTAGTTCGTAGTTATTTGCTGATGAAGCAGGATGGGATTAAGTAGTCGTATTGGTTTATTAGCCTTATAGATAGATAGATGGATATATTTATCACTAAAAGCTGACTAGAGTCATCTCAGTAAGAATAAGTACAAGGAACAAAACAATTGAAAACAACAACGCATAAACTAGAGATACCAATAATTTTTTCTGTGGACATACCTATTCGGAGGACCTTGCAACTGAAAGAAAACTAGGAAGATGTGTCATGATTTTTTTTTTAAATATAATAGAACGGTTAGGTGAGTAGGAAAAAAACAGCCAGTTAGTAAACAAATTTGAAAGTAAGGCTAGTGGTTGTGGAAGGGGATACAAAAACATGGTCGATGGTCGTCAGTCAAATCGCCAGACGTCACCCTCAGCTTCTTGGCCAAAATTCATCGAGAAGCAAGAGGATGATCTTGAAAAGAAGATCCGCTTTTGAGAAAGAGGAACTGAGCAATGGGACGTATTTTCCGGCAAAAGAGGAAGATAATGAGTTGTTTTGATGACGTAGGTGAATAGGAGGGTGCAAAAGCTTTGGATAAGATGAAAGGAAAGTCAGCGATGAGCGTATAGATGGAATCCCAACGATTCTTTTGTAGTGGGGTAAATGTAGTAACACAGTCGGATTTTTTCATTCGGATACGAATTTACTCGTTTGCTCTGGGATTTTGACGCATCGCATGCCGGTTTCCTCATAGATGGTGTTCCACCATACCTACCGTAGTTACAACGCATATCGTCACGAATTTTGGCTTCTTGGCGTCAAGGCTGGAACGCATTTTTAAATTTTCGGTAAAATACTGTTCCACGGGGTAATTCAGCCAGTCACGTTACAGAGATTCGTAGTTACCACACTTACTACGCTCCCGAGCATGGTAAGCAAATAGTTACTATTTCGAGAAGGCTGGAACGTTCAGCGTAGTACTTTTCGTGAGGTTGGAACGGATATAGTAACTAATAGCAAGAACAAATAATCGGAAGAACTACTGTGTTCAGTCACATGCAGCGACTATGAATACCGCGACAAAAATGAGCGGAGATAGAGGTATATACTCTAGCTGTGAGCTGATGCTGATACCCGTTTACTCCTCTTCGTCTTCGCCGTTGCATCTTGCAGAAAAAATAGTGAAAGATTGCTTGCAGGAGGCGTACTCCTCGCGCTGACCTACTCCGGAGCACTCCTTCGAGTCAATCAGGTTTCAATGCTATTTTTCCTCATCGGGCGGCTCACGGCGATTTGGCTATTTGTAGAGGTAACAAAACGTGATGTGGCGTGAAGCTAGTCAACTCCGCTCATTTGCGTCGGGAGTCGGCCGTATTTTACTCGACTCAGCATGTTTGTATGACCGATATAGGGAGACAGCAGTTCTGACTCGTTATTTGTTCTTGCTAATAGTTACTATTGTTACAAGGGTGGAACACGCTCATAGTGACGCTGTTGTGGGTGTCACACAACCGGGGTATGTGTGTACGTAGTTCAAAGTTTTTGTCACTCCATTGTTGGCCTAAATTTTCTCTTGCACCATAGAGTGGTAGATAGGTCTAAGCTGTGGTAAATTTCAGCAGTCACGCTGATATTCAGCCACACTTCGGGTGACCCACGATCACGAAAATCCGTCAGTTCACACAAAGGTCACTAGGAAAAAAAATTGTTTTTATGAAAAGTGTATATGGAGATGAACGGCAAGGGACCTGCCGCCACTCCTTATATTTAACTCGTGTGTCTAGGGAAAATCCTTAATTGCTTTGGTAAACAATCTGTGGGCGTAGTGACGGATTTTGCAGGCGAATGACGTTTTATTAACTGAGGTTTGTGTCAACTGACGGTGGGCAATCTAACATGTGGGTGAACTGACGGATTTCTGAAGCGGGTGAACTGACGCTGGTTCATCTGACGGTAGGCGACCTGACGTTTGCACGAACTGTCGGAATTTTGGTGTGGGCCAACTGACGTTTAGCGTTTGTTGTGAACGGATAGACTTTGTCTGACAGACAGCAAATCAAGACAAAATGAACTTCTATGATTGAAGTACTCTTGACTGCGATAAATGGATGGGGAATGCTTAGTTTTATCCTAGTGATATCCTTCTTGGTAACAAGAACCTGTCTTACATTATGAAGATTCTAACATCTATAAGTATAGACACCGACAGAAACGTAGAATGGCATTATCAGTGAAAGGAATATCAAACCCCAAGCAGTTTCCCACAGCAATACTTATATCAACCAGTAACGGGGACTGTGGATAAGCCCTCCAACCCCCAATCGATCCCCAACCACCCAATCGAGCACGAATACAATACTCTATATGACTAAGTCCAAAACACGCCAGTGATCCTCAGGAAGAAGGAGTAAACGTCTTCGTAACGACTCAAACTCAACGACTCAAATCCTGTGTCAAACAGTCACGGCGATCATCGGGAGCAGTTGTGATACACCTTCTGCCTTTCTTCCGCTAGGTACCCGGAGAGGCCGGAGATTTTGCACCAGCAAGGAGAGATAGTCATCAAGAATTTAGCAACAGCAGTACAATATGGTTCGCAGTTAGCTTGGGCAGAAGGAATATTTATGAAGTAGCCTACTATGTTTTGTTTGATTAAGAATGGTGTGTTTCACGTCCATAGCATGGGTAAGAGACTTGTTCCCACCAGTATCTTTTTTTGTCATTTTCTAGACTATCGATAAAATGAGAAAGCTTTACCGAACTCCTGACGAAATCGATCTGTACATCGCCGGTATGAGTGAGGTTCGTCGACCTGGCAGTCTTCTGGGACCGACTTTCGTGAAGATAATTGCTGATCAGTTTGCCCGATTGAAGTTTGGGGACCGGTTTTTTTACGAACACGGAGGGGAGATTAACTCGTTTAAACCAGGTATGGACCCTTCAATTTTTCTAGAGCTATTAAAGCCAATGAACCATAATTTTGTACTGAAATTTAGAGCCTGATCTACAAAAAAAGAATAAAAGACATCACTTTCAGGAGGAAAAACAAAAAAACACTAAAAATAATACAGTAAACAAAAATGTTGGAAAACGTTGTACAAAAGTCTTTAAAAACTGAAAAAAAATGTTGCTTTCCTAGCCAGCCAACCTGGGTTATACCTTGTTGCAGTCACATTCCCACTGGAAATGGAACTTGTCAACTTAAACACCATTACTTCCAACTTACTCTAACTTGTTTTCCTCTAGTCTCCAAAAGGCAGCTACTGAGCAAATCAAAAAGTTTCTGATAGCCTAAACATTTCATCATAATAAACACTGTTGCCACTTTTTCTGATGGAACCTGTGACTTTTGGCCAGAAAAAAACAATGATATTTTGGCACCTACGAAATTACGTCTTTTTCACAAACTATTAACAAGAAATCTCGCTATATCATCTTCACAATTATGCGCCTCAACTTTTATACTTCATTTTTGTATTTGTTGCTGAGGAGCCAGTCGCAGAGTTCTTGCTCACTCTATCGAAGAAACGAAATGTATGATACATTGCAGAATTCTGCAACCAGTGGCAACACCGGTTTGAGCTTTATCAATTCTATCTCCCTCAGAATCTGCCGCTAGATGGCATCTACTTCACCACAAATAAAATAGATGGTGTTGAGTCGTTTTGACATTTCAGCAGTAAAGTTGGGTCTTCACCTTCCGGAATCTGGGTTCCCAGATTTTCCGAGATTTTTTTTTGAATTTCTTCGGCGATACTTAATAATTCCGGAAATCTGGAAGTTCAAAAGCCCATTTTTTCCGGATTATTTTGATATACTTTCGGACCGGTTCATATTCCAGATGCAATTTACAGAAGACGTCGAAGAATAATCTGGAAGCCCAGATTCCGGAAGTTCTGAGAGGTGAAGACCGGACTTAAGCTAGGATGGCAATTTCACTAATCAGAAATCCAGAAAAAGACGCTGCTCAACCAGCCCTTCAGCGACAACCTTGTGAAGGTAAAAGACAGTTGATAATGACAAACGGATAATTTTTAAGAAAATACTGAAATAAAACAGTTGCTTTTTTACCGAATTTCCGCCAGGAGGTATCATGGGGCTGCAAAGTGTACTAGTGTTATAATCATTATCACCCTTGCTTTTCTTCGGGCGATATCGGAAAAATTTGTCCCTTGGGCAGCATGATAGGCAGATATCACCCTCGCTGCGCTCGGGCGATATCAGCCTGCCGGGCGATAATATATAATCCTTAATACTGCAAGTTTCTCGCTTGCTGCGGGATCTGTGCCTTCCAGTTCCCCCGTTCCTCAGTATCCTTACTTTTTGTCAAAGCACAGTGGCAAAATTGTGCCAAAGTTCGCAGTACAACAGACAAGGACTAGGGGAGGCTCTTAATACCGTATGTGAATTTTCTGGCTAGACTACATGGTATATTCACGAAAAATGAACTACGACACATACGTTCCATAATTATGCAAACCTCCGTTTCCTGCTATACTTACTCCTTCGCACGCGAAACCGTTTTTCCATTCCCGATCCACTACTGACAATACCTACTCTCAAAATTAACCTTTCGATAAGCCGTTTACCTTTTCACCACCCCATTGTATGCTATGACGCGACTATCATGGTTCGGGAAGTAATTGGGACAAAATGGATGAACATCCGCAACCCCTTTCACTACTTCACTCCTGCCCTTGAAATACTAGTTGCGTTTTCGCGGTAACCAGGTGTCTGTTACTCTGGCGAATTTGTTTTCGCAGTTACCGGGTATCCGTTATCCCGACGAATTGTCGTTTTCTTAGTCACCCAAGTAACATGTTAGTAACCTGGTATCTGATATCGAGTAAAGTCGGGTCTTCACCTTCCGGAATCTGGGTTCCCAGATTTTCCGAGATTTTTTCTGAATTTCTTCTGCGATACTTAAAAAATCCGGAAATCTGGAAGTTCAAAAGCCCCTTTTTTCCGGATTATTGTGATGTACTTTCGGACCGGTTCATATTCCAGATGCAATTTACAGAAGAAGTCAAAGAATAATCTGGAAGCCCAGATTCCGGAAGTTCCGGGAGGTGAAGACCGGATTTAACCCTGCTGAGACCAGGGTTACCGGAATTCAGTAACTTAGTAACCTAGCAGTAACCGGGTGTCTGGAAAAACGACAAGAGTACACTCAGTTACCGGGTAAGAGTAACTCCAGATTACCGCAAAAATGCAACTACTGCAATTGTCCATTTTAGCCAAACAACATCCATACGTCCTTATCTCCAATCCAAACCACGTGCATTTAGCCCAAGGTAGGGAAAAACAATTTTGCATGACTTATACACTGTATGCAGACTGTATGCATAATTGTCCGGTTCCTTCAGGTTCAGGTTCTGTTTAATAATAAATTAAATAAAAAAAATGTCCAGAGCCCGGCTGAGAAGACAAATTCGTAATGCCTTAATTGTGTTTACTTTAAAGTGTTTTTTTTTCAAGGTATATTTCCCCTATTTCCACAAGTAAAATTTGTCTTGCTGAGTTGTTTCTGCTGCCTGTTCTTATCAGTCTTACGAGGTCTCCCAGTCAATCAAAGGTCTAAAGGCTTTAGCGTATCATGACATGAAAGCCGATGGTAACACAATAAAATCGTTACTTGGTATGTACTGTAGAGCAGTCTACCACAAACCCCTAATTTTTGGATAGCATTTGGATCCAGCATATGGCATAGCCTATGCCTAACGCTGGATACCCTATGCCAAACGCTGGATACCTGTTGCCAATAAAGTATTGATGATTTGACTGAAGCTCAGAAATCAACCAATCAGAATTCACCTATAGTGAGATAGGTCAGGGTTAGAGTGCCAACAGGTATCCAGCGTTTGGCATAGGGTATCCAGGGTTAGGAATAGGCTGTGCCAAATGAATGAGGATGTATGCCACCTTTTGTGTGATTGTATAGAGTTGCGGGAACTAAGGGAGGAGATTTTCGGGGTGGGGGGAAATGATAAGAAATGGATTATTAAAATGATGGGAAGTAAAGATTTTAAAGAAATAAGAATTGTAGGGAAGTTCCTCAAGTTAGCTTTGAAACACCGGAAAGATTTCTTTTGATGAGAAAGTTGTGTTTATAGTGTTTATAAAGTATTTAGTGTAATTTAAAAAATATTAAGCATGTGTTTGTGTGAGGATACGTATGTCAGATTGTTGATTTTTTTGTATTGTTTTGTTGCATGATAGCCTGATGGCTTTAATGTGCAAATAAATCATTCATTCATTCATTCATATACAGCGTTTGGCATAGGGTATCCAAAAATCAGGGTTTGTGGTTGAATGCTGTAGAGGGCTTTCGGTACGGTCATTCTGGTGACTTTAAAGTTTTTGTTTGGCTGGATTTCCAGAAGTACGATCAAGGCCTCAGATCTTGGCACTACCCATCTTGCACAATAAGCTCATCTTAACTCGCTAAAAATATTGTTGGGGAAGATAGTGACGGTTTGCACCTGTTTTATTTTCGGGTTTCATGTCTTAACCCCCATGAAATTAAATTTGCGCCTTTTCAGAGTATGGCTTTTAGAGAAACATCTTGAGTCTTTTTGACGACATTTGCTTCCAGATTCTCAGATATCGATGGCTCGCTTCCTGATCATGACATAAATACTTGACACACTCATGTGGCACTTGAGCCGAAGGCTTCCAGTCCTCAAAACTGGGGATCGGGTCGGTGGCAACTTGTCAAGACCTTTGATTGACTGGGAGACCTCGTAAGACTGATAAGAACAGGCAGCAGAAACAACTCAGCAAGACAAATTTTACTTGTGGAAATAGGGGAAATATACCTTGAAAAAAAAACACTTTAAAGTAAACACAATTAAGGCATTACGAATTTGTCTTCTCAGCCGGGCTCTGGACATTTTTTTTATTTAATTTATTATTAAATAGAACCTGAACCTGAAGGAACCGGACAATTATGCATACAGTCTGCATACAGTGTATAAGTCATGCAAAATTGTTTTTCCCTACCTTGGGCTAAATGCACGTGGTTTGTATTGGAGATAAGGACGTATGGATGTTTTTTGGCTAAAATGGACAATTGCAGTAGTTGCATTTTTGCGGTAATCTGGAGTTACTCTTACCCGGTAACTGAGTGTACTCTTGTCGTTTTTCCAGACACCCGGTTACTGCTAGGTTACTAAGTTACTGAATTCCGGTAACCCTGGTCTCAGCACTCGATATCAGATACCAGGTTACTAACATGTTACTTGGGTGACTAAGAAAACGACAATTCGTCGGGATAACGGATACCCGGTAACTGCGAAAACAAATTCGCCAGAGTAACAGACACCTGGTTACCGCGAAAACGCAACTAGTATTTCAAGGGCAGGAGTGAAGTAGTGAAAGGGGTTGCGGATGTTCATCCATTTTGTCCCAATTACTTCCCGAACCATGATAGTCGCGTCATAGCATACAATGGGGTGGTGAAAAGGTAAACGGCTTATCGAAAGGTTAATTTTGAGAGTAGGTATTGTCAGTAGTGGATCGGGAATGGAAAAACGGTTTCGCGTGCGAAGGAGTAAGTATAGCAGGAAACGGAGGTTTGCATAATTATGGAACGTATGTGTCGTAGTTCATTTTTCGTGAATATACCATGTAGTCTAGCCAGAAAATTCACATACGGTATTAAGAGCCTCCCCTAGTCCTTGTCTGTTGTACTGCGAACTTTGGCACAATTTTGCCACTGTGCTTTGACAAAAAGTAAGGATACTGAGGAACGGGGGAACTGGAAGGCACAGATCCCGCAGCAAGCGAGAAACTTGCAGTATTAAGGATTATATATTATCGCCCGGCCTGAGGGCGATATCGCATGATAGGCTGATATCGCCCGAGCGCAGCGAGGGTGATATCTGCCTATCATGCTGCCCAAGGGACAAATTTTTCCGATATCGCCCGAAGAAAAGCAAGGGTGATAATGATTATAACACTAGTACACTTTGCAGCCCCATGATACCTCCTGGCGGAAATTCGGTAAAAAAGCAACTGTTTTATTTCAGTATTTTCTTAAAAATTATCCGTTTGTCATTATCAACTGTCTTTTACCTTCACAAGGTTGTCGCTGAAGGGCTGGTTGAGCAGCGTCTTTTTCTGGATTTCTGATTAGTGAAATTGCCATCCTAGCTTAAGTCCGGTCTTCACCTCTCAGAACTTCCGGAATCTGGGCTTCCAGATTATTCTTCGACGTCTTCTGTAAATTGCATCTGGGATATGAACCGGTCCGAAAGTATATCAAAATAATCCGGAAAAAATGGGCTTTTGAACTTCCAGATTTCCGGAATTATTAAGTATCGCCGAAGAAATTCAAAAAAAAATCTCGGAAAATCTGGGAACCCAGATTCCGGAAGGTGAAGACCCAACTTTACTGCTGAAATGTCAAAACGACTCAACACCATCTATTTTATTTGTGGTGAAGTAGATGCCATCTAGCGGCAGATTCTGAGGGAGATAGAATTGATAAAGCTCAAACCGGTGTTGCCACTGGTTGCAGAATTCTGCAATGCATCATACATTTCGTTTCTTCGATAGAGTGAGCAAGAACTCTGCGACTGGCTCCTCAGCAACAAATACAAAAATGAAGTATAAAAGTTGAGGCGCATAATTGTGAAGATGATATAGCGAGATTTCTTGTTAATAGTTTGTGAAAAAGACGTAATTTCGTAGGTGCCAAAATATCATTGTTTTTTCTGGCCAAAAGTCACAGGTTCCATCAGAAAAAGTGGCAACAGTGTTTATTATGATGAAATGTTTAGGCTATCAGAAACTTTTTGATTTGCTCAGTAGCTGCCTTTTGGAGACTAGAGGAAAACAAGTTAGAGTAAGTTGGAAGTAATGGTGTTTAAGTTGACAAGTTCCATTTCCAGTGGGAATGTGACTGCAACAAGGTATAACCCAGGTTGGCTGGCTAGGAAAGCAACATTTTTTTTCAGTTTTTAAAGACTTTTGTACAACGTTTTCCAACATTTTTGTTTACTGTATTATTTTTAGTGTTTTTTTGTTTTTCCTCCTGAAAGTGATGTCTTTTATTCATTTTTTGTAGATCAGGCTCTATTTTTCAGTACTTGTGGGAAAATGCTCGATGAACTTGATGAACCGACCAACCGTGCGTTATCACTTTTTACCGCACGGCTGGCTGTGCGGTATCACTTTTTACCGCACGGCTGGCTGTGTGGGAAAATGCATGATCAACCGACCAACCGTGCGGTATCACTTTTTACCGCACGGCTGGCTGTGCGATATCACTTTTTACCGCACGGTTGGAACTTTTTTTCTTTTAACATCAGGGCAATACCAGAAAATTTTGGCACTGGGTAGGATAGGACTGATATCATGGGACTGCACGGTGTACATATCTCTGGATGGATGCTAACCGACTTGTTATTAATGTTGATAAATCTTGCGTTTTATTGTTTTCCCGGGTCGGAAGTGTCCAGCCGGAGATATGTGGTATCCAAACATCCAGAGGTCTGATCAGTCGGCCAGAAAAGCGCTTCGCAAAATACCTGGGAGTCCTCCTTGATGAGAACCTGTCATTCCTGCATCACATCCAAGCAGTAGAGCTGAAGCTATCTCGGAATCTTGGAATAATGAAAAAACTAAAGAACACCTTGCCGCAGAATACACTGGTCCTCCTGTACAACGCTCTTATAAAATCCCATATACAGTATTGTGCAATGATCTGGCAATCGACTTTCAAATCTCACCTGCGAAAACTGAATTCGATTCACAAACGATGTCTGATTTTAATTGGAAAAAATGAAGAGTATTTGTCGCTGGAGTCGCTGCACCAATTGTCATGCCTGACCTTCGTGTTTAAGTTTTTAGCTGGGGAGCTGCCATCTGCATTTAAAACTTTATTTCGATCCATCTCGGACCAGCATAATATGCACACCCGATCATCCTCAAACCTGCACATACCGTTCACCCCGACTGTACGATCAGATTTTGCTCCGCATGTAACATGTGCAAAGATATGGAACTTGATCCCAGAAGAGCTGAGAGGTAGGAGCTCCCTTGCGTCATTTAAGAAAAGAGTAAAAAATCATTTACTAGCATTACAGAAGAATAATTAAAATAAGGTATGGTAAAAAAAAAAAAAATAATAATAATAAAAGTAAGATATAATTATGATTTTCTTTTTTCTTCTTTTTTTTTTTCTTTTTTTGATGGGGTGGTTTCCCCTGGGGTGAGGTGCAGGAAGGTAACGGTTAGTTTTTTTTTTGTTTTTTTTTTAGAGGTAAGGCTGTGTCTGAGAGTAGGAGCAGTGACCACTCTGCGTTTTATGTATAAACGTAAAGATTCTGGTTCTCGGCGTCCAGGAATGGACTGAGTGTTGTGATTAAGTGTGATTTATTTTTTATTTATTAATAAACCCATTGAACTTGAACTTGAACTTGAACTTACTGGTGTTATTGTCTAATAACTACACTGTCAGAAGTTTCATAACAGATAGCGCATAACACTTTCACGAATAACACATTTTGACTTAGAAATAAAGTGTTATGACCAATTAAGTTTACGCTATTTCGTGCCTAGATCTCCAACAACACATACAGTTGGTAAAAATACTAACGGGAACGAAAGAAACATAACAGATAACATCCCAAAGTGTTATCTGTTGACAGCGGGCATCCTTCTGTTGTCGTTATGTAACTTCTGACAGTGTAGTATTTTTACCAATTGAAGGTGTTGTTGGAGATCAAGGCACGAAAAAATGTAAACTCAATTGGTCATAACATTTTATTTCTAAGTGAAAAGATGTTATTCTTGAAAGTGTTATGCGCGATCTGTTATGAAACTTCCGACAGTGTAGACTGTAGTTCAAAACACCAAAGAGGCTACTTGCAACTTCTGCAAGCTCTAGCCTACCAATGGGGCTTGTCTATACCCTAGGTGACAGTTTCATATCAAATAATAATAATTGTATTAGAAAAAGCCGGGGGCAATATACACGTTCAGCTCAGTAATACACAAACACGTAAATATCACTAAAAGTAATCAACAAAAACGACTTTTTAACTTGTAGCGCTCTATTTATAAATCTGCCAACCTTACTTGTAGATTCACTCAGAATACCAGGCAGTACGTGCAAAGATGTCAACTCAAATAATCTCCTTACCAAATTCCGGATGCTCTTTGCACCGGCTAAAAGTGGCCAATATCCTTACAGTATTAATGCAGGGAAGAGGGAGTCGAAAGTGCCATCCCTTTCCTGTTTTTCTTCGGAAAGTCGGATAATCTCCTTGACTCGTGCGGTCGTTATTAACTTTCTCGTTTATCCAATTGCATTCCGGAAACATATAGAATGCAGTAACTCTACTAATGCGGTTGCCAGTGGTCTTATCACGTTATCCCTTTCCAGCTCGGATCCGATTGCAGAAGACCAATGTTTTTTGTTTTTATGGCACTTGCAGCTCCGCTCAAGTGCCATATACCGATCACTTTTCCGTCGGTCGGTCCGTCGGTCGGTCTGTCGGTCGGTCGGTCGGTCGGTCCGGTGATCGCGAGTTAGGGTACTTGCAGATGTGCTAGGACGATGAAACTTGGCAGGCATATCGGGGACCCGACCAAACTAACTTGCAAATAATCACTTCCCCGATCCGACCTCCGTGGAGGGAGTAGAGGGCGGGGGAATCCGGAAAATTTAGTAGTTTTTGTAAAACCCCTACCCCTTTCTTTACACTAGTAGGTCTGCGCGCGGCGTGACGTCACTCTTTGCATCGGATCACTCTGTTAACATTGGAAAGAGCTAGTGCATTCGAGGGTCAAAGGGGTTTGTATATGTGGTGCAGTGCGGGGGAATATGGAAAATTGAGTGTTGTGTAACTTTCCAACGGGTGATCGGATTGGGACGAAACTTAATATCTGAATGAATGGCATATCTCGGATGTTCCATTTGAAGTCCGAACCGGATTCGACATCTACGGGGGAATTGGGGTGGGGGAAGACCGGAAATCTCGAGAAACGGTTATAATGGAGGGATCGGAGTAAAACTTGCTGGGAAGAACAAGAATCTGCTCCAGATAATTTGTTTACACGTTTGGACTGGACCCGGACACTTGGGGGGGGGAGGTGGAGGGGAGTTTCACGGAATTCTGGTGATGACAGTTTTGGGGATTTTCACGACGAAACTTGGGAGGTGTATCAGGGACCCGATCAAACTGACTTGTCAATAAAAATTCACTCGATCCGATAGTCGTGGGGGGGATCGGAGGGAGGGGGAATCCGGAATATTTAGCCATGCGTAACTTTGGAACGGGTGATCGGGTTCGAGTGAAATTTAATAACTGAACAGAGCCTGTGGTGATCTTTTTCATATCCGGACCGGATCCGACAACAATTGGGGGGGGGGAATACGTGACCGGAACTTTGTGGGAATAACAAACAAGTCCAAACTGAACCGGATTGGCTCCGGCGACTGTGGGGGGTGTTTGAGGGGCGGGTCCGGAATTCCGGTGATCGCGAATTAAGGTACTTCCAGATGTGCTAGGACGATGAAATTTGGCTGGAATATTAGAAAATCGACAAGATTGGCTTAGAAATCGCCACTTTTCAAATCCGACCATTCCCTAAAGTACCAATCATGACCGCAAATTAAGAAAAATACTTTTAAGCAAAATATGCATTTCCATGATCCCCATGAGCTCATGATCATTTTTGCCTCAAGGGTTTTGCTTACAAATGAAGTTCTAGCTCCCTTAAAGTGTGCATCTTAACCGCAAGGTCGAAAAGTACTTTTTATCAAACGATACATCTGAACCCATAGCAAAAAAAATAATTTCTTGCACCCTTAAAGTGCGCAAATTAGTGTGAAATAAAAATACTTCTGATCATACGTATATATCAATGATCCCTAAGAGCCTGCTATCGTTTTTGCCTCAATCTTCCTTACAGATGAATTTCTAGTGCCTTTAAAGTGCGCATCATTACAGCCAAGTTCAACGATAATATACGTTTTCTCTAGCTCCCTTAAAGTGCGCATCTGAACCGCACAGTCGAAAAATACTTTTGATCAAACAAAACATCTCAACACATGCAAGTGCCATATGAGCTTACAGCTCTTGTTTGGTATAAAGAGGTCTTTCTCTCGGCAAAATGCCGGTTTCAGTTTGAGCTTTTTGGGATCCCAAAACGTAAGTGGAGAATGTCCGTCCGTCCGTCCGTCCGTCTGTCTGTCTGTGAGCACGATAACTCTCGAAGGGAATGGGATATTTTGATGAAACTTGGTGGGAGGATCCTTTGGGTCAAGGGAAAGGTTGAGTTCGTAGATGGGCTCTGTAGCCCTACATTTAGGTTTGGGGGAGGGGTTTTAAATTATGGGACAAACAGAATATTTTTAAACAGCTAATGAGATAGTCGATTAAGAGGTAAGAAGACATGCTGAACACGAATATGAAAACCATTTTCTCGCCGGACAAGTAGTTCACCTGGAATCCGGCCAAAACCGGAAAGCTTGTTAAAAATAAAAGTTTTATTTGAAGTTGATTAGATGTTCGCTTTAGGGATAAGAAGGCATGGTGAACACTTATGTGAAAATCATTTTCTACGCAGACAAGTAGTTTGCCAGATATCTGGCCCAAAAAATTGTTAAAAGCAAAAGTTGTATTTGTAGTTGATTAGATATCCGATTTAGGGGGAGGACGAGATGCTGAATCCGTATATGACAATCATTTTTTAGCCGGACTTAAAGCTCGTCCGGAATCCGGCTGAAAGTGGAAAATTTGTTATAAGTTACGGTAAATTTATATTTGAAGTTGATTAGATGTTGGATATAGAGGTAAGAAGATACGCTGAATTCGTTTTTGAGCTTTATTTTTTCGCCGGACAAGTAGTTCCGGAATTTCGCCGAAACCGGAAACCTGGCAGTAGTAATAAGGCAGGATCGTTTCGATCGGTTTCGTCGAAATAGATATGACTTATAGGGGTAAAACACACATGCTGAATCCATATCTCAACTTGGTTTTCTCAGATGATTAGCTATTTGGCCTTATGTTTCTAAATTTTAAGAGTAAAAATGTTCAAGGATTCTGGCGAAGACTGGTTCTGGCGAAGACAAAACCTAATTGTCTGGATCACGATATTGAATTTTTGGGATCACGTCGAAACCTTTGGTCTTGTTTTCATCATCGCCAGCAATTCTTAAGGGCATAACACTGCGTATGCATATCCTCGATTTTATTTAAAAAAAAAAAAATTATCAATCAACTTCATTTGGCCAAATAGCTTAAGGCTAGCAGTCTTTCTTCTTCCGCTTACTTACGTGACGTTTCTTAATTTGAACAAAGTTCGACTCTAGTTACGCAAAATATTTACATTACGGAGAATTACGTCAGTATGTTACTTCGCCGGTACGGCTGTAGGGGTATCATTGTGCTGATGGCACGTAACAGCTTTTTTCAGCCTGAAGGGACATTAAGAGCGTGTTCCACCTCTCCACCAATAGTAACTATTAGTTACTATTTCCGTTCCAGCCTCACGAAAAGTTACTACGCTGACCGTTCCAACCTTCTCAAAATAGTAACTATTTGCTTACCACGCTCGGGAGCGTAGTAACTACGCATCTCTGTAACGTGATTGGTCCGATCAGCCCGCGGCCTGACATTTGACCGAAAAAAGAACAAGACCAAAGGTTTCGATGGGATCCCAAAAATTCAATATTTGATCCAGACAACTAGGTCTTGTCTTCGCAAGGTACAGTCTTCGCCAGGCTAATCATTGAGAAAATCAAGTTCATATGTACCTGTATACGCTATATCTATATAGACGATACTGATCGAAACTTCCTGCTTTACTTTTCTGCCAAATTTCCGGTTTCGGCCGAATTCCGAGCGAACTACTTGTCCAGCCAAAAAATGACAGTTCAGAAACGATTTCAGCGTATCTCCTATAAAGAACATCTAATCAACTTCAAATAAAACTTTTACTTATACAAAGAATCCGGTTTCAACCGGATTCCGGACGAGCTATATGTCCGGGTAAAAAATGATTGTCATATACAGATTCAGCGTCTCTTCTTACCCTTAAATCTGTCATCTAATCAACTTCAAATACAAATTTTACTTTTAACAAATTTTCCGGTTTCGGCCGGATTCAGGGCGAACTACTTGTCCGGCGAGAAAATGGTTTTCACCATCGTGTTCAGCATGTCTTCTTACCCGTAAGTCGAGCATCTAATCAACTTCAAATAAAACTTTTGCTTTTAAAAAATTTTCCGGTTTCGGCCTGATACTGTGCTAACTACTTGTACGGCGAGAAATGGTTTTCACCATCGTGTTCAGCATGTCTTCTTACTCCTAAATCGAGCATCTAATCAACTTCAAATAAAACTTTTGCTTTTAACAAATTTTCCGGTTTCAGCCGGATTTCGGGCGAACTTCTTGTCCGGCGAGAAAATGGTTTTCACCATCGTGTTGAGCATGTCTTCTTACCCCTAAATCAAGCATCTAATCAACTTCAAATAAAACTTTTGCTTTTAACAAACTTTACGGTTTTGGCCGGATTCCGGACGAACTACTTGTCCGGCGAGAAAATGGTTTTCACCATCGTGTCCGGCATGTCTTCTTACCCCATAATCGACTATCACATTAGCTGTTTTAAAGTATTTTGTTTGCCCCTTAATTTAAACCCCCTCCCCCACCCCTAAATGTAGGACTACAGAGCCCATCTACGAACTCGACCTTAAACTTGACCCAAAGAATCCTCACACCAAGTTTCATCAAAATATCTCATTCCCTTCGAGAGATATCGTGCTCACAGACGGACAGACGGACGGACGGACGGACAGACGGACAACTTTTGCGATGTCATAGGTATCCGTCACTAACGTTTTGGGATCCCAAAAACTGTTCCAGCATAGCGTAGTAACTACGGTGACTAGCGTAATAACTACGATGAGTAGGTTGGAACACGCTCTAAATCCCACCTTAATGACACTGCGAGCGTGTTCCATCCTTCTTACCGTAGTTACTACGAATGACGTCACGAATTTTGCTTCTTGGCGCCAAGGCTGGAACGCATTTTTCTATTTTCTTCAAAATATAACTCCTCTGGGTAATCCAACCAATCACGTTACAGATATCCGTAGTTAACACGCTTATTACGCTCCCGAGCATCGTAAGCAAATACTAAATACTTACTATTTCGAGAAGGTTGGAACGGTCAGCGTAGTAACTTTTCGTGAGGGTGGAACGGGAATAGTAACTAATAGTTACTATTGTTAGAAGGGTGGAACACGCTCTGCAAGGTTCTTTCTAATCGCAGAAGGTCTGCTTCTGAGCAGTGGGTATAGCCTATCCTCGTCACCATTTGAGTTGTGAAGTAACTCGATTCTTACTTGGGATCGACTAAAATGAGGCACGGCACGGCACGACATAGTGCAGTAGGCACGAAAACTCGTGAGTGAGAAAACTCTTGAGTGAGGGGCCGGAACTATGTTCTAACCTGTCTTCTTTTAGGCTCTGGAGTTACGAACTCGCACTTCTTTGTTTACTTCTACTACTTGCTAATCTCTCTTTCGCCATGCCATGCCTCTTTTTAGTCGATCCCCTCTTACTTAACTGACATCTGACATCTTTCGCTGATTAAAGACTTTCTATCCATGAAGAAAGAAATGTGGGTAAAAGTGCAGAGAAATCGCTGCAGTTCAACACCCTTGAAAATAAAAAGCTTGATAGAAAACGATGGGCCTTTCGCGCTTTAGCTGGTAACCGCTCTTTTTTTTACTTCGGAATATAATGCCAGGATCCGGTCATTTGTCTTAACAAATCGTTTCCCGTTGAGACGGATCTTGTGATTTATTGGAGAAGCTCGGTCATAATTACTCTAGCTCTATTGTCGGTAAACTGATGGATGGATTGTGATCAGGAGAAATGAAGACTTGTAAGACAAACCATTCCAGACTGGGAAGTTTGCTAAGGAAACCGATCATGTCGACGTTAATGTTGATCTTTAGGCTAGGTTTTCTTTTGAGAGGGTTCTGAATTCCGCTGCCGCTGTATGTGGGAGCGCAGGACTATTCTAAGCTGCCTTCTTGTGGATGACATCAGTCTGTGACACAGCTTACGTATCTACTATCTAGGCAGTTTTGCAAACTCGATTTATTTTTGGGACACAGTGGCGCGGGAGCAACAACCATGCGAAGTGCAGTGACGTCGTGAATAGGTCCGTAAGTTGAAGCAGCCAAATAAAATTGCGTTCCCGCCTATGGTGTTGTAGTCAGATCTACGCATTATTTTTTTATTTTTTTTACATTACGACTTGGTCTTAACTTCAGAAACAATATTTCCTTTTAAATCTTGGCCGAGTTTAAAAGGATCGGAAACAGTATCCCTTCCTTTAATTCTGACTTGAGTTTAAAAGGTAAACTAGATAAAGCTATAAGTATAAAGATATGAAGACCCTTCGTAACACTAGTTCTATAAACAAACCGACTCCATCTGTTCAGGTTCAGGTGCAGGTTCATTTTTCCCTCCCCTCTGAAAGTTTAACTGAAAAGGCAGCTAATTTTTACATCTGGAACACAGGAACACAGTGGCGCGGGAGCAACAGCCATGCTAGTGCAGTGACGTCGTGAAGAGATAGGCTAGGTAAGTTGAAGCAGCCAAACCAAAGTGTGTTCCCGCCTATGGTGTTCGGGTACGATCTGCGTCGAGCACGGGCTCGGAGGAGGCACCAAGTTCAGAGCTGTGTACCAAAAGCTTCTCACGGGGAAGATAGGAGCTTGCTTAACTGCCTAGATACATAAGCTGTGGTCTGTGACAGCTGTGCGAAGTTGGGGCACACGACCGTCTATCCTCTGCTGTTTTGAGAATGATCGGTCAAGTCACTCTGGTGATTTTACAGTCATTATCCTACTGTCAGGAACCTCTACCCCTGATCCTTAAATGACCCGTTATACCTATAGGCTAATGCTAATGCAACATTTGTTTTTCGCATTCCATTTTGTTTTGTATTGCCATGGCCCTCGGGCTTTTTGTGCAAATATATATCATATCATATCATACTTCCGTATTCATTAATTCTTAAACCTAGGAGACCCAAATTCCATATGTTACATTCTAAACCCGCTAACAACACCTCACTAATCTTTGCACTTGCCACGATTCACTATTTTCCATGCGCACTATGCTCCTGACGAGTGTTCGCGTATCGTGCTATTGCTTTGTAAAACCGGTTATCTAAATTTTGCCGAGTTTTTGCTAGTGGGGTCTGGGAAAAGGCTTAAAGGAACAGAAAACTTGACTCAAACTTGACTCGGGGAGCTAGCTAACATATCAAGAATGTACCCTGAGTCGATATTGAGAGTAAGAAAAATTCTCGTTACGACCATTGCAGTTTCCGGGCAGTTTCCGAGAATTCGACTTTGAGCAAAAGGTTTGAAAAAGCAAAAGGTTTGTGTGCCGCGACTATAGGAATCGAACCCCGGACGTCTTGTCCGGGAGGTCGTTTCTCTGTGGTCTACATGTAAAAAGGCGAACTTTTACAGTACATAAGTGCATAATTACAGTGCATAAGGGGTGAGGGCCTGCCAGCTAGCTTCTGGAACACTAAGGAGGGGGTTCGAGACGGTTCGATATAACAAAGAAGGGGGCCTGTCGTCAATAAGACCCTGTATATTTATCTAAGCCCCCCGGGCGATTCGATGGCCGAAAGTTGCGTAGTCAAGTTTACTGACAACAAACAACAAACACTAAAAATAATACAGTAAAAAAAAATGTTGGAAAACGTTGTACAAAAGTCTTTAAAAACTGAAAAAAAATGTTGCTTTCCTAGCCAGCCAACCTGGGTTATACCTTGTTGCATTCATAACCCTTCTGTTGCAAAGGGGAGTGCCCTGTGAGAGCTGGGGTCTATCCGACAGTCCCTAGCATAGGATCATCGCCAGTCAGTGAAATTTGCAATCTAGGTTTCAGCAGGCTTTCCACCTTTTGAGCCAAAGGGGCGATGGCCCTACAGTTCTTCTGTTGCTGTTTTTGGACAAATTTCAGTGACGAGTTGCCGATGACATCCTAGTTTTGTTGGTTCCTATGTTATTAAGAACGGTAACTCTCGTATGGGATAAAACATATTTTGATCAACCTTAGTGTGGATATTTTTCGGTTGAACATACAAGTTCGAAGATAAGCCCAGTAACCCTGTATTCAACGGTGAGGCTTATAAATTAGGCAAACTAGACGAAACCAATTACCAGAATCAACACCCGTAGGAGCATCGCATCAGGATTATGTCTTAGATTGCTCCGAAGTGCAATTTCAGGTAATTTAAGATAAACGAAAATATTAGTCATGTCAGTGAGATTGTCGATTTATGGAAAAGAAGAAATGGTCACTCCTCTGTTTTTGCCTAGTACTTACTGCTTTCTGGTCTGGTAGAATATCTCCTGGGTTAATCTGGCTTTCCCCTAAGTTTTCTATCAAGGAT
Source organism: Branchinecta lindahli (assembly GCA_023053555.1). Taxonomy (NCBI): domain Eukaryota; kingdom Metazoa; phylum Arthropoda; class Branchiopoda; order Anostraca; family Branchinectidae; genus Branchinecta; species Branchinecta lindahli. Next base: position 16,489,918 of record JAKZAO010000003.1, read on the forward strand.
ATTACTAAAAAAAATTGGTAAGCAGAAAAAGTAATAGAATAGCTGGAATAGCTAACCGACTGTAAGCTTCGGCAAGTAGTGAAAATACAAACGTGTTTACTTATATAATACCAGGGCATACAATCAAAACTAAAAGAATTTTTTATTAATCGCTCAAAATGAGGAAAAAAATATGTAAAAAGTCGCCTTGTTGAACTTTTGCTTGAAGCAGAGACATAAAACTCCGAAGGTAAGCCGATCATTTGGTGCTTTGAATTCTGTCCTGTACTCGGATCTGACGTTCCACGTGTCCTTCATCTTGATGTTCTTACTTCTCAAGGTTACATGCAGCAATAATGTTCCGGAACTCCTGTAATATCCCGTAGCGACTGCCCCCCTGTCCTGGGGAGCTAACTGAACTTTGCTTTCCAGATAACGCAGCACTTAATTACGATCAAGTTCATCAGGAAATGTTGTTCCTAGTCTGAGAGGAAATCGTGGGGGACTGAGCCGCAGGTTTAAAAGACTCGAATGGCATATTAATGGGAAGACGAAGTACATGTTCATTTTCAGGATAGGGGTGGTCGGTTCTTCCGAATCGGCTGTTGTGCTGTGATGCGTTCTACACGTTTTGGAGATGTATTTTTTGTTTTTGAGGAACTATGTTGCCAGTTTTCCTCGTTGTTAAGATCGGGATCGGGGGTTGCTTTGTCGGGTCCCCACTAATGAAAAACCGAAAGAACGTCACCAGTGAGATTGATCATTTAGTGTTTCGGCCATCGAGCTTGCTTTGTGTTGTGAACGGAAATATCATTACTTGGAATGCTTAATATGTGAAATAAATAAGCCTGAACCTGAACCTTGGTTCGCGTCATTCCGTCAACCGAAGGGTTGTTCACTTGGTGGGCATTTACTGTACATGTATTTTGGGATTGAGTAACCCTTCGCCGCAGCAAGTCAGGAAGAGTTATTCACACTTGGGCCTCACGTGAATTGTAGTAAATCTGCTGTTAAAGGACATGTCTTACCTATAATACTCATCCAACCTACTTCCATAATCGCTCTGTCCATTCTACACCCGACTGACTTTCTCACATGCCTTGTTTCGCTGCCTTCTGTCCGTATCATGCCGTATCGACGGTTGTTTACGAGAAGTTTATTCATGAGAAAAACTGGATACGTAAATTTTTTCCTGTTTGTGCCATAATATAATAATAATAATATTTGTTTATTACCCACTTACATCAAAAAGATTAATAGTGGAGTATAAACTTGAAGAAGGAAAACAAACAAGAGCTGTAAGCTCATATGGCACTTGCATGTGTTGAGATGTTTTGTTTGATCAAAAGTATTTTTCGACTTTGTGGTTAAAATGCGCACTTAAGGGAGCTAGATAAAAAGTATTTTATTTTTGAACTTGGGTGTAATGATGCGCACTTTAAAGGCGCTAGAAATGCATCTGTATGCAAAACCCTTGAGGCAAAAATGATCACAGGCCCTTAGGGATCCTTGATGTATACCGTTTCGTCAAAAGTTTTTTTAGCTTTTCATTTCAAATGCGCACTTTATGGGCCCCCCCCCAATTGCTGTCGGATCTGTACGGACATGAAAAAGATCCACAGAAACATGTCCTCTCTTCAATTACCAAATTTCACTCAAATCCGATCAGCCGTTTCAAAGTTACCCATGACTCAATATTCCGGATTCCCCCTCCAGTTACTCCCCCCACGGCTATCAGATCATGTAAATTTTTCTTTATAAGTCAGTTTGATCGGGTCCCTGATTCGCCTCCCAAGATTCGTCGTGAAAATCCCCAAAACCGCCATAACCGGAATTCCGGGAAACTCCCCTCCACCCCCCCCCCCTAATGTCATGATCCATCCCAAATGTATAAACGATTTATCTGGAGCAGATGCTTGTTCTTCCCAGCAAGTTTCACTCCGATCCCTCCATTCTAACCGTTTCCCGATATTTCCGGTCTCCCCCCCCAAACTCCCCCATAGCTGTTGAATCCGGTCCGGACTTCAAATGGGACATCAGAGGTATGTCATTTATTCAGTTATTAAGTTTCATTCCAATCCGACCACCCGCTCGAAAGTTACACAGTACTCCAATTTTCCGGATTCACCAGCCCTCCACCCCTCTAGTGTCCGGATCCAGTCCAAATGTAGAAACGATTTATCTGGAGCAGATGCCTTTTTCCTCCCAGCAAGTTTCACTCCGATCCCTCTATTCTAACCGTTTCTCGAAATTTCCGGTCTCCCCCCCCCCAACTCCCCCAGAGCATTCGAATCCGGTCCGGACTTCAAACGGGACATCAGTAGTGTGCCATTTATTCAGTTATTAAGTTTCATTCCAATCCGATCACCCGTTCGAAAGTTACACACTACTCCAATTTTCCGGATTCCCCAGCCCTCCACCCCCCCGGGTGGTCGGATCCAGTCCAAATGTATAAACAATTTATCTGGAGCAGATGCTTGTTCTTCCTAGCAAGTTTCACTCCGATCCCTCTATTCTAACCATTTCTCGAAATTTCCGGTCTCCCCCCCCCCCCAACTCCCCCATAGCTGTCGCATCCGGTCCGGACTTCAAACGGGACATCAGAAGTATGTCATTTATTCAGTTATTAAGTTTCATTCCAATCCGATCACCCGTTCTAAAGTTACACACTACTCCAATTTTCCGGATTCCCCAGCCCTCCACTCCCCCCCGGGTGGTCGGGTTGGGAAACTGAATGTTTCCAAGTTAGTCCGATCGGGTCCATGATGCTCCTGCCAAGTTTCATCGTCCTAGCACATCTGGAAGTACTCCAACTCGAAAAAGTGTGACAAAACTCCTTAATTTTCAGAATTTCCCCGGCCCACCACTCCCCCCCCCAGATGGTCGGATCGGGAAACTGATTACTTCTAGGTTAGTTTGGTCGGGTCCCTGATTTTCCTGCCAAGTTTCATCGTCCTAGCACATCTGGAAGTACCCTAACTCGAACATGTGGGACAAAAAAATTCGGACAGACCGACCGACAGACGGAATTGCGATCGGTATCACTTGAGCCAGAGGCTGCAAGTGCCATAAAAACGGAAAAAGACGTCAAACAAACAAGAGCTGGAAGCTCATATGGCACTTGCAAGGCTGGGTCAGAGGATGAAAGTAGGAATTCGTCAATTTGTGGTTTTGTTGTGATCATTTGAAATCAAAACTCTTGAAGTAAAAAACATGATGAACTCATCAGGAGCACGAAAATGTATATTTTACTCAAAAGTATTGTTTGTACTTTAAGGAAATCACAATTGTGAGCAAAACCCTTAAGGCAAAAATGATTACGGGCTCATAGGGATCACGAAAATGTGTATTTTGCTAAAAAGTATTTTTTGTACGTTGTGGTTGCGATTAGTACTTTAAGGGATGGTCGGATCTGGGAACTGACAATTTCTAAGCCAATCTTGTCAAGTGTCTGATTTCCAAGCCAAGTTTCATCGTCCTAGCACATCTGGAAGTACCTTGATTCGCGATCACCGGAATTCCGGACCCCCCTCCAACTCCCCCCACAGTGCCCGAACCCGGTCCGGTTCTGTCACTGATGTATCTAGAGCTTCTGCTTCTTCTTCCAACCAAGTTTCGTCCCAATAGCTCCACTCTAAGCGTGTCACAAGATTTCGGGTTCTCCCCTCCACCTCCCCCCCCCAACATTCATCGGATTACATCCGGACTTTAAACAGGACATTTGAGACATGAGCTCTTTCCAAATATCAAGTTTCATTAAGATCCGATCACCCGTTCAAAAGTTATACATACCTCAGGATTCTCCCTCCCTCCACTCCCCCCACGATGGTCGGATAAGGGAACTGACTATTTCTAAGCCAATCATGTCAAGTCTCTAATTTTCAAGCCAAGTTTTATCGACCTAGCACGTCTGGAAGTACCTTAACTTGCGGTCATCGGAATTCCGGACCCCCTCCCTCTAACTCCCCCACAGTGCCCGAATCTTGTCCGGTTCTGTCACTTACGTACATAGGGCTTGTGCTTGTTCTTTCCACCAAGTTTCATTCCGATCGCTCCATTCCAAGCGTGTCACAAGTTTTCCGGTTCCCCCCTCCGATCCCCCCCCCACCTTTATCGGATCTGGTCCGGACTTGAAACTGGGCATCCGAGACATGTGATCTTTCTACGTATCAAGTTTCATTACGATCCGATCACCCGTTCGGAAGTTATACATACCTCAAGATTCCGGATTCCCCCTCCCGTCAATCCCCCCACGATGGTCGGATCGGGAAGTTGACTATTTTCAGGTTAATCTGGTCGAGTCCCTGATTTGCCTGCCAAATTTCATTGTCCTAGCACACCTGGAAGTAACTTAACTCCGTATCACCGGAATTCCGGAACCCCCCTCCAACTCCCCCCACAGTGCACGAATCCGGTCCGGGTCTGTCAATGACGTACCTAGGGTATGTGCTTGTTCCTCCCACCAAGTTTCATCCCGATCGCTCCAGTCTAAGCGTGTCACATGATTTCCGGTTCCCCCCTCCGACTCCCCCCCCACATTAATCGGATTCGATCCGGACCTGAATCGGGACATCTGAGAAATGACGTCTTTCCAAATATCAAGTTTCATTAAGATCCGATCACCCGTTTGAAAGTTATGCATGCCCCTAAATTCCGGATTCCGGCTCCCCTCCCTCCCCCCACGATGGTCGGATCGGGGAAGTGACTATTTCTAAATTAGTTTGGTCGGGTCCCTGATATGCCTGCCAAGTTTCATCGTCCTAGCACATCTGGAAGTACCCTAACTCGCGATCACCGGACTGACCGACCGACAGACCGACAGACCGACCGACGGAAAAGTGATCGGTATATGGCACTTGGCCGGAAGGCAAGTGCCATAAAAACTAAAGTCAACAAAACATTAATCAAACAAACGGATCAAACCGTGGTGAGGCGACAGACGCTGTTTCTGAGAGCTTTTTGTGTAGGCCAGTCAGCTTCTCGGTAATATTCGGCAGATAAAACTTTTTAACTATAAGCCAATGGGACTGGAAACAGTCTTAAAACAACCAAGGCCGCGGGTAACTTGTTGAAAGCGGTGCTTAGGTTTAAAATATTAAACTTTTAGAAATACTGAACATAAGGAGTAGATAGTTCGAGGGGTCCTTTAACAGCTGACAAGGCGCATATGGTCTGTCTGCTGATAGACCTTCCTTGTTGGAGGAAGACTGGGGATTGACCTCATCCAAGCGTACGCCTACGTGTAGCGGACACCGACTTGGCACTATGCGTACATCAGAGTATCTGGAATCGGGATGGGCAAACCATTTGCCCGAAATCACCGGCCATTGCTCCGACATGATTGGGGGGCCCGGTTGTTGGTTGTCAATAAAATCAACCAACATGTCAATAAAAAAGAAAGAAGGCTATTGATTATATACAGTCCATGGTATTTGGAATTATCAAGGCGTGCGCACAGAATTTAACAATACGGTCCAGTTAAAACTGAAACTAAAAATTCGTAACCAGGTCTCTCTCTGAAAGTCAAAATTACCCTCTGGCCGAATAAGGAGAATCAGTGCCGTATCCAGGGGGGGGGGGGGGTTCGAACCCCCTCCGAAACATACAAGACTGAATAATATTATATTTGACAGTTATTTTTCCAGCTTGAGCGGCTTGAGCCTGAAGAGGACCCTTGCCAAGAAGGGCCGAAATATAGCTCTAATAAAATGAAGCTGACTTATCCGTTTTGCATCGTCAAATATGATTTGTAGTCAGCTTGGGCTGAAGGAATCTACAAGAATAATCGTTTTTATAGGCTTGAACCTCTGCTCTATCTTTTTTTGTACTTTTTGGTATAGACTAGGTCTGACATGGGGGTAAAACCCCCTCCGAAATAAATTCCTGGATACGGACCTGAGGAGAACTCTTGGTTTTGTTCCAAGGGTAGGTTGAAATCCTAAAGAAATGGCAGTCCTTGTAAAACAAAATTTTCTTTAGAATATTTTCATGTGCGCCGGGGAACTTCGAAGAGGGCTTTTGAAAGAAAACATTTGTTTGAAGCTTCAGGCCCATTTGCTTCCAAGAACGGAGCGTGAGAAGTAGTGTTTAGATAGGCCTCGCTTTTGTTGGGGGATTTAATGGTGCGGACAGGCGCTGACTTTTTACCAGTTGGATTTTCTGAACTTCCGGCATGAAGTTTCATTTTTTTATGTTGAAGAGATCAGCTGCTAAAAGACCCAACGTTATCGTCTGTCCGTATCATTAACGATGCGGAAAGATGATAAGAGTTGCGTTTTTGCAGATACCATGGTACCTGTTACCACGGTAACTGGATCTGCAATTAGTCGTTTTTGCAGTTACCGTGGTATCTGATATACGGTCCACTGCAAAAACGACTATTGCCGAAATTGCACTTTTCGAAGTCATCCCAAAAGAAAAACTGATATCCAGTTTACTGAACTTCTTTCTCACCAATTTGACAAAATTTGGTGAAAGTGAGATGACTTGTTAGACACCACGACCAGATACCACGGTCGGACCGTGATATCTGAATATCAGTTACCACGGTAACTGGCCAGATACCACGACAACTGCGAAAACGCCTTTTGATCGTGGTATCAGATACCACGATAACTGCAAAAACGACTTTAGACTGTATATCAGAAACCATGGTATCTGCAAAAACGCAACTAAGATTTTTCCGGCCAGCCGCGCTTTCGTGGTTAAGTTAAAAAAAATCCATTTTTTTTTCGGACGGAATGATGATGCTTCTAACCCTTGTCCGCACTTACCTGATCTTCTGTCTGAATCGTTATGATGCACAAGGGTGATGTTTTCCTGGCCGGATTTTCTGTTCGTTCCAAATAAGATTAAAAAAACTCAATCAATCAATCATTTATTTATACCAAATTATCCACTGGATAGCATAGGCTGACGACAAGATCATACACTAAACGACAAAGGAAACAATTAGAGTAATTATATACAGTTGATTTGTCAAATTAATTAAAATAAACTATGCTAGATATAAGAAATAAAACTGAATCTCTCCTGGTGGAAGTCGATGAAAGTGTGCCGAAATCCTGGCAGGAATCGCAACCGCCAACCCTGATCGTCTGTCAGAATCGTTGAAGGTGTGGACGGACGATCAGCTTTTGTTTTTTAAGCCGGTTTTTCTTTAGTTTCGTAATAAACGTCAACAAATCGGAATTTGTTCCAATGGAGTATTTTATGGCGTGCCGAAAATCCAGTCAGGAAGGTTTGTCCGGCAAGTCCGAAGTTCTATGTATGAAATTTTATCTGGATCTTATTTTTATTTTCAGTTGTTTGAAAATTACCCTCAAAACGAAGCCAAAACGAACTTGTGGTTTCGAATGATATGATATTTATTTGCCTTAAAAGCCCAAGGGCCATAACAAACAAACATATATAAATGCGCATAAATACAGAAGAACTGACACACTAGGGGAGACTGGGGTGAGTTCGGACTGGGGTGAGTCCGGACGTTGAGCATCTGTGCCAAACGCTTGTTACTATTTTCCCCCTAAAATTACCACTAGATCGCACGCCAGTAGCGCACATTCGGCGGGCAGTTAGAAAATTCTAAGACAAAGAGGACGGACAAAAAGGTAAAAACTAAATTTTCTATGGATTATAGAAATATTTTTAGTAACAGGAATGGACAGATATGTTCGAAAAAAAAATCTGTATAAAATCGTCATTTCACTGGTGCTTAGAAGGGTCTCTTACAAAGGATTACTGCAAGCTACGAGTGATTTTGTTCAGCCATTTATTTTTGGCGGCCATTTTTTCCGAATCAGTCCACGTGGGGTGACTCCGGACGTTTTTCATGGGGCGAGTTCGGATAGTAATTTAAGGTGTCCGAACTTCCGAAAACTGTCCGAATCTTTCCAGAGGAGATTGATTGCGTGGAAACAAGTTTGGAAGACGTGGTGATGAAGCTGCCAGTCCCATCAGCTGTTGGTGGCACAGGCCGGGCTGTTAAAGGTCTTGTCTTCGGGTGTGACCTCTCGGGCTATTCAGTGAAATAGACATCATGCTAAACCCTACACCGGAAAACGGATTTTCTGTTTGTTTTATGCTTCAGAAGTTGAACCTCCTAGTTGTGTGAATAATTTTTGTAAAGTAACTGAATAAAGCACTGTACTTGCCTTTGTTATAAATACTGTCCGAAGTCGCCCCATGTATGTCCGAAGTCACCCCATATATGGGGTGACTTCGGACACTTGACCAGGGTCAGCTTTAAGTGAATTTACCAAAAAACTAAAATAGGAGGGAGTCTGAAAAAAAATCAGGGTTATAGCTGAATGCTTTAGCTTCCTTTTAATGTAAAAACGAAAGCTGTGATGTTAAAAATGTGACTCACACAGACCATGAAGTCAAAAACGTCCGGACTCACCCCAGTCTCCCCTACGATTTAACACTAACCCCCACCCAAACACTTTTCCCTGTGTAGACTGGCCACTCTGAGGAACCTCGCCAGGTTTCTTATATACTAAGAAAAGCAGCGCACAGATCCGTTTCTGTGAAAAAAAAAACCAGAAATGTGTATCGCACAATATGCTGTGGGAAAATGGCTTATAGCTCTTGTCAAAGTTTTTTTTTTGCAGACCAGTTAAATGCAATCCGACGGACTAGCATGGCCTCCATAATTTGCAGTAGCAGCAAGTCGATAAACCACGTCCAGCCTTTAGTTTTCCGAATGCCTTCTGACCTGTAAGTATTAATTCCTAATTAGCAGAGGTGTATTATTTTCTTTCTCAACGACAAGCGTCATCACCAGTCCGACTTTTTTCGATTTGTCCTTCATAACTGTATGATATTTTTTTATTTTTTTTATGTTTCCCGCCATGACCCTTTGGCTTTATTGAGAATAAATTATTTCATTCATTCGTTCATGCTTTTGCTATCTAGCCAAATCTAATCTCCCCACGGAGAGTATTTTCACAGTTAAGCCTCGCCTCTCCTGTCGCTTGTGATTGGCTCAGTCGGAAGTACCAAGAACAAATTTCGAGACGGAACTGCTGTCTCCCTATCTCGGTCATACAAACATGCTGAGTCGAGTAAAATACGACCGACTCCCGATGCAAACGAGCGGCTTCGCGCCACATCACGTTTCGTTACCTCCACAAATAGCTAGATCGCCGATAAGTTGCTAAAGAGGAAATCTAGAATTCTACTCCAAAGCGGAGCGCCCTAGCTCCGCTTTCGAGTTAAACTGGGACAGACGTCTCGCAAACGCCTGGGTTGACCGACAATAACACCAGTTGATGTTTTGCTTTCGCCGGGTTTTGACCGAACAAATTTTGAGTGATAAAGAAGAGTTAGTGGTTGGGGTCTTGGATAGTCTATGGATTGTAGATAAGAGAGATTTTCTGTAGAGATGATTGTAGAGTAATTCTACATAGATATAAAAAGATACTATGTGGAGATCTTTCTGAAAACAGTCTATGGATTATCCAAGACCCCAATGACTACAATTTGTGAAGAAGGTGCGAAACAATATCGCACGTTGTAGGAAATTCTACAGTGATTGTGATACAGATCGATCCACGGAGCATGGCTCTCCGAGTCCCTACGATTTTCGTCTTCGACATAGCTCTCGGAGCCCGGATGAGTATCGGACTCGACATTGACCGCTCTCGGAGCCTTAGAAGTCGTTCTAGGAACGTTGGATTTTGCCCACGGAGCCCAAGAAAATGCTCTCGGAGCCTTAGAAGTCGTTCTAGGAACGTTGGATCTTGACCTCGGAGCCCAAGAAAATGCTCTCGGAGCCTTATAAGTCGTTCTAGGAACGTTGGATCTTGCCCTCGGAGCCCAAGAAAATGCTCTCGGAGCCTTATAAGTCGTTCTAGGAACGTTGGATTTTTCCCACGGAGCCCGAGAAATTTTTTAAAATGGTTAACAAAGCCTTCTCTGAACCCCTGGGAATTGGAAATAGCTACTGGAATGGCATCTCAGCAAAGGCTGATAAAATGTGTGCCCCCAAGTCCCAAAATTTGGGCTTCTGTCTTCACGAGTTAAACAGAGAGACGTTTAGACGCTTTTAGCACAGCGGACAATTGTCCACACAGCTTTCGCTGTATTCTGGAGGCAGCACAGAAGGTTGTTGAGCTTCAAGATGAAAAATTAAAGGAAAAGGTTATTAAAAAACCTAACCGGCGCAGTTCATACTGTGTAAGGGTTTCGAGTTATTGATTATGATCTTAGTGTAAAGTGACGGTACGTCATCAAATTGTAAGTGAGCTCGGACTCTACTGTAGCATCAGCCCTTTGCGCTGCTCAACTTAATGTCACAGACTGCCTGTTTGGTAATAATGTTGGATATCGTCAATGTCGCTGGCAGTACGAGACCCCCTCCCTCCCCACAACTACCGGAAGAGGCAAGGCCAGGGCCACCAAGACAGGTTCAGATTCCAAAACGCCTAAAAACGGGACTGCGAGTAACCGTTATGTACCCTATAGAACATACCCTGAACTTGTTTTCCATGATTTTCTCGTATTTTACTCGGCAGTCACAACTTTTGGTTGATAGCTTTAAAGCTGGGAGAATCAGTGGGTGTATCATCAGTGGGTTCATTGGAAGCCAGTAAACTGTACTGATGCGAATTTTGAGTATAGTATCTTTAGGATACAAGATACAACTTGAGACAGAAGTTTCAGTTTGGCTGAAATGTAAGCGAAAAAGAACGAAGTTGATCTATTGTTGCCCAAACAGGTTAATGTCCGAGTGTCTGATTAAACGACAAAGGAAGTGCTATGTACTTCTCTAGTACCTATACACGGTCAAGGTAATGGTTCTTCCAGGTTCAGTGAATCTCGAAGAATTGAACAAAAGCGTCAGGTATTACCATTTTTAAATGGAAAGCTTTCAGATTGCTGTTCTGCTAATGAGAAAATTCGGTTTCACGTCCTCTGTGGACCTGGTTGATTTGTTAATACATTATGCCCTTATGCCCTGTTTCTTTAAGACCAGATGTGGCTTTGTTTTGAACTAGAATGCCCTTATGTGTACACCTGCATTCCGAATGCGAGGCCAAACTTGGCCAATCAGCCGCTCCAAGGTTGTTGACAAAGCTATAGAAACCTGTTTTTTCAACCCTCCGTGGAAAGGGTCATTGTCGGTCGTCGACTTGGATGACTCACTACTTCTTTGGAAAGTTATTTCACGATTGTCAAAACAGCGTTTGGGTTGCAGTTAAATTGTTTTCAAGTTGGTTTGTGATTCACCCCGAGTTTAGTCAGTTTTGTTACCAACGCAGAGGATATTATTTTTGAGATTCGTATTGGGTTCAAGATACATGCTCATTTCTCTGCCGGAACGGAACAGTTGAAAAGTTCCCAGCAGTTACAATAGGCCCATTATTCGACCGGAAAACTTAGTTTTTTAAGGTATAGCTCTGAAAAACGCGCGAGGCGATATCAGAGCAAACATTATCCTGACAGCTGTCGTGTGTTTCGAGTTTCAATGGTGGCCAGGCATTCCTGATCATTCCGCTAAGTCGATCACATTTAGGCTTGTGGATAAATACTTGTGTACATAAGCATCAAAATACGATGGGAACTTTGAGTATTCCATGAAACAGCTGCAGACGAATGTTCAGTCGAATAAAAGCAGTCTATCGAGACTGAAAAATTGTGCGTACCATGTAAAAGGCAAACATTTCAGGCTGCGGTCGGACAATACCATTACATTAGCATATATAAATAAAATGGGAGGTTCCCTAACCTTAATTATGTGATGATTTCGCAAACAAAATCTGGCAACTAGTGTTCCTTGAATGTGAGGGATATCGCAAGAACATATCCTTGGGATTATTAATCTCGCTGATAAAGCATCAAGAAAATTTGACGCGGGAAGAGAATGCAAATTGGATTCAGGAATATTTGAGATTTTGAATTTTTGTTGCCTCAATCCGTGGAGATTTTTGTTTGCAACAAGATTGAACTTTCCAGTCAACCCATTTCTTTTTTGGAAGCCAGATCCGGAATGCGTTTTAGTAGTTGGCTTTTCAATGTCTTTGAGCTCTCGTTTTTTCTATGCGTGTCAACACCTTGCTTTTGAACACCCTTCAGAAGATCGATGCAGATCAGGCAACTAGCATATTGATTTTCAAATTGGACCACTCAAGTCTGGGGCCCCCCGTTACTCAAGATTATAGTAGGTCGCCTTATTCTGTTACCACATGGTACTTCAACTGTTTCTTTGCCGCCCGTTTTAAGATATGCGGTTGGTGCCGTCTCCGCCAAGGCCTTGACCCCCAATGATATTCCTCTCAAACGATCGCTGTCATCATGGATGCTGGCGGCTATCAACGAAACTCCAGTTCATAGTTTATATTGGAAAAATGGGTAAATTATTGTGAGAAGAACAGAATCAGCTTCTTGGAGTCAGCTCTGCCGGAGCTCCTTTGGGAGACGCTAATTTTCCTGGCAGAGCTATATAAAGCTCAATACGGTGATAAGTGCTTTATCGGCATTTTGAACACGCCTTGACCTATTTGTTTAATGCTATAACGTAATCACCAGAAAATGCTCTCCCCAGGTTTTCCAGCGCTTGAAAAGTTAATCGCCTACATGATCTGTTCAGATTACCAGCTTGGGATATTGAAGGCTTTCTGCTAAATCAACTTACACAAAATTAGAGGTTTGGCTGAAGGAGTACAGTTCTTGGCCATTTTCACAGTAATATGTTTCACAAGGAAGATGGGAGTTTTGTCTTTCGAGTTAACGTTTTATTAAACACGACGAAACCGGGTCACCATAAATCTGCAGTTTTATTTCGGCCATTTCAAGAGCCTTCATTGTGTCTAGTTAGACATCTACGTAAATATTCGTATGGAATAGTCGTATAAATAGTCGTAAAAAGTCGTACTGTGAACAGTTAGGATTGACATATCGCAAACTGCATAAAGTAGCACCGAAATCATCCGTTTCCAGGAGGATAAGAGAAGTTCTGGCATTTGCGGGAATATATTCCAGCATTTATGATGCTCATAGCACCAGGTGCCCGATGGCAGTTTAAACAAGAGATGTCGATGTTGATCAAATTGTAAAATATATCGGCTTGATCAGTGTAAAAAATTTGACACGCTTATTATATGCCGATTTAACCTGGCCAGGGGTTATCTGCTTTTTGATTTGTTGTTTTATTTGAGAAATGATTAGTAACAAGCCTTTATATTGGAACGTAGGCCAATGTACAAAAACCTTTGGTATGATATGCACACGTTGCTTGGTTAATATGTGCATTGATTCAGATAGGTTGATGGGTTAATATGTGTATTGTTTCAACCCATGATGAACTTTAAAATCCCAGTTTAACTCGAAAGCGGAGCTAGGGCGCTCCGCTTTGGAGTAGAATTTGTAAATTAAACGAGAACTTACCAAGTTTGAAGTTTGATTGTAATTCTACTCCAAAGATGGAGCGCCAGCGTAGCTGAGAGTTTAACTGCCCACCCGTTCCCCTCCCTTGAACTCTCAGTTTTTTCATCATGGGCTCAAACAATCCATATCTTTTATGAACTTTAAATACTGGTGTTATTGTCGGTCAACCCAGGCGTTTGCGAGACGTCTGTCCCAGTTAAACTCTCAGCTACGCTGGCGCTCCATCTTTGGAGTAGAATTACAATCAAACTTCAAACTTGGTAAGTTCTCGTTTAATTTACAAATTCAACGCTGATTGGTTCTATGGAGGCGCTCCAGAACGGATCAGCGCGCGGAGTACGCCTCCTGCTCGCCTCTTTCGATATTTCTTGTGCGATAGGCAACAGTGAAGACGGAAGAGGAGTAAACGGGTATCAGCATCAGCTCAAAGCTAGAGTAAATGCCTCCAGGTCCGCTCAGATTTGTCGGGGTGTTCATATAGTCGCTGCATGCGACTAAAGATAGAAGTTCTTACTGATTATTTGTTCTTGGAAGTACGAATTGTTCAAACCAATCAGAAACAACCGATTTTAATCAAGATTGCGCGTACGATGCTTTTACGGTGGATGGAAGAAGATATTTGTGACTCTAGCTTGAACAATTGTCTATCTGTCTTTCAGAGTACGATTTTCCAAAGAAACCTGCAGCTAGTGCCAATAGAAGCTGCTACTTAATTCCTGAAATGCAGTACATAACTTTTTAGCTTTCTGTCTGCCGGGACACGCGCAAGCAAAAATACTTTTGTCAGTAGATTTCAGTCCTTCCAGTGCGCAAGGGTTTAGTTTATCTTTTCGCAATTAAGCTTCACTCGGTTCAAACTATCCAGAATATTTAGTCGTTACTAGCCAAAATCTTTGGGGAAGTGCAAGGTCTGTATCAGGGTTGCCACTCGACCAAAATTAAGTTTACAACTCTGGGGATTTTTTTTAAGATTCGAAGAAAATTCACTAATTCAAAAAATCCATTATTTTATTGTTTTTATTTTAGGAACCCTCGTTTGCCCTGTAGTGCCATACCAACACTGAACTTGCTGCCATGGAAGGAGTATCGATAAAGATGCGAAGTTTTGTTTGCCGTTTTTTGAGAGTATATCAGATAAGTCTAAAGGAAATGCTCTTTTTTTAGAGTAGGGAGGTAAGTGTATTTCAGTATTCCAATGTGACATGACGTGTTGTCCTCATCTGAGGTGACTTAGCCGTTTATTCCATCAGACATGATTCGCATTATACCTGAAGCTGGAGCAGTGACCACGGCTTACCGACGAAACGTCCTCATGGCAAAACGTCCCCAGCGAAACCTCACCGTTGCAAAAAAACGTCCCCGGCTAAAATAGACCATTAAGTTAAATATGATAATATTTTTTTTTAGGGGGGGATTTCAATATTTACATCAGACCCGGCCTTCTTTTAGAGCGGATTACTTTAAAACCACAGCATGGGAATAAGAGTTTATAAAATACAAGGTTCACAGTACAAGATCTTGAACTTCCCATCATTTCCACCATAATGGCACTACGCTGATGTTTTACATTCTCCTTGTTTGACTCTTTTTTTTACAGATCTGGCTTCCGCGGTTTCTTCCTAGGTGCTTATTGGTAATGTTGCTTCTAACGACCTAGAACTAGCCCATTACTGATCAGTTACGAGCCCAAGGGCAAAGCAAATTACGCTGTATATTCTGACGGGAAACGGTGTATATCTGTATCTGGAAGCAACTGGTCCCACGTCTGCTCTTTCCTGCCTATAAAGAATGTTCCTACATCTGAAATGCAAACTCTGAAGATTTTTTACCTCGATCATGCGCCTGAAGACTAAAGCGAACTTAAAAATCTATGCTTGGGGACGTTTACACTGTCAGAAGTTTCATAACAGATTGCGCATAACACTTTCAAGAATAACACCTTTTCATTTAGAAATAAAGTGTTATGACCAGTTAAGTTTACACTATTTCGTACCTAGATCTCCAACAACACCTTCAATCTGTAAAAATACTACACTGTCAGAAGTTACATAACGAAAACAGAAGGATGCCCGGTTTCAACAGATAACACTTTGGGATGCCCGGTTTCAACAGATAACACTTTGGGACGTTATCTGTTTATGTTTATTTCGTTCCCGTTAGTATTTTTACTAATTGAAGGTGTTGTTGGAGATCTAGGCACGAACGAAAAAGCACGAAAAAGTGTAAACTTAATTGGTCATACACTTTATTTCTAATTGAAAAGGTGTTATTCTTGAAAGTGTTATGCGCTATCTGTTATGAAACTTCTGACAGTGTAGCCACGGGACGTTTCGCTGACAACCCTGTGACCACACACTCTGGAGAAATTTTGTAAAACTTTCTACTGGATTCTCGACTAGATTCCAAATACAGTTTACTAAATAAGTGCGGATAGAATTAGATAAATCTTGTGACACACCGACACCCTGTAATCGGGAAAAATATCGGGAATCATTTGACACGCTTAGGGTGCAGAGGTCAGGGGAAACTTGACGGACAGACTATCATATGATTCGGGTGAGCTGCAAGGGAGGGAGGAGGGTCTCGGGAGAGCCATCAGACCTTGACAGCGTGAACCTTAGCTGATATGCATGCTAACTACCCTTAGAGTGCCTTTACAGCTGTCAGGTTTTGTTTGTTCTTCCTTGAGTTCGGGCGAAATAGCGAGATAGTGGAGAATCGACGAAATACACTAAAATGCCAAAAATATGTATATAAATAAAGAAAATATATTTCCGGTTTTCAAATGCTTGCGAGTTTTTTCCTGTTTCTCGGCGCATATTATCTATTCTGTTACAACGCGTCCATTGTATATATATTTTATTTGTAACCCGCCAAATACACAAGTTTATGGCGGAGTAAAAAGAACAACGAAAAACAACACAAGATAAATAACAGTATAACACACAAATTTAGACATAATTTCTAACTGGGCCTGAAAAATTCATGAAAAAATCATGTACTCGATGACCAGGATAACGAAGCTTTCGCCTTTTACCAGAGATTACTGTGGGAGGGGGGGGGGGGCTTGATGAGCATAACAAAATTTGACGGCCCTTCAGGGCCAGCCCTGATTGAACCTTCTTTTTTAATGGAGGGTATGGACTGGGCAAGTCCACAGACGCTATTCGACATTCGGGTGGGACAGTTGTTCGTTCTCACACTCACATACCTTTCATTTCGCTTTTAGGAGCGAAAATCGTAATTTATAGGAGTATTTCGCATCATCTATTGTTAGAAGCTTGTTTATTGTGTTTGTTAAAGGTCATCTGAATGAAGTCTAACACCCTAAATTGCCACTTTTACATACTGCTTACCATTTATCTCTCGAAAACCGGACTAAAATCGGATGAAGTTTCACCGTGCTATAATTTTCAGCCTTTTTTCCGACTTGTCTTGATCGTAACGCTCGCCGTAACAGTTGTAACAGTCCATGCGTAACAGTTCATGTTGTAACGGTCCACGCCGTAACAGTCCATGCGTTTATCCATCCATGCGCTGTTTATCCATCCATGCGTTATTAACGTACGTTTATCCATGCGATAATGACAGTTTAAATATTGGCGCTAAATTTGTCTTGGGAGGTCGTAACGAATCGCCATAGGGAGACTTAGAACTTCAAGAGTGGATAGCGCCGAAATCACGGAGCGAAAAAAATTCGTCTTCTCTGTGCCGGTACTGTGAAGGACGATCTGAGGGGTTCATGGAAGTATGGTAGGATCGTTCAGGTGTCCTTTAAATATCGATATTTGGTCTGATATCGCCCGCAACACCAGGTAAGAGCTGGAGTTGTTACTTTGTGTTGTAGGCATAGTGTTGTAACAATTAATTAAGAACCCTCGGTGGGATATAGACCGACTGCTGCAATCACCACTGTTACCGACGCTTGTCATTCGTGCCGACCAAATTGCTTCCAGCTCTTCCCTACCTTTCAGTCTGTACGTTTTACGTAGAAACCGTAAGGATGTTGGTATCCTAGGGTTTCATTCCAGAATCCACCCTTTCAGTTTGTGTCTTTTTGCATAGAAACCGTAAGGATGCTGGTATCCTGGGCTTTCACCTATGGTTTCTGGAATAGCTTCCAGCAACCTTCTTCCCGCTCTTTCAGTTTGTATGGTTTTACATAGAAACCGTAAGGATTATGGTATCCCATCAGACACCTTGAAATATCCTTTTACTGATTAATAAAGGAAATCCTAATGAGACCATTGAGTTTCACCAGTCCGTCTCTGGGGAGATTTCTGTCACGAAAAAACAATTTTCAGAGACGATAAAATGCGAGGGATAGGATTATTAGAAGAGACGAGAAATAATATTTTTTCCCAGCTGACAAACGGATTAAATAGCTGACAGGGATCTCTCTTGGTAGAGTGACATGTTGGAATTTTGTCTGATGTAAACACCGGTTTATCGCGTTTGAAAAATATTTTCTGAAAACACCATTACTTTACACCTAAAATTAGCGACTTTCTTGATAGCGCATGTCGACTCTTCATCCCTCCTGCTCTCCGACGTGGCGGCTGTGCGCAAAACATTTGAAAACTGAAAGTGCCGTGGTTAATAAGTGGGAAAACTAAGCAAACAAAAGAAGCAAAAACACAAGATTCTCATATCTTTATGTGTGGCAGACTTGTGAGCGGACGTTGAAATTTCCGGCAAACTTTGCGTTGTATGACGGGCAAAACTCGGCACGGCCGAAAAAACGCTAAAAAATCGTAGGCAGGAAACGAAACGACGAAGAAAGGTCGGGATTTTAGAAGCTTAAAATTCCACAAGGGAGCTAGGTATATTATAAAAGGCTGAATAATCAAGAGGGGTCATTTAAAGGATGAGTCGTGCCTATAGTACTAATTCAACTTACTTTAGTAGTCACTCCACCATTCTTAAATACAGATACCCTAATTTCGTACGGCACTTTCTAACTCTCCTAAAGGCACAACACTGATTTTTATACACTCCGTGTTTCGCTATTTTCGACGGTTGCTCCTGACGATTGTTTACACGTAGCTCAACCGTCAGAAAAAAAACGTTATGGAAATTTGTCTGTGGTTTTGTTAGAAGTCAGCGGACCTGGACAGACTTGGTAAAGATTTGTAAGTAGTGAACTGAACGACAAACATGCTTCTCAGCTGGGATTTGAACCCATTGCAGGACCCTCTGCTTACAAGGCGACCGCTCTGCCAATTGAGCTACATTGCGACATTGGAGTCCTAGACTTCTTACATCAATTCAAAAATCTGGTTTATTTCTCACGGTCCAATTCCCTTGTATGAAGAGCAATCTACGTTATATATAAACTTAAAAAGGCAGATAACAGCAAAAGTCAAGGGCAATTTGTGAAAAGTAGACCCTAGCCTTAAAGAATGTGGGAACATCAATAGTCCTAGTAGTACTTTCAGTTTCAGGACTGGTATTACCTTACCTGAATTTGCACTTGCAAGCAATAAGGATGTAGAATCCCTCTAAGCAACGCTCAGGGCCGTGATTTCCGTGTGGCAGAAAATAGGGGAGAAACCGTTACCGCTCGACTGATAACCCCTAGCACCAGCCAACATTTTCCGCAACTAACAGCAATCTAGTAATATACAGTAGTATAGTCAATAATTCCGTCCGCTCCCGAATTATCATGGACCATAGTTTAGCGGACACACCTTTTCTTCTTGAAATTTGGCTGTTAGGTAGAAGTTAGATAAAATCTCAAAACAATATAAGTTAGTGAAATGAATAAATACTGCCAAATATTTAGCTATTTTTCTTGGATTTATTCCATAACCTATCCCATCGGACTTTATGTCCGATTTTCTTGTTGTGATATACTTTGAGTTTGCCCAGGGGCTTTTGGATCCCGCCACTAGATGATTTCACGGTCGCCCCAATCGTCGTTTAAACAGGCGACTTGGTTGGGGGTGATCTAGACATTGCGGATGCTAGAATGCTTCTGATTGGTGATGATTCACTATCTCTAGCCGTATCTGTTCTTTCATGTCTTCTAGAACCTTGTGACTTTGCCAATTCAGCTCCAGTGGGTTCAGTTTTTGTGTCTCAGAATATTTACTTCGTCGCTTCGCGTTCGGCTTCCAAACACGAGTTCTGTTGTATGAGTAACCACTGGGGTTGTAAACTCGCAGCATTGAGCTGTCGGGAATGGCATTTGCGCTGGCGATAAAACTTGCGCTGGAAGGATTAAGATACAGATCCTACAGTAGACCTTAGGTTCTCCTGAGCCACAAGTGGCTCATAGGGCGTTCAGAATATTCGGTTTTTCGAAATACTCTTATTTACAGTTACTCTTATACGTTTGCGGTGTCAAATCTACGTTCGAAAAAATGTGGATCTTATTTAAACCTTAGGCCTCTTGAGCGACCACTGTCTGATACGGCGTCGACGGTATCTCTCAATCCATTACGAAGCTGTGTGGCCGCACTGCAGTGATGTCTTCCCATTGTGGTTTGAGGGATATGTTGGCCTCTTTCAGGACCAGATCGTACTGGCTTCGTAGTGTAGTGGTTGTTTCGCTGTCGTGAATCGGTCTGGGGACGTGCCGGTCGTTAGGGAAGTGAAGTTATATCCGAGGGCCAATGACGATGATTCATTTACTGGGATCGAGTTTTGCTAGTTTTATATATGCCCGTTTCATAAAATCTGTTGTCCCCACATTTTCAAATTGGGTGATTTAAAGGCCTGAATGAAGAGTACCAAGTATCATCCCTATCTGTATGACTTCCGTTAACATTGCCTGCAGAAAACCCAATCCAAACACTAAATAGCGTTTCGAAGCTATGATTTTTGCTCCATTTTGCATCTGTCTTTATTTCAGTACCGAACAATTTTAGAAATGAACAAATGTCTCTAATCAACCCTTCTTCTGGAATATTTTTTAACCAGTTAAGCACAAACGTATATCTAGAAGAATTCCAATACGACCCGACCAGCGCTGTACAAGATTTGAATGAATTGCGCTTTTTGTCTTGGAGTCTGCATGTGCAAACCTCCAGAAACGAACATCCCTATTTTGAAAACGTCACGCTCAGGAGAAGAATGCTGTCCGTGGCCATGTCTGTAAATGCATTCTCCATGGTGTATTCAAGTATGGTCTCATTGTTCAGGTGTCCTTTAACGTGTTTATTGGTTCCCATTTTTTTTTTCGAATTTGGTAATCCGTCCAATTTTTATTCAGTCCGCATCACTCCTTTCACAACCAGACTTGGGACCGACCATGGCGGCGGTCTAGGTAGGCGAAGTAAGCGATCTACGTTGGAAGAAGATACGATATTGCCGTGTCAGCATTTCCGAACTTTGACCCGTAAAGGAAGCCTCGCACCACATAGTGTTTCTGCTATTCAGGTTCAGGTTCTTTGATTTCAAAAATACTTCTTAACAATATATATCGATCAATGGAGGCCGGCAGTGATACGAGTTCGTTATCTCGGTCCCTATGTTCTGAGATAGTTGACTGCTTTAAAACTTACACAGATTACACAGTGATTGGGCTGTTCTTAGCCATGTCCCTTGCATTGGATGACAAACTTGGCAAAATTTGCAAAACCGGTCTTCTGACCAATATGCATGTCGGAAACAACGATCGGGAGCCTAATACGTCCCGTAAAGAGAACAAACGTCGCAAGCGTGATAATCAGTGTAATATGCTAGTAGAGGAGATATGAACTTATGAACAGAGGCGTCACTACTGGGGGGGAGGGGGGGACGCCCCCCGCCCAATGTTGTCGGCCAGTCGGTAAAAAATAGCTGAGTCGGTGCGAAGCGCCGCTATTTTTAGTAAAAACAGTCGATTTTTTTACTTAGAAATAGTCATTTTTTCTTAAAAACAGTCGGTTTTTCGTAAAAATAGTCGGTTTTTCGTAAAAATAGTCGGTTTTTCTTGAAATCAGCAGATTTTTCGTCAACACAGTCGTTTTTTTTCCAATAATAGTCGTTTTTATCCGCAAACACAGTCGGTAAAATGACCAGTTAGTCGGTAAATACCTTGTCCCCCCCCCAAACATTTGGGCTAGTAACGCCTCTGCTTATGAAGTGTACAATCTCGTGAACGAGAATGGATGGAAATGCCACTGAAGTAGAACGAATTACAAGCATGAATACGAGACACGGGCTCAACTCTAGGCCCTTGTTCTCCAGCGTCATTATCAAAAGAGAACTTGGAATCCAACCAGCGACATCTATCTTTAAGAGGGCCTTCCATGAAAGGGTGCTCTTCCGGTTTCGCATAATAGCGCCAAGTTTGTCCCTTCTAACTCTGGTGGAACAACTCAAGACCAAAGTTAAGAAATATTAATTACTTGTTCGAAACTTTGGAAATCTCCTCAGTGTTATTGGTCGTGTGATTGCTCCCCTTTAATTTCGAGGGGGAGAGGGTCCTAAATAGTTGTTTGGGACTCGGGAGTTCTCAACTATAAGGAGGCCATAAAAAGAAGTTCGCAAACTACTCGAAAAGTTTGTGCAGCTTGTACTGTGGCTTAGTTGGCCTATAAAATCTCGGAGAACTGTCGTCTGAGCTTTGCAAGTCTGTCTGTGGCTCAGTAGGACTAATATAATATTGCTATATTGTACATTAAAATATCATTTTGTTTCTTAATTCTTTCATTAACCAGACTAAGAACATCTGCTCATGGACGTTTTTCAAAACTCTTGATTCCACGACAAGGTGTATCTGATGTTTCGACTATTTTTGTTGAACAGTTGAAAATTATCAGCCTACACCTAAATTGTACTGCTTTCATTTTACACACGGTGGCACTTGAAAGTAGTCTAGTAGATCTTGCCAGGAACGGTTAATACAAATGCCTTGCCATAAGAGTTAATTGAGAGTGAATTGATGACTTTTAAAGCGACAAAATCAACATTTAGCATGTATATTGTGAATCGGTAATGGTACAACCAGGACTCCAGGAGGCATGTTATGACGTTTCCGTCCGCTTGTGATGAACGCAAGTACTACATGCCGTAGAGGTGTGGCGTGCGTCTTTGAATGTTAGTTGACCTTGAACAATGCAGTTTCGGGCTGAATGGTAGCAAGAAGAAATAATCGGATAGAACCTCCGCCTCGCTACCTCTGTAACACAACCATGCGGAGTCGAATATATTCTGATACCCCACCCGATGCAAACGAGCGGAGGAGGAGCTACGCAGAACATTATAATTTGTTACCTATTCAAACAGCTACATCGCAGTAAAGCCCCGCAGAAGAATGCGAACGCCGTCACAGCCGTCCTTTACAGCTGATTGGTTGCCTGGTCCGACCTGATTGGTCGGACAGACGGGCGGACGGACCGACTGATGGATAACTTGACTGATTGACGTCACGTCTGACCAGGTTTTCAACCCATGCAGGCATCTTACGATTTATCACATGGTGGGCGAAGAGGGAAGTAGACGGGTATCAACTCAAACCTCACTGGAAGTACCTTTACCTCCGCTCATTTGTCGGGGTATATCCATAGTCGCTGCATGGGGACCAAAGACGGAGGTCCTATCCGATTATTAGTTCTTGATGGCAGATGAGAATCCAGAACACCCATTCAGGTGTTCCTAGTAGCCCTTAATTAGTTTGTGACTGGTAGTTAACTTTTGTCACAGCTAATTGATGAGAATGGCACTGCTCCAGGTCTAACGTTTAAAGGCACAGTAAACTTGACTAAGCAACTTTCGGCCATCAAACCGGCCTGGGGGCTTAGATAAATGTACAGGGACTTATTGTCGACAGGACCCTCCATCTTTGTTATCTCGAAACCCCTCCTTATTGTTCCCAGAGCTAGCTGGCAGGGCCTTGCCCCTTATGCACTGTAGTTACGCACTCATGCACTGTAAAAGTTCGCGATTGTCTGTGTTATCAACACACAGGGTTGCCACTTTACCAAAATAAATTCACTATGTAAAAGGAAAAAAGTAATACCGAACAAGAAAAGTACTCAGAACGTGTTGCTGGGTCATAGTCACCTTGGAAATAAAACCTGACAACTACTTTTTTCTTAAAATATGCTGCCAAAGTAAAAAGAAATTTCCATTGTGAGCACAATTGTACTACCGGTGGCAATGTTGACATACATTGTATTACTTTGTTTTTGGGGCAAAGATCGTGGGTTCGAGTCCTACTCCCGGCACACAAACCTTTTGCTTTTTTTTTTTTTCTACTATCTCAAAAGTCGAACTCTCGGAAACTGCCCGGAAACTGCAATGGTCGTAACAAGAATTTTTCTAACTCTCAATATCGACTCAGGGTACATTCTTGCTATGTCAGCTAGCTCCCCGAGCCAAGTTTGAGTCAAGTTTTCTGTTCCTTTAAAGAAGGATATCTCTACTACATATTCCGGCTAAGAAAACGCGAGTTGCGGATTTTCAAGAACCTATAAACAGTGCTAGACGACGCGAGCAGAACAAACAGCAATAACTTACAAAAGAGATATTGAAGGATATAAAAATGCAACACAAGGTAAGGCATCTTGGCTTATTCTTGGCATGGATTTTGTTCCCAGCATATAAGACAGCTATGATAGATCAGTTATGGTTTACCCATAGCTAAGATGTTTTTGCTCATTGACTGGCAACGAGCCTTTCCTCGGGACTGTCGGCTACAGACCTCAGCTCTCAAAGGGCTCTCCCTCTCGCCACATTTAGCAGGTTAATAAAGTTGATCTCTTAAGGTTCTGATAAACGCTTACTAATGACCAGGGGTACGAGGAAGCCAAACGCATCAGTAGGCTACTACGTTTGCAGGTGGAATAAATAGGAACGAAATAATGTGCTCCGCCACTGCTCTCCTGAGCTAACAAGTGAGATTCTTGACACTGGTGTGAGGGTAAAATCATCAGTTCCTGTACCGCTCATTCCTTAGAAGATCCGAGAGTAGAGGTCGTAGAATATTCCCAACCTTTGCACAAGTTTGTCTCAGAGTGATTTAGGCTGTGAATGTTCCTTCAGCCCAAATTGACTAAAATCATAGTTGACTGCTCTAAAGGGTCACGTCTGCTGATTTTATTCGAGCAATATTTCGGCCCTTCGTGGTAGGGTCCTCTTCAGGCTCAAGCTAGGGAAGTGAACTGATAAAAAAAAAAATGAAAATCGTTTCCTACGCACATAAATGTAGACAGATATAATAATTGATTGCTCTTATTGAAAAAAAAATGAACTTTACTCTAGCTAAAGTATTTTGCAGAAATCAGAAGGTATTCTGATAGGGGGGGGGGCATCCATTTACACGACTCATATCAGTTATTAAATAAGTTCTTTTTTTTTTACGAAGCGCCTATTGGCTGTATCTAGTCAGTAAATACTCATTTCACAAAATTACTCTGTGACAGCCTTGTGTAGTTTGGGAACCTCTTATGACCCTTTTGTTCTTCGTTGGCTTTTTAGCGGAATAAACGGTCAAGACACTCCGATGATTTTACTGCCAGTTTCCACTTGGAAACTCAGGAGAACAACGGGGAAGCACATTTGAAGCCCAGAAATCTACAACGCCTTAATACCTATGAGAGAGAATATAAAGCTTATTAAAAAAAAAAACTAGAATCCCCAATGCCCAGAGGCTAGCCTGTTAGGGACTGATTAACCTCAAAACATCTACAACACAAAGACTCTGGGTACATGCTGTTAGGCAAACCCAGAAGAAATCAAATATTGCATGCTTTTGTCGGGCGTATATAGGTCGACTCGTCGGCACATCGGGTTCATTTCATGCGCAAGAAATTGAATTATTCACACATTTGTCGTGCAGAACATAGAAGAAATCGAATTCTGTATCCTTTTGTCGGGCCTCGATATTCTCGTCGCCCCATCGGGTTCTTATTTATACATAAGAAATTCAATTTTGTATGCTTTCGTCGGGCGTCGGTCGACTCCTCGGCATATTGGGTTCTTTTTATACGCAAGAAATCGAATTCGGCAAACATTTGTCGGGCAAAATACAGAAGAAATTGACTTGTTTATGCTTTTGTCGGGCGTCGGTCGACTCGTCGGTTCTGTTTATCTGTGATGAATGAACTTTAACAAACATTTGTCTGGCGCACCCGGGAAGTTCAAGTATCGTCGGCACATCGGGTTCTTTTTATACGTAAGAAATCAAATTCTGTAAACGTTTATCAGGCGCATTCCAAAAGTTTAAGTTTTGTCGGCACATCGGCTTCTATTTACACGTAAGAACTAAAGTCCTTTACAGTCTTGTGGGGCAAAACAAAGAAGAATTCGAATTCTGAATGCTTTAGTCGGGCGTCGGTATTCTTGTCTGCACATGGGATATTTTTGTTCACAAGAACTCAAATTATTCAAACATTTGTCGGGCCACCCGGAAAGTTTAATTCCCTTTTTGTCTTACCCGGCCTGGGACGCCCAACCAACAAACAAGAACTACCAAAAGAAATTTCAACCAAAAACACTACTAACTATCCAAAACAAAAAGTGACAACTTAAATGGCTAAGAAATTTAGTAAAGAACTAGAGTTGACAAGAGGAGCGATAAGAAACTTTGGAGACCAACTGTATAATCCTATCAATGTTAAGAAGGGGAGGGCCCTTTGAGAGCTGGACAGTCCTTAACCTAGGCTGATTGCCAGCGAGTGTAATTACGTTTAACATGGCATTCTGGCTCCTTGTAGAGCATTGTTGGTGGAAGGCCTAAAACTAAGGTACCAACAGCTGCTACGAATACCTCAGTATATAGCTAGCCTAGTTACGCGCCGGTCGGCTGTCTTAGTCCCTTCAAACAAGACAAGGTGACCTTTTTCGGGGACACTGAAATGCTTATGCTAAGGCATTTATGATCCACTCAAATGGGTTTCTGAGACCATCTATCGATGGTTTACCTGCGATCTATTGCTGAACTAGATTCGTTTACCCGAATATCGAAGTTTGGCATATGAAGCCAAGCGGACTGATAACGGATCAAAATAAAACAATCCCTGTCCTAATTGGTAAACATTATCATTGTTTTTGGGCAACCAAATGCCTTGAAATGGTCTATTTTATCTTCAAGAGGTGTTGGAGATTAAACACTAACCACTGCGAGGAATCGTCTAAGGATTCTGACATTTCTTATTCTCTCTAGAAAGCCCCTTTCCTTAGATCCTGTTTATGTCCGTTCCAGGTAGCTGAGCTCTTTCTGTGACTAAAAGCTTGCGCGATATGGAACGATCTTTTCGAGGCGTTTGCGTAGATTTCCTTTTCCAGCTAAAATCACTGGAGAGCGTTCCAGTGAGGAGTGATTCTCAGATGAGTGAGGATATGGAAAACGTTGTTTGATTAGGGAAAAT
This sequence comes from Branchinecta lindahli, assembly GCA_023053555.1. Classification (NCBI taxonomy): domain Eukaryota; kingdom Metazoa; phylum Arthropoda; class Branchiopoda; order Anostraca; family Branchinectidae; genus Branchinecta; species Branchinecta lindahli. The sequence continues at coordinate 16,516,587 of JAKZAO010000003.1, forward strand.
GAATGGATGCCGGTCATGGATTATTATGCTAATTACTGGATTACAATTCTGGACAGGTAAGATTTATATTGATTTCATGTGCGTATAGAGTTAGTAGTTCTGCTGCCTGTCCAGTTATGTGGGCTTGCAAAAAAGGGCATATTATCTGCCTTTAACCCGGCAACGCCCACTACTTGCATTCACGGGTCTAACGCCTTCACCTTAGAATGTTAGTATACCTTGTTTCATGTGTGCGTAAGATAAATAGCTATGTTTCTAGGCTCTCCTTCACTAGTCTGGGGCTTCGGGAGAGTGGATTCAGTCCGCCTACCTTCCTCGGTAACGTTAGCTTGTTACTGCGTGGTTTTCGTCACATAGATTGTCTGTAATCTGTTGTCATGCGTTAAGCAGTATTTAGCATCCTTGCTGGAAACTCCAGCTCAGCTCATTTCACAAAAGAGAAGAAGAACTTAGTAATAACAGTATTTGCCATAGCTGCTTTCTCTGTCACCGAAGAACTCAGTGGTGGCCTTTGGCGTATAATTGCCGATTTTTCGATTCAGTGGTGATTGCTTAATAGCGTTATAACTCGTTTTTGGAAACCAGTGTCTCATTTTTCCTCACCGGTGCGTCCTAACCAGAAACTGGTAGGGTTTTATTTATGTATTTATCATTACATTTGGCGTTAAGCTTTAGCTCGTCCCCATATTGAGATGGAGTCAGATGACTAGACCAAACAACTCTTTATAGAGCCTAACACATGTGAGTGAAAACCCAAACTACTAGTACTGCGACGTCTACAACTGTTGTTGAGCTGCTTGTGCATTTAGCTGCTTTCTGCATTGTTTTGACGTGGTTAGCAGGAATTTCTGTGTCAAGTAGGCCGAGGGAGGGATTCACAGCTTAGAATCCGTTTCCTTCGCAGTCACGAATGTGCAACTTTGTCTGGGTGTCTCCGCTCTATTTATCCAGGTTTCACTAGATGAGCTTAATTAAGACTGATGATTATTCATAACCTATTTCCAGGAACCGTGCTTTGTAGTGAAATCACTTTAGTACAAACTTTCTGTGAACTTCCAGTTTATGTTCACTGGGGCTATTTGGCTGGATTTGTCGAAAGAGACGGACTATTGTAAGAATTGAGGAAAGGGACGGCCAAAAAGTAGGCCTAGGAAGGGATTCACAGCTTAGAATCCGTTTTCTGCGCAGTCATGAATGTGCAACTTTGTTTGGGTGTCTCCGCTCTATTTATCCAGGTTTCACTAGTTGAGCTTATTAAGACTGAAGATTATTCATAACCTCTTTCCAGGATCCGTGCTTTGTAGTGAAATCACTTTAGTACAAACTTTCTATGAACTTCCAGTTTATGTTCACTGGGGCTATTTGGCTGGATTTGTGGAAAGAGACGGATTATTGTAAGAACTGAGGAAAGGGACAGCCAAAAACAAAGAGATGGGTAAGGTTATTTGTGAAGAGAATGTTCTCATTTGCCCTCTTTTCCAGGGACATTCGGTAACTCGGACGCCAAGCGGCTGTATGACGATCTGCTGTCAAACTACAATAAGTTGGTGAGACCAGTCAGAAATGTTTCTGACCCTCTGAAAGTAGAAATAAAATTGAAGCTGTCTCAGCTCATTGATGTGGTAAGCATTATCCTGTATACTCAGAGCGTGTTCCACCCTACTTACCGTAGTTACTACGCTGGTCACCGTAGTTACTACGCTAGGCTGGAACGCTTTTTTATTTTTTCGGTCAAATATCAGGCGCGGGCTGATCGGACCAATCACGTTACAGAGGTGCGTAGTTACCACGCTTACTACGCTCCCGAGCGTGGTAAGCAAATAGTTATTATTAGTTACTATTTTGAGAAGGTCGGAACGGTCAGCGTAGTAACTTTTCGTGAGGCTGGAACTGAAATAGTAACTAATAGTTAATATTGGTAGAAGGTTGGAACACGCTCTCAGTAAAGTTTATCTGATGGGGCTATTCATTTGAATTCCTTCTTGCAAGAAATGATATGTTAGCAAAGAAGGATGTTCTAAGCTCTTAATTTAGAATTTTGAATATCAGACGTTAAAAATTCAGAAATAAAATAGAAACATAGAGTCAAGTATTTCAAATATAGTCCTAGCTAATCAATTCGATAGGACAATAGACTCCGTTTATGATTATGGTAACAATTGATTTGCCATTTGTTCGGAACTTGCGACTGTTCCACAGGCAATTCGCAAGCATCCCTTTGCCTTTCCGTAGGAGGTTTCCAACAAGAAGTTCTGTTGCTCAGAATGCAATCTCGAAACCACTTAACAGTTGATATGGAGGAGTCGAAAGCTATTTCATTTACGATTGCCAAATGGCTACCCGTGATTGTCACTTGCTTGACTAGATCTCTCTAATCCCTTCTGATGTCTGATGTGTTAGAGCCTGATTACACGAGGTAGATATATAAAGATAGATAGGAAGCGTCAACCCACGAGTGCTGCCGGTTTGAAAATGAGTCTTCTTTTCCTCGCACATCTTTGAAACGGAGCTTTTTTTTTCAAGATCATTCCGAATTCCTTGAGCACATGACCTTTGATGACTGGGATGGTCAAGAGATTTTGAGTTTTATAGCAAACTTTATTAGTTTCAAAACTAGGAGTGTTAAAATCTTTGGATCGATGAAGATTCCTTTATTTTTTTTCCTTCTTCGAAGGACTTGTGTATGGTATTTCGGAGAAAAATGTCAGAAGAGCTTTTAGTCCTGCTTTTAGTTGTTAAAATACCAGACATTTTTTCTTTTCTTAAAACACATAGTACTTAGTATTGTTTATCAGTCGGATGATCTAAAAAGCTAACGTTATTAGTACTTTAGTGTAATCGCAAGGTCTATAATTTTATAAGGAACTGATCCACTGAGCTTAAAATTTTTTTTTTTTAACTATCTTTGTTTGGGTTTCTATGTGGACGTATGAGCATAGGCTCTTGAACATAGGCTGTTGGTCCTATACTTCGCTGCTAGCATCATAAGAGAACAGTGCGTCGGTTATTCTTGTGCTAGAGATCGCTGCTACTTCCGTCTAATGTGTGTCGGATCTGTGATGTATTACCGTTATTTCTTATTCCCCCTGCACTTGTCTTCTGGCGTGTCAGCTAAGTGTTCCACATGGGGAAAAGGACGGTGGGATGATTACTCAACCATTCAAAGTGATTGTTAATGGATGTCCAGATCCTAAGTTGCAGTGTTATTGTTTTGACAGAGGATATAGGGATGGCCGTTTTTCTTTTAGGTATACAAATACTACTATTTATTAATGATTCTGTAACAGGTGCCAAACATTTCGCAAACACAGTCTACATGCTCATTGTTCGACTTCCAACTCCAGACACGTAACTTACTAGCCACTTCCATCAACACCGCAAATACCGCAGTCCTACTTCTGACATAATTTGTAACACGTTCCTCTCCAAACTTAAAATAGGTCCGAACGTATGGCCAGGACTCCAAGAACAAGTGTCCTTAGTAATGCAATAAATATTTTAAGTGAGATTCGCCCTGAATAAAAACTCTAGCAGGAAAATAAATTTAGGCAAACAGTCCATTTGAGCACCAACTTAAAAGCCTACTCATCGTAGCTGTCTCCTTTCACTACAACTTGCACGTCCTTCCCCAATTTCCTCAGGTCGTTATTAGTATGGGCTTGTTGTTGGATGTTCGGGAATAACAATACGCTTCAGTCCTTAACTCTAGCCCACGGAGAAACTGTTCACGTCGACGTTGATCCTCTCTCATCTGCTACCAGCACGGTATTTATTCAACTTCAACTGGCTGTCTTATTTTACCCGCCTCGAGGTAAACGTAGATCAAGCCAAGAACAAATAATCTGCAAGAAACTCCGTCTCCCAATTCTGTTATACGACCATGCGGAGTCGAGTATATTCTGATACCCCACCCGATTCATACGAGCGGAGGAGGAGCTACGCAGAACATCATAATTTGTTACCTCCACAAGAAGCTGTATTGCAGTACAACTCCTCAGAAGACTACGAACGCCTTTTGAGTTGTCCTTTGCAGCTGATTGCTTGTCTGTCTACCATTGTGGCGTCAAGTATTCAGTTCTCCACCCCTGCAGGCATTTTAACCTTTTTCACCTAGTATGCGCAACTGCGGAGAGGGAAGTAGACGGGTATCAACTCATACCTCACCTCACAGCATGTACCTCTAGCTCCGCTCAGTTTTGTCGTGATATCCATAGTCGCTGCATTGGACGAAAGACGGAGGTTCTATCAGATTATTTGTTGTTGATCAAGCGTAGTGCTTATCTACGTCAGGCAGATCGTAACAGGGCTTAATAATGAAATATACACCGACATACAACGTGTTTGGTGACGTGGGAAATCGCCAGTGAGTTATCGGCCATGACGGCCGATTGTAATTCCTTGCCGTTAGGAAAGTTTCAATAGCTGACAGTTCAACGGTTTCCCACTTTCTGCAGATTGAAATTAGAATCAAGTCTCGCCCAGATTTACCAGTGACCGCAGAGAACCGGCGGGTTTACTGCACAAGTTTATAAGATATTCAGCATTGCGAAAATTGTGAAAAGACAATTTACTTTGGTATTATTTAACTGAATATACTGCATTATTTGGATTGTGTTAAGGGATTATTTTTTTCACTATTTGCTCTAGCATGATGTTCAGAATATCTACGACCGTCCTCGCAACGCAATTGTACTATGACGCAGAAAATTTGAATCTGAACACAGGCTTTTCAGTTGTCAGTGATCCGCTCGCGGAAGGTAGCTCACTGCGTGAACACTTATTTTTCATCGATCGTTTTCGTCAAGCATACAACACAGGTACAAGCGCATAGAGGTCACACATGTCCGACGGGGAATTTCACTACATGAAAATCGATTATTCGTGAGTAGCGGAGCAACGAAGTAACGCATTTTCGTCGGGTCTTCCGGCCTCTTTAAGTTGAATAAGTGATGGGTAACTAGACTGTCCTGTCTCAGCCCTTTCTAGTTAAACTTTAAGGGCTCAGCTGGAGATTGTGGGAAGATTTTGTACGATATCTTGAAGTCAAGAATTCTACCACATCCTGATTGTGCTGATCCCGGCGGCTTCAGAATATTCCCATCTCATTTAGTCCCATCGGAGATCCTTAGTAATATCAGGGACCCATAAATTTCCTGTAATGCCTCGCCATAGTCGCCATTCAGGGGGCTTGTCAATAAGAGATTTCTGATGCTATGTTGATCGACCGGAAGATAGTTCGAGAAATGCCTACGGTCCAATCGCGTCCAAGGCCAGATAGACAAAATTTGGGATTGGCTGCTGGCGCCTTGAGGGAGGAGTCTTTTTGGCTCGCACGTCCAATGAGGCAAACAAGAATGCCGATTCGACCCAAAGTGGGATTTTCGGAAAGTAGGCAAGGGTCGGGCAACATAGCAACATAGAAGCATAGGAAATGACAAGTCCCTGTAAAGAAAATTTGTGGGTCCCTGGTCCAATGGACATACTTCTAGTAGTTATAATGTACAGACGGCATATTCCCAGCTATCAGGACACCGGAACACTCTTTACTGATCGAGATACGTTGGTGAGTTAATCGGCGTTAACGAGACTTGTCTCAGCTAGTTTGTGCTCGAAGAATACTAGAGGGAACGAATCTGGAGGGTTGGCATAACTCGACCGTTTTTGGTTATGTCCCTCGAATATCATTTATGCCGCGAACGTCAGCAAGTTTTTGCATAGTAACTGCTAATTGATGCGCTAGGACGAGTTGGGAAGAAGTTCTGCTCAGCAGCACTTTTTGCGGATGGCCTAGTAAAATAAGGAAGCAAAAAATATATGTGCTCAGATGGGACACGCCAACTTCTGGAGTTCTCTTAGTGGCGAGTTGTTCCTTGAAAGACTGAACCTTGTGAAAGTTTGAAAGAAGAAAACGCACAGCCAAAGTGATCTTGTCACATCCGTCTGGAAATGCGAGAGTGACATTTTGTTTTAATTTCTCACGGAACAGCCAAACTTGATTAAGCAGTACTTAATTAACAAAGAAGGGCAAGAGACTTTTCGCATTGCTTTTTAGGGCCCAAAACGCAGTTGTCGTGAGATCCGAGTATGAACGGTTAAGTGTCTCTTCTTCTCAGATCGTATTTATGTTGTCACTCGTAGGAATACTTATTCCCATCACAACCTGGTTTTTCCTCGAGATGATTTTTATTTTTTCTTGCAGAACTTGAAGAATCAAATCATGACAACGAACCTTTGGGTGGAGCAGTATTGGGTAGATTACAAACTGGCTTGGGATCCAGAGGAATATGGTGGTGTCGAGATTCTACATGTGCCTTCCGAGAATATTTGGCGACCAGATATTGTCCTGTATAACAAGTGAGTATTCGGACTCGCCATTTATTCTGTGGCCAGTGTAGCCACTTTTTGGGATCCCAAAACGTTAGTGACGGATACCTATGACATCGCAAAAGTTGTCCGTCCGTCCGTCCGTCTGTCAGCACGATAACTCTCAAAGGGAATGAGATATTTTGATGAAACTTGGTGTGAGGATTCTTTGGGTCAAGAGTAAGGTCAAGTTCGTAGATGGGCACTGTAGCCCTACATTTAGGGGTGGGGGAGGGGGTTTAAATTAAGGGGCAAACAAAATATTTTGAAACAGCTAATGTGATAGTCGATTATGGGGTAAGAAGACATGCTGAACACGATGGTGAAAACCATTTTCTCGCCGAACAAGTAGTTCGCCCGGAATCCGGCCAAAACCGGAAAGTTTGTTAAAAGTAAAAGTTTTATTTGAAGTTAATTAGATGTTCGATTTAGGGGTAAGAAGACATGCTGAACACGATGGTGAAACTAATTTTTTGGCCGGACAAGTAGTTAGCCCGGAATCCGGCCGAAACCGGAAAATTTGTTAAAAGCAAAAGTTTTATTTGAAGTTGATTAGATGATAGATTTTAGGGTAAGAAGAGACGCTGGATCTGTATATGACAATCATTTTTTACCCGGGCATATAGTTCGTCCGGAATCCGGTTGAAACCGGATTTTGTTATAAGTTAAAGTTTTATTTTAAGTTGATTAGATGTTCTTTATAGCTATCTTTTTTTGGCTGGACAAGTAGTTCGCTCGGAATTCGGCCGAAACCGGAAATTTGGCAGAAGTAAAGCAGGAAGTTTCGATCAGTTTTGTCGAAATAAATATGGCTTATACAGGTATATCTGAACTTAATTTTCTCAGATGATTAGCCTGGCGAAGACTGGAACTGGCGTAGTCAAGACGTAGTCAAGACGTAAAAATATTAAATTTTTGGGATCCCATCGAAACCTTTGGTCTTGTTTCTGATGAAACCTGATACTCGGCAGCAAAAGCCTGTGATATTCTGGCGCCCTCGAAACTCGTTTTGACCAACTGTTGACGAGATCCCGCTATATCCCTCATAATTATACTATATCTGTATCATCTTAGTTTTGGTATTTACTGGTAAGAATTCTGGCTCGCTTTGTCGAAGAAGTCCAAGCTCCGTGTCAAGCCACGGAATTCTGCACAGTGGCTGAGGCAGGCCATCATTTTACGACCATCTTATGTATCGCCGGCTCGTTTGAAAATAAACGAGTCACTCGATAATTTAATTCTCATTGCTGTCAAGAACCAGACTTGGAACACTGTGAGAGCAGTGATGGAGCACAGTAATACACAGTATCCCTCTAGCACTGAAGTGATAACAATCCTAGAAAACCAGCTTTGTAACCCTTCTAATGTGACGAAGGAGACCCTTTGACAGCTGGTGTCTACCGCCAGTCGCTAATGTAGGCTAATACTCTTGATGACTATCTCTCCTTGCTGCTGCAAAATCTCCGGACTCTCCGGGTACCTAGCGGAAGAAAGGCAGAAGTGGTATCACAGCTACTCCCAAAGTTCGCCGTGATTGCTTGACACAAGATTTGAGTCGTTGAGATTGAGTCGTTACGTAGACGCTTACTCCTTCTTCCTGAGGATCACTGGCGTGTTTGGACTGGGTCATGTAGAGTATTACCCGTCAGTTCATTGTGCTGGTCAAATATCCAGCATAAATGCTAAAATTTGCATGATGTAGAATGATATTGTCCATGTTAATCTGATTTGTACGTTGACATGATATTGCGTGTCATAACGTCTGGATATCGATAGAGGACATGCCGAACTAGCTAAAAATCAACTAAGAGCACCGAAGAATACGATGTCTATGTTTAGTGAATTTTTCTCCGTTGGCGGTTATATATGCTGAATTGAAGGGAGGTACTTGACAAAGTTTTCAAGTTTTTTTCAAAATTCGTAAGCCCGCCCGACAACAACGAAGGACTGTAATGCTGCTCTATTTCGCCAACATAAGGACAGCTGGTCTCCATTTGAAAGTTCATCTCATTTTTCGCGTTGGATTCTGGAAGTGACAATTGCTAAGTTAATCTTGTCGAATCTCTAATATCTTGTCAAGTTTCACCGTCCTAGCACATCTGGAAGTAGTCGGGACCTAAGGAATTCCGGACGCCCCTCCAACTCCCCCACAGTGCCTGGATCCGATCCGGTTTTATAAATGATTTGTCTAGAGCATTTGTTTGTTATTCCCACCAAGTTCCATCCCGATCTCTCCAGTCTAAGCGGGTCACGTATTTTTCGGTCCCCCCCCCCCAACAGTCTTCGGATCCGACCCGGACATGAAAAAGAACATCAGAAGTATCTCCTCTGTTCAGTTAGTAAATTTTGCTGGAATCCGATCACCCGTTCCGAAGTTACGCATGACTCAACATTCCTTGCTCCCCCTCCCACCACTCCTCCCACGATGATCCGATCGAGAAATACTATTTCTAAGTCAGTTTGATCGGTTCGCTGATACGCCTGCCAAGCTTCGTCGTGGAAATCCCAAAAACCGCTTTCACGGGAATCCCCTCACCCCCAAAGTGTCTGGATCCAGCCCGATTGTGTAAACGATTGATCTAGAGCAGCTTGTTCTTCACAGGAAGTTCCAATCCGATCCCTTCAATCTAACCGTTTCACGAGATCCCCCCCCCCCCGACTCCCCCGGACAGCTGTCGAATGCAGTCCAGACTTCAAATGAGACATCAGCGACATGTCTTCTATTCAGTACTAAGTTTCATTCGAATCCTATCACCCGTTCAAAAGTTACGCACGACTAAATTTTCCGGATTCCCCGTCCTCCCCCCCCCCCCCAGATCGTCGGATCGGGAAACTGAATATTTCTAAGTTAGTTTGGTCGGGTCCCGGATATGCCTGCCAAGTTTCATCGTCCTAGCACATCTGGATGTACCCTAACTCGGAATCCTGGGATAGATTGCCCGACCGACAGACCGACGAAGCCAGCAGACAGAATTGCGATCAGCATATGGCACATGAGCCTGAGGCAGCAAGTGCCATAAAAAATATATTAGTGAGGGAAACGAGAAGAGCGGTCCTTACTTTTGTTCTTTGGGGTAGGGAAATTGATTCATTTGTTGTGCAAGTGCAAGTAACTGAATGAATGGAGAAGGGAGGTAAGTGTATGTTGAAAATGATTTTAATGAAGTATAGATGTTAGTGGATAGTGAAACATGACTGTTTCATGAGTGTGCAAAATTTGGGACGTTACTTGAGGTTTGCGACGGATCATAAAACAAGGTTCTTAGATTATTACTGGGGATTAGGCAGGGCCGTATCCAGGAATTTATTTCGGGGGGGGGTTTGCTCGCGGAATTTATTTCGGGGGGGGGGTTTGTCCACGGGTCGGACCAAAAAGTACAAAAATACATAGATCAGAGGTTAAAACCTGCAAAAAACTATTACTTTTGTGGGTTTCGGGGGGGGTTTGAACCCCCTAACCCCCCCCCCTGGATACGGCCTTGGGATTAGGGTTGAATTTTGTGTTTAGTTCGTCATACTTCATTGCCATGGTCGTCGGGCTTCTTGCGCATTGGACGACTGGATCATGTTATATTAATACCCCGTAAATGTAGTGTCTGAGACATCGAACAGCCCTTGCATTCTTGCTTGCAACCCCTCATTGTCGAATCTCACACTTATAAACTATCTGAATGAATGAATTTATTACGCTCTGCCCTAGGGCAGTGTCTGTAGTTGCCAGCGGGTTAACATTGGTGGAAGAGAAAAAGGGATTTTCCCCCCTTCTACAGTCTTTCTGTGTCCTTTACACAGTCTCAAAATTTGCTATGGCGCCTTTATTCTCGTCTTCATCTCCGTCATTTCCGTCGTTAAGCCGCAGTTCATTAAAAATTTGTCGTTAAGATCTAATGACTAATTTGGAGGATTGCTGCCTCCGAGGACTAAAGCATACAAATTGCCTGTTTTAACGCTTGGGACTGTTTCCGTTTTCTTTCATAATTCAGTGTTGTGATGTTGATGAAAAGGGGTTCTGTCGAACCCTTGTCGGATACCGTATCACTGTGATTTTTACTTTTCATTACATTTATTTTAATTCTCACATCTGTGCAAATAAAGATCAATCTTGATGTGTTAAATCGTTCAGTTGTTGATGATTTAATCGGTGACGTGTTGTTAGACAGCAGTGATAATTCTAGGGATAATTCCGAGGCACTTCATTCCATTCTTTGTCCAACAACATTTAAAACTTTACTGATTGGGTGCTGATACTATTTCGTTTGTAAGACTATTTCAAGAGTTAGAACTGTGAACGCTGACACGTTTTGTCGGATGGCTTAACCAGCATTAACTAATAGAGGATAACCAAGAACAAATAAGTCAATAGATCGTCCGTCTTTGGTCCTATGCAGCGACTATGGATACCTCGACAAAACCGAATGAGCTAGAGGTTTGTTGAGCCTTGAGTTGATGCCCGTCTACTTCCCTCTTCGCCGCTGCGCATATCAGAGGAAAAGGTGCAGGAGGCTCGCTGATCCGGTCTGCAGCGCGTCCAGACAACCAATTGAATCGGCTTTTACTTTGGAAATTTCTTCTCCGGGGCTTTGCTGCGATATAGCTCTTAGTAGAGGTAACGAATTGTGATGTTCCGCATAGCTCCTACCCTCAGCTCGTTTACATCGTGCAGGAGGAATCTATTCGACTCCGCATGGTCGTATTACAGAGAAAGGGGGACGGACGTTCTGGTTCTTATTTGTTATTAACTTGATTTTGTCCATTTCAGTGCTGATGGAAATTTCGAAGTAACTCTAGCCACTAAAGCAACAATGCAACACACAGGACGGATAGAATGGAAACCGCCAGCCATTTACAAGTCTTCCTGCGAAATCGATGTAGAGTACTTCCCTTTCGACGAGCAGACCTGTGTAATGAAATTCGGGTCCTGGACATACGACGGCTTCCAGGTAAAATTCTCTTTCTGAACACGGAAGCATAGAAACCTTAAACGGAGCCAAGGTTTTTAATCATGAACTTTCATTGAAATGCGAGGCTCAATCTATTGAGAAAATAAATAATAGCTTGACAGCCTTGTAACCGCTTGTCTCCTGTAATTTCTGCTACAGCAAAAAAAAATAACGTGATGGTTTTATCCTACTTTGGAATTACGTTGAATAGTAGGTAGGAAAGTAATGTGCAATTTGTTTTCAGTCTTCAACCGTTTTTTTTTTTTTACTACCGAACTAGCTTACCGCTTGTACAGTCCAGGATACAGTTGTTAATGACATGTTTGTGGTCCATTACATTTGCTTTTTTGTAAACCACGTCGCGAAGTTGTTTAAATTTTACGCGTCGAAATCCTTGCGTCCTGGCGCAAAACCTGGCCAGAGTCAACAAGCGTCAAGAAGATACTGGGGAAAGTATGGATATTTTAAAAAGTATTATTTCTGGACTGTTTTTTGTGTGCAAAAAACGCTTCTAGTAAGAATTGTGCTTTGAGAAAAACTAAGAGTTAAGTTAGCCTACATCTGTTGGTCTAGTGTTTGGCCTTTTGCCAATGTGTAGCCTATAATTCCTTCCTGCTATATGATAATCAACTTGTCCCCTCAAGTTCGTTTTGCCAAAAGCCTATAATCTTTATTGTCAAGCCACTGTTGCCATCCGGCGCTTCTAGTAATTCCCAAAAGAAAGGGGACGATTGATATTCTGGTATTTTTCCTGGTTCATGATAGACTCAGTACTCCTTACTTTCAGGTCGATCTTCGACATGTTGACGAGGACAAGGAAGGATCGCGGGTTGTGAATGTTGGCGTGGACTTGTCAGAATTTTATATGTCCGTGGAATGGGATATCTTAGCCGTTCCTGCCATAAGGTAATTTTTTATCAATCGTGTATTCCGCCAAAAGAAATACCAGACTAGTACCTGGATATAGAAATTTGTCTTTTATTACAGTAGAGGTATGCTTATGTGAACAGTTACTTTAATGAGAACAGTGCAGTTTTGGGCTAAATTGTAGAACGAAAATCCAAATTACCTATTCAGGTGTTCTCAGAGCCTTTATTTACCTGCTTTGGATAACTGGTAGTTGGTTTTAGTCACAGCAAGTGCATGAAAATGGCAAAATCTGAAGTCAACGAACGTTAACATAAGCATACCTCTACTGTATTTTTGTTCTTTTGAATCTTTCAAATCTGAAAAGTAGATGCAAAAACTGTATACAGCACATCAGTAAATTTAACCGAGACTACAAACATAATAGCCTAATTAATTTACAGCACAAACAAAAGAAATAAAAATAAGCTACTGATTAGGGCAATAGTAAAATAAGAAATCAAATAACAGACAGCAAACATGTTGAAGTTCCACCAGTATCATACGAAAAGTTTTCCATTTTGAGCAGAGGGGCTCCTGAGCCAGATCTGCGTGGTGAAAACGGGTATATATATATACACTTCACTCGCTCTACGAACTGTATCTATTCCCTCTGCGATGGGAACGAATTGATATAGCAGACTATCAAAGCCGATATATCCGTTATGTAGTGTTAAAAACTAGATGCATCTCATACTTGCTGAAACATTAACGTGCAATTAACCTTGACGAACGCAGTCGGCACCACCACTCCTACTCACTCATCATCAAAGGGTCTGTAACTGAAGGTGAACCAAATGAGCATACAGCTGTTAATCTCTCAACTGTCTCTGAACCTTTTTTAAGCTAGATTACGACCCCTTTCTTTAAGAAATTACTGTTATTGTAAAAAAAATTATATATTTGCCGTAGTCTTAACCTGTTGTTTTTTTCTAGGAATATTAAAACGTACACTTGCTGCGAAGAGCCGTACTTGGATATTACTTTCAACATAACAATGCGACGGAAAACGTTGTTTTACACGGTCAACTTGATAATCCCATGTATGGGCATCTCTTTCCTGACTGTTTTGGTCTTCTATCTGCCTTCGGATTCTGGCGAGAAGGTGAGTCTTTATCCGCAGAATCACCTTATTCTTACCAGGGACATATCCTTTGTTCCCTTCAAAGCGGCCTGTCAGACTATTTTTGATTGGCTGTTATATATTATATCAAGCGTTTACACTTATAAACCGTTCTAGGGACAATCGACAGTGTGACAGGCCGCTTTGAAGCGAACAAGGGGTATCTCGCAGGATGGTAAGTATTAGCTGGCAGAATCGGCACAGTCTGATTGGAATTGAAACACATCCAATCCAATCAGACTGTCACCTTTGCTAGTGGAGCTAGGTTGTAGCGGCGTCTTAAATTTGGCCGAAAAAAAATCCGAAAGCTTGGGTAATTTGGCCAGTTTTTCCCCTAAAAATGCAATTCGGTATCTTAGGGCTCGAGGAAAATGTAAATAACTGGCTATCGTGTATCGTCATGACGTTCTGATTTATGTCAGCTCAGTTCTCTAACTCACAAGTATACAACCTTTCATTTTAATAAATATTCTTGTCAGGCCTGGTATCTTCTCGGATATGGCGTAGATTTTAAGTAGGGTTAGTTTAATCACCAACCTCCTGTAGTATTACGTCTTCAAAGGACCCTAATGGAAGCCATCGTGGGAAATCTTGGCTCGGTAGATGGATTTAAGACACTTAGTAGCTTCATGATTGAAGTCACGTCCATGCAAATGCAACAGAGACCATTGATTTTTCCCTAAATTGTTCTTGAGGCCAAAAGTAGGGGTATGTAAGCTTAGAGGATTCTTCCAGATTCTGAGGATCTTGGAAGAATCTTTTTTAAAGATAATTTCTCGGTTTGGACAATTATTATTGTTATCTTTTGTTTCCCTCGAATTACAGAAGAGGAGTATAAAAAAGAAGTAATATAGACTACAGTTCAACTTCCATCATATTCGACTTACATGCATCAACACAATTAAAAGATACAGTCAGTCAATGAAATAAAATTAATAAAAACACTGGATAAATTATTTTTCTTTGAAGAGAAATACTGCGGTACGGGAAGATCACTGCCGGTTTTTTTTTTTTTTTTTTTTTTAGAACGAACCATGTTCCTTCCAAAGCCTCGTCGTAGGGTCTTTGACTTTAAATTTAGTTATGGGTTCTGTATTTGACAGTGCAAAACGGATACGTCAGCTAAATTTTATTCGAGCTATATTTCGGCCCTTCTTGGCAAGGGTCCTCTTCAGGCTCAAAACCGCGATTCGTGGTTGTGCGGTTAAAGCCAACAGGGCTACAAAGGAAAACTGTTCAATATTTCGAGTAGGCCTATCGATCGTGCCCCCCACCCCGCTTAGATGTTGAATGAAACCTTCGTCGGTTTAGACGGAAGCCTTTAGGGCAATGGCAAAGTAGAACTTTTCCTAGTGCCATATCTCATGGGAAAAATTCGAAGGAAACTTCGAAATAGATAAATCGCTCAGAAAGTTCGTTACCCTGTCACGCGTTCGCTTCCAGTAAAACTAAGTGAACCAAATATTCGAGATACACACTGAGTGGGGCAATTATTTTGTGATGACGCACTCCTTTACTTTCCTACCTCATTTTTCCAACGTCTTTCTATCTGTGTACTCCTCAAATCGCCAATCCCACTCCTTTGAAAATTACTTGACCTGACTTCTTTAGAAATGAGCACATTTTGAGGGGTGTTTGTTCTTTGTCCAAAGAAAATCAATAGAGACTGTATTTTACCTCTTATCCTCTGAACTCCTAGTCTAACAGCAGAAAAGGAACTGAGGATTACAAAAGATCAAAGTTTTACAGAATGGCGCAGGTGGCATGAACTTAACATCTTCTTTTCATGATAAAGAATAAAAGGCAAGGACTGCCGAAAAGAAGGGAAGCGGAGCAGAATGTGATGTATTTGCTGACTTTCCCTTCTCGGCTGTAAGAAATCTATCAGTTTGTCCCGTCCTTAGAATCATTCATTCGTAACTTGTTTGTAATTCGTACGTGGCATTTCGCTTATCTTTGAACCAGAGGACCCTGGTGAGTAGCGCCAAGAACTATGCTGTTCATGCATGGGAAATGGGCCGTACTCATAGCGCCGCCACTACGCTCGCGACATAGAAAGCGAGACGAACTTGCGGGTTTACAGCTGACTGGTACAAAATTTTGTTTATGTTTTTTTTTCTTTTTCTGAAGATGATTGTTTCGTATTTATTTTTAGAGGCCAGCGGAGTTGGCATTCTCTCGGTTCACAACTAGCATACTTCTCCTTTCATATATAAGGTGCTGCTAATGTCTGTTTTTTTGTTTCAGGTCAGCTTATCCATATCAATTCTTCTGTCCCTGACTGTGTTCTTTCTTCTGCTTGCTGAAATCATTCCACCGACCAGTCTTGTTGTACCACTTCTCGGAAAGTTCGTACTATTCACGATGATATTGGATACCTTTAGGTGAGAAAGATCGTACCACTGTGTCTGTTACTGATGATGATTCACTATGGCAGTCCTTTCCAATTTTTGGGGGCGTTTTGCGACTTCTTTATCGATCACCGGCTTTTTGAGGCATCAACAGTCAAGTCAGTCTGGCGATTTAACCCTTGTGGGTTTAAAGAACTCAACTTGGGCACTCGAGAGAGCAATGGCTGCCTATGAGGCCTTGCAAGTCAAAAACCTACGATGTTCTGATCCCCCTGCCTACCCCGTCCCCTGTCCGTTACCACGAGCGATACGATTATGTCGTATCGTCTTTACAACCCTACTATTTCGACAAAGGGGCAGAGCCTTTGAGAGCTCGAGTGTTCCCGACACCCCCGGAAGTTCCCAAAATTTACACACGCCTGCCACTGAGTGAATTGCACGTGACCTGTGTTATGCCCGGGCCCCACTGTAGTCACACTTGGTAATAACGCCGGTAAAAAGACCGTCTTACGATCAAAATTGGGAAGAAAAGACGCTGAAAACCTAGTTCAGACGAGATGGAAAAATGCGTCTCCGCTATTTTGAATCAACACTTGTCGCAGAGAGATAGTGAAATACGGATTCGTAAGGTAATGAGCAAAAAATAATAGCTGTCACTTTCAAAGACAGTTCAAAAGTTCCGCTGCACATGAAGCAGGTTCTGATTTTCTACTCCTCAACTTGTGGAACTATTTGACTATATCTGAGGACAAATCGTGATAACGAGACACGTGGGGACTTACTTACAGAAACCACACCGCTGGGAAGCGCTGAATTTGAATAGAGCTAATTCGTTCCCCTCTCTGAAGATCCACAAGCGTCGAACAGCCCAAATTAAACTTTTTAACTTTTTCGTCTAATGGGCAAGTTGGCGTTCGTCACGTCTTTTTGTCGACTGGGTGATGCCTCTTAAGTTTTTCCTTGAATTGTCTTCTCCTTAAGAGTTTTCCTACTTTTACTGCAGTGCCATTTCAGCTTTACCCTCTCACACCTCTCTTCTCAGGATGCAGTCTTTTCTGAAACTCTGTAGGGGGGTCAACCTCAAAAATGTCATCTTTCAAGGATCTTGGGAGCGTCGAAATCTACGTTCCTTGCTTAAGCCAGTGCAGCAGACACCTCGGATACTCTGTGTATCGGTTTTACGGGATGCGAGACCCATAGTTGCCCCAATATTGTGTTTGCCTCCCATCAACTTTTTGGTCCCAAGAATTCTCGACAAACCGTCGAAATAGTTATTTACAGGAGTACGGAACTTTTTAACTTATTCTTTTTTTCAGTATATGCGTAACCGTCGTAGTGCTCAATGTTCACTTCCGTTCCCCTCAGACTCATGTAATGGCGCCTTGGGTCCGAAGAGTATTTATTCATATCCTGCCAAGGCTGTTAGTTATGAGGAGGCCTCACTACGCTCTTTATGGAAGAAAGTAAGTCAGTTTGATGTCTCAAAACAAATGGTAGACGAT
The DNA here is from genome assembly GCA_023053555.1 of Branchinecta lindahli. Classification (NCBI taxonomy): domain Eukaryota; kingdom Metazoa; phylum Arthropoda; class Branchiopoda; order Anostraca; family Branchinectidae; genus Branchinecta; species Branchinecta lindahli. The sequence goes on from JAKZAO010000003.1 coordinate 16,533,772, forward strand.
TTTTCCTCACGAAATTTGAGGACACCGCAGTCGCGTTCTATCTTAGAAGCCTCGTGACTAGGCAAATCAATATGATACTCTTCTCACTTCTAATTTTTTCTGTAACTCCCCCTTTCCCCTTATCCCTTTGTAGGAACAGTATAGTTCTCTCGATTATCCGTGTCCCGCTTAGCCGAAGATGGAGCGTGTCCGAAAGTTTTTCCGATCCGATTTTTATTTTGGATTTCGTCCGAAAGCTCTTACCTTAGATGCAGCATTAAATGCAGCATTTACAGCACTAAAAGCTTTCGGACACGTTCTTTATTTCTTCTCTGACACTTCTAATTCCGAATTTAGCCTTAATCGCCAGCTCTCCAGTTTCTTCTTGAAAATTCAGCGTAAAATTTAACATCTTCGCTGAATTTTTCGATGAATTTTATGCTGCAATAATGCTGCATTAACTGAGCGAAAATTTAAGTCCGAAAGCGAAATGCTGCATAAAATGCTGAATTAATTCAGCATTTTCGTTCGTTTCCGAGCTTTCGGACACGCTCACAGTCAACTCTTGAGACAAATCTTGACGTTTTCATTCTTTCTAGTTCGGAGCTACGTCATCGGTTCTTGATGCGGACTTGTAACGGCTTGGAATTCAGAGAAGTTCCATATACAGCGGCTTCCGGCTACTCACAAGTGTACGATCCGATTGATCGGTCGATAAGTGATCTGCAGAAATTACATGAAGAAAGCGCGAACATGCAATGGCCACCGACTGTTAACTGCGTTGGTAAAGGGTAATTTGGAGACAGCCTCTTTGCCTTAAATTGCACATACAACTGACTAGCATCAAGGGCTCATAAATATGTTGTTCATATTCAATCACAAAGGCCTTACAGCAGAACGATTTGTCGGCAAACTTCTTCCTTCTTAAAAGATTCCTCGGCTTGATCTAGAGACGCGCATACACGACAGAAGATGCTGACCTACTTGCTCTCATTTTGACAGTTAGAACATTAAATTTGGCTTGTTGGAAATTTGAAACAAAATAGTCGTACTCTGCCCAAGCTGACTCGTAGTCAACTATACGAAATTACTCAAAACGGATGAATCAGCTTGGATATTCCTCTGCGAGTGCAGCCCTTCTTGGCAATGGTCCTCTTCAGGAAACGAACGAACCTTGCCAAGAAAGACAGAATTGTCGCTAAAGACTATCTTAGCTAAAGACTATCTTAGCTGATTTATCCGTTCTGAAGAATTTTCTTTAAAGAAAAAAGATATACTTTCTGTAGTTTTCTGTAGACACCAATAGCCTAATGTTGCATGATATTATGATTATTATTATCAGAAAAGAAAGATGCTCTTAAGTGCAAGTTGCACGAAACAAGTTGACGAAAGCGACCCTAAATAACGGGGGGGGGGTTTAGAGGTATGTAGGCCTACCCGATGAATAGTTATCTCGAAATAGTAGTATGAAGTTGTACGAAAAAGTAACATGCAGTGTCAAGTGATGCTACTACATGCTACTATAGCAAGACTAGATGCTACTGGAGCAAGGCGGGATGCTATAACTGAATACTACTGCTTAAGATTAGCCCAGTATGAGGCACATTAAATTAAAGTATTCAGTACCACTGCATATCAGTACATGCAACTTTTTCGTACAAGTACACAGGCTAGAAATTTTTCATCGGGTAATCAAAGTCCCGTATGTAGGCTATGCTTAAGCCATGAAAAATGTACTATGGGCTCTTGATAACGTCTTGTTATTTACCTTCCTTCACTCTGTCTGAGACCACACTATCAGAAGTTGCTCTCGTTTCTTTGATCCCCTAGAAGCAGTATCCGTATTGTTTTGTAGAGGATAGAGTTAACATTTTTTATTGGAATTGTTGCTTTATTTGTAAAAACAAAACAAAATTGTTCCCTTCTAAGTAGATATTTGAATTGCTGTTTGACGTAATCATATCTTTTTTGTATGCCTTTTCTGTCAAGTTCTTAAGTACACTGTCAGAAGTTTCATAACAGATAGCGCATAACACTTTCAAGAATAACACCTTTTCAATTAGAAATAAAGTGTATGACCAATTAAGTTTACACTTTTTCGTGCTTTTTCGTTCGTGCCTAGATCTCTAACAACACCTTCAATTGGTAAAAATACTAACGGGAACGAAATAAACATAAACAGATAACGTCCCAAAGTGTTATCTGTTGAAACCGGGCATCCCAAAGTGTTATCTGTTGAAACCGGGCATCCTTCTGTTGTCGTTATGTAACTTCTGACAGTGTAGTATTTTTACCGATTGAAGGTGTTGTTGGAGATCTAGGTACGAAATAGTGTAAACTTAACTGGTCATAACACTTTATTTCTAAGTGAAAAGGTGTTATTCTTGAAAGTGTTATGCGCAATCTGTTACGAAACTTCTGACAGTGTAGTGTTCATTCCCAGAACATCGGTGTACCAGAGATTTGGTAAAGCTTGTCATTCCGTCTGCTAGATCGACGGAATTCTAAGGGATTGAGATATTTTGGTCCACAGCTTACGTATCTAGACAGTTAAGCAAGCTCCTATCTTCCCCATGAGAAGCTTTTGGTACACAGCTCTGAACCTGGCGCCTCCTCCGAGCCCGTGCTCCGACGCGTAGATCATACTACAACACCATAGGCGGGAACGCAATTTTGTTTGGCTGTTTCAGTTTACCGATCTATTCACGACGTCACTGCACTTGCTCTGACTACATCGAAGATCTTCCTCCAGCCGCTCGTGTCGCATGGTTGTTGCTCCCGCGCCACTGTGTCCCAAAAATAAATCAAGCTTGCAGACCTGCTATATGATTAAGCTGTGTTTTGGTCAAACTTGGTGTGAAGGTCCTTTGAGCCAAATACTGGTCAAGCTGGTAGACGGTCCTGTGGCAGCCTACCAAAAAACCCTGATTTTTGGATACCCTATACAAACGCTGGACATACGTAGCGTTTTGCATACCCTATGCCTAACTCCGGATACCCTAACCCAATAAAAATATTGACGATTTGATTAAAGCACAGAAATCCACCAATCAGGATTCCTTCAAAGTGGAGTAGGTCAGGGAGTACTCACAGGTATGCAGCGTTTGGCATAGAGTACCCAAAAATCAGGGATTTGTGGTAGACTGTCCTGTAGCCCTCTGGTTCGGCGTGGAGGAGGGTGTTTCAGATTACTGGCTACACAAATGTGTTCAAGCTAATGAGACAGTCGTTTTAGGGTTAAGGAGTGTCAGTCTCAGACCTAGAGTTTTCCTCAGTGTAGGACGCAGAACTTTTCGATAGACCTTTTTGGGATCACAAAACGTAAGTGGAGGGATACCTATGACATCGAAAAGTTGTCCGTCTGTCTGTCCGTCTGTAAGCACGATAACTCTCATATATTAGATTTTGGGATCCCATCGACACCTTTGGTCTTGTTTTTCTGAGGGATCACTTTTTCTAGAGATGACAACACGAGCCTCAATGGTCGATGCCGGGTCCATGGAATAAACACACAACATGGGTCACCTTTAAATGGCCAAGCTGAATTTCATTTGTCAGAAACTGACTTAAACTCCGGCCTTGATGAGCAGCTGGTTAAGGAGATAGAGCAGGTTCCAAGATGTCGGAATGTAAAGCACCACCATTATTGCCCGGAGCTTATAAGGGCGTTTGATGGAGTAAAGTTTATAGCGGAACATACGTGGCGAGAACAAGAGTCTATACGGGTAAGCTGCTTTCGTTCTCATTTTTCTTTTTTGTGTGTGTCAACAATATACTGCGTTTTCCAATAAAGCAAGAGGCAGAATAGTAAATTCAGATAATTTTGTTCAGGTTTGTTTTGTCAAAATTAGAAATTTTCTTGTAGGAGTTTCCATTTTCGTGCATCGGTTACAGCTAGCTGCATGTTCAGCGCTATGTAAAAGACGTGTAAAACTATCCGACTCATAAATAAAAAGTACCCTTATTAAGGGTTCATTTATTTGATAATCGGAATGCTTGCAGACCATCTGTGTATGGAGCCGAAGGTTGCGGGATCAAATCCCGACTGAGGTGCTTTTTATTTTTCAGTTCATTACTATTGTCAGTCAGCTGATTTTCAAGAAAGAAATTCAACCGAAAGGAAAGCAATGTTTTTCCTGGGATAGATCTCTAATACGCAGGTCGAGTGAGCAAAGTAGCAAAATCCTCAGTGCTCCGTCATGGTAGATCGAAAGGTTGGAAATTACATGCACCACTAGCGTCGCTATGCATGTGACACACTACGGAAATAACGGCAAAGCTCTCCTTTAATATGTGGCTTCTGTAGTCTCGGGAACAACTTTCAGAACTGTCCGGCAAACCTGCTGCGTGGCAACAAAGGCAGCTCTAAGAGGCTTATTTTGTTTACAGTTGAAGTTTAAATGTAGTACTTCTTTGCATGACAAAGACAAATGGAGGGTCGAAGTCGGTCACATGGTCGATTAATCTGGACCCGGTACAAGAAATGAAGAAATAAACCTAATTATTAACCGTACTTGAACTTGAAATGGGAACTGAAAAGTTGGCCCAGACTTGTCCCGATTTCTCTTTCTGCTTGAGCTGGAAAAGTTGTCGGATTTGGAAGTTAGGGTGCTCAGTCAGTTTGATCGAAACACTCAGATATGATAAATCAAAACGTAAAATGACATTGACTAAGAGAAAAACGGAAAGTGACAATGACTACTAGAAGTGGAAGCTTCTCCCACTCTCTCGTGTAAAAGCTGTCAGCATAAAGCAGCTGCTGTGGCGTCATACATAGTAACAAGAATAAATAACTGAGAGAATTACATAACCTAAAACTTTAATAAAATAGCAAAACAGAGAATGATATTGACTACAGGAAATTGAAAAGCTCTTCCAACTCCTCGGGGAAAAGTTGTCAGCATAGAAAGTAGCTGTTGCGGCGTCATACATAGTACCAAGAATAATAACTGAGAGAATTTTATAACCGATAGAACTTAGAACGATACAACTTAATAAAAGAGAAAAAACAGAGATTGGCACTGGAAAGTGGAAAGTTCTTCCAGTTCCTCGGGGAAAAGCTGTCAGCATAGAAAGTAGCTGTTATGGCGTCTACATACCCTAGTACCAAGAGTAAATAACTAAGAGAATGTAATAGCTTAAAAAACTTTAATAACTAAGAGAAATTAGAAAGACGGAAAATGACATTGACTACAGGAAAGTGGAAAGTTCTTCCACTTCGTCGCTGAAAAGCTGTCTGCATAGAAAGTAGCTGTTTCGGCGACATACTTAGGAACAAGGATAAATAACTAAGAGAATTTTAAACTTGCACAAACTCGCGCGTCAGCACGCTGTATTATTGAAGTCAGCTTTTGATTAGCCGGTTGTAGAGCTTTACTGAAACTAGCCTCTTAACCTAATAGGTGTTACCTCTGTGGCAAAAGAGAATCGCCGTCCACGCTAACTAGTCAGACTAGTCGGGTTGTTTAAACAGAGCTAATTTATTGACGAAAACGAGTTAACTTTTTGGCGCTGATTTCTGAAAAGGATCTTATTTGTGTCACGAGCAAACACGATGGAACTGGAATCCATCGGGTTATTATGACCTTGGATTTCTCTGGGGACAGTTAGTAGACTGAAATTTGAGATTTTAAATTAAACCAAACATTCATGAGTTTCGTGTACATCCAGTTTTTATTCTCTCTTATCAATGTGAACAATGTGATGTTAATACAAGCTTTTCAGGATTTCCTGAAGCATTTCTGAAAATGGTAGAATTGTCTTGCGGATAGTTCTCAAAATGACATTAAAACAATTTTGATTTCTGATTTTCCCTTTTATTCTTGAACAGAGTATAGGTTCTGTAATTTTGTTCTTGCAGTCTATGATCTAATTTTCTTTTTGAATTACGATTATCGAAAATACCAGTATTTTTAATTTGAATTCAAACACACTTGTACAGTACTGTACAGTATTCGGCCGGAATCCAGCAAAAAACGGAATTTCGGTGTGTTTATGGTTTTTTGATCAGGTGATTTGAAGTGACGAATGGGGAGGGGTAAGCTGACCTGTTCAGTTAATCCATCTTCCTTTTTTATTGATTAATTTGTCAATATTTATTATGTCAGTTGGTTGATCGCTCGGGCGGAATTCAACTAAAAACGGAAAATCGGTAGTTCGGCTCGTATTGTCTTTAGTGCTCGGAGTTTCGATCTACGGCTAAAAACACGTACAAAAGCGACGTTCCAGGCTTCGAAAAAGGGAAATTCGTTAGCTGTAATACTGTTTTCGTCCAGCTGTTCGTCGAACTCGAACTGCTGTAAGAAGACAGAATCTGTCAATCTGCTTGGTTTCCATACCGGGTAAACGGTGCGACCGGATTCCGAAGTATACCAGAAATTATACAAATAACAGGAAGTGCCGAAATTTCGTTGGAACGAAGCTCAGCTGACTTAATTATTTATCGCCATCACCTTAAGCTCGAAAGAATGAAAAATTAAAGACTTGATTTTTCCGAGGGGTTGCTCACTCACAAAAACGATGTACACCACGTGGCACCTTGTAAGTTCTCTGGTAGAACGTACAAGGTGGTGTGTAGAGACAAAGAACATTTCGGACGACAATATTTAGCGAGTTTCAACTAGCACTGATGTAATATGGGCATGACCGAAAACTAAAGACAGAAAAGAATTGCATGACGGATCTGGTTAAGAGGTTGATAGGGATAAATGTTATGTTTCAAGGGTCTGGCAAAGAGAGAAATCTACGAGACCGGATTAACTGGTGAAATAGAGCTCGGCGTTCGATTCTTGGACGTTTGCTATTGATCCAATGACGGTCCAAGGAGCTGAATGTTTAAATCTCAGTTAGGGATCTCCTTCACAGCCTCAGCAACAAAAGAATACCCAAACAACAAGAGGCGCTAGAACCAAATGAGGATCACGTTACTCCTTCGCCATGTATTGCCTCCAGTGAACACGTGTTAGTTGAGTGATTTCGACATTCAGTCAGGAATCCTGGGCAACATCAGCGTATAAAAAGGCCAAACAAGTAGTCTGTAATGAAATGAAGGCCATATTGGGATTCTAGGCATCTACTACCTCTCGTGTTCACGTATCTAGTTCAGCCGAGAGAAATTAGAGTTTTTCGACCTCCTAAACTTCAGTAACTTATCTGATAGTTGTAAGGTAATGTAAAGTACAATTTTAATGACAGACGAAAAGAAATCTCATGTTGTTTAAAAGCTTCAGACATGCCAGTGGCATAAAAAACTAAGCTTCATGAATTCTGATTTGTTTGTAAAAATATTAATAAAATTCTAGCCTAAGGCGTTATAAAAAAACAAACGAACAACCAACACACATCAAAACTATAATTTTAGGACAAAACTGTTAATAACTAAAACAAAAACAAATACCAACACGAGAATGTACGACAACAGACAGTGTATTGTATTTGTAGGAGGGGAAGGTATGAAGCTTCGCAAATTGGAAATTAGCGAATTGTTTTGAGACAGTGGGTGAGGGAATCATTTCCTTGCAGTATGCTCCAAGTAAAACCTCTCCCTTCATGGAATATGAATGAATAGTTTATTAATCAATTGTCCTCACAGTATACGGACAAAAAGATCTACATTCTTTGGAATACGCGGTTTTTGACCGCGATGTGTAACTATAAAATATGATTTGTGTGGATACGGAATAAAGAAAAAAAAGGAAGAAACGGCTACCATAACTGATAATTTGAATAACCACGGTGTTAAGCAGAAATTTTAAAGCTCTCCCTCGCAGCAGAAACCAAGAACAGAATATTTGCAAGGAGTGTGGTGAGTGTCCCGAAGTTCCTGACTCGCCAGAGCGTAGCCTACTTTCGCTTTAAAATTTTCTGGATTCAGCTGTAAATTATACTTCCACAATATTGGTACGTAATTTATTTTTACTGTCATCAGATTTGGCGGAAAATAAAACATTCATTTATTCATGACTTCCACCATAGACAGAACTACTGAACAAGGATGTTCAGGGAAGAAAAATTTTGTCGAAGGAAAACGAACTATCACATGCAAAAATATGACAGCTCCGTATATCGATGTCAACCCTAAAGGTTCTTTTAGAACCTTCAATATCGCCTAGTAACCCATATTATCCACCCGTATTCGCTGGAAAATCTCTTTGTCGCTGCATAAAATAATGTATTCCCCTTCTCATAGCTGGTAGTTCCATTCTACTGGCTATCTCCTTGCTCAGTTTTCTTATCTGGCTTCAGACCAAAGTAATCTGATTGAGAATGGACGAGTTACTTTTGATATGCTTCGCTGGTCGTCTTGAAGTTCTGGGGATTCAGCATTTTTATGGCACTTACAGCCTTCACCTCAAGTGCCATATAGCGACCGTAATGTCTGTCGGTCTGTCCCTCTGTCAGCTTGTGATACTTCGGGCACTTACAAATGAGCTAGGACGATGAAACTTGGCACGCAGATTAAAGGAGCCGACCTAATGCTCAACGAAACCTTATTTTCCCGGATCCGATCGTCCGTGTGGGAATCGAGGGAAGGAGAATCCAGGATATTCTAAACCCGTATAAGTTGCAAACGGGTGATTTGATTCGAACGAAACTTGATGGGTGGTAGGAGCAGATTTGGTTTACGGATCTGACCACGGTGGTGGGAGTTTGAGGGGGAGGGGTCCCGGGATTTTCCAACATACACGGGTAGTGGAATTGGGATTTCATGCGAATTGTCCCCACAAGGTCCGCCACCGCTGTGGATTGGAATAGGAATCCCGGAAGTCTTGTGACATGTATTAGTTGATTAAATGGTCGATTTAGGGATAAGAAGGCACACTGTAAAAAAAATCTCTCCGACTTCGGTTTAATGTAAACCGCAGTATCTCGCAGGCAGTTTACCGTAATCCTGAATCGGTTTACGGCGCATCGGTCTCCCGTTCCACCTAAAACGGTTTACAGTAATCCGACTTCGGAGTGGCGATGGCTCGGGGTTCTGTAATCCTCTTTCGGAGACGTCGCGGTTTCATGTAAACCGTTATCGGAGTGACGCATGGGAGACCTGGTAAACCCAATGCGGATTGTCGTAAACCGACTTTGGACTACAGCGCACCGGTAATTGATCCCTTAGCGGGTTACGACAAACCGTTTTCGGAGAGCAATTCACCGGAACCGGCGTGATAGGCACCGTTTTTGCTGGATTTTAATACTGTTATAATCCGTTTTCGGGATTATACTGTCCGATTTCGGGTTAATCCAGACCATTTTAGGATTTATAAAATCCGTTTCAGGATCACTGCAGTCCGTTTTCGGCTACCCGCTGCCCATTTCCGGTCTATCGTAGCTCGTTTCCGGGTTACTTCTGACCTTTTTAGGACTGCCACCTTCCGTATCCTGCCTGTTGGAAATTAACACTGGGCAAAACTTATCAAAATTTATTAAGTCAATGAACCGTTACTCATATTTAACACTGGGCAATACTTATAAAAAATTATTAAATTAATGAACCGTTACTCAAATTAAACACTGGGCAATAGTGATCAAAATTTATTAAGTAATGCACCGTTACTCAAATTTATTTGCAGCTTGCTGGACTTTCTTACACGCCCTTTGAGGTGGGCGACCCTCAGACTCCTCCTCCATTGTTTCGTGGAGCTCTCTTGCCTCGGGGACTGTTTTTTTTTCTCAGCAATCCCAAGGACGTACCTAAAAGAGGGAATTCTCCTGTTTACTGTTACCCATAATAATATGTGTTAATTAATATGGTCCAACGGAGCCGTCTTCACTTGGGGGCTGGCTTTTCTGACTAAAGCCGCATTTCGCTTTGCAGTTTTAGTCACTGAATCGATTCTGACTTGTGACAAGATTGCATTTTAATATTTCAGTTTATATCACGTCGATAACAGATTTAAAGCTGCAACACATGCATTACCTAACACAAAATCATCCAGTCCCTTGGACAACTAGGAAAACACGTAATCAAATGAAGGAATCCGTGAGTAGAGCAGAGCAGAGCAAATAGTAAAAAAAAATTAAAGAACGGCTTCATATGTCTCTTTCCTACAAGAAGCATTGATTCACTTAAACGGCCACCTGCGGAACCCCTTTTATCTAGTCCCCTTGCTTCGAAAAAGCGGAAGCTCACCCATACCATGAGTTTAAAATACTTCATTTACTTGCACTCTGCAAAAAGAAAAGCTTGTATATGTGGTCAGTTGGAATACAGCGCCAGAGTTGCATCGCTTTGCTCTTCCTTGTTTTTCTAGTCTTTTAGATCTAGCAAAAGCTATATGAGCTCATATGGCACTTGTTACGCGTAGATATAGGCTACATGAGAACGTCACGTGAACATCTTTAGGAAAATTACGGTGCCCCTCCGCCCACCGTGGTCAGATCCGGTCCAGACCCCAATGCATGTATCTAGAGCATATGATCTCTCTAGATTCCAAGTTTCATTCAAATCGGTCCACTCGTTTGACCCCTCTGTGAGCCACAATATTTCCGGGACTCCCCCTCGAACACCCCCCACTGCAACCGAATACGACCCGGACACATAAATATCGCATCTCTCACATCTCCTCTTCGCACCCATCAAAGTTGACTCGAATCGGAACATATCTTCAAATTTCCGGTACCCCCTTCATCCCCCCTAACGTGGCCGAATCCGGTCCTGACGCCAAACAGCATATTAGGCCACACAAACTTGGTACTGGCCATCTTTTATCCCAATCGGTCCATCTGTTTGTCTCTTGTGCGTGTTAATAATTTCCGGAAACCCCCCCAACCGTGGCCGCATGTGGTTTGGACACGTGTTTTTTGCATATCTAGGTCATCAGTCCTTACCACCCATAAAGTTTCACTCGAATCGGGCCACCCGTTCAAAACTTACACAAGTTAGAATTTTTTGCGGATTCCCCCTCCCTCAACTCCCCCAACAAGTATCGGATGCGGTCTGGACTTGAAATGGAACATTTGAGACGACGGCTCTTTCCACTTGCCAAGTTTTATTCACATCCGACCACCCGTTCGAAGTTCTGCATATGCCACTAGATTCCAGAGTCCCCATGCCTCCACTCTCCCCACGATGGTTGAATCGGAGAAATAACTAATGGTTGAATCGGAGAAATAACTATTTTAAAGTCAGTCCGGTCGGGTCCCTGATAAGCCTGCCAAGTTTCATCGTCCTAGCTTACCAGGACGCAGCCTACCGAACAAATTCCGGACCCCCTCCAACTCCCCTCACAGTGCCCGGATCCGGTTCGGTTCTGTCAACGATGTATCTAGGATTTGTGCTGGCTCTTCCCACAAAGTTTCATTCCGATCCCTCCACTCCAAGTGTTTCCAAGATTTCCGGTTCCCCCCCCCCAAAGTCACCGGATCCGGTCCGGATTTTAAGTGGTCCGTCTGAGACACTATGTCTTTCCAAATATCAAGTTTCATTAAGATCCGATCACCCATTCAAAAGTTATAAATACCTCAAGATTCCGGATTCCCCCTCCCTTCACTCCCCCCACGATGCTCGAATCGGGGAAGTGACTATTTTTAACTTAATCTTTTTGGGTTCCTGATACGCCTGCGAAGTTTCATCATCCTAGCTTATGTGAAAATGCCCGAACTAGCTAAACCCGGACCGACAGACCAACGGACGGACAGAAATTGCGATCGCTATATGGCACTTCGCCGAAGGGCAAGTGCCATAAAAATCAGAACGATTCTGGTGAAGGCTTCAGCGATGAATTGTTCGTTAGCCCGGAACTTCGGTTCGAAGATGAAAACCTATATTATTTCAAACTACCAAAATACGTTGCAAAATACTCTACCTTGAAATAAAATCGCAGAAAGCTGACGCCTTCTTGTCGTACTTGTAATTAAAGACGAAGGGCGCAGGCAATCATGCACACGAAGCCAGTCCAGTCTTCCTCTACCAGAAGGAGTCAACCATCGATGTAGACTGCTACGGCATCTCCCATCCTGACCACCCTTGGGTGGTGGGATCCAGCCAGCTCAGGATGGCTAAGAAGCATGTCTGGGGTTATTTCATCCTGAAAGAAAAACGTCTTTTTTTCCGAGGTAGGACAACTATGATGACAAGTGAAATCAGGGAAGTCTCGTTGCATCACTCAGGTGACACTAATAAAATAGCCTTTGTCACTCACTCATTCAATCGCATACTTGCACTCGTGCATAATACAGCGCCGACGGATCGGGGAATGGTCTTCACTGGGCGGCTGGGTTTTCCGAGTGAAGCTAAAACACCCAGTAATAGTGAAATGACACGTCGTACCTATGATACTAATTCATTCTACTTCAGTAGCATTTCCATCCATTCTCGTTCCCGAGATTCTACACTTGATTATCACGCTTGCCACGTTTGTTCTCCTTACGTGACGTATCAGGCTCTCGATCTTTGTTTGCGAGAAGCTTATTGGGAAGCAGACAAGTTAAGCAAATTTTGACACATTTCCCATCCAAGGCAAGTGACATGGAAAAAAGATTAAAATGCTGCAAGGACAGCTAAGTTTTAAAGTCGTCAACTATTTCCGAACATCTTGGCAGAAAGTTTTAAAGTCGTCAACTATCTCAGAACATCTTGGCAGAAACACTATGTAGTGCGAGGGGTCCTTTAAATTTTTTGTTGGAAGGAATGTGTTAAACTTGGTAATCTCCGCCCGATTTGGAATGCGGGTGTATTATACAAATGTAAATTAGTTTATGTGGTAACCTACGGGATATACAAGTCCAGGATAAATTAGTTAGTGCAGAGGCTAGATATTTTTTCTATATACTGAGCTTCAGATACCACCTTGATAATGGAGATTCTGTTGCTAATATTGTAACCTGTCATCCATCTTTTGATGAAACCCAGAGCATGTTCGTGGAAGATTCTGCTACTTGTGAAATTGGTGAGCATGGTCTTCTTATATGTAGATCAGCATGTTGAGTGCATATTGTCTTCAGGTTACATATATCATACGGCAGCCTATGCTGAGTAGATGAATTCGCTAAGTATTTCCTTCTGCACACATTTTGGGCTTGGAAGTTTGAAAATGGAAGAATATCACATAAATAACATTGTTCGAGTTATGGAATCCGAAAAATCTCTCCAGTAATTTCAGACACAGAATAACAGATGGCATACAGGAGAGGTACACAACCTCAAACCAGATTTCAAATTTCCAGAGAAGTCTTTCCTTCAGACAAATGTATGTGGCTCGTAAAGGAACAAAAAAATATGACAAAAATACTAGACTGAAGCTAATAGAATGGTTTACATGCTGAAGAAATCAATTTTGCTTCAATATTTCTAGTTAAACATATTTTTATTTTCAAACAATACCTCCTCATTGTTACTTGAGCTCGTATTCCTTTCCGTGATTTACAAAGTGATGAACAAGGTCGATCTAACAAAGTTAATAACCAGAAAATCTCTTTTTAAAGCAGGTTTCAAACAAAGAAAAGGCGTATAATTTGAGTATTTTGGACACATGACTGTTGAAAAATATCAGATTTTGCCTCTTGACTGTCAGGACAGCATGGAAATTTCATTTTAACATTTTCACGGCAACATTCGAGGTTGTGTAAAAACGAGGTCAGTTACCCCTCCTGTATACAATCTCAAATATTTTTTAACTTTCTACAAAGTAGGCTATAAGTTTAACCTATCCTAGACACTGACAGACTGCAATCAGTCAGAGAAGTTGAAACAAAATAGCATATGACAGGAATACAGAGGCTCGTGTACTTTTCTACCAAACTTGATTTTGAAACAGTTACTATCTAGCAAATTCCAGGATTGCATGTCAGTTCTAGAAATCACCTGAAAACCCTCAACCCCAGGCAATCTGCCACCAGAAGATGGAAAATCAAGCAAAGCCTTTAACGAAAACTTGAGCTGGAGAAGGAAAATCAAGCAGAGCTGCAAAGCCTTCATTATTAGAACTTGAACAGAAACCTGGTCAAAATATGAAAACCTTCAAGGAAAACTTGATCAGAAACCCAGTCAATATCTGTACATGAGTTTAATAAGCTGGGCCTTGGCCTAAAGGCCCTAATTATAATTTCTCTGCAAGCAGTTGGTTTGGTAGCCTATTACTTCAGCTAGTTCAGCTTAGGCATGACTCATGTACCCTACATTCTTCATCATTCCACAGCAAAACAGACAAATCAAATGTGTATGACTCACCATGACTGAAACTTTCCAATATCTTCTTTGGGTATGTTGGTTGAGCTTCCAGGATTTTGTTATTTTTGTTGTTCCTGAGTTCTTCTTTTCTTCTCTGCGTACTCCGCGATCGAAGAAAAAGCCGAAAATTGACGCTAGGTAACACTGCAGTAGGTGCTAGTAATCCGTTTTCGGAGCGAAAGAAAGTCACATACGGCTGATGAAAACATATCGGTTAAGGATACCCCGAACTCGGTGTGTCGTAAACCGCAGTCGGAGTGGCCATGCTTGAGGTGTATCATAAACCTAAATCGGATTAGAGGACTCCGAAGGCTAGAGTTTCCCTGTCGCTCCGGAATCGGTTTACAGTAAACCGAAAGACGAGTGGGAGGCAAACTCTCTTTTTCCGGTCAGTTAGGCCCCTGAATCGGAGTGCCAACAAAAAGCGCTCTCCGAAAACGGATTTCGTTTTTACAGTGCATGCTGAATTTGTATATGACAATTGTTTTCTACGCGGACAATAAATTCGCCCGGAATCCGGCCAAAACCGGAAAATTTGTTAAAAGCAAAAGTTGTATTTGTTGTTGATTAGATGTCCGATTTAGGGGTAAGAGGAGATGCTGAATCCGTATATGACAATCATTTTCTAGCCGGACATATACTTCGTCCGGAATCCGGCTGAAACCGGAAAACTTGTTATAAGTTAAATTTGTTTGAAGTTGATTAAATGTTGGATATTGGGGTAAGGAGATACGTTGAATTCTCGCTTTTGAGCTTTATTTTGTCGCCGGACAAGTAGTACCGCGATTTCGCCGAAACCGGAAAACTGGCAGATGTAAGGCAGGATCGTTTCGATCGGTTTCGTCAAAATAGGTATGACTTATACACATGCTGAATCCATATCTGAACTTGGTTTTCTCAGATGATTAGCTAGTTGGCCTTAACCTTTTTCTAAATTGAGTAAAAATGGCAAACAGTCTGGCGAAGACTGGATCTGGCGAAGACAAAACCTAATTGTCTGGATCACATATGGAATTTTTTGGGATCCTATCGAAACCTTTTGTCTTGTTATCATTGATTCGTTTTCTCATCGGACCACTAGGCCGGGCGGAATCCGATGCAGTTTAAGGTTCCGCAGAGGTTTACTGTTATTGGTTCAGTTGTTTGACTTACAGAAATTGGGTCCAACGAATGAAGGATCCGGGTTTGTGTTGTGTTTTTTTCGTGAGAAAGCAGAGATTTTGAAAAAAATCTGTCCTCAGAAGATGGATAATAGTAAGTGAAAAATAAAATTATTAGCACAAAAAACATCTAGGCCATCACAATGATGGTAACAAAAATGAGCTACACTGTAAAAAGTTTCTCCGAATAAGGATGCAGTATTTGCTACTGGGATTAATCTTATCTCTACTAGGATAAGATTAATCCGAATTAAGGATACTCTTATCTCAATAAAGACAAGATTAATCCCAGTAGTAAATACTGCAAAAATTTTTACTAACTACTAACTAACGCTGTGTGACAAAGCTAATGTCAGGACCCCTACCAGTCTCTCAGTATCCAGGAAGCACCTACTGCCAATATTTTGCTCCTGAGCTATACTAACGCTGTGTCACAAAGCTACCGTCAGGACCCATACCAGTCCCTCAGTATCCGGGAAGCACCTACTGCCAATATTTTGTTCCCATACCCCCCTTGAATCCTATTACGTAGTCGACCTGGCTCTTAAAACGATGAATATCGATGACAACTTCAGTGAAAATATCTCAATCTTTTCGGCAGTTAACTTGATCACAGGAAAACGATAGGACATATTTCCGATGTCTGTTTTTTTCCCACCCCTTGAATCTCATCTACGAACTCGACCTGACTGTTAAATCGATGAATATTCATACTGACTTCAATCAGAACATCTCGATCGTATCGCGTTCACGATGTCTATCGGTTTCCTTTCTGCCCCAAAGAAGGGCAGACCAAAGACTGTAAAAGCAGACGCGGCTAGGTGGCAGATAGCCTTTATAGTACCCGGTCGACGTCTAGTTATTCGAATGAGGAAATTGTTCCTCATGAACGATTGTGATTGGGCAACGATTGTGATATTCATACTGAATGCAATCAAAACATCTCAATCGTATCGCGTTTACGATGTCTATCGGTTTCTGTCCCAAAGTACTCAAAGTAGGGCAGATGCGGCCAGGTGGCAACTGGCAATAGCCTAGTACCCGGTCGACGTCTAGTTGTTCGAATGGAGAAATTGTTCCACATGGACGATTGTGATTGGGCAGTCTTAAGTTCCTGCCGGCAGCTGCAGTAAATTCTTTGACGGGGTTGCATCGCATCAGTTAAACAGAACTCTTTTTGAACAGTTTATTTCAAATATAACCTTTAGGCTATATAGTGTACATAAAGTGATTTTAATGGTGTGTTCCTATCGTTTTGTTGCATGATTGCCTTATGGCTTTAATATGTAAATAAATCATTCATTCATCCATGCGTAGTCCCCCAGGTTTCGGAGTTTCCGGATCACTGGTGACTGACCTCATTTTAGTCCGAGAATGGCTCTAGAGCTAGTTTATGCGTTGGTCTTTCAGCTCGATCTAACGTTTTAAAATTCGATGCTTCGCAAAGATAGCGAGAGGAGCCGCAAGGGAATGGTGCTGATTTTTAGAAGTAAAATTTTATGGTGTAAAATAAAAAGCAAGACATGATCTCTAACGACCAGTTTTTGTAACAGATCATTCAGGTTTTTTGGTCCGAGTGCTCGCAGCGATTTTTGTTAATCAAAGACGACTGACGAAGGCTGTAGAGAAGGGAAAGGCTAGCGCGCCCAGCTGAACTACGATATTGCAGATCGTTGTCTACAAATGATATGTTTCACTCGTTCCTTGGCATTCCACGCTTCACAAAATCATCAAATATAGCACAACCTCCAGTCCCGCACAAGTTACCAACCTGCCTTATCTGCGTCTTGGGATCCACTTCACATCGCTCAGTCTATCGACTTTCCTGTAGCATATAATTCCGGTTAGGATCTCTTGGCAGACCTCACGCAGATCGGATGTTGGCTCTCGCTGTTCCGGAAAAATATTAGCCTTCGGAAACAACAGGATCAACGAGGTCAATATAGCCAACACACAGCCTCATGTGGTCTCAGAGAGGAGTAGGAAAAGGCTGGGAACAAAATAGGCAATATGAAGATTGGATTGTTCTTTCCCAGAGGCGGCTAGGCTAGGTGTAAATAAGAGTACGGCATGAATCATTTGGTGATACGAGATGAATGATGTCGCCGTAGGTAGGTTTGTATTTAAGATAGAATGCCTTTAAAAAATGACTTGAGGAATGTTTTCAGTCCTCTCAGAATTTGGAACGTTCTCATTGGAAAGAAAATAATACAGACCGGCCCTTCAGTGCAGTTTTTGGCTAGTAGTCTACCTGCAAATTTGCAACTGCAGTCGAGTAGGATTTCTCCTAATGTACGCCTACGTGGGTGCTGTCTTGTTCAAGTTTTGCAGTTCTGTATAAACATTGTTTGTTTTTCAGGTAAAAGAAGACTGGAAATATGTTGCTATGGTCCTAGATCGTCTGTTTTTATGGATTTTCACCATCGCTGTGTTAGTTGGAACGGCTGGTATCATTTTACAAGCGCCAGCATTATATGATGACAGATTGCCCATTGATCTTCATTTGTCAGCCATTGCTACAAGAGGCATTGCAAAAAGGCCTACAACACCAGCCCCTACAGAATACTAGCGAAACTGAAGGACTGGAAACACATCGATGTGTCACAGCTCAAAATGATAGAGTGAACTATTAAGATAAACTTCCAAGAAAATGATATTGTGCCAAATAGAAATCTGCTATCTTCCTGTAATATAGTCTTCGAATCGATACGATTCGATTTTAAGAAATGTTGGTTGAGCTCTGTAATTTTTAACTATTAAAGAGTTTTCTTTAGTAGGCGAACTATTTCCATGCTGTCAGAGGAGTTTGCACACCCTAGTATCACCACCTAGGACACCTCGATGTTACTGCAGGGTTCCGGCAAAAAAAAAAAAACGGCGAACCTCCCCCCCCCCTGGTACCGCCCTCCAGCACATACACACAGTGTTAATAAGATGCATTATATTTTTATGAAAAGTATATATAGGCGTGTTCCACCCTCCTAACAACAGTGACTATTAGTTACCATTGTCATTCTATCCTCTGAATACGATGTAATACGACTGTAATACGACCGTGCGGAGTCGAATAAATCTCTGTACCCTGCCCGATGCAAACAAGCGGAGGGTAGAAGCTACGCGGAACATCACAATTTGTTACCTCTACAAACAGCTATATCGCAGTAAAGCCTCGAAGAAGAAATTTCCAAAGTAAAAGCCGATTGGTTGTCTGGGCGCGCTGCAGAGTGGGTCAGCGCGCCTCCTGCACTAATTCCTCTGACATGCGCAATGGCGAAGAGGAAAGTAGACGGGCAGCAACAAAAAAATCAGCAAATACCTCTAGCTCAGCTCAGATTTGTGGGGGTATCCATGGTCGCTGCATGGAACCAAGATGGAGGTTCTACTGGCTTATTTCTTCTTGCTAGTAGTAACTATTTGCTTACCAAACTCGGGAGCGTGGTAACTACGATCTCCGTGACGTGATTGGCCCGATTAGCCTGTGACACGAGATTTTGCCAAAAATAGAAAAATGCGTTCCAGTCTTGACGCAAAAAAGCCAGGATCCGTGACGTCATGCGTAGTAACTACGGTAAGTAGGGTGGAACACGCTCATAGAGGCGAGCGGCTAGCGAGCCGCCGTCACACGTTTACATTTAACTCGAGTTTCTAGGGAAAATGAAAATCCTTAAAGTTTAACAGAAAAGCCAACTTATTTGTGTGTCATTTAATTAGATACACTGAATTATTTGGATTCTGCAAAGGGATTTTTTTTATTTTCCACTATCTGCTCTAGTTATGAGGCTCAGAATATCTCCGGCCGTCCCCACAGCATAAATTCTACTATGACGCGGGAAATTTAATCTCAACACAAATGCAGCTTTTCAGTGGGTAGTGGTGTTGTTGGTGACGATTGTTTAGTGCCTGACCAATTTTTTTTTTTACAAATCTTTCTCGTAAGGCAAACAACAAAAATACAAGCGCCTAGAGGCACCATCGCACGGAAATTCCACTATTTGAAAATCGATTTTTCGTGAATAGCGGAACAACGAAGTAACTCATTTTCAGCGTGTCTTCAAGCCAGTTTAAGTGAACAAGTGATGGGTAACTAGATTGTCCTATCCTAGCGCTTTTCGGTTAAACTTTAAGTGCTCGCAATTCCAAACTGCAGTTTTCAATAAGATTTATATAGTTACATTTGGGGGAGGGGGTTGGCTTAGACCCGTTACTGCATCCTAAACCAAACATCAATCCCCATGAGGAAAATGCAGCACTCATTGTCACACCGAAGTATGCAGCGAATAAAATATAGGGGAGAGGGCAGAAAAAGAATGGCTATTCTGTTAAAGGACCCCTCTTGCTTATTCTGCTTTTTATAATATATCTAGCTCCCATTCAGAATTATAACCTTCTAAAATCCCCACCTTTCTCCATTGTCTCGTTTTGTGTCTAGGAAATTTTAGCGCTTTTTTGGCCTTGCCGAGTTTTGCCCGTCACACAACGAAACCCTTGCCGGGATCATCAACATCTGCTGATAACTCTTTCACACAAGGATCTGAGAAGCTTTTGTTTATTACTTCTTTTATTTGCTTAGTTTTCACACTTTTGTACCAGGGCACGATCAGTTTTCAAATGTTTTGCGCCCAGCCGCCGCATCGGAGAGCAGGAAGGCTGGACATAGTCGACAGGCGCTAACAAGAAAATCGCTAATTTCAGATGGAAAGTAATGGTATTTTCGAAAATGTTTTTTTCTGATCCATTTCATAGGGAAAATATTATTTCCTGTAAGAGTTGTGCTTCAAGACCCTATAAGATGTGTGTGATATGTTTTTACCCAAAAAACAATGGGAGTGGGAACAGTGGGATTTGGCTCGTCTTTTCGTTTACACGGGAACTTGATGACACCTTCTGTCTTGTTATCTGGGAATGGAACGACAGTGACTGTCTCCATATATTTTCAGAAGAAACGAGAGCTTCTGTTTTCGCTAAGACTCCATCTGATTTAAAAGGGTGTTTTTATGGCACTTGCAGCCTCTGGCTCAAGTGCCATATACCGATCGCAATTCCGTCCGTCGGTCGGTCGGTCGGTCCGAATTTTTTTGTCCCACATGTTCGAGTTAGGGTACTTCCAGATGTGTTAGGACGATGAAACTTGGCAGGAAAATCAGGGACCCGACCAAACTAACCTGGAAATAATCAGTTTCCCGATCCGACCATCTGGGGGGGAGTGGTGGGCCGGGGAATTCTGAGAATTAAGTAGTTTTTTTCACACTTTTTCGAGTTGGGGTACTTCCAGATGTGCTAGGACGATGAAACTTGGCAGGAGCATCAGGGACCCGACCGGGCTAACCTGGAAATAATCAGTTTCCCAATCCGACCACCTGGGGGGGAGTGGAGGGCTGGGGAATCCGGAAAACTGGAGTAGTGTGTAACTGTCGAACGGGTGATCGGATTGGAATGAAACTTAATAACTGAATAAATGGTATACCTCTGATGTCCCATTTGAAGTCCGGACCGGATTCGACAGCTATGGGGGAGTTGGGGGGAGACCGGAAATCTCGAGAAACGGTTAGAATGGAGGGATCGGAGTGAAACTTGCTGGGAAGAACAAGCATCTGCTCCAGATAAATCATTTATACATTTGGACTGGATCCGGACACTAGGGGGGGGGGTGGAGGGGAGTTTCCCGGAATTCCGGTAATGGCGGTTTTGGGGATTTTCACGACGAAACTTGGGAGGCGAATCAGGGACCCGATCAAAATGACTTATAAATAAAAATTTACATGATCCGATAGTCGTGGGGGGAGTAGCGGGAGGGGGAATCCGGAATATTGAGTCATGCGTAACTTTGGAACGGTTGATCGGATTTGAGTGAAATTTGATAATTGATCAGAGGACATGTCTCTGGTGATCTTTGTCATGTCCGGACCGGATTCGACAACAATGGGGGGGGGGGGAATACGTGACCGGCTCAGACTGGGGAGATCGGGATGGAACTTTGTGGGAATAATAAAGAGATGCTCTGGATAAATCACTTACAGATCCGGATTGGCTCCGGCGACTGTGGGGGAGTTTGAGGGGGGGGGTCCGGAATTCCGGTGATCGCGATTTAAGGTACTTCCAGATGTGCTAGGACGATGGAACTGGGCTGAAATATTAGAGATTCGATAAGATTGGCTCAGAAATCGCCACTTTCCAAATCCGACATTCCTTAAAGTACCAATCTTGACCGTAAATTTTGAAAAATACTTTTAAGCAAATTATACATTTTCATTATTCCCATGAGCCCATTATCATTTTTGCCTCAAGGGTTTTGCTTACAAATGAAGTTCTAGCTCCCTTAAAGTGTGAATCTGAACCGCAAGGTCGAAAACTACTTTTTTTTATCAAACGATACATCTCAACCCATGATCATTTGTGCCACAAGGGTTTTGCTTAAAAATTTATGTTATCACCCTTGAAGTGCACATTTTAACCGAAAAGTGAAAAAAAAAAACTTTTTACCAAACGGTATATATCAATGATCCCTAAGGGCCTGTGATCGTTTTGTCTCAATAGTTTTTCTTACAGATGAATTTCTAGCGCCTATAAAGTGCGTATCATAACAGCCAAGTTCTAAAACAAAATACGTTTTCTCTAGCTCCCTTAAAGTGCGCATATGAACCGCAAAGGTAACCTTAAAAGTACTTTTGATCAAACACTACATCTCAACCCATGCAAGTGCCATATGAGCTTACAGCTCTTGTTTTGTTCACCAGTAAGTAGTCACCGGTGAGTGCAGAAACGGACTAAATTCTGGGTTTTGCGCGAAACCGCGAAGCCCCGTCATATTTTGACGAATAACTTGCTAACTTCTCAGTAAAGCCGGGCTCCCGGACAGGTTCTGGTTATGCTACGTTTACACACTGCGTAAATCTGAGCGTATTTTGAAATACGAGCGTATTTTGAAATACGAGCGTATTTTACGCACGTATTTGAGCTTGAAAAGATCTCTAGCAATACGGACGTATTTGAGAAATCGATCCGTTTGTATACAAATACGTCCGTATCGCTAGAAATATTTGCTAGCTCAAATACGTGCGTAAAATACGCTCGTATTTCAAAATACGCTCGGATTTTACGCAAAGTGTAAACCCACCATTTGTCCGCACCGGTGAGGTAGAACCGGACACCGGTTAGTTCAACAAGAGCTGTAAGCTCATATGGCACTTGCAAGGGTTGAGATGTATTATTTGATCAAAAGTAATTTTCGACTGTGCGGTTCAGATGCGCACTTTAAGGGAGCTAGAGAAAAAGTATATTATCGTTGAACTTGGCTGTAATGATGCGCACTTTAAAGGCACTAGAAATTCATCTGTAAGGAAGACCCTTGAGGCAAAAACGATAGCAGGCTCTTAGGGATCATTGATATATACGTATGACAAGAAGTATTTTTTTCCCACTAATTTGCGCACTTTAAGGGTGCAAGAAATTATTATTTTTGCAAAACCCTTGTGGGACAACTGATCATGGGTTGAGATGTATCGTTTGATAAAAAGTACTTTTCGACCTTGCGGTTAAGATGCACACTTTAAGGGAGCTAGAACTTCATTTGTAAGCAAAACCCTTGAGGCAAAAATGATCATGAGCTCATGGGGATCATGGAAATGCATATTTTGCTTAAAAGTATTTTTCTTAATTTGCGGTCATGATTGGTACTTTAGGGAATGGTCGGATTTGAAAAGTGGCGATTTCTAAGCCAATCTTGTCGAATTTCTAATATTCCAGCCAAATTTCATCGTCCTAGCACATCTGGAAGTACCTTAACTCGCGATCACCGGAATTCCGGACCCGCCCCTCAAACTCCCCCCACAGTCGCCGGAGCCAATCCGGTTCAGTTTGGACTTGTTTGTTATTCCCACAAAGTTCCATCCCGATCTCTCCAGTCCAATCCGGTCACGTATTCCCCCCTCCCAATTGTTGTCGGATCCGGTCCGGACATGAAAAAGATCACCACAGGCACGC
This sequence comes from Branchinecta lindahli, assembly GCA_023053555.1. Taxonomy (NCBI): domain Eukaryota; kingdom Metazoa; phylum Arthropoda; class Branchiopoda; order Anostraca; family Branchinectidae; genus Branchinecta; species Branchinecta lindahli. The sequence goes on from JAKZAO010000003.1 coordinate 16,557,055, forward strand.
CCTCTGTTCAGTTATTAAATTTCACTCGAATCCGATCACCCGTTCCAAAGTTACGCATGGCTAAATATTCCGGATTCCCCCTCCCTCCGATACCCCCACGACTATCGGATCGAGTGAATTTTTATTTACAAGTCAGTTTGATCGGGTCCCTGATACGCCTCCCAAGTTTCGTCGTGAAAATCCCAAAAACTGTCATCACCAGATTTCCGTGAAACTCCCCTCCACCTCCCCCCCCAAGTGTCCGGGTCCAGTCCAAACGTGTAAACAAATTATCTGGAGCAGATTCTTGTTCTTCCCAGCAAGTTTTACTCCGATCCCTCCATTATAACCGTTTCTCGAGATTTCCGGTCTTCCCCCACCCCAATTCCCCCATAGCTGTCGAATCCGGCTCGGACTTCAAATGGAACACCAGAGATATGTCATTCATCCAGGTATTAAGTTTCGTCCCAATCCGATCACCCGTTCGAAAGTTACACAACACTCAATTTTCCATATTCCCCCGCACTGCACCACAGATACAAACCCCTTTCACCCTCGAATGCACTAGCTCTTTCCAATGTTAACAGAGTGATCCGATGCAAAGAGTGACGTCACGCCGCGCGCAGACCTACTAGTGTAAAGAAAGGGGTAGGGGTTTTACAAAAACTACTAAATTTTCCGGATTCCCCCGCCCTCTACTCCCTCCACGGTGGTCGGATCGGGGAAGTGACTATTTCCAAATTAGTTTGGTCGGGTCCCTGATATGCCTGCCAAGTTTCATCGTCCTAGCTCATCTGGAAGTACCGTAACTCGAGATGAGTGGCCTGACAGACCGACCGACCGACCGACAGACCGACAGACCGAAAAGTGATCGGTATATGGCACTTGAGCGAAGCTGCAAGTGCCATAAAAACGGGTTGTAAGACTGGTTACTAGTCAGCGGTGGGTGCAAAAACGCCTTATAAGAATATCCGGAGACCACCGGTGAGAACTCCCTTGACAAAGAACGCAGCTCGTGTGTTCGTATTCCTTATATGCGAAAATTCCTGGCAGGAATCCAGTCCGCGACAGCCCAACCCTTAACGTCTGCCCAGAGTCATCTGTTTTTGCAACGAGAAGCTTCATACCTGGCAAATGCGTCGACAGGTGGCTGCAAGTATTCACATTAAAACTGGTGGGTATGTTCTTTGCTTCGGATAATATTTTCGTGAACTGTGTTATTCTATTACTCGCGACATTCAGAAAGTCTTATCTGCGTTTTTAACCAAAATCCTCGGATGTGACAGCAGATAGAACTCATTAGTGAATAACTGTATGGTGGGTGTGTTCTTTGCCTTGGATATTATCCTCGTGATTTTCGTAACTCGGTACATTCAAAAAGTCTCATCCACGTTTTTTAACCAAAATCCTCGGATGTAAAAGCAGATAACTCCTTCGTTAAGAAGTTAGTCCACGTTCTTCTATTTTCCGACAAAGGATCTTCAGAATCGAGGATTTTGCCGACGCATATACTTAATAGCAATTATCATCTTGATTGAGTTTGCGGGTACTACAGTACTTCTCAAACCCAAGAGCGCTGACTAGTGGCTTGTCGGAACCAGCTGGTCTATATTTACTTTGTCAATAGTCCTCAGTTTCCGAAACTGAATAAAAGATACCAGAGATAATGTCAAACAATGGAGCAAATCTTACTACAAGAAGAACCAGTCCCTAATGTCAAAAGGGAACGCGAGTAAAACGTTTTGGAGATTTCAACGAAATTGAGGGATACGTTGGATCTGTGTATGTCTGTTATTTACTGCATGCGACATATAATTCGGCCGGAAATTTCAGGGCTAAAAAAAAACATTTCTTAGTCAAGCTGTTTTTACTGGATTGTAAGAAGGGATGTTGAATTAGTTGTCTTTGCTTAATTTCCTTACCAGACCTAAATCCGGTATTTTCTTCTTTTCGGTCCTCTTCTTTTCGACCAAAATCCGGCATTTGCTCGATATTTGGTATGGGCTTCATACTTCTTGTTGAGCTTGCTGGATTCGCAGGTATAGAGAGGGGAGACGTATTAAACGTTTTCTCTCGGTCGTTTTCTGACCGGATCGGTAGTTGATCCGGAATCTGGGGGACTATCAAAGTCCATAGAATAGAAAAAAAGCAAATCACAGTATTAAAAAAGATGATCTCATTGTTTTGCCGTTTACGAAATTGATGCTTTGTTCTCAGCTGTTATTTATTTTGGGGTGGTGGTGGAGGGAGGATAGTTACCAGTGTGGTCTGGAAGTCCCAGACCGTGCAAGTCAATAAGCTCCTTTCTTATTTCCTTCTTCATTTTTTGTTTCTTCCTTTCCTTTTTTCAGGTACCTTAAATTTGTTTTCTTTCAAGTTTAAGGTTATTTAGTCCTTTAATGCAGGTTTGCCTCTTGGCACTGAAGAGTTGTTTTTTGTTTTGTTTGGAATAAACCCATTCTCTTATGGACCATCACAACTTAGAGGAATTTACCAGCTTACGAATTCCCCCATATTTGTACTTCCCACTTTATTTTTAACCACCCCTCTCTCGTAGTTCTCTCCTTGAAAACTTCGACCAGCAGTTATTTCAGCTCATGACATTCACACAGAAAACAGAACGCTTCCTCATTCAACTTACCACACACTGGTCAGAAGTAAGGACCATTTTTTACCAATAAATTTCCGTTCCTCACCTATTGCTATACCTCTCCCTGGAAATAACTAACCATTTTAACTCCTCCCCTGACAATCCCACTTTAAAATACGCTGAGAATCGTACGTTGAGTCACAATATGAGGTTAATTCCTTTTAAATCCTCCCCTGACAATCCCACTTTAAAATATGCTGAGAATCGGAATGTTGAGTCAGGCTTTCCTTGGGAATACGATTGGGACAAGGAAGCTAAAACCCGATAACATAGTTAAGATGTCACCGAAGCCTTTGGTCTTGTCTGACATACGGTACCAGAAGTTTTGCCTTCTTCGATGAAATAAATATACGAATTTTTGAAGCCGAGCGAAAGCCCGTCAATAAGCTGCAGGTTTTGCACTGTTTCTCTGGATATTTTCCGTAATATTCTTAGCCATTATTACCAGTAATACTCTATATGACCAGGGACCCATAGATGTTCTGTAACGCCTCGCCATTCAGGGGGCTTGTCAATAAGAGAATTCTGATGCGCTCTTGACCGACCGTCCGGTAGTTCGAGAAATACCCACGGGGATAGAATACGCGACTATCCAGACAGAAAAAAATTGGGATTGGCTGCTGGCGCCTTGAGGGAGGAGTCTTTTTGGCGCTCACGTCCAATGAGGCAAACAAGAACGCCGACTCGACCCAAGCAGAATTTTTGGAAAGTAGGAGAGGGTCGGGCAACATAGCAACATAGAAGCATAGGAAATGACAATTAGCCCCCTGAATGGCGAGGCATTACAGGAAATTTATGGGTCCCTGATATGACTAAGTCCAAAACACGCCAGTGATCCTCAGGAAGAAGGAGTAAACGTATCCGTGACGACTCAAACTAAACAGCTCACATCCTGTCTCAACCAATCATGGCGATCTTTGGGAGCAGCTTTGATACCACTTCTGCCTCTCTTCCGCTAGGTACCCGGAGAGGTCGGAGATTTTGCATCGGCAAGGAGAGATAGTCATCAAGTGTATTCAGTCACCCTCATGGTTAAGTTCTTTGACACGTCCCCATTAACTGCTCCAGCGTCAGAATGGCTTCTTTAGCCGATTATGGAAGTGGCTGCAATCACGCAGTTCCCTAATATGACACCGGATGAAAAGGGAAAATCGATTAGCGAACGTCTCTTGAGATGACACCGTAACTCCGAGCTTCGGGGAAAATCGTCCAAAAGGAGTCGGAATTCGCCCCTTCCAGTTCAGTGCTCCTAGCGGATGAAAGTACGACTAGAAACGCTTCGCCGACTTGACGCGTAAAACTCATCAACAAACAAGAGTGAGAACGTTAGCATTAGGGAGTCTGAGAATCATTTATTGTTTAAAGTTTAACTGAAAAGCCAACTCATTTGTGTGTCATTTAATTCGATACACTGAACTATTTGGATTCTCCAAAGGGATTTTTTGATTTTCCACTATCTGCTCTAGTTATGAGGCTCAGAATATCTCCAGCCGTCCCCACAGCATAAATTCTACTATGACGCGGGAAATATTAATCTCAACACAAATGCGGCTTTCAGTGGGCAGTGGTGAGATTAGTGAAGATTGCTTAGTGCCTGAACAAAAAAAAATTGATAAATCTTTCTCGTAAGGCATACAGCAAAAATACAAGCGCATAGAGGCACCACAAATCACACGGAAATTCTACTATTTTAAAATCGATTATTCGTGAATACCGGAACAACGAAGTAACTTATTTTCAGCGGGTCTTCAAGCCAATTTAAGTGAATAAGTGATGGGTAACTAGATTGTCCTATCCTAGCCCTTTTCGGTTAAACTTTAAGAATAGATTTAAAAAATATTTGTTGGGTAATTAAGTTGGTTATGGGGAGGGAATTTGGAATTGTGTAGGTATGTTGTTTGTGGGTGATTTGGGGTGAGTTGAAGTCTCACTAAATGTATATATATATAAAAAAAATCATTGATAAATAGATCTTGAGAATTTGTTGTCCGTCTCGCACAGGTGACCTGTTGTCACATGTTGAGACGGGCTATTGGTTTAAGAATATGTTGAGTGTTGAACTTGTTGAAGAAATAAATTGAAGTGAACTAAAAAAAAAAAATTAGGTTGCAAATGAACAAGTTCAGCCTAGATGGAAGGTAAAATGCTCAAGAAAAGAAAACAATGGCAAGCCAACAGTAGTTATCAACAAATGAGTAACAATCACTGTAACTGTAACACCGGGGATCCTAGCTTTGGCGCAAAAGTTTCAGGGGTCTATTCGGAGTAGCGTTTCCAATCGAATTTCATTAGCTATGAGCGCTCGACTGGAAAATCGAGAATTACCGTTACGCTAGCGGGGAAGCACCTCAGTTCAGAGGCGGAACCAAGAAGGTTATTGTGTCAATAGATGCTGATTTGTACAAAGGAAGGTTCTTCAATGGGTGCAGACGTTCGTACACTTCATAGCTGTGATGGAGAGCAATGGTTGTTCCCCCAAGTTCCACCGCGCCTACCATCTCGACAGACTACTCTGTCAACAGACCTGGGCTTCATATTCGGATTCTGCTAGTTCTTCTCTGAGTCATATTTGAAGACGCAAAACGGATACGTCAATTCAATTTTATTAGAGCTATATTTGGCCCTTCTTGGCAAAGCTGGAAGATGAACTTCATTTACCAGCTTGAGCCTGAAGAGGACCCTTGCCAAGAACGGCCGAAATATAGCTCTAATAAAATGTTGCTGACGTATCCGTTTTGCATCGTCAAATAGAATTTGCAGTCAGCTTGGGCTGAAGGAATATCTCTTCTCTGGGGATAACGTCGTCAGTCCTGTCAAATGCGTGCCATACCAAACGGTATGCTATTGAGGTATTTTTTGCTTTCTAAATGATTGAATATCTACTACGATTTCTGCCACCAGTGTCAAGTCTGTGAGATTAGTTGTGAGAAAGGGAAGAATATGGGCAGCCATTTTTGCAGTCCATGAACGGAGAGAGGATTGAGTGAAATGGACTACAAAAAGAGTGAACTTGGCTTTCATGCGAGTTCGTAAGAGAATAACTCACTATGTTCAGGCAGCCCGAACAGGCTGACACCTATAACGGTACTTGTAATGTCAAACGGTTACAGTAACAAATTAACGACACACCAAGTTTCGACAACCGCTTTTAAAAAATATTTCTCATGAGATCACAAGCTGCACATATTTCACGAAAGAAACAAAAACATTATGAACAGTGAAACATTACCCAGTATCAAATGGTCCAGACTGCTCAAACTGTAAGCAACTCCAGCATCACGTTTTTAGGGTGAGTCCTTATTCTGTCCCAGGACACAATCTACCCGAAAGCGGTTTCTGGTCAGGATGAATAACACATATTACCTTTTTATTGTAACTTATCATTATTGTTTATGCAACTGAGAGCTGACTGCAACCTCGCAGTCAGATCCGGTTTTCTCATAATCCGATCGAAAATACACTCGGAGCCACTACTGCATATCTCTGACTATTCGTTATTCAACAGTTTTCAGGTATACCTCTGGACATTCTTGGAGCTTGGTACCTTTGAAAGCTCTTTGTCAATGGACGGTCTATCGTCATACAATGAAGGTGCTTGTAAAATGATGGCTGCAGTTCCCAGTAGAACAGCCAGAGTAAAAATCCATAGAAACAAACGGTCAAGTACCATTGCTACGTATTTCCAGTCTTCTTTTACCTGGAAAAAAGTTGAATTAATGAAAACCTACTTTTGTCGTAAAAACAATTGCGAGCGTGATGTCTGATTCTGCTGACGTGGAATTAGTTTCCGTAAATGGCGCAAATATTGTTAGCTCAGCTCCTCACAATCAGCAAGGTCAACAACGGAGATGCAACTATCTTTAGGGGGCAGATGGTTCCGCTTCGGTTCGTTTTCGCTCGGCAGAACTTTCGAGAATACATTCAGATATGGACGTTCAAAAAATCGTTGAATGGGACAGAGCAAAGTAACACTAGGTAGCAAAGCAAAATAACACTAAGGAGTAGCGCCAAGACCTATGCTTTCTATGCTTCGCAATCGGGCCATACTTGTAGCGTCGCCCACCACGCTTGTGGCATTTAAAGCGAGACAAACTTGCGGGCTTAGAAATTTCCAGTAAAGCTAAGATGCGGCCTGCACACACCGAAGAAACATGGGACGTTGTATCTTTTTTTTTGCTGTTTTCAGAATTTTAAGATATTGAAGCCAGCACTGGTGCACGAATGATTGATTTTCAGTAGGGACGTTCAGTCCCGCTAGAGGAGCTAGTGTCGCTGCGATTGACTCTGTGTCACTTTTCCAAAGTTTGCGCGGTACTCTCTAGAGTTAGTTTGCTCTGCTAGGTAGTAGCGTCACGACCTATGCTTTCCTTGCTTCGCAAACGGGCCATACTCATAGCGCCGCCCACTACGCTTGCGACATTTGAAGCGAGACAAACTTGCGGGTTTAGAAATTTCTAGTAAAGCTACGGTTCGGTCCGCATACATTGAGGAAACAGGGGCTGTGTCTTTTTTTTGCTGTGTTCAGAATATGAAGTTATTGGAGCCAGCGCTGGTGCAAGATCGATTTAGTTTCAGTAGGGACGTTCACTATCACTAGTGGCACTGCTATTCAAGTGTGTGTCACTTTTTTCAAGTCTTGGCACAGTGTTGTTTTGCTCTGGAATGGGACACGGTTTTAGTTTGCTTGCCAAGTTTTGTGAGAGACAAAAAGCAATACCTTAGTTGCTTCTTCTTTCAGCCTCGTGTGCTCTGCTATAAATCGAACACAGAAGCAGGACTGGTGCAGCTCAGAATTGCACTTGCCGCCGCCTGGTATCTTGGTACCGCCTTGGCATAGAGGAGTGTATCCAACGTATCGAACAAGAGTAGGACTATCTCCCTCTCTACTGGGCATCCGAGCTGGAGGCGGAACTGGTAGTGGGACTTGAAGCGGCGAGAGCACCTCGCTTGATCCGTGAATCCGACAGCTGGGTGAAAATCTGCCATCGGGGATCCTAGAAATAGCGGCAAGAATAGGAACAGACGCGAGTGATTCGAGCCTTTTCGGGGTGACTGTATTTTGTTCCAAAATCAGAGTTACGTCCAGACCCAATATCGTGGTAAGAACAAATATTGTGATACAAAATTATCGAAAAATGCACTCAGAGCAGTTATCGGCTGAAGGGGTTTGCTGGGATCCAAAACACAAAAAAGGCTATGCTGGTGGAGAGACTAACAACGAAGTAAAAAGACAATAGGGAAGAAGAAATAACCTAGTAAAGTTATAATAAATAAAAAGTTATAATAATAAAGTTATTATTATAGGTAAGTAATTATGTGGACTTTTGCACGAATGCAAACCCTCATAGGTTTTTCCTCCAGCGCGAAAGTGTTATTTTGTATTTATTTATTTGTGAATGTGAAACTAAAACTTGAACTTGAACTTGAAACACAGATATTTACACGATGTTACTTTTCTATGAAAGTGGGTTTGGCATTTTCTAGCGCAGTTGGACGATGAAAAGTTATTTTTTCTGGCTCGAGAAAGGGCGCGCTGCTCACTTGCATGGACAAAAGTTATTTTTCAATCTCTCTTCCTTCACTGCTTTGATACAGTAGAGATCAAAAGATAAGTTTATACTGTTATACCAGTATTTTCTGTTCTACTGGATTCAATACAGTTAGATGATGTTCCGCTGTCAGTCCTATTCCATACATCGGGGAATGTAGTGATTTTCACCGCAACCGTAGGTCCCCTACACTACCATATTAGGGCTATGGACCCAAAGGACATCGCAATGGCAGAAATTGTCCGTTGTCCAGCGGACCAAAAACCTGCTGGACCCGCGTTAATAGAAAATGACCCCTTCCGGAAAACCCAAACCCACTTGCACAGCAACGTAAAAAACAAGAGCAAAGGTTTCGATGGGATCCCAAAAAGTAATATTTGATCCAGACAACCGGGTTTTGTCTTCGCCAGATCCAGTCTTCGCCAGGCAAATGATCTGAGAAAACCAAGTTCAGATGTACCTGTATAAGCCATATCTATTTTGACGATACTGATCGAAACTTCCTGCTTTACTTCTGCCAAAACACCTAATCAACTTCAAATATAATTTTAACTTATTAAAAAAAAATCCGGTTTCAACTGGATTCCGGACGAACTGTATGTCCGGGTAAAAAATGATCGTCATGTACAGAATCAGCGTCTCTTCTTACCCTTATTCTGTCATCTAATAAACTTCAAAGAACACTTTTGCTTTTAACAAATTTTCCAGTTTTGGCCGGATTCCAGGCGAACTACTTGTCCGGCGAGAAAATGCTTTTCGCCATCGTGTTCATTATGTCTTCTTACCCCTAAATCGAACATCTAATCAACTTCAAATAAAACTTTTACTTTTAACAGACTTTCCGGTTTTGGCCGGATTCCGGGCGAACTACTTGTCCCCTCCCCCACCCCTAAATGGAGGGCTCCAGAGCCCATCTACAAACTCGGCCTTACTCTTGACCCAAAGAATCCTCACACCAAGCTTCATCAACATATCTCTTTCTCTTCGAGAGTTATCGTGCTTACGGACGGACGGACAGACGGACAACTTTTGCGATGTCATAGGTATCCCTCCACTTACGTTTTGGGATCCCAAAAAGCAGGTGGACAAGTAGGTGTTACTAGCTATTTCTTGCTGAACCCTGACAGTTGTCTTTGTTGAATTGCTTTTACCACCCGCATCTCTGTTTAGAACTGATGAAAAGTAGTATAGACTCTCCCGGCTATACAAAACAAGACCAAAGGTTCCGATGGGATCCCAAAACTTCGATATTTGATCCAGACAATTAGGTTTCGTCTTCGTCAGATCCGGTCTTCGCCAGACTCCATGAACATTTATACTCTTAAAATTTAGAAACAGATTAAGGCCAAACAGCTAATCATTAAGGAAACCAAGTTCTGATATGGATTCAGTTTCAGTGTTTATCCCTATAAGTCGAATGAAACGATCCTGGCTTACTTCTGCGAATTTTCCGGTTTCTGGCGGAATTCCAGAACTACTTGTCCGACGAAAAACTAAAGCTCAAAAACGAATTCAGCGTATCTAGTTACCCCTATTTCCAACATCTAATCAACTTCAATAAAAAATTTAACTTATCACAAATTTTCCGGTTTCAACCGGATTCCGGACGAACTATATGTCAGGCAAAAAAATGATTGTCATATACGGATTCAGCATCTCGTCTTACCCCTAAATCGGACATCTAATCAACTTCTAATAAAACTTTTACTTTTAACAAACTTTCCGGTTTTGGCCGGATTCCGGGCTAACTACTTGTCTGGCGAAAAAATGGTTTTCATATTCGTGTTCAGCATGCCTTCTTACCCCTAAATCAAACATCTAATCAACTTCAAACAAAACTTTTACTTTTAACAAACTTTCCGGTTTTGGCCGGATTCCGGACGAACTACTTGTCCGGCGAGAAAATAGTTTTCATATTCTTGTTCAGCGTGTCTTCTTACCCCATAATCGACTATCACATTAGCTGTTTAAAAATATTTTACTTGCCCCTTAATTTGAACCCCCTCCCCCACCCCTAAATGTAAAGCTACAGGGCCCATCTACGAACTCGACCTTACTCTTGACCCAAAGAATGCTCACACCAAGTTTCATCAAAATATCTCATTCCCTTCGAGAGTTATCGTGCTCACAGACAGACGGACGGACAGACGGACGGACAGACGGACAACTTTTGCGATGTCATAGGTATCCCTCCACTTACGTTTTGGGATACCAAAAACACCCTTGTCAACCGCACTGCTGACTGCCTTCTGTATATGTAGGTTGTCTCTAATCCTATTGACCCCTCTCATTTCTGAATTTTGAAGAAAGTGCTATGAATTTTGTGACGGAAGGGGCATTATATTTTTTTCTAAACACCTAAGACTATTTGAATAAGTGGATAATTTTATATTATATGTTTAATATTTCATTGAAAAGAGAGATTTTGTATTGTTTGAGCCAGCAATTTTATACACTCCTGCAGCGTCGTCACTCCTAGCCTATTCGTCGAGATTAGAGACCTGATAAGATGGGGTCGCCCACTAACCAGCCTTGTCCTCACCGTGGAAAACTATTCTGTTTTGAGTGTTAGGTTTGATGCATGATATGTGTGCTTCATTTTCTTTTTCCTCTTTTTGGGATCCCAAAACGTAAGTGGAGGGATACCTATGACTTCGTAAAAGTTGTCCGTCTGTTAGAACGATAACTCTCGAAGGGGGTGAGATAATTTGTGTTCATCGGGTTTCTTGAGTTTCGATTCAGTGTTGTCCGGGTTCCCAGGAATCGGTCAAAAATAGAAAATGTGTCAGTTTTAAAAAATAGCTTTGCCCAGCTGCTTATTTTGGTATAGATATAAGAAGACTACTTCAAGGGAATTCCAACATCGCGTTTTAATGAAAACTGGAAATTTTTGAAAGAACAGAATCATCCGATAAAACTTATAAAGGTGGTTTATTTATGCCGAAGTATATACAGGTAAAGAACATGTTGGATCAGAGTATCCTCCGAGTTTTCGACAATCCATGGTATTCCCGTCGTAATCTACAGGCTAAACTGGAAATTAGAGACACAAAGGAATTAGCTAGCAGATTTGATTAAGTGGTTGGTTAGTGATAAATAATATGTTTACGGGATCTAGTGAAGAATGGAAATCTAAAAGACACGATAATGTGGACGAAGAAGTCCGATAAATATTCCCCTTTGAGATCCCATCGAAACCTTTGGTCTTGTTCGCACTGTTTGTTGTTATGATCGGTAATACAGTTCGTTCATTCATATGTTAATACTTTCCCGATATGCAGGAAAATCTTCACTTGGAACAAAAAGCACGAAATAGAACAGATTCTAATAGCTGGTAAATTAGGAGAAACATTGAGAGATCAGATAAATCCAGACTAGTCATTATAACTAACTGCCTCTCCCCGCTATATTTCTGTTTAAATGAGAACTGACAGTTTCGCTTGGTCGGCTTACGAAATTACACTGTGGCAATTCAAAATACTTCCCAGCTTTCCTTCCCAAGACAATGAGATAAAACTCATTACTGTCCCCCCCCCCTTCCAATCTGAGCGTGATATGAATCCGTGCGACAGTATTTAAAGGAAATGCGGTTTGAAAGAGCGGGAATCTCGCCCATTAAACCGTCTGGTTCGGTTGTATGCGACATGCGAGTGAAAGCAAAAGGAAAATACAGAGCCCTTCGATCCCCATGCCAGAAAAGTCCCAACCACGTAGGCTGTGTAACCTGGCACCTAACTCAGATCAAGAACAAATAAGCCAATATCAATCAATCAATCACATTTATTTCCAAATAGCTCAAAAATAAAGCTAGAGTAGGAAAAAACAAGAATAGAACCGTCTTTGGTCCCATGCACCGAACATGGATTCCCCGACAAAACAGAGCATAGCTACAGCTACTTATTGAGCTCTGAGATGACGCCAATCAGGGACCCATAAATTTCCTTACAGGGGGCCTGTCATTTCCTATGCTTCTATATTGATATGATGACCGAACCATCCAGTTTCCCAAAATCCCCGCTTGAGTCGATCGACATTCTTGTTTGCCTCATTGGACGTGCGCGCCAAAGAGACTCCTCCCTCAAGGCGCGGAAATTGACTTCCCTAAGTTGCAAACGGGTGGTCCGATTTGAGTAAAACTTTATGGGTGATAAGAACTGATGACCTACACATGCAAAACATGAGTTCGAAACCACACGTGGCGACGGTTGAGGGAGTTAAAGGGGAGGGGGGGGGGGTCCGGAAACTTTTTGACATGCACAAAAACCAAACGGATGGACTGAATGGGATGCAAGCTCGACGGTACCGAGTTTATGCAGCCTAGATTTTTCCGGCCACGGTAGGGGGGGGGGGGGGGCGGAAAGTTGAGGATGGTCTATGCTCCGATTCCAGTAAACTTGATGGACGGGAAGAGATGTCAGAGATGCGACATTTATGTTTTCGAGTCGTATTCGGCCACAGTGGGAGGAGTCAGAAGGGGAGTCCCGAAAATTTTGTGGCTCGCATAGGAGTCAAACGAGTGCAGCGATTTAAATGAAACTTGGAATGCAAAGAGATCATACGCTCTACATGTTTTAGGCCTGAACCGGATCCGACCACGTTGGGGGGGGGGGTACCGGAATGTTCCAAAATGCTCAGATCTGAGTTACACTTGATAGGTGATAAGAGAAGATGCTTTAGATGATCCATTCACGAACCCAAACCAGATTCGGCCGCGGCAGGAGGAGTTGGGGGACGTACCGAAAATCGTGTGGCATGTTTAGGGATCAAACAAGTGGATTTCTTGGGCTGAAACTTGGAAGTTAGAACAGTAATTTGCCCTACATGATCCGAGGCGATGCCGGAAATGCCCAGACTTGAGTGAACTAGATATCCTATTTCTAGGTCTGAACCGCCTTTTTGGATGGCGGTGTATTTTCTGACATTCTCATCTACTTTCTTGTACCACCTACTCGTAACAAGTGCCATATGAGCTCGTAGCTCTTGTTTTGTCCATCTGGCGTGCTGGCATAGTCGTTAAGAGTTGATGTGCTGTCGCCGAAGGTGGGCGTAGTGTGCGACTTTTGAGTGCAGTTACGGTTGTGTAGTGTTTGTGTCGTAACTAGATGCCGTCCCATTCACTCATGAGCAGCGCATGCTCGAGCTCATAATGAGTTTTCGTTTCGATCAGTATGAAGTGTATGTTTCTTTGAAAACGTCAACAAAGAGAACTTTTCCATAATTGACTTTTCTCTTCCGAGGGAATATCTTGGAAAATGCCATCGGATAAGAGAAAGCCCCAATCTCATTTTGTCGGTCTAATAACATTTCCCCAACAGTAGCAGAGAGGCTTCCACCTTGGCAAAGGACAGTCAGCCTCTCACCAGATACTAATGCAATTTCTTCGATTCAGCAACCTCCAGCAAGGTGAATCTCACTGAGAAAGAATGGTAGTGGTACCCATCTGGATGATATTTTTAAAACTATTTTGGGTTCTCAGAACACAGTGACCTGCGACTTCGTAAATTTTGTATATCGGTCTGTTAGCACGATAACTCTCGAAGGACTTGAGATATTTTGTTGAACTTTGGTGTGAGGGCCCTTTGGTCAAGTACATGTGAATTGGGGAGGTGGTCCCCGTAGCCCTATTTTTAGGGGTGGGGGACGGGTTTCAAGTTAAGGGGTGAAACAAATAATTTTTTTTAAGCTAATACGACAATCGATTTAGAGGTAAGGAGACATGCTGAATCCAAATTTGAGGTTAGCCCATTCGTCCGACCGTTTGTCTGTCCGTCTGTTGGCACGATAACTCTCAAAGGGGTTGAAGTACTTTGTTCAAAGTACAAGTAAAGTAGATGGGACCCTTGCCTTATATAAAGGGGTGGAGGAGGGGTAAACATAGTTTCGGGACCAGGCAATAAACAGAAATCTACAAGACCCGGCAGTCTGGATGAAGAAGTCCAATAAATGTTCCCCTTTGGAATCTAGCCTTTGGTCTTGTTTCCCAAATACATCCCAATATCATCTCCCTCCGTCTATTTAGACCAACCTGTAGCCCGTCTGTTATGCAAGCTAACCGTGTCATGGTGATTTTGTAAGCTAATCAGTATACAAATAAGCCGTCCAGGCAAGGTCCAGGTGACGACGTAAAGGGAAATCGAAGAGCAGCGTTGGGATAAACGAAGAGGCGACTGAAAGGGTAGATACATCGCTAGCTGTTACGAGCTGCCTGACGAGGCGGCAAATAAATAAAGCCCACACAGGGAGGGAAAAGTTGAACAATAGATTTAGTACCGCGTGAGAAATAAAGGACATCTTGATGCTTTTGGGATTTCGCTAGTGTGGAAATAAAAGTATTATCGTCTACATAAACATTCTACAGTTCTCGAGGGGTTACCCACTCTCAAAATCGGTGTACACAGGGTAGCGGGTGGCGCGCGTGGCGGAAGGGTGGCGCGCATGGCGGATGGGTGGCGGAAGGGTGGCGGATGGGTTACGGAAGAGTGGCGCGCGTGGTGGATGGGTGGCGCGCGTGGCGGAAGGGTGACGCGCGTAGCGGAAGGGTGGCACGCGTGGCGGAAGGGTGGCGCGCGTGGCGGATGGGTGGTGGATGAGTGGCGCGCGTGGCGGATGAGTGGCGGAAGGGTGGCGCGCGTGGCGGATGGGTGGCTGATGAGTGGCGCGCGTGGTGGATGGGTGGCGCATCACGGTGTAGAGGAGAACAAAACGAGATTTTCGGGGTTTTTTATCGATCAGTGGATTATATCTCTCTAAGATAGTATTCGAGAGATATGAAGAAAAATCGATTCGGCTACACTTCCGGTAACCGTCCTCGGCAAAAAAACCCCGAAAATCTCGTTTTGTTCTCGTCGTCATGGACGGTCAGTGTGGCTTCAAACCATATCATCATGGTGTACACCAAGTGGCGGAGAGTGGGCATCCCCTCGACAGTTCTAACATAAAGAAAGATTAGATGTGTGCACACGCTTCTTCGTCAGCATGTAGTAATCGTGTATCTTGGTACATCTAACTATTTCAAACCCGAGTGTTCTCGACCGGTGTGGTCTCGCGCTAACAGCTATTTTATTGACATTTTGGTTGACTTTGAAATTGTCATTTCTCGGATCCGATCAGCCACGGAGAAGTGAAGGAAGGAGAATCTGAGATATGGTCCGGACTGAATCCGAAAACTGTGGGGGAAGTTACAGGGAATTCCGGAAATGTGGAGAGATCGGGACAGAGCTGGGCGGACGGGACTATCATATGCTTCGGGGGAGCTGGAAGGGGTCTCAGAAGAGCCATCTGACCTTGACAGCACGAACCTTGGCTGACATACATGCTAACTACCCTTGCAAGTGTCATGTGAGTTTTCAGCTCGTGTTAGTCCCATCTAGAGTGACTGCCCTGAAGGGAGCTTCAGGAGATCTTCTCCCCCGAAACAAAACCAAAGACAAGAAAGTGGTTGTGGCGTAGAATTCTCAGCTAAACATATGACAGAACAGATGAAGTTCTTACTGCGGTCTAAGTGATTTCGACAAGACGGAACATATTGGGTGGTCTCTGACAAATACAGAACTTATGATAAGAAAAGGATGCAGATAAAGGCTAGTTAATGGAAACGAAGCAGCATAGTCACCGTTTCTTCTCCAATAATCTGTTGTTGTTTTTTGATCACTCTTTAACTTTAAAACATACATATGGTTTCTCACGCCATCTTCATTCGCCTCAACAGCCCCCCCCCCCTTCTGTAGGCTATGAAGATAGGCACCCTGCAGGAAAGGTTTCGAAAAGAGTCGACGGTTGTACAGTTGAGGCATTCTACTGTGAACACTTCCATCAATGTTAGTCTACCTTGGTTTTCTTTTTTGCCCTAAGACAGTCCAATTGCGAATGATTAAAACTTAAAAACACCCGTACACTGTGCAGTCCCATGATACCAGTCCTATCCTACCCAGTGCCAACATTTTCTGGTATTCCCCTGATGTTAAAAGAAAAAAGTTCCAACCGTGCGATAACAATATGCGATAACAAGTGATATCGCACGGTTCGAACTTCGTTCTTTTAACATCAGGGGAATATCAGAAAATTAAAACAAGTGTACTAGTATTATAATCATTATCGCCCTTGCTTTTCTTCAAGCGACAGAGGAAAATTTGGCCCTTGGGCAGCATGATAGGCAGATACCACCCTCGCTGCGCTCGGGCGATATCAGCCTATCATGCTACGCGCGAGCCAAATTTTTCCGCTATCACCCACAGGAAGGGCGATAATATATAATATCAAGACCCAAGTCTTTCAGCCTTCTTTTGATATAAACAACGAAATCAAACTCGTCTGTTGTAATTTGTTCCTTCTTTTTTATTTTTTTATTTCGTTGTGATGCTTGGGCGGTCATGAGAGTCATGCAAAGCTGTTGCAATTCTTCAGACTCTGTATTTTGCCGAAGAATGTGTGCAGAAGGAACAGAGAGCAAAACAGTCAAAACGTGTTTAAGACAGGCTGTAAATACTCCTTCAGACCAAGCTGACTGGGGATCATTTTGGCAAGGGTCCTGTTCTGGCTGTAGCTGGAAGAAAGGAACCTGCAATCCTAGGTCCAGTTGCAGATTCGTTTCTATGTAGCTAAGTGGTAGAGCAGTGGCTTAGTAAGCCGCAGGTCCTGGGTTCAAATCCCGGCTGAGGAGCATTTTTGTTTAGTTCACTACTTAATACGACATGTGCGTTTCTTTGAGCTACAGCCTGAAGAGGACTCTTGCCAAGAAGGGCCGAAATATTGCTGAAGGAAATCGTAGCTGGTTCTTCCGTTTTGAGTCATTTATATAAAGAACAGCTTATGTCTTTAATTTTGCTTTATTGTAATTACATTAGGCTACTCTTTGAATTCAGTACTGTGCCTAATTAATTGCTGTGTATGATTTTCATCATATTGTTCAGCGCCGTCGGCAAAACCCAGAAGAAGTAAAATTTTGCATGCTTTTGTCGGGCGTTGGTCGATTCGTCGGCACATCGGGTTCTTTTCATACGCAAGAAATCAAATTCTGCACACATTTGTCGTGCAGAACACAGGAGAAACCGAACTCTGTATCCTTCTATCGGGCCCCGATATTCCATGGGTTGGCCCCTTTTCTTGAGTCAAAAACGTAAAAACGCGACCACATTAGCATACATGATTCTTGGTCGAGCCACACTGGTCACATCTGAGCATAAATTTCGGTAATGTAAATGACGATGCAACGTAGTAGGTCACACCTGGATCGTTATTAATAAGGCAACACGGCTAGCAACCGTAGCCTGATTTCTCAACAATTTACACCGGCCGCTTGGCCTCTCGTTTCTCCCGCCCCCCCGCTCAGGCCTCACCAGCCTAAGGGTAAAGACGGCACCGAGAGCCGTTCAAGATTATACGACGTCTGACGTAACATACCTCTACCGCACAAGCAAGAATAAGTCAAATTTCTTTAGGGCGGATCAGGCCCGATGGAAAGTCAAAGTTTGGGGAATGAGTGGAAGGGAGAGTAGGAATCTGCCTCTTAGAAATTCTGCCATTTCCCTCAAGGGGCTTCGGATAGGAGTAAGTTACTTACCCCGTTACGGTTCGGACGGCTCTCTGCCTTGGCACTTCATCACAGAAGCTTTTCACTTCCCGAGGAACCTTCCGCAGCTCCATCGGTGTTCTAATCCCGTCCGGAATGGCATCGGTGAACTGCTTGGGACTTCCATTAATGCCGCCAGCATTCCGGATCTCGGATCCATTGCAAGTCCGAACTACAACAGTGTTACGTTGCTGGGAACTAGTAGTGTTCATTAACCTGAAATGAGAAAATAGTGATGAGTCTCGGGAACGTAGGTATGCATTAAGAGGTATCCTGTCTATAGAGTTGAATGCATGAATGAATGTTTTTATTTGCCCACTTCTATAAAACAGAAATAGTAGAGTACATAGAGAAAAGAAAACAACTTAATTTCGAATACAAGTTTACACTTCTGAACGGAATTACACTTCAAACAAACGGACAAGACCGTGATGCGGTGAAAACGCCGGCATTAAGAAGTATTCTGTCTATAGATTGCAGCGTTTCCAAAGACATTGAAAACATTGCCCTTTGTTGACTTGCCATTTCTGAAAGTATAGAATCTCCTGCCATTTCTTTAAACCTTGGGGGAGGGGACAAAGATCAATTTTGGGCCCCAATCCTAGGTTTATTACACAGACTCAAATTGCTCTTTGCTCAATTGCACATATACCTTAAAGTAAAGACATCGCTTTGCATTTTAACTTTTGATACATATTTATCGGCCAAGGAATATCACCAAGGGCGAAGACTTTGAAATCGAGGAGGGTATTGTCCCCGCCTCCTCCCCCCAAAATGGCGCTCCATGGCCTCCTCAGCTGATCGGTTTGTAAAAAACATTCATCTTCGTTCTAGATCATTTGATTCTCATTTTTACGACCATCTAATTTAATTCACAGACGTAATTGTCTTTTTATTACCGAGACGCCCATTCGTCTTTGACGTCCGAAGGTAGTTAAACGGGAATAGCCGAGGGTAACTCATCTGAAACATCTGATTCAACGCAAATAATGGATCACTTCCGAAGGATTGCGCACTCCCGGCGTCGTTCAACGATTCTAAATTATTATGCTGATTTTAATATTCTAACACGCGGCAACTGGTGCCGGCACCGGGCACTTTTGTACACCAAAATCGAGAGCGGAAAACCTTCGATCCTTTCCATCAACTGTGTCGGACAACTTCGGTTTAACAGAAAAAAAAATAACGGAAGGAAAGCAATGCCAGGGAACGTCACGCTTACGCTTGACTGGCTTCGGATAGTCTTTGTCATCTTCCACTGCAAGCAGCCCATGACATAGTAACTATGTCCATTCATTCATTGTCTCCACTCCCGGTGTATATTTTCAGTCTATGAGAAGTCTCATTGTCACATAATTTGTTTCCTACCTTCCGCATCAGTATATCCTATTATGGTTCATATTTTTGAGAAGATGTTTAGGTCCCAGAGCAAAATATCACGAGGCAGTAGCGCCAAGACTTGACAAAAGTGACACACACTCGAATAGCAGCGACACTAACACAACTGGCTATAGAGAACGTCCATACTGAAAACTCGATCAATCGTGCACCAGCACTGGCTCCGATAACTTCATATTCTGACAGTGCTTCCACTCGACCCTCTCTGAAAAAAGTAGCAGCCCTCCAAAATAAAGTAGAAAAAAGTAGATTTGTTCTAAATCAATGTAAAATAAAAAAGTAGTTTTTTATCGAAAGACGAGCTTAATGCACGAGTAATGCAATCACCAGGCTCGTCATTTCACACGTGAATGCTTAATTAGCTGATTCATTTTCGACGTTCCCCTTCATGAAATAGTTTTAGAAAGTAAAAAAAAACTTTTTTTTCGCCGCAGGAAGTTTTTTAAAAATCATCCTGTTTTCTGAACAAATTCAGATGAATTTGTTCAAACCAGATTGTGTTAAAACGGCGCCGCAGGCAAGAATTCAGAACAAAAATTCAAGTTTTCTAGTAAAATACAGAAACTCTGGTACAAAACGAAGTTCTATGCAAATTATTCACAACATGCAAAAACTTCGAAAATCAGACTATTTTGTGCTAAATTACACATCTTTTGGTTCAAAACCAGTTTGTGTTCAAAATGTGCGCTGCAGGCGAAAAATTATCCTTTTTAGTGCTAAAATACCGAGATTCGGGCAGAAAACCAAACTGTGTGCTGACTGTTAGAATAGGGGAATCAGACTGTTTTCTGTCTAAAATTACATATGTTTGGTACAGAACCAGGTTAAGTTAAACTGTGCGCCGCAGGCAAAAATTTCAAAAATCAGCCTCTTTCATGGTAAAATCGAGAGAATTTTAAACAAAACCAGATTGTTGTCCAAACTGCAGTGTGTCGCAGACAAAAAAGAGTAGAAATAAAGTAGTACAGTAGATTGGAAAATTAAAAGAATGGTCCGAAATAAAGTATTCTACTTTGAAATAAAGTAGAAGTAGAAGCACTGTATTCTGAACACAGCAAAAAAAAAGATACAACCTCCCCTGTTTCTTCGATGTGTGTAGACCGCATCTTAGCTTTACTGGAAGTTTATAAACCCGCAAGTTTGTCTCGTTTTAAATGCTGCAAACGCAGTGGGCGGCACTACGAGTATGGCCCGTTTGCGAAGCATGGAAAGCATAGGTCATGGCGCTACTCCCTAGTGTTATTTTACTCTGTTTGGTCCTGACTCCTGACCAGGAATTGCACGCTCGAGATTTGAGAGTCTGGAAGCCAATGAAGTCAAAAATACCAGAATTTTCTTGAAGCCATAATATTGAAATTTGCCATTTAAATTATGGGTTCCCGGACATTAAAAACGAAAAGGAAATAAGTGCAAAATAATTCAGACAGTTCATTTCGCCAATTTCGGAACACACACCATCACTGACTTTGCAGCAAAATTTTTAGCCAGGTAAACAGAAACGGACATATTCTAGTCAGATCCTTATTATGCCAGTTTCAAGGACTTGACCATACAAACGGTCAGCCCTCTACTGGGCTCTACTCAGAGCAAAATAACAATAGGAAGTAGTGCCAAGACTTGGAAAAAGTGACACACAGTCGAACAACAGTGATACTAGCACTACTAGCGGTAGTGAACGTTCCTACTCAAACTTAATCAGTCGTGCACCAGCGCTGGCTCCACTAACTTCAGATTCTAAACACAGCAAAAGAAAGATAAAACCTCCATTGTTTCCTTGATGTGTGCAGATCGCATCTTAGCTTTACTAGAAATTTTTAGACCCGGAAGTTTGTCTCGCTTTAAATGCCGCAAGCGTAGTGGGCGGCGCTATGAGTATGGCCCGTTTGGAAAGCATGGCAAGCATAGGTCTTGGCGCTTCTCCTTTCTCTGTAGTTTTCTAAGGCACTGACGTTTGCTGTGGCTAAAAAGGAAAATAGAAATCTCCAGGAGGTCGATAACAACGGTTCTTTGAAGCGTGGTTGCAGGATCTTTTTTCTTTTTTTCTGGACCATAAAGAAAAGCTGAGGCTAGGGAGATAGTCCAGGCAGGAACAGTTTTCGTACTTTGCCATCAAGTCTGATATTTTTTTTCTTTTGAGATAAACAAAATGACCGCCGTTAATGTGAAATCCTGTGCTGAACAAGATCAAAGATTTCGGTGAGATCGCAAAGGGAATACTGGCTGGACTTCCTGAAACTTGATCGCCTACGATACAAACAACGGATCTTCCCTTAAATGTGTAATCTCGTTCCCTCAACCAGGATTATTAGGTAATCCTTTACAGTGAAAAGACTTTGCAGACTGACAGACAGACGGACGCACTTAACTGTCAAATATATCTCGCCCCTAAACGTTTTGGGATCCCAAAAATGGCAAAATCTTCGTCAGTGACTGTATTAATCAGGCGAAAACGGCAAAAGAGGTCCTCAAATGCAAATTCCAAAAAAGTTGATACCTACACTGTAAACAGTTTCTCCGACTAAGGAATAAAGTTAACTCCTCCTCCTCCTAACTCTACTGAGATAAGATCAATCCGAACTGGAGGAAAGATTATGGCAGTAAAAGACAAGACTAATCCGAGTAGCATATACTGCAAGACCTTTTTTTACAGTGTACAGAGAACCTGGACTAAGTCCGTTTTTCTAGTCTAGTCTTTCTTTTGTCGTCGCTGAATACTGACAAGGTTCCAAAGGCAACCTTTACAACTCCACTGACTATTTTCAACAGCAGTCTTAACTCGCATTTAAGGTTGAACTGCTGCAAACTTGAGGCCTAGATGTTTGCAGCTGACGACAACGTGATGTTTCAAAAGCGGTCAGAAAAAAATATGGTCCACGAAAACTACTGAATCAGCGGTATGTCTTACCTGTGTCTGTCTATGTAGCACTGTGGTCTCTTCATGTTCAGCAAGCGAGGCAAAATATGAATAAACACCCGTCGCACCCATGGTGCCATCTTATGAGTTTGTGGTGAGCGGAAATGGACATTTAACACCACAACTGTTACACAAATACTGAAAGAAAAAATATCGTTTAAGCTGGGTACCCACAGAGTCGGGAAAGATGTCGGAAAAGCTCTATACTGTTGTTATAGGTCTGTTGTGCCCAGCCCAACCTGTCTTTCCTGCAAATTGAAAAGGGAATAACCCACGCGCTCGTCGTCGGGGCTCGCTGTTCTTCTGTCAGGTCGGAGACGCAATCAGTATAGTTCATTCCGGTTTTTTCTTAGTCCCAATCAGGCAAGTGGCAAGTGATCTGACCACACCCATCCATGGGCCGGGATATTTTGTAAATTTTATAAGCAGTGAACTGAAAGACAAAAATACTCCTCAGCCGGAATTTGAACCCAGGACCTCCACTTACAAGGCGACCGCTCTACCAATTGAGCTACCGAGGGGATTGTACACATAGTTCGCAAACCACTTCACTACAGATAGAAGCTGGCCATAGGAACAGTGATTAAATTCATTAATTATTAAATTCAATTAAATTGATTAAATTCATATAATCAGTTTACATCCCCATATTATCCATACTATCTTTTGCAAATATATGTGTTCGTGTAAAACTGGAATATTTTTCTATCCGTTCTTTGTCAGCTACGAGACATAATTCTATCCGGATTACCCGATCTTCCAATCGCTCTGGGAACCCAGACTAAACCTGGTTAGCTACTTGGGAAAACACACTTCAGTTGCATTTTTGCAGATAGGCTACCCTTGTGTCTGATGCCACGGTAACTGGATCTGCAACTTGTCGGTTTTACAGGTACTCTGGTATCTGAAACCATGGTTGCTTTGAAAAACGCCAATTCTCAAATTTTTGCTTTTAGAAGTCATCCCAAAAGAAATACTGATATCCACTCGCAATACAAGTGCCAAGCTACTTTCCTACCAATTTGTCAAAAACCTAGGCTCTTCTGTGGGTGATGATGAAAGTGAAATGAATTTTTCAGATACCACGATCAGTTGCCACGGTTGGGACTTTGGTATCTGAATATCAGATCCCACGGTAACTGGCCAGATACCAAGGTAACTGCAAACACGCCTTTCGACCGTGGTATCAGATACCACAGTAACTGCGTCTAGACCGTGGTATCAGATACTGTAATATCTGCAAAAACGCAACTTGAGATAGGCTATACTTTAGAAAACTCAAACTTTTTGCGACAGTATTCACGAGAGGTGCTTTTGTAGCAGCCAAGCGAAAGTAGTAATGGAGGTGGAAAGTAATCCGACACTGTCGCAAAGTTTAGCCAAAGTGAAACTTTGCAATGTAAGATTTTTCACTGCTTTTGCTGTGACGGAGCATGAATATTCATAGACTTGGAAATGCTGAGAGGGAACTTTCTTGGTTTAAATATTCTGTCTAGCTAAGTAAGAAGATAGGATTTCCTAGTCAAGAAAGCCGCGTAAACAGGGAGTTTCAAGAAGAATTGTCTCATAACCAGTACCAAGGAAGCCGTAGCTAATGTTTAATCTTCTGATCGCTCATCGTTCCCGAAGTTCCGACTTAGACACTTTTATCGTCAGAACTGCGAAGGTGTGGTACGATTTTTCCATCCAAATTCAACGGAACATGAATTTCCGTCTTCCATGGATTCGCAAAAGCAAACGCGATTATCCGTTTTGCATTCAATGTTGCCACTGGTTGCCGAATTCTGAAATTTGTCACAGATTTTTGACTCCGTGGACAAAGCGACCCAGAATTCTGTGACCGGTAAAACCGTTAAAAAAGCAAAAGTGTACGATTATGAAACCGAAGATTTCTTGGACCCAATAATTGGAAAAAAGTCTCGTATGCGCCAGAGTTTCATATTTTTTTTTTTGCGGCCAAACGTCACACGTTCCGTCAGAGAAAAGTGGCAACACTGATAGCATGATCAATAAATTCACTGGGTTCCTTCGCGATTGTTTTATTCGCCGAAAGGCTCAAACCTGATACGGATAACATTTCATGCTTCCAATACAGGTGAGGTATGGTTCTTTGAACGTTGGCAAACTTGCAGTGTTGGGCTAAATGGTAAAATGAAGACCCAAAACAGTCAGTCAGGTGTTCTCAGAAGACCTTAATCAGCCACTTTGAGTGACTGGTAGTTGATTTCTCTCACAGCAAGTGGATGGAAATGGCACTGTTCAAAGTTAATGATAATAATAATAATTTATTTATTACCCACAAATTCCAGAGGAAAGACAAGTGGAGTAGGGGAGAGTGGGGTTGGTTCGGACGCGGGGTGAGTCTGGACAAAAGCGTCTCTTCGTACAGCGCGCTCTAAAATTCACCAAAAAAATACCATAGACTCGCCATCTAGCGTCCGACTTGAGTATGTAGTTCGATATTCCCACGTGCAATCGTTTTTGAAATATTTGAGAAAAACCGAAAAAAGGTAAGTGTGGCGTCATGAATCTGTCTTTCTTTGAGATTTTATTTGGCCGTTATTACTAGTCAATGAATTTTGTTGACTCGTGCAGCTTATAACTATGGCATTACTAAGTTGTTTAGATTTATGTTTTGGTGCCATCTATAGTACTTACGGTGTGAGTGAGGTTTCAGACTTCGTCTCGCAGGTGGGGATGGTTCGGACAACGGTAGTGGGGTGGATTCGGACAGTGTCTAACTATATCGTTTCTAACTATATCTGTATATTACTTTTTACTAAAATAAAAAACTGCCACCGGAGGGACTGAGCGGACAAAGCGAGGACTAACTTTTGAATGCGACCTCAGCAGCTACAACGTGAGATAGAGCTCCTATGCGCTTCCGTGCATATTACTTGATTTTTTTTCCTTTTTCTTTTTACTTGTTTTACATTTATACATATTCGAATATTCAGTAAAAGACATTTTATTTCAGATCTCTGAGGTTCCCGAACCCATATCAGTGCTGTCCGAAGTCACCCCACACCATGTCCGAACCCACCCCACAGCGTGGGGTGACTTCGGACAAGAAAAAAAAAAAAATTGGATTTTTATATCTGAAGACGAAAGATAAAAATCTACCAAAATGTGTCGTAAATCTTGGACAGAATCTGTAACTTCTAAGATGAAAACAGTAGATGAATAATGATTACGAGAGAAGTTACACCCAACGAAAAAATTCTGTCCGAACCAACCCCACCCTCCCCTACAGTAAAGAAAAAGAAAGGAAGAAAATACTAAAATAACTATACATACAAAAAACACTAGCACATAAACAGGGGGGTAGGGGGGTGGTGTGGTGAAAAACGAGAGTAGGCTGAGCCCGACAGCTTCCTGTGTAGCATTAGTAATTTCTCCGAGATATCTGGAACACTGAACTTACGTAAATATTCCTTCAACCCAAGCTGACTGCGAATCATATTTGACAGTGCAAAAACGGATACGTCAGCTAAATTTTTATTCGAGCTATATTTCGGCCCTTCTTGGCAAGGGTCCTCTTCAGGCTCAAAACCGCTCAAGTTGGAAAAACGAAACTTGTGATAACCACAATCACAAGTTTCGTTTTTCCAACTTGAGCGGTTTTGAGCCTGAAGAGGACCCTTGCCAAGAAGGGCCGAAATATAGCTCGAATAAAAATTTAGCTGACGTATCCGTTTTTGCACTGTCAAATACCGAACTTACGAATAATTACTCTATCCGATGCCAAGGAAATTGGCATCCTTGGCATCGGAATTAACTATCGTTCTAAGAAGCATACCTCTACTGTATCATAGGCAAAAAAAAAAATGAACTGGCAACCAACCTCAGCTGAACTTACCTAATAGACACCAGAATCATCGCAAAAATCAGGTACTTCCCCAACAGTGGGACAACGAGGCTGGTTGGCGGAATAATTTCAACTACTAGCAGGAAAAACACGTGAAGACTAATGAGAATGGAGATGGACAAGGTCACCTAGCGAGGAAAAAAATTAATAAAAGGTGAGAAAATCATTTGTCCTTTAAACTGGCAAACACTGCCTTGATATCGCTCCATTACAATGAAACTATCCTATCTCCAAATACACTCCGATTGAAACTATCATATGTCCAAAAACGGCAAAAATTTATTAATAGACTGTCTTGTCCAAAATTTTGTGCTGAATCGGAACTTGCAGCCAGAATTGAAATGTCGACGCTAGGTGTCTTCCAAATCGCATTTTCTGGCATTTACACGGTAAAGCTGTTCTTTGTCTAGCTTTAAGCGGATCTCCAGAAAAGTAGCGGTTTTGGTTTCAATCGGAGCGTGTTTGGAGATAGGATAGCTTCTTTCTAATAAAACGATATAGTGTCGCTACTTCCTTTCCAGCGTCCGCTAACCTATCACACACTCCTGCCTCGGCAAAAGAGCACACGCGGCCGTAATCTTTCTACTTAGATGTTAGGATAATACCCACTGAATAAATAGTGCTGTCACGTACGGAATGGAAATATGTTTCTGTCCCAATTGCCAGTAAACCATTATCTTTCACGATGTGCGCGGATGTTCTGACATAAAAGAGAGGGTAAATAATAAATATGACCTTGGGAAAATATCATCCTCCCTGCATTCCAACCCCAGATCCCCCCCCCAAAAAAAAAGCCGCATCCTCCGCAACCATGCCCCACTCGGAGTTTAGATGGTCAATAGAGATGGTCAGTATTTTTACCGACGTACGGAGTGAAAGATGAAGATTTGTTTAATTTTTGTGTTAATGGTGAGGAGTTGGGGGGCTAAAAAAAAAAGATTTTTGGAGTTGAGAAACGAGAAAGGGGAAGGGATTTTAGATAATTAGATTTTTGTAACTATAAAGAGTTTTGCTAGGTACATCCGTATGGGTGTGGCACATCGAGAAAGATTTGTGAGGTGGTGGTATTTGCGCCTTTTTTGTCTGATGTTTGTTTGTATTACCATGGCCTGAAAGTTTATTTTGTGATTAAATATCATATCATATCATTACCCACCACCGCCCGTTGTTACCCTACACGCACATTCCGTTCTCTTAACCTTAATCCACCCTTCAGCCTTTGTTTCATACAGTCGTAGCCCACGATCAAGATGAGAGAAGATTTGTGTCATTTAATATTCTCATCCTAAGTAGCAACTACATTCGGTCGAAAGGGATATTAAAAATGAAAGATGGCCCTTCAAAAATAGTCGATACGATGAAGTATCAACAGGCTGACATTCAAAATTCATAAACCTGCCATTATCATTTATCCGCTTATGGTTCGTTCCACTCACGGAAGAAGCTTGAAAATCGCAAAATCGCGAATGCAGAACAAGGAGGCACGCGATGAGAAAAGGGGTTAGAGACTCCGCAATAAGCTAATTTAACTGAGGGAAATGAATGTTTGCGCTGTTTTGTCATTGTTTAAGAAGAAGGAGAACACCACACCCATTTTGATTCCTAAGGATGGGACAACCCTAGAGTGTAGAACAACCCCTCTTTTTTCTTAAAAGGGGGGGGGGGGTTATTTACACACATCCGTCCGCCAACAGGAGCTCCAGTGCTTTACTTGCTTCCCAACTTGCCTCGTTAGAATTTGAGATTCAAAGTGCTATTCGAACGAGCCTGAGAGTGAACGAAGAGATGGGAGAGAAGGCAGACTGCTTCAACCATCTTAGAGAGAGGATCTCGTTATTTTGTGGGCTCTCTAACAGCTTTATTGTCAGGCTGAAACACAGTAGTTATCTTCATGCTTCTTCTCATAAAGGCCGCTTTCCGTACTTCTCTGTATCACGAATGTATCACGAAACAGACAGTACACTTGGTTTCAAGCAGAGGCCTTCTTCGTCAATGCTTCGTGAGCAAGCAGGTTGGAAACCTAACCAGAATCCCTTGGAAAATGTAAGTTTAGCGGGATATGGGACAACGTAAAACGGCTCGCCCAAGAAAAATACACGAAATCGAGGTCCAGTAGGGTGATTTAAAAATACTGGAATCACAGTACCTGTATCCGGTTCGCGCGAATATCGGTCGTGGACTAATTATCTAAGGATCCTCAAGGTTCGCGAGGGAGTTCGATGTGTCGAGGTGACACGTATGGGATACTGAAAGACCTTCGGCTTTATACCTATGACCTTCTTCTTCAACGACTTTTCACTTTACATGCTACAACTTATTAAGCCAACATTGGCCTGCCGTAAAATTTAAGTCATGGGGGGAGGGCGGGTGACTCATGGGCGGGAATTTCAGAAGTAAACTCCCATAATAGGAGGGTCCTTGGTGGATCATAGAAGTCTTAATGCTACCCACTGAGGGGGGGGGGGTGTCCAGGGGCCAAAATCTAGAACCATTAGATCCGAAAACAGCCTCTAATAGCGTTTCGAAATTCCCTGAGCTGCTGTCCTTACAATAGACAGAGCCTTATGCACAGCAGTAAAAAGAATAAGGAATCCTCTAAAAGAGGGAACGGAACGGAAGGGCATGGTTAAGGCGGAAGGCGTACTAAAAAGAGAAACACCTATTAAAAAAAAGGAACGACATGCAAACATGAGGAACGCTGGCCTGCGCCCCCTTCCTCATTTTGGCCGATCGCTGAAGCCCGTAAACTTGGAATAATAGGTCTTTCGTTCTCGTCCTCAACCGATTGACTAAAAAAAGGACAAAACTACTAGAACAAGGTTCCTGCCCAGTGTTTCCAGACCGTGGTCCAAAAAAAGACCAAAAATACGGCAGACGTATTTGGGGGGCCCAAAATCTCTAGAAACTCTTAAACCTCCCAAAAGTTGCTAGGATTATCAAAGAACCCACAAATATTTCGCCTTTTCGACCGAAAGGTGCCATTTCACATATTTAACCGTTGCACTGCCACCAGACAAATCAGAACATATGATTAATTTAAACTTGCAGTCGTCGCTGTATTATTCATCGAACGCCATGAACTGCTCGCCCTGCACACGCCAGTTGCAAAAAGGTTTATTCCAGTCTCCGACAAAATACGCATTTGGCGTCAGACACACAAATATGGCAACACCGATCATGCTCTACAACTCCAAGACGTTCCCTTTTTTCAATACGCATTCCGTTTTTTAGTGCTCGTTCTCCACCTACACCGTGCTCCTCCACTCCGTTCCCTCTTTCTAATTCTAGTTAGTATCCCTCTCGTCAGTACTTACCTTCTCTCCAGAGTCAGAAGGAAGGTAGAACGTCAGAACTGTTAAGAAAGATATCCCCATGCAGGGGATAATTAAATTGACGGTGTAGAAGAGTGTTTTTCTTCTCATTGTGATGTTGAATGTGATGTCGAGATACGGTTCATCGCAGCAGGTGTAAAACTTCTCGCTCCTGAAAGTGAATAGGGCGTAAGGGAAGTGTTTGATCCAGATTTTGGAAATTAATAGCTTGGGATGTGGCAACGAGGAACTCGTCATTCGCCGACAACCTCCTCCCCTAACGATGAGGATTGGCCGATCTTATCGACTGTTGGGAAGACCCTAGCTGGCACGCCAATTCCTCTGGTCCAACGTTAATAACGTTTATTGCATCAACAACGACTATTTACAAATGTACACGTCAAGGGTGAATGTCGCCAGGAAAGTCAGGAACCCTATAAATAATTAATCTTTTACTTCATGATTTTACTTTCTGAACCAATACTTCAACTTAAAGTTTATAAATTATCCATTCATATCTTAATTAAATAACTAATTTAATAATCAGAAAAAGATTCACCTTAAAATTACTGGAAATCCACTTTAAATAATCCAATCCATAAATCTTGTTGAAGGCTGTATACCAACTGAACTGGCAGCGCTTCTATCAAGATCATTACTGTTACTTTACTCAATACTGCTAGATGGCGTTATAATCGGGAAAAGCGCGGAATATTCAACTAGGGTGAGAAATGGAATCGGACGATGCCCAACATCGTCGTTAGATCCAAAAATGAATAGGGGAATTTTTTTTGTCTGTGTCTAGCCCAGTTCTACGAAAGATAAATAGCGACAATAGAAAAAGAAAGGAAGAGAAACAACTTGGATGATAATAAACAAGAACGCCACAGCCGACAGCTTTCTATGCAGCTCGTCAAGTCTGATGGTTTTCAAGTATCTGAAAACGCCTTGATAATTTTACGACTCTTCTACCAAATTAGCAAGGAAAGAAGGAATTTACAATTCCGGAAATATGTAAATCGAATAGTGGCTAAATCTTTTCTTTGCAACAGGGATGAAGTCCAGTAAGATAAGGACCTGCAGGTGGCCAGAAAAAAGTGCCGCAGGCTTTTTTGAAAAAGTGACGCAGGCTTAGCAAGAGGTCGGCAGATATATTTTATTCGATTCGCAACGAGTTTAGCGTATCCAGTTTGAATATCTTTTTGGTATCACTAACTGCTTGAAGCCGCAAACCCTTCAAGCGAAGTATATTGAAGTGGAGTGAGACAGCCAAAGAGGGCAGCACAACCTTCAGTCGCCAGCTGCGTTGAGTGAGTGGCCGCGTTTGTTTCACCAACACTATCACTTCACCACCTATTCAGTAGTCAATAATAACAGTGAACTGAACAATAGGAATGCAAAGCCCAAGCGGGGTCTGAACCCGCAACCTTCGCCTCCAGATACAGATGCTGTAACCAATTGAGCTATCGAGGGGTTTGGGAACAATAATCAAATTCCACTACAATCGCCAGTTGGTAACGGGCTACAGGTCTACCTCGGGGCAAATTTATCTAAATAGTTCACAAATATTCCTTGAGCCCAAGCTGACTGGGAAACATATATTCAAACCAGAGCCGTCACTACTGGGGGGGGGAGGGGGGGACCCCCCCCCCCCAATGCTGTCGGCCAGTCGGTAAAAAATAACCGAAGCGCCGCGATTTTTAGTAAAAACCGTGGATTTTTTTCTTGGAAATAGTCGTTTTTCTTAAAAACCATCAGAAACAGTCGGTTTTTCGTAAAAATAGTCGATTTTTTCTTAAAAGTAGTCTTTTTTTTAAAATCAGCCGATTTTTCGTCAACACAGTCGTTTTTTTCTCAATAACTGTCGTTTTTATCCGCAAAAATAGTCGGTGAAAGTGACCAGCCAGTCGGTAAATATCTTGTCCCCCCCCAAACATTTTGGCTAGTAACGCCTCTGATTCAACAATGGATAAAACGGATACGTCAGCTACAATGCTTTGGTAGCGATATTTCGGACCTTCTTGGCAAGGGTCCTCGTCAGGCTGTCGAACGAAGACACGAATCTGCAATCATTGCAGACTGCAGATCCATTCTTTGAATAAACAGCTCACGTCAACATATCACGTTATTGTTAGATGTTACATCTATATCTGTTTATCGTCTTTTACTTCACATTGACGTCATTGTCGACGAACATTGTCTTTTCGAAGAGCGAATCGAATGAAAATATACGAACGGTTTTCATTTTTTGATGCTATAGTTCGATAGAAATCCCAGAAAGAAAAAAAAAAAACCGTCGGGCTTTTGGGATATTATCCGACGAAACCGTCGGATAACCTACTACCATGACTATATTGCCGTTTTCTTTAAATCTGTATACAGATTTAAATAAAACGGCAACAGCGCTACGCAGTAACTAAATAAAACGGCATCTATGGCTGGCCGACATCAACAGATAATCGTTAGTAAAGGGAAGGCGGCTATGGACTTCCGTCCTCTGACAGCCGTTATGAAAAATACCAGCAAAGTCAAAATTGGTTTACCTTTTGGCTGGAACTGCAAGTATGTCCCATTCTACTGACATGTAAAATTCTGAAAGATCCATTCCTATTTGGACTGTATCCGTCCCGTTAATCTCATCAAGATGTCTCAGATCTACCTAAACCAGAGGTCAAAAAAGGCTTATTAGACATTCTTCCACCTGTCTCCCTAGAAGCCAGGCTTCACCTTCTAGGTCCTGCTTCCGGATTCCACACAAGAGTTTCCGTTGAGATCGATCTAGAAGGCGAAGCCAGGTCAAAAGCGTCTGGAAGACCCGGGTGTTCCAGACTTTCAGTGGGAAACCGCTGAGTCATTCTTCCGAAGAATGGGCTGCTTTAAGCTAAGTGTGATTTTAAAACCTGTACTTCTCAAGCCTCTTCAAACCTTCATCTTTTGCTTCATACAAATCCACCCTCCGATGTGATCCCTGATCAAGGCGCTTTTTTTATTGCCGTTCGACTTTCAACGTTGCACTTTCGACGTTGGCCGTTCGTTGCTTATAAGCCGTTTTTGCGATTGCAAGTTCGCCGTTGGGTTTCGATCGTAAAAACGCTTATAAGGGACTAGACTCAAGTTGGCTTTAAACTTTAGCGGGAAATATGAAAAAGAGGAAGATGGGTTCGAAGAACCAGTTAATAAACCTGGATTTGACATGACCAAAAGTTAAAGTTACTTTTTTTACGTGAATTAACTTCAAAATTTACATTTTTCACACAAAAATTTAATATTGCCTACTTCTGCCCTTATAATTTACTTTGCGGTTTACTGTACACAAAGGTAAAAAGACCGGCAAGTTTTGATTGTTGGTCAGGAATGAGCATTTTTTTTGGTATGGCCTCGGCTGTGTTGGGTTTTCCTGAAGCTGAAAAGTAGCCTACTGAGTTTCTATCACTAAAGTAAGTTACTGAAGAGTAAGTCTACGTTTTGGATGCACTTTAGAATGCACTAGTATTCTGTACTGCTTTCTCGAAATCCACGTACATTTCACAGTGAAATTCCATGTTGGTATTTCAGATTTTAAGCAAATGTTCTTCCATTCTTGAATCTCCGCAATTTTCGATCGACAGCGCACGTCCAACTTCCTACCCTTCGACGTTGGCCGTTCGCCTGGGCTTTCGATGAAAATGGGAGGAGACGCCGGTCCCCGTTCGTTCAAAAACACCTTATAAGACTCCAGGCCAAAGCGCAGGTGATCAAAAACACCTAATAAGACCAACGGCGAACGAAAGCGAAAGGCGAACGGCGATCAAAAACGCCACTAGTATTTCAGGCATCGGATACCCCCATCCAAAATTTCAACTTGTCTCGACCAAGAGAGATAATAATAATAAAACAAGAGCTGTAAGCTCATATGGCACTTGCATGGGTTGAGATGTATTATTTGATTAAAAGTAATTTTCGACTGCGCGGTTCAGATGCGCACTTTAAGGAAGCTAGAGAAAAAGTATTTTATCGTAGAACTTGGCTGTGATGATGCGCACTTTAAAGGCACTAGAAATTCATCTGTAAGGAAGACCCTTGAGGCAAAAACGATATCAGGCTCTTAGGGATCATTGATATATACGTATGATCAAAAGTATTTTTTTTCCGCTAATGCGGGTAAAATGCGCACTTTAAGGGTGCTAGAATTTTTTTTTTTTGCAAAACCCTTGTGACACAAATGATCATAGGTTGAGATGTATCGTTTGATAAAAACTTCTTTTCGACCTTGCGGTTAAGATGCACACTTTAAGGGAGCTAGAACTTCATTTGTAAGCAAAACCCTTGAGGCAAAAATTATCATGGACTCATGGGGATCATGGAAATGCATATTTTGCTTAATTTGCGGTCATGATTGGTACTTTAGGGAATGGTCGGATTTGAAAAGTGGCGATTTCTAAGCCAATCTTGTCGAATTTCTAATATTCCAGCCAAATTTCATCGTCCTAGCACATCTCTTAACTCGCGATCACCGGAATTCCGGACCCGCCCCTCAAACTCCCCCCACAGTCGCCGGAGCCAATCCGGTTCGGTTTTGGACTTGTTTGTTATTCCCACAAAGTTCCACCCCGATCTCTCCAGTCCAATCCGGTTACGTATTCCCCCCCCCCAATTGTTGTCGGATCCGGTCCGGTCCGGACATGAAAAAGATCACCACAGGCCCTCTGTTCAGTTATTAAATTTCACTCGAATCCGATCACCCGTTCCAAAGTTACGCATGGCTAAATATTCCGGATTCCCCCTCCCTCCGATCCCCCCACGACTATCGGATCGAGTGAATTTTTATTTACAAGTTAGTTTGATCGGGTCCCTGATACGCCTCCCAAGTTTCGTCGTGAAAATCCCAAAAACTGTCATCACCAGAATTCCGGGAAACTCCTTTCCACCCTCCCCCCAAGTGTCCGGGTCCAGTCCAAACGTGTAAACGATTTATATGGAGCAGATTCTTGTTCTTCCCAGCAAGTTTTACTCCAATCCCTCCACTATAACCGTATCTCGAGATTTCCGGTCTTCCCCCCCCCCAACTCCCCATAGCTGTCGAATCCGGTTCGGACTTCAAATGGAAGATCAGAGATATGTCATTCATTCAGGTATTAAGTTTCGTCCCAATCCGATCACCCGTTCGAAAGTTACACAACACTCAATTTTCCATATTCCCCCGCACTGAATCACATATACAAACCCCTTTGACCCTCGAATGCACTAGCTCTTTCCGCTGTTAACAGAGTGATCCGATGCAAAGAGTGACGTCACGCCGCGCGCAGACCTACTAGTGAGAAGAAAGGGGTAGGGGTTTTACAAAAACTACTAAATTCTCAGAATTCCCCGGCCCACCACTCCCCCCCAGATGGTCGGATCGTGAAACTGATTATTTCCAGGTTAGTTATATCGGGTCCCTGATATGCCTGCCAAGTTTCATCGTCCTAGGACATCTGGAAGTACCCTAACTCGAAAACAGTGGACCGCCCGACCGACCGACCGACCGACCGACCGACAGACCGACCGACAGACCGACGGACCGAAAAGCGATCGGTATATGGCACTTGAGCGGAGCTGCAAGTGCCATAAAAAAAGAACACTAAGGTGTGTTTCAACTACAGTAGTTTCGACACTGGATTATGCTACCAATTAGTCATTAGCAATTCATTGCGTTCCCTGAAGGGGTCAGAGGCTCCGCAGTTAATAACCTGACGGATGCGGATATTTGTGCAGTTTTTTCGCATATCACTTTTGCGCAAGAAAGAGCTTGCATATATCAGGAAAAAGTGAGTAGGTTCGGCTCCAAGCAAAAACACAAGATTTTCAGGCCATCTTTAAATTACCGACCCAGAGCATCTTCTACACGAACAGTTACTGCTTGCTTGAGTCCCAGATAGGAGATGTTCAGAGGAAAATAACACTAGGGAGTAGCGATAAGGCTTAAAAAAAGTGACACACACTTGAACAGCAGCGACACTAGCACCACTTGTAGTGATAGAGAACGACCCTACTGAAACTCAATCAGTCGTGCATCAGCGCTGGCTCCAATAACCTCTTATTCTGGACACAGACAAAAAAATATAACCACCCCTGTTTCCATGATGTGTGCAGACCGCATATTAGTTTCACTAGGAATTTCTAAACCCGCAAGTCTGCCTCGCTTTATCTGCCGCAAGCGTAAATGGCCTTGCGGCATTTACTCGTTTGGCTTCGCAAACGGGACAAACGAGTATGGCCCGT
The DNA here is from genome assembly GCA_023053555.1 of Branchinecta lindahli. Taxonomy (NCBI): domain Eukaryota; kingdom Metazoa; phylum Arthropoda; class Branchiopoda; order Anostraca; family Branchinectidae; genus Branchinecta; species Branchinecta lindahli. The sequence goes on from JAKZAO010000003.1 coordinate 16,592,532, forward strand.
TTGCGAAGCACGGATAGCATAGTTCTTGGCGCTACTCCTAGTGTTATTTTGCTCTGGAGATATTGGACTAACGTTCACAAGTCAAGAAGTATCCAATGTTATTGATTGCCTAACTGGTAAAGCCCTAAGCTCACGTTTTCCTACGCAATGGGACAGAAGAAGGGAACGAAAATCGTGCACGAAATCGCTAATCAGATAGACATGCTGACAGAGAAAGAAGACCTGCATAAGAAATACCAGCTAAGGTTTCGAAAGGAGAAGCCAAGGGCAGAAGAGAATAAAACGGTACCGAGGTACGGAGCCTCGATAATATACCACACAAAATTGGGCACTTATTGCTATGAAGGCCTTGTTTCGTCTCAACATCAGTTCTGCCAGACTTACCTTTTCCTTTCAAACAACACGAAAAAAGCGGAAAGAATCCAGACCAAGAAGACTCGGAAGACCAGGAAAAAAAAATCACATTTCAGCAGTACACACAATAATGCCTATAGGAACGTCAGAGAAAAGAACGTAGTATCAACGCAAGAATTTAAACAAATTTTACAGCATCTTGAGAAAGTAGCTCTATAAACGTCATAGCACTTCAGATTCAAATGGTAAATCTTTTCTCTGGTTGTTCCTTCAGGAACAAAAAAAAGACAGGAAAGCACCAAGAAACAGAAGAGGGCCCTGAGTTAATTAAACTAATATAATAGATGGCGTCTAGCTGATTCAGCGACTAAAGTATCGTCTCCACTGGCAATCGTAAGCTCTCGGAAGCCATCGTAACCGCCATTTTGGCAGATTTGCGGTTCTCACAAGTTTAGTCCGCAGGTTGATCATGTTTCTATTTTCAGCCGGTCAGAAAGGAGCTTTAACTTACTTCCGTTGTAACCTGGATGAGACAAAAAGAAGTGGAGCAATCGTTATTTTTAGTCCAAGTTCGGGCGCTATCAGGGTTCTTTGCTACAGAACGTACCCATTTGTGAATTAAAAAAAAAAGAACCTAGGATTATGTCGTCTGCATTTCAGCCCCCTTGTCTGCGCAGTCAGTGTCTCGCCATCACTCAGTACACGCACTGTCCCTGTATTTTTAGACTACAGTAGGCCTGATTTGAAAGAATTCCTAGGTAACTTCAGGAAATACCTCAAAGTGACGTTTTCTAAGGGCCTAGCCGTTTTACACGGATACGCCATGTGCTATCGAACATAATATGATTCGATCGAAAACAAATTGAGACGACAAAGGTCGTGAACCGCTTAAAGATGGCGGCTACGACAAGCTTGTGATCACCAGTAGAGTTCCCGCTTAAGTATCCCTTGAGATCTACCATTTAGCTGTATGCTGCACTACAGACTGTCCTAGCTTCAAAACGACAGAAAAAGCTTTCGGGTGTGTCGTCCATAAATAGTTTTCTTAAGATGAAGGTATAGACGGTGACTGTATGAGAGTCCAGAAAATTTAACTAGCGCCCTCTTACAAGTCTTGTTGTACACAGAAAGACAGCTAAAGAAGAAGATATCAGTACCTGCGACCCACCGTATGTCCAACTACCGAGCTTCAACATACAGGTCTGGATATCCAGCGGGAAGTATTCTACATCGATGTCGCAAGCTGATTTATAAATGGCGGGCGGTTGCCAGGCAACCAACCCGCTGTCATAGATGGTTGCCTTCGTCATCAGAGTCAGCTCGTAATGGCCATCGGCACTGAATTGTTAAAAGGACAGCGTAAGAAGATCAGATAGGTCACCGCTAGGCAACGCTTGTTCTTGGACAGAGTTTGCTCAGCTTTCTCCCTCGCAGACCAAAAAGTTTCTTGACAGGTCTTCAGAGGGAAAAAGACTTGACGCCAACGCTGCCGCAGAACCGATCAATCGTGGGATAGGGAGATAGTGAGAAGAAGAAAGTCGGAAAAAAGAAGAGAGACAGAACAGAGAAAAAGACCAAGAAGAGAGAAAAAAGAGAAGTAAAATAGCTAGTTGCGATAAAAATGAGCCTCGGAAGCCCTCACAGTTGTAATAAATTTGAGACGGAAGATTAGTCCCAGGGTTGGTTGGTCACCAAGAACCAAGGCTTCATTGTTAGTAACGATATATTAAAAATACGTCGGGATACTTGCAAGATACTTAGAGATGCACTGGAATGCTTTGAGACACATCAAGATACTTCGAGAGATAGGGATACTTCGAGATACATTGAGATACTTCAGGATACTTAGAAATGCTGATGGCTACTTCTTGGATACTTTCCAGAGTGTACAAAGATAATTTTGATGACCAACCCTGGGATCAGTGTCTTAAAAAAAAACAAAAAAACTAGAAATGGAAATGGAAACGCCCGAGACTCATCTCGACAGCAGGATACACTTAGGCTAAAAAAGAACTTGATACCACATCACTGCAAAAATGCTGAATGCCAACCTAGGTCGCCTACCTGAGACCCATCATAAGTCCAGGATCCGAATTTCATAACGCAAGTTTGTTCGTCAAATGGGAAGTACTCAATATTGATCTCACAGGAAGACTTGTAAATCGCCGGGGGCTTCCACTCTACTAATCCACTTTCACGAATCGTGGCCTTGGTCGCCAAGACCACTTCAAAGTTGCCGTCAGCACTAGGGTTTGAAATAGCTTGAGAATCTGAATAGGACCCTAGTTCAATTCACTTTTTTGCAATTCAGAGCTCCTAGCAGAATAAGTACGACTGGAAACGCTACTCCAAATTGACTCGTAAAACTTGTCCCCATAATAAGGCTGAATACCAGAAAATTGAGAAAGTTTCAGCCCAGATGATCGGTGAGAAGCACAAATAAAAGAGTAAGTAATAGCAATAATCAATAAGACGTATCAGCAGCAGTACAGTAATAATCAAATCAGAATTAGACGTCCTAGATTTGGCGAAGAGTTTCAGGTCTCAATTCGAACAGCGTTTCCAGTCGTACTTAATCTGCTAGGACCGCTCAATTGGAAATCACGAATTACCAACATCTAAAAATTGAGGGGGACGAGTCGAATTTTCGGTTTAGACTAGTGGGCAACCCCTGTTAGCTCCAAAGCCTGGTAGAAGGACGGCCATTTAACTAATCTTTGAAACAGATTCTTCCGAGATGCACAGTTTCAACAGATGATGGCTGTTAAGATTTTGCAAACGTTACGCAGAGAACGTTACGCATAGCCTACAAGAAGAACCGAAACACCACCGGAAAAATAAATATCTGTTATTCAGATGTTTATTAAAATTCTGTTTCTCATCATGATTTCGGAAAAGTCCGCAGATGCTTTTTCGACGTTTTTTCGGCTCTTCTTGGCAATGCTTATTATGCATAACGTTCAATTGTTTATGCAGTTGCAAAATCGCAAAAGATAACATCCGAAGTGTTAAAAAAAAATTCCTTCAGCTCAAGCTGACTTAATGACAGTGCAAAATGGATACCAGCTGAATTTTAAATTCAGCTGACGTATCCGTTTTGCACTGTCAAATTTGATCCGAAGTGTTATCTATTGAAACTTCGCATCCTTGTGTTATCTGTTATGAAACTACTGACAGTGCAGTCCAGAACGAATAGAACTGCATAGGCGTTGCTATAACGCGCAAGCGGCTTCAGTCTATGCAATGTCTCTGGTTTTCAAAATGATCGGAGAGCGCATTGAAGGCGCCTCCTAGTAAAAAAGTATCAGTCTTCAAGATAAGGGAAGGGTATAGAAAAAAGATGGCAGCTCCGACGATCAAACAATTTCAAATCGATCTAAAACCACAAGCTGGACTGGGTAGGTATAGGCCTACCATGATCATTTGATTGAGAATCTGCGGTACGATTCTAGCAAATTAGAACGTGACCAAGACTAAGCAGTCGCGATTATTGCAGCCAGTGTTCTAGCCTATGAGCGCGGGGTTACACACTCCCCGGCACCTGCCGTACACCCTTTCCCGGCACCGGCCGGCACCAGCCGGAATAGGCGGCGCCGACAGTAAATTATGCGATTCATCTTTCAAACGCTTCTAAAAATGCTTATTTTGATGTTTTAACACGTGAAAACCGGTACCGGCTTGTTTCAGCCGGTGCCGGCACCGACCGGGCATCGCGGCACCGGGCACTTGCTGTACGCTAAAATCGAGAGTGGGAAACCCCTCGCCTGTGTCAGTGTTCCACAGCCAGTGGGTCTACAAATCTCAGTTCTAGGACATGGGGAAACCGACTTGAAATAGAATCAGACAAAACAAATTGCTTACTTGTTATAAAGAGCTATGTCTGGCCTCCATATATGATCGGAGGGAACATGCAACATAGTCACTCCTCCATACTCAGCAGGATCCCAGCGGAGTTTATAATCATACCAAAACTGAAATAAAAACGGCGAAAAATGTATTTGCAAGTCTTTCACAGTGCTTGCTTTTCTAGCTGAAAGGCTCGATAGGAAGGTTGCGAGCAACAGTTGGCATGGAAGAGAACGTTAACGGTGTTGCCACTTTTCTCTGACGGAACCTCTGACTCCTGGCTGCAAAAACCTGTGTCTTTCTGGCCCCTACAGAACTTTTTACCAACTATTAACTTTGAGCTTGAGTTTTATTTGTTACCATTTTTTTCGTTACTCCGGGATCACGACATCATGTTTTTCTGGAGTAACTAACTTTGTGGTTTTGTTTTGGTACATGGTTCACCCTCCAGTTCCTTTCAGTTTCTTTCGTTGTGTGGTATAACAAGCATATCCTCGCAAGCAGGGCTTTTGCTGAGCTATTTATAGACTCCAGATCGTGCTTTTTAATAAAACCATACCACTACTACACTACTATGTGAATGAACGAATGAATGATTTATTACGCACTGCCCGAGGGCATAAGTTTAAAATTTGAAATCACCAACAAAAAAACATACTATTTCTAAGTTTCAACCAATCTCAGTACATCATTTCAACTTCACTACAAGGGAACCTTGGAGCAACCAAGAGGAAAGTAGCCTACGCCCTGAGAAAGATCCGAGCACTTATTACTATTAATAATCGCGTGCAGTTCCAGTAGATCATTCTGAAGGATCGCTAAGTATCCCTCTTGCATTCAGGGACATGCCAAAGGCTAGGAATATTAACATAATGCTGGATATGAGCTATCCGAGGTAGATCGATCACAGCCTGTCAGCAACGACAAGTCTATTGTGCGGTCATATTCGATGCTGGCCACTTATGCCTATATTATGCAAGAGCAGCGGAATATGATATCTGAAGAGAATAAATGAAGCAATCGCGAACAACCATTGCCAGTGGTTCATAGGGGAAAGCTATCCGAAGACAAGCTTGTTTACTAATTTTCACGTTTTATTTGCGAAATTTGCACAAATGAACTATAAAAGCGAATGAAGTACAAGAAACGTCCCGGATCGAAGCGTCCTCGGCAAAATGTCGCCATGGCAAAATGTCCCTATGACAAAACGTCTCCGTGGTGAATTGTCCCTATTACAAAACGTCCCGCTGGCTAAACGTCCCCAGCCAAAACGTCCCCATAGCGAAACGTTCTCTAACGGTAACAAACCAAGAGCTAAAATGGGGGGGGGGTATTTCAAGGTTTGCATCAGACCCGTCATTCTTTCAAAGTGGATCAATATATTATCCCGAGCAATACAAGGTTCACTAAACATGTCTAAACAGACCTTGAACTACAAATGCCATTTTTTATCCACTATGACGGCACTACGCTCACTTTTGCATCCTCCTTGTATGGCTCTTCTTTAGCCAGAGCAGGCTTTAGCTTGTGACCTCCGAGGAGCTTATTGTTCAAAATACCGGTTATGCATGTTGCTTTCAACGACCTAGAACTAATACTGAACAGCTGCGAGCCCGAGGCCAGGCAGATTACACTGTATGTTTTGAAGGGACACGGTGCATATCTGATATCTGAAGCAACTGGTCCCTCGTCCGCTCTTTCTTGCCTATAAAAAGGTTCCGACACTTTGAAGTTGTTTTACTTCAATCATGCACCTGAACTTTTTCGATCATGCGCCTGGACTTTTCGCAATGGGAACATTTTGTCGTGGGGACACTTTGTCATGGTCACGTTTTGCCACGGGAACGTTTCACTGGGTACGTTTCGCCGAGGACGTTTTGCCATGGGGAAGTTTCGTCGGTAAGCCGGAGGCTCGAATTTGTTCACCCCAAAGACCTATTTGTTTCTTTCATTGAAGTGATGTCAAGGAACAAATCTCTAGAGAAGCTAGTTAAAGAAAGTACTGATTTACTTATTTTCCTTAATCGCTCGATCCATTCCTTCCTACGCTTTGAAAGACTACGATTACTCCTAACGTCCGATTTTTGCTTGAACCACGACAGACCTACACGTACAGTACACAGCCATACGCTAGGAAAAGTCATTTGCCTAGATTTTCACACAAATACGAACGGAATTTAAACGCAGAAATACAGCGAAAAGGGGTCTTTTTATTTATTGAAGTTAGAGAATGATAATTTCAAATATGGTTTACAATATCAGTTTCTGATACTGGGAATGGAACAGTTTCTAGTGCTGTATTTCTTTTGACTGTGTTGGAAAACAAAAAAGTCTTGCAGGACTTGAGGTCGATCGGCAAGTTACAAAAAAAACGTACCTGTTCAACCCATAAGTTTGTTGTCATGATCTGATTCTTCAGGTTCTAGAAATAGATAAGAAAGGGATAAAAGAGGAAAATTACGAAAGTTAGCCTATTTATTTCGTAACTCGGATGGGTGAGATAAAGTCCTCTGATTACATACTGTCCAGTCTCGTCAACTTTCTTGTATCTGTAACTTTTAGAACTTCAGCCCTGATTCACAGAAACTTTTGTTCTGACAGACTTTGTTGCACTGTACTTTGGCCTGTACTGGCCAGCACAGGCAGCAGATTCATTCGGACAAAAAGAGTCATAGACTGACAAGGGATATACGAAATGACGAAAAAATCTTTAGGAATATTTTTGTTCTAAGAGGATGACACTCGGGAGCGGAGGCGGGGGGTATACCGTGGAAACAAATTGCTCACGAGGAAGGGGATGCTCTACACTTTTGGCAGCTTTCGAGGGTGTAAATACGAGAACGGCATTTTTTTTTTTTTGAGAGAGAAAGAGTTTATTAAACGGATAATACTACAAAACACATAAGGAAATGTTGATTGGACTAAACGAAAAGCAAAGAGGATACAGTTGAAATATTTAGCAGTATTCAAATAAAGAATCTGACAATGTTAGGAAACCACGTTTTGAAGGGTAAATTTTGATGGTAAGCAAATAGTTACTATCAGTTACGATTTCGAGAAGGTTGGAACCATCGGCGTAGTAACTTTTCACGAGGCTGGAACGAAAATAGTATCTAATAGTTACTATTTTTAGAAGAGTGAAACACGCTCACAGAAACTATTCGGAATTTTAACAGAAAACCTGGCGCCATCCAGACTGGGCGAGTTTCCCTTACTGTTCCTAGCTGCGGGACGCCAGAATTTATTTATTGTTCGACGGAACCAGTCTAATAATAATAATAATAAGAATATAAATGCAGCAAAAAGGCTTTCGCCTCTATAATAATTTGTTGTAAGCAAACGAGCTACGGGACTTGGACTTGACTCTCTTACGGGCTCACAAGTCAAACGAACAGAACTATGAAGTACTTTTAAGGCTGCTCATGTACGATGCATGAGATTAGTGAGTAAGTAATTTATCTATGACCCGCCATTTTCAAAAGCGGAGTATGTAAAGAAAGGAAAAAAATAAAACACAACTAAACACACACAAATACAATTTTCGTAAACAGCGAAGAACGTCATGTGCTGGCTGGGCCCAGTTGTCCATCATTTTTGGCAGAGACGACAAAATTTCCAAAACTGTAATGCTTGCATCTTAAATTTGGAACTGCTCCGTTAGCATGTGGCTATGACATAACTTTTACAAACAAAGCAGTTGCTTCGCATACTTAAAATAGTTCGCGCTCGGACCCTAGATGGCAGTAATTCTCCGTTTGCGATTGTCTCGTTTCGTGACGGGTGCTGTTTTTTTTCTGTCCCTTCCCCCGTTCCTACTTCCTGGCATTCTGAATTACACCGCCCTATCTATTAGTAAGGTTGTCAATAGAGTTTTCAGAAGCAAAAAAGTTTTGTTGATTAGTTTTAGTGCTGTTTAGAGATTTATGCATTACTGAGTTGATTGTCTACATGGTCCTCGAGCTGTTTCTCATACAATTACTTTAATTATTACAATCGTTACTTCCGCCAGCATTCAAATCGTCAGATGGACTGCTGGCACTTACTGGCAACGAGCCTTTCTTCGTGACAGTCGGCTACTAGCGTAGCCCACTAAAAAAGTCTCTCCTACATCGTACTTCAGTAATTGTGCCTCACCGAATTCGGAGATTTCTACACCGCGTTTGGAGAGTTGAAATTCGATAGATTAAAACGCTAGAATATAAAATACTGCGGATAAATTTATCTGAAAGCGTCGAGTTTTTGTTCGCAGTTTAGACCTAGCTCTTAAAGTGCTCTCCACTTCTTCACATTATCATGGTTGTGAAGTTGACCTCCTAGGGTCCTAGTCACTAATGACCAGGGGTACAGCGCCTAGGGTAGCCGAAAGGATCAGCCCCTCGTTGGAATAGGAAATACACATTTGGCTCCGCCACTGCTCTCCTGGGCTCCCAAGTGGTGTTTTCGACGATGAGGGTAAAATCATTAATATCTGGACACCTCATTCCTCAAAAGAGCCTGGTCGTAAAATCTTCCCAGAATTTGCTCAAGCCTACTGTAAACTTCCAGACGAACGATTAAACTAATACTATGCACTTGCATGCTATTTTTCTTAAAGGACCCGTCTTCCTGATTCTGCCTTTCATATTATCCCTAGCTCCCTTATGGGATTATAAGATTCTGAACCCTCGCCTCTCGCCATTGTTTCGTTTTGCACCTACGACTTTTCAGCGCTTTTTCGGCCTACCGAGTTTTGACATTCACGCAATGTAAACTTCACCGATAGCTTCAAGCTCCGTCAACGACTCTTTCACAAATAGGGATATGAGGAGCTTAAAAGTATTATTTTTCAGTTGGAAGACATAGTAGACCATCAGGACGTGGTATACCTTCTGTTTTGGACTTCTTTTGTTTTGGTTAGTTTTCACATTTTTTAACCAAGTTCAGTTTTCAAATATTTTGGGTCCAGCCGCCGCGTCGTAGAAACGGAAGGCTGGATAGATTGGACAAGTGCTAATAAGAAAACCGCTAATTTCTCGTGAAGAGTAGTGGTATTTCTTAAAAACGGTATTCCTGGGCCAATTTATCGTGAAAACATCATTTCCAGTAGGAGTTGAGCTTTAACGAAGAACTTTTCGAAGAATAAAGTGAAATGAATTGAACTGAATAAGATAGACAGTGTCAAACAGGCGGAAACCCGTTTTCTACGTCACTTTCCTTTTCGCTGGAAATCGGCCGATTTCCAGCACGGTGATCCGTGCTTTCAGCCTTAAGTGGGGACTGACACAAATCTCAGTGACCTGGGAGTCTGAAAGTCACATAGGACCAAATGGTAAAGTCAGTGACGGACTTTCAGATCCAGGGGCTCATCTGGAAAGTTCATATTTCTTTAGGAAATGTAACCTATGATACCCCAGTCTGAAGTAACCCCGTTTCTATGATACAATCTCTATGAACTGGGGTGACAACTCTATGACACGTAAGGCCAATTGGCACATGATTGACGGATGATTCCAATGAGTTCTTATGGAAATTTCGTATTTCTTCAGTAGCTTACTTATGACCAATGCTCCCCCAGTCTCAAGTAAGCTCTATGAAAATGCAAAAAAAAAAAAGACTTACCACATCGATTAGCTGGGACAATCGCAGTTTGATGAAAACTTTCAGTTTCGACGTTGTATTCTCAACCGGTCGAACCAGTTTGTTGTAATTCGATAACAGATCGTCATAAAGCCGTTTTGCATCTGGGTTTCCCGCCTTTGCTCCTGGACATTGGCACAGTATAAGAACGACTCCTACCCACGCGAATGAAAAATGAACTACTTTCATTCTGATACATGGAAATCTGGAAAAAATTGTGGATTAGAGAAAGGCAGCCGACAGATACCTAAGCATCCCAGCGCCTGACCAAACAAATGCGCAGCGCTCCAACGGGGGTGAGAAATAATAATTAACCCAAGTCTGTTTTGCCCTTCTTGTACCTATTTGGGTTAATTTAGAGAGATTTTCCATGCTATTGCCCGATGTGTGGGGCAGACCTTCTCTCGGACCGTCTCGACTTGCCGTGTGAGTGTAAAAATTTGTGGGATATCTTTGATGGGGTAGTTCGGTCAAATGATGGAGACACAGTATCGGGGATATCAAGGGGACTAGGGAGGCTCCTGAATATAGCTATGGATCATAGAGATATTTTTTTTTTAATTCGGTTGATAATAAATTCACTGTTTTTTGTTGAGTTAATATAGTTGAATGGTTGTCGTGGAGTAGATATTTTTGTTCGGTTATGCCCCGATGGGCTTTCTTTTGCAATTACATCCATACACATAAAAGCGTATCCCACAATTACATCACAAGAGTTTTCCCGTTTCACGCAATAACGTCACAAGGGAGCTCAGCTCACAGTCCCAAAACTCAGTTTTGCCCATCTTTCTAGTTTCAGTTTATCCATGTCTAAGTGGGTTACTGTAGTCTTGCTCAGCATTTCCTACTAATTGATTTGTCGTTGGGGGGGGGAGGGGGAGATGACCGAGGAGGATGTTATTTAAACTTCGCTTTACCATTTGGGACTGTTGTCAACAAGCGAACAATAACAGTGTCGAGTTGGACGGAAAGCAATAATGATTAAAAGAGCCGGTAACATTGTTCACATAGGTTTCATTGTTTGTATTATGTAATTGTTTATTACATGATACAAACAATAAGATATATTGTATTTTTTTCTAATATTGTTTTCTTTTTTGTTTATTTTTGTGTTTGTGGTTGTATATGGCCATTGGCTTTTAAATACACGTATATATATATAGGCTACATGTAAAAGATAACGATGAATGAGACTATCAAAAAATCTATTAATAAAGAAAAATCAGTAACTGATGTAATTAAAGTAATGACAATTGTGACGGTCCAGAGTCGCCGAAGACGGCTACGCTACCGAATATCATGTCCCTAACCTAATTGGCGCACTTGACACCGTACCGTAAGAGACTTTAAAAAAAGGCCAAAGCCTAACAACCTTACAGGGCAAGAGGTCTCAGAAAAAAAATACTTTTATTGGCTCTATTCACAGAGCAAAACAATCTTAGGGAGTAGCGGCAAGACTTGAAAAAAGTGACACACACTCCAATAGCAGCGACACTAGCAATGGAGAACGTCCCTGCTGAAACTAATTCAGTCGCGCATCAGCGGTGGCTCCGATAACTTCACATTCTGAACACAAAAAAGATACGACCTCACCTGTTTCATTGATGTGTGCAGACCGCGCCTTAGGCTTACTCGAAATTTCTAAACTCAAAAATTTAATTGTCGCAAGCACATTGAGCGGCGCTACGAGCATGGCCTGTTTGCGAACCATGTGAAGCATAGCTGACTTGGCGCTAGTCCTTAGAGTCCCTTGTGCACAGCTTACGTATCTAGGCAGTTAAGCAAGCTCCTATCTTCCCCATGAGAAGCTTTTCGTACACAGCTCTGAACTTGGCGCCTCCTTAGATCGTGCCTAACACCATAGGCGGGAGCGCAATTCTGTTTGGCTGCTTCAGCTTGCCTATCTGTCACTGCACTTGCATGGCTGTTGCTCCCGCGTCACTGTGTTCCTAACGCGTAGATCGTTCCTAACACCATAGGCGGGAGCTCAATTTTGTTCGGCTGCTTCAACTTACCTATCTAATCACGACGTCACTGCACTTCGCATGGTTGTTGCTCCCGCGCCACTGTGTCCCAAAAATAAAGCGAGTCTGCAGAACTGCCTAGATACGTAAGCTGTGCCCTTGTGTTATTTTGCTCTGATAAAGCATTCCTCAAGCACTTTACAACCAAACCAACTACCTCGTGAAAAAGACTGCAGGAACAGTATCATACAGCTACACAATCTACTACTGGCAATAACTATTATCTAGTTAACTTTTTTGGAATTATTTACCTCCTTTATTATTATGCATAGTTGATTATTGTTTAAAGTTAACGATTCAATAATTATTCTTTACTTTTCCCATTTCCCCTACTTTCTCGATACTATCTTACGAATGCATTCACGGCTTATGCAAGTCCGTGACAATAAGATGGGCGTGGTCCTGCAAAAATATAATTGTCCGAGAAATACGAAGCTTCAGAAACCGTTTTCCTATTCGCCCTTCCTCGCGTCGAATACTTCTCTGCCGGTGATCCTCTCTGGTCCCCGAACGCGACTGTCTGCCCTTGAGAGAAGTTTGACCCACCCTGATCGAGCGGCTATTGTCATGTTTTGGTTGTTTGTGTATTATAATATAATGGCCCCCCGTTGGGGGTCCACTCTTAGAGTATTGGGCACTTGATGAGTTTTGCGAAGGATTAATATATTTAATGGACCTCTCTTACTTATTCTGTCTTTTCTGCCATCCCTAGTTCCCCTATGGAATTATAAGCTTCAGAAATCTCCGCCCTTCGCCATTTTTCGTTTTGCACCTACGGCTGTTTAGCGATTTTTCGGCTGAACCGAGTTTGTCAGTCACGGAGGACAAGCTTCGCCGAAAGCTTTAAGGTCCGCCAACAAATCTTTCAAAAATAAGTGCACCAGAAGCTTCAAAAAGTGTGTTCCTTTTTAGAAGACCTGGTAAGCCGAAAGGTCTATCTTTTGTTTCGGACTCCTTTTCTTTTGCTTGTCTTCCCTCCTTTTTAACCACGGTGCGCACATTTTTCAAAGATTTTGCGTCCAAACTTCACTTCGGAGAGAACAAAGTCCGGATAGAGCCCGGTGAAAAATTTGTAGCCTGCGTAGTTGTACGAAAAAGTTGCATGTATTGATATGCAATAATAACGAATACTATCATTTGATGTGCCTCAGACTGGGCCATTCTTATGCAGTAGTATCTAGTAGCATGCTGTCTTGCTACAGTAGCATCCAGTCTTGCAAATAGTAGCATGTAGTAGAATGCAGTAACACGGTAGCCCTGACATAGAAGCATGTAGTAGCATCAGTTCGTACTGCATGCTACTTTTTCGTACAACTTCATACTACTAATTTTGAGATGATTTTTTGTTGACAAGCGCCAACAAGAAAATCTATAATTTCATGGGACAAGTATTAGTATTTTCGGGAAACGAAATTTGAAAAGTTTATCGCGAAAAGATAATTCCCAGTAACAGTTGTGCTTTAGGAGAGCGGCTTATGGGGCGAATACGGGGGGAAGGAATGTTTGTTACTGAGATTAGGAGAAACATCTTCTGTAGGAATTAAAAATCAAGGAAGGTTCATCTGGTTGAGGATGTCACACAGGGAGCACTTCCAGGCTTCTCAGGGTTTTGGTTTCGGTTTCTTGTGTTTCTTTTCGATAACATGTATTATTTTTTTTTACCAAGACGGTAACCATTTAGTGCAAATAATACGCTTCCTTACTGACGTTGTATTTAAACAAGACTCAATATCATATTTTATCCAAGTCACAGGCCCGAACCAAGTACAACCAACACCAATATTTAAAACAAGCACGATCTCGAATCACGATTTGTCAAAACTGCTGTTCTCTGGTCGTCGACCTTAAACTTAAACGATAGACAAATTATGTAATCTTTTGAATTGTTCCAAATACATGCCTCGCACGATTAAATCACAAAGCTGTTTTGGCGACTAAATTATCGCTCTGGATCGCTAGATTATTGCCTGTTTGCTATCTCAGCAGATGTAGGCTACTGCCATCCAGTCAGGATTTGCAAGGTGCTCATGACCAGTGTTTCCACTTCATGGTGACAGGTTTTCCGTTCTTGTAGTCCAAAAATCTGTTAAATTCCGACGAGGAAGAACGAGAAATCCGTCAAATTTTCCGTCAAAAAACCCGTAAGAAATCCGTCTAAAAATCCTACTGTAAGCAGTAGCAGCCTAGATAGAAGTTGAATGATGTGCCGTGTATATAGATCCGCTAGGGAATAGATCTCGTTGTGTTCTGAAATTATGGCTATCAGAAAAGAGTCGAGCCAACAAAATAAATAAATAACTGCGTGAGTAGCCTCTGGGGGGAGCGGACTATATCAAAACATACCACTGGTTAATGAACGGCAAAGCTAAAATTATACCGAATAGACCTTAAACGCAAAACCACAGGCGATTTTCTTTTTTTGTACAAACTTCAAGATAAAGCTGATTTTTAGAGTTCGGAAAAAGGCGGTCGTAATACTAGTTGTCGCTAACATCCCCATTATTTAAGCATTTGCTGAAGAGAGCGAAGCCCCCCTAGCAGCTTCTAACGATTGTTACCCGAGACAAAATTAAACTGAGCGCCGCAGGCAAAAATTTTAAATTCTAGCTTAATTTTGGCAAATTCAGCAGCTTCCTATTCTTTAGGCAAGATCTTAAAAAATCCGTCAAAAATCCGGAAATCCGACGAATCAAATTCTCATCCGTCAAAGACCCAAGAAATCCGTTTTTGACGGACAAATCCGTCAAAGTGGAAACGCTGCTCATGACGGTTTCGGATGAGACCGATGTTCTGCGCCATCTTTCGTCAAAAGGAGGGGGTGGAGATCCTGAGCTTAAATTTTTGAAATTCAGGATATTATGACAAATTTCGGGCCTGAATTTACTTCCGGACACTTATTTTGATAATTCTTGGAACTGGTATTTGTATAGGGTACTTATAAGCAAACTTGAAGCAAGTAAGTAACTGGTAGGAATTAACGTCAACTGATAGCTACTCAACGGAATGCTACATCCGAGCTATTTAATTGTAATTTACCGTTGAGGATAGCGTAAAGAAAGCGAAGTGTCTTCGTTATTTTTTTTAATCCGCTTTCATGTTCCTGTAACTGTAAAAATCCCTGGAAGAGAGAAGCACTTCGACTTCCGTTACTAAATATTCGTTCAGCCCAAGCTGACTGCAAACCATAATTAATAGTGGCAAACGGATACGTCAGCTGAATTTATTAGAGCGATATTTTGAGCGGCATGAGCCTGAAGTGGACCCTTGCCAAGAAGGGCCAAAATATCGCTCTAATAAAATTCAGCTGACGTATCCGTTTGCTACTATCGACTTCAATTACCTCCTGCTATATTATCCCCACTGCTGTCTGCTACACAAACACTCCAAAGTTTCCAGTAGCACTTTCATCCGATTCCAGGC
The DNA here is from genome assembly GCA_023053555.1 of Branchinecta lindahli. NCBI lineage: Eukaryota > Metazoa > Arthropoda > Branchiopoda > Anostraca > Branchinectidae > Branchinecta > Branchinecta lindahli. The sequence goes on from JAKZAO010000003.1 coordinate 16,607,792, forward strand.
TTTCATCGACTGGCATGGAAATATAGTTTCCAGCAGGAGCTTTCACATAGCGCATGTCAGATTGTGCTTTTTAGAATGCAATCAAGGGCGGCAGAGGCTATGTAAAGGAAGAAACGGTTGGAAATTCCGTAATGAGGAAGGATTTCTGAAGAAACCGAGCGATCCCGGCTGACGCCAACCGTAGTTTCCTTCTCTGATAGCTTTTGTTCATTGACTTGCTAGCAGATAGAACATCCGGAGAATTGGAGTGCGAAGTCGTGGGTGGACTGGAACAGAGTGGAAGAATCGATTGCGTTTCTAAGACTGGACATACCGGAAAGACAACTTACAGTAAGAGCGAGTGAAAGGGCGAGCAGACATCTTCCGCACAGCATGGGCATAAATTCCTCACCTCTCCCTATTTCCGCCTTTTAGCACCGGCACGAGTGGATGAAGCAGTCACTCCCTTGCTAACACGAACTACCTTCTGGCTAGCCTGTGGTCAAGTTTGTATACTCTATATAAGTCCAAAACACGCCACTGATCCTCAGGAAGAACGAGAAAGCGTCGCCCTACGACTCAAACTCAACAACTCAAATCCTGTGTCAACCAATCACGGCGATCATTGGGGACAGCTGTGGTGCTACTTCCGGCTCTTCCGCTAGGTACACGGCGATTTTGCATCGGCGAGGAGAGTTAGTCCTCAAGTCGAGTATTATGGTGTCCACAGTATCACTGTCAGAAATTTTCGTTTATCATCTGATCTGAATCATTGTGTTCAGGGGCGTCCCGAAGGGGGGGCGGGGGCAGCACCCCCCCTACGTTTTGGGCATTCGGTTAAATTTTCGCCGAAGGCGAAAGCCGTGATGCCCGTTTTATAAAATCTTTTATCCCCACGTTTCCAAATTGGATGATTTAGCGTGTTTATTGGTTCTCATTCGTTATCAAATTTGATAATTCATCCAACTTCTGTTCAGTCCGCATCGATTTCACCGCATTCGGTCCGTCCCTTCGTAAATTCGGTGATTTAACGTGTTTATTTGGTCTAATTCGTAACCAAATTCGGAAATTCACCGGACTTTTCTCAAGTCCGTATCCGTCCTATCGCATTCGGTCAGCCCATTTCATAATTCGGTGATTAATCAGATTCATTTGGTTCTGATTCAGTATCGAATTCATTCATTCACCGGATTTTTGTTTAGTTCGTATCTATTACCAGACTTGCCACGTTCGGTTGTTTTAGGAGGTCATAACAAGAGTTTTATTCATTGCGAAATTCGGTTGTTATACCGCTCCCGATCTGTTCTTTATTTTTAAGTTAGTTTTTCGGTAGTACAAATTCATTATTTGGTTCACCCCAGTTACCGAGTTCGGTAGTTTAAGTGGCATTTATTTAGCTCTTGTTCCTTACCATTTAACGTTTGCTTCAGCTGGTTGCCATTCATTACTTGACTTTTACTTCAAATGATTGAAGTACTTAAAGTTTACCTGACTTATTTTTGTGTCATTTAGTTGGATACACTGGAGTATTTGGATTCTGCAAAGTTTTTTTTATGGCACTTGCCCTTCGGCCAAGTGCCATATAGCGATCGCAATTTCTGTCCGTCCGTCGGTCGGTCTGTCTGTCGGTCGGTCTGTCGGTCGGTCGGTCCGGGTTTTGCTAGTTCGGGCACTTCCAGATAAGCTAGGACGATGAAACTTGGCAGGCATATCAGGGACCGGACCAGATTAAATTAGAAATAGTCGCTTCCCCGATCCGACCACCTGAGGGGGAGTGGAGGGAAGGGGAATCCGGAAAAAATAGGAAAAATTATTTATTTTTAACTTACGAACGGGTGGTCGGATCTTAATGAAACTTGATATATGGAAGGACCACGTGTCTCAGACCTCCCATTTTAAATCCAGACCGGATCCGGTGACATGGGTGGTAGTTGGAGGGGGAAACCGGAAATCTTGAAAATCGCTTAGAGTGGAGAGATCTGGATGAAAGTTGGTGGAAAGAACAAGCACAAGTCCTAGATACGGGATTGACATAGCTGGACCGGATCCGTTCACTTTGGGGGAGTTGGAGGGGGGGGGGGAATCCGGATTTCTAGTGATCCGCGAGTTCGGTGCTTCCTGATGTGCTAGGACGATGAAAATTGGCAGGCATGTCAGGGACCCGAACATATTGACTTGATAATAGTCGTTTCCCCGATCCGACCATCCGGGGGGGGGGGAGCTGGAGGGAGGGGAATCCGGGAAAATGAGGTATTTTTAACTTACGAACGGGTGATCGGATCTTAATGAAACTTGATATATAGAAGTACCTTGTGTCTCAGATATCCCAGTTTAAATCCGGACCGGATCCGGTGACCTTGGGGGAACTGGAGGGGGGAACCGGAAATCTTGGGAAACGCTTTGAGTAGAGAGATCGGGAGGAAATTTGGCGGAAAGAACAAGCACAAGCCTTAGATACGTGATTGACATAACCGGACCGGATCCGTTCACAGTGGGGGGAGGGGTTGGGGGGATCTGACTTTCTAGTGATCTCGCGAGTTCGGTACTTCCTGATGCGCTAGACGATGAAACTTGGCAGGCGTTTATGGGACCCGAACAGGTTGACTTGAGAATAGTCGTTTCCCGGATCCGACCGTCTGGGGGATGGGGGTGGAGAGAGGGGGAATCCGAAAAGTGAGGTATTTTTAACTTGCAAAGGGGTGATCGGATCTTGATGAAACTTGATATATAGAAAGACCTCGTGTCTCAGACGCCCCATTTTAAATCCGAACCGGATCCGGTGATATTGGGGGGAGTCGGACGGGGAAACCGGAAATCTTGGGAAACGCTTAGAGTGGAGGGTTCGGGATTAAAGTTGGTGGGAAGAACAAGTGAATAGCATAACCGGAATGGATCCGGTCACTGTGGGGGAGTTGGAGGGGATCCGAGTTTGTAGTAATCCCACGAGTTCGGTACTTCCTGATGTGCAAGGACAATGAACTTGGCAGGCTTGTCAGGTACCCGAACTATTGTCGACCGTCGAGGGGGAGTGTACGGAAGGGGAATCCGGAATCCAGTGGCAAGCTCAGCTATTGAACGGGTTATCGGATTTAACCGAAACTTGATATTTAGAAAGGTCTCGACCGGATCCGGTGACATTGAGAGGAGTTGGAGGGGCGAACCGGAAACCTTTGTAATCGCTTAGAGTGGAGGGATCGAGATGAAACTTGGTGGGAAGAACAAGCATAAGTTCTAAATACATCATCTAGAGCTTTCAGATTGAATGAACCTAGGTATCCTAATTTTAGGTCCGAACCGCATTTTTTAATGGCGGGGTGTTTATTGTGAAGTTCTCTTCTACTGTCTCGTACCACTACTCGTAACAAGTGCCATATGAGCTCGTAGCTCTTGTTTTTTTTCCACTGTCTGCTCTAGTTATGACGTTCAGAATATCTGCGGCCGTCCCCACAGCGAAAATTCTACTATGACGCGGGAAATTTTTATCTAAACACAAACAAGGCTTTTCAGTGGGCAGTGGCGGTATTGGTGAAGGTTGCTTAGTGCCTGTACAAAAAAAAGTCATAAATCTTTCTTGTAAGGCATACAACAAATTAGAGGTACCACAAATCACACGGAAATTCCACTATTTGAAAATCGATGTTTCCTGAATAGCGGAACAACCAAGTAACGCATTTTCAGCGGGTGTTCAAGCCAATTTAAGTAAATAAGTGATGGGTAACTAATTGTCCTATCCCAGTCCTTTTCGGTTAAACTTTAAGGAATAAGCACGTCTCTTGACGTGAAAACTAGCCTACTTTTCTTTGCTGTAAATTCAGAATAATGTACTTTGTATATACTTTACCCTGATGGCCCCCCATTTTTCGCCAGACAGCTCTGTGGTTTAATAGGCACGGATCGGAAAAAGGCACTTTGATGATCAATGCTTCACCAGGATTCGCCTGCGGCGCATTAGCAGTCTCCACTATTTAGAAAAGGGTGCGTCATTTAGTTGGCTGTTGAGGCTTGGAATTTCGGGGGGCTTGAACAACATTAAAAGCTAGAATTTGCATAGAAAGTAGTTAAATGTTGCCCGGCTTTTTCCCTCCTCCTCTGAAGTGTGGCATCTGCTATTTCCGTTTAAGAAAAATGACTAAAAATGGCAGTTTCGCTTCTGCCAGTCCAGACTGACGGGGACCCTTGCCAAGCCGGACCGAAATTTGGCTGTCAACCACCGTAGCTGACTTTCCGTTTTTAGCCGTTGTTTTATTATGTGTTTCCAAGTTAGCTTGGGCTGAAGGAGAATTTATCTTTCCATTTTTACAAAAAAAAAAAATTAACATCTTCACTAGGTACTTCTGATCTTGATTTAACTTTTTCCTTCAATTTTTTATTTTAAAACCCGGATTAAGAACTAAATCGGACGAAGCTCAATGGCAGGCGGTCGGGGACTGGAATTCCTGCCCCGATTTCCTCACCATCACCCAGGTCAATATCCAGGAATTTATTTCGGGGGGGGGGGGGGTCGGACCAAAAAGTCCAAAAAAACATCAGAGGTTAAAGCCTATAAAAAACAATTAATTTTGTCAATTTCGGGGGGGGGGGGTCTAACACCCTAACCCCCCTGGATACGACCCTGCCATCACCACGTCCGTTCGGAAAAGTTCAGATTTTTATCAACTTTATGATCAAAGTGCAAACATCCGTCCGGAACTCGATCATCTGTCCGTACTATTGGCTCCCACGAAATGAATGAGAAAACGGTGCGAAGAAGAAATAGCCTACAGGTATCCCTTTTTTATTTCTGGACGTCCGATAGTTTCAAGCTGGCTGAAAACTATCCAAAGGATAGTTTCATACTGGAACGACAAGGTGAGCTTACACCACTTGCAAGTGAGCATATGATTCTTATCCGTATTTGACACTGCAAAACTGAAGCCTCTCCATCAATTTGTTCTTCCTTGAAGACCGACAAATGCCTACCAAAATTCTGCAATATACAAGCGGATTAAACTATGGAACACTATACCCACACACCTTCACTAGTCAACAGATTTCAACACTCTTTTCAAAACACCTGTACACACTTACTCAGTTTCTCTCAATAAATATCTTTTTTTGCACCTTTTCTTTTGTTCTGCTTTCCTCTTTTTTGTGTTTCCTTCGCTTGTGTTTTATTTTCTTCGAATCTTTAAGTCGTAGTTTAGCTAGGCCTACATAGCACAAGCTTCCTCTCCTTCTAAGCCAATAAAGCAAGTGGTCGACTGTTGTATTAGTTGCGTTTTTGCGGATACCATGGTATCTGTTACCACGGTAACTGGATCTGCAATTAGTCGTTTTTGCAGTTACCGTGGTATCAGGTATACGGTCCACTGCAAAAACGACTGTTGCCGAAATTGCACTTTTTGAAGTCATCCCAAAATAAAATCTGATATACAGTTACATCACTAAGTGCTGAACTTCTTTCTCACCAGTTTGACGAAATTTGATGAAAGTGAGATGCGTTTTCGAGATACCACGACCAGATACCACGGTCGGACCGTGATATCTGAATATCTGTTACCACGGTAACTGGCCAGATACTACGACAACTACAAAAACGCCTTTTGACCGTGGTATCAGATACCACGATAACTGCAAAAACGACTTTAGACCGTATATCAGATACCATGGTATCAGCAAAAACGCAACTATTATTTCTAGTACACAAATAAATACTTGAATACTCGAAGCTGTTTTTATCCACAAGGGCTTTTCGTTACCTTTCAAATGAGCGATCTTTTCTCCATTAATAGCTGCGTTCGTTGTCCGGTGACTGCTCACCGGTGCTTCTTATAACGCGTTTTTGCACCCACCGGTGACTACTCACCAGACTTATAACCCGTTTTTGAACTAACCGGTGTCCGGTTTTATCTCACCGGTGCGCACTAACCAGAACCTGCTCGGGAGCCCGGCTTTGCCGAGGAGTTAGCACGTTTTCATCAACTCACCGGTGAACTAAAAAAGCGTTTTAAGAGAAGAACCGGACACTGGTGACAAAATACCAGAGACAGCCCGGAGTGCAACGAACGCAGCTAATATAGGGCCACTTCCGGCCGCTATCTTGTATGGCACTAAGGGAGAGCTGTTTTAAGGAGGAAAAGCAGCTCCTAACAAGGAAACCAGAATCCACTGACAAACGGACGATTAAATTGACTAGCTTTATTTGCACGCATTAAGTACAATTTTTCAAACACGATTGTGACAAATGTCACACCAACACACACTTTGAAAGGCACACATTGAACTGTTGACACAGCAGTAATATCAAGAAAAAATCACTCAAATCCCTGCGATTTTTAAGACCAGAAAAATAACGAAGTGCCTCAAGTAGGCTACATCACAAAAACGATGCATTTTTGTTTACTTTGTGTATAAAAGTAAAAACATAGCTGTGAAATGAAATATCATGTTACAAGGTCGAACACATTTTTTATTTTTTTTTATCCGGGCGGTCAACAATCCCGAATTATTTTTTCGTAATCCTCAACTATTTTTCTACTTTTCGGGTAGCCCAAAGCCCGGTCAAAAATTCAACAGCTATCCCCGTTGACCAAAATAAAGGTATTAAACCCTCATATAATCTTCCTGAGCTTTCAACGAATACTGAGATTCACGGGATGCCTGCATGGCAAGAGATTTTCAAGTGCTAATTAAAAGTCCGCGTAGACGGCTACAGCGTCAAAAGTTACTCAAGGATGCACAGTTTCAACAAAAAACACTTGGTATGTTATCTGTTATGATTTTGAAAACGTTACGCATTAAACGTTATTCATAACAATCAATGTCAGGAAGAGCCGAAAAACCGCCAAAAAAGCACAACCGCCAGTTAAGCTACTTCAAAAGAGCACTAGGTCTAAGCAATAAAACTAATGGGTTGGTGGTTAGGGGGGATTTAGGCTTAAGGTCGATGAAAAGTATTAGATTAGTAAAAATGATTAAGTATTGGGAAAAAATATTAAGTTTGCCGGGTGAGAGAATATTGAAAGAGGCATATTTGGAGTCATTGAAGGATGAAACATGTGAATCTTGGACTTTCCAGATTCGTTCAATATTAGATAGTTGTGGGATAGGGTATATGTGGAATAGTGGGGAGGGTCCGGGGAGAGAGTTAGGATATGTGTCGAAAGAAGTGAGAAGTAGGTTATTTGACCAAGAAATCCAAGTTTGGTCAGCTAGGATAAGAGATAGTAGATCGTTAAGTTTGTATGCAGAGGCTAAAGAGATTTGGGGAGAAGAAATTTATTTTAAAGCGGGTTTAAATAAAGAGGAAATAAAATTAATTATAAATTTAAGGGCAGATAGTCTGCCACTTGGTGAAAGACGTAAATATTTGGGTAGTGTTAGGGAGAAATCTGGTCCTTACTTTTGTCCTATGTGCGGCGAAGGAGATGAGGATATTATTCATTTTGTGTGTGGTTGCGATGAGTTAGAGGATTTAAGGAAGGAAATTTTTAAGGGAGGGATTCATGGGAGGGAGTGGCTGTTAAAAGTTATGCGGTGTAGGACTTTTCTTAGTATAAGAAACCTGGCGAGGTTCCTCAGAGTGGCCAGTCTACACAGGGAAAAGTGTTTGGGTGGGGGTTAGTGTTAAATCGTAGTGTGTCAGTGTTTTTGTATTGATGTGCATTTATTTTTGTTTATTTGTTATGGCCCCTGGGCTTTTAAGACAAATAAATATCATATCATATCATATCATATCATGATGACAAACAGAAGATGTTTTTTCGGTGGTGTTCGGTTCTAAGTCCTTGTGTTATCTGTTATGAAACTTCTGACAATGTAGGAGCTGTCAATTTCCGCGGAGCAGGGCAGAAAGAAGTTTTCCAGTAAATAGTTGGCTTTTATCTAGCTAGCTCAAACACCACATTCGACTCTATACGCTGAAGTTTACTTTTTCAGCGAATCTCTCTTCCAGAATCTATGAAGCACTACAACTATATAGGTGGCTCTGCCTTGCTACCAAGAAATAAAGATAGATCCAATCCGCGGTCAGTAATTTCACGCTATCACCTGCAACAGTTTAAAAGCAAATATGTAGATTTGCTAGACTGTCAGATGTCTGACAACATTGATCAGAAGGGTATACAATTACAACACACAACAATTTGGATGTTATCTAGGCCTGCATATGTTATAGAACATATTCGTCAAAACCTTTAAGTGTTTGTCGTTACAGTTAACAACAAGCCATGTTTACACTGTGAGAAGTTTCAAACAGATAACACCAGGATGCGCAGTTTTCAACAAATAACACATGTTTATGGTATGATTTTGAAAATGTTACGCATAACAAGCAATGCCAGGAAAAGCCAAAATACCACCGAAAAAGCATCTGCTGACTTTTCCGATATCATGATGACAAACAGAAAAGTCAGCAGGTGTTTTTCGGCTCTTCTTGTATTCATAACGTGTTTCAATGCATAATATTTGAAAAAAAAAACCCAGCAACATCCTAAGTGTTATCCATTGAAACCACGTGTCCTTGTGTAATCTGTCACGAAACTTCGGACAGTGTAGTGCTACGTTTTACAAAAACAGTGACAGTGTAATGATTTTTTTTTAATTTCCCCTTCCCTTGTAAGTTAAAAACACAATATTTCTTATTTGACAGCGTTAAACGGATATCAGGTGAGTTTAATTCTAACGATATTTCGTCCCTTCTTGGCAAGGGTCCTCTTCAGACTCAAGCTAGAAAAGGAACAACTGATGTCTATATCAGTTTATCATTTTTCTCGAAATGTCATTTATTCAACAGATAACAGATTTTTATAACAGATTTTTATTCCTCTTCTTGCTTTATTTGGAGTTATTTGGAAAAAAAATTTGATTGATTTATTGATTGATTGATGTATATCATCCTATGACCCACGGTTAGTTATATTACGATAATCTTCACACAGAAAGTTAGCGGTAGATATGAGAGGATGATACAAGTTATAACATCCTCCAGAGAGGATGATATAAGTCATAACAGCCCCCAGAAAGGATGATATAAGTCATATCAGCCGCTAGAGATGATTACTGTTCGAAAGAAGTTATGACAGTTAACACACCTCCATCTCGGTTGATATCGGAATGACAACCTCGATTGCCATGTAAAAATATCAACCTCGCCTTCGGCTCAGAAAGGTTATTTTCAATGACCGTCTCGGTGTTATTCTCCGATATCAACCTCGATTAACCTTTACAAGCAGTCAAATATGATTCGCAGTCTGTTTGGGCTGAAGGAATATTTAATGTTTCTCCTAATACGTATTGGCGTATGCAAGCTAAGGTTGCCATCCAAAAGCACTAAGCACTATCGCGTTATGGCACATGTTATGTTCTGGAAGATATAGGTACTTACGGCCTGTCGTAGAAAGTTCATCGGCACGAAAAAACTTTTACTGAATAGCCAGGAAAGCACTAAGAGACTTAAAGGAACAGTAAACTTGACTACGCAACTTTCGACCATCGAATCGCCCGGGGGGCTAGCATAAATACAGGGTCTTATTGTCGACAGAACCCTCCTTCTTTGTCATCTCGAACCGTCTCGAACCCCCTCCTTAGTGTTCCCAAAGCTAGCTGGCAGGCCCTTGCCCCTTATGCACTGTAATTATGCACTCGTGTACTGTAAAAGTTCTCCTTTTTACATGTAGACTACAGAGTAACGACCTCCCCGACAAGGCGGCCGGGGTTCGATTCCTAGTCACGGCACACAAACCTTTTGCTTTTGCGAACCTTTTGCTCAAAGTCGAATTCTCGGAAAATGCCCGGAAACTGCAATGGTCGTAACGAGAATTTTTCTTACTCTCAATATCGACTCAGGGTACATTCTTGATATGTTAACTAGCTCCTCGAGTCAAGTTTGAGTCAAGTTTTCTGTTCCTTTAAGGCGTTTAACCGCGGCACATTTGTGTCAACCAACAGGCTGAAACTCGTGGAAACGCTATTTTGTCTGATTTTGGCGGTAATTTTAAATGACATGAGATAAACACAGATTCCAGATATACTCTCAATAAGAAATCAGGCTTACGCCCTTACTCAATACTAGAAGGATCCTCAGTATGTTGCTATCTGCTTGATGAACCAGCTAATTTTCTTACTTGGACCTGACTATATATTGGCACCTGAATCTGATATTTCCCGCCAAATTTCAAGCCACAAAATCGAAAACCAACTCGAGAGTTGGTTGTCAAATCTGAGCCACAACAATCTTGTTGGTCGCGCAAACACACTTGTGGGACAAAAAAACGACCACGGTAACACTATTGAAGCCACAAAGAGCCACACACTAGTGGCATTTTTGATCGCCGATTAGTTCGACGATAGCGTAGCCGTTTGACTTTTTGGTGTTTTCGACGTTCGCCGGAAGCCGATTGCCGTAGCTGTTTATCTTATTTTCTGTTTTCGTTCTGATCGGCTAACGTGTATCGCTTAAATTCGTGTCCATCGTCCATCGGCCGAGGACTCGCCGTTGACGTATGGATTTCGTTTGAGGATTAGGCGGTACTTTCAAAAATGAAAAACTCGTTTTTGCGCACCCAGAAACATCGGCGATCGCCAACGGCTATCGGCTATCCAAAACAGTATTATGCACGAATCGGCAAACTCGCTTAGTCTACTGGGCAAATTTGATCGGCGATCAAAAACGCCACTACTGTTTGTGGGATGGCGAAAAACACCTTTAACAAATTCTGAAAACAAAAATGACGAGCTTATCAGACACTTGTCACACCTAGGTAACGTGGAAGAGTGGCGGCACTCGGCATTTCATTCCAGATTAGAGACTACTTTTCCAGTAATCCAATTGCATCGTCACAGAAAAACACATTCAATAATTTACCTATAGTTGAGCACGATTTTATTAAGTAGGCTTCTCCAACTCTCCCTAAAATAATGGCATGGGGAGTATAAACTGGGAGAAAATCTCGCCACTCAGTCGGATTTCAGCTATACTGACTAGTCTTCCTTGGTTGAAACAAACAGAAGTTGCGTGTGTGTGGTTATCCACCCTAAAAATTCAAGGAATTAAATCGGAAACATTCTAGCATTTGGAACGTCAGATCACCAAGCCGCCAGTCCAAAGCAGGACTCCGTACGACATGCTGACTTATAAGGGGGTCGCGGGAAAGCCGATGGGACAAAAAATGATCCTATTAATTTCACTTTATCAAGGTTTACAAATGTGCTGTGGCGTTTGTGTTTACGCTAAGATAACAGTTTTCGGTAATTCTCACAGACAACGAGTGTCACTACCAGGTAACAGAGAGTAGTCATTGGTGCGCACAAACAGAACACTTTTCGAAGAATTTCCGAGGTGCAGCCCACTCTCAATTTTAGTGTACAGGAGGTGGCCGGTGCCGGCACCGGTTACCACGCGTTAGAACATTAAATTCAGCATGTTTAAAAGCGGAGTCGCCTAATTTAAGGCCGGCATCGGTTTCCGCCGGTGCCGGGAAAGAGTGTACAGCAGGTGCCGCAAAGTGGGTAACTCCTCGAGAACCTCCCCCCTTCCCCCAATATTTCTTTCCCACAGTGCTTGGAAGTGCAAGTCGGTGCTGAATCGTCCTTTGTTTAGTGACAGCTTTTCTTTTCTGCCTCTTAAGCGCAACCCATGCTGGATCGGACGGTTTTCCGCATAACTCACCATCATTCCGCGGCTAGCCAGCGGTATGCGCCCATTTTGAAATCAAAGTTGTTCCATAGGAAAATTTAGTTTTCTAGTGAAAATTCTCGGGCTAAATTGTGCAAGTGTGATCTCCAATAAAGTGCGACTTCTAACTTTTTACACGCGTAGGTATAATAACAGTAAAAATATCTTATTAGCACAGTAAGCAGAGCCACGGGAATAATTACAAAACACAAATCAGAAAAACATCAAATTCAGCATGTTTAAAAGCGGAGTCGCCTAATTTAAAGGACACCTGCATGAAGAGTACCAAGTATCATCCCTATCTGTATCACTTCCGTTAACATTGCCTGCAGAAAACCCGATCCAAATACGAAATTGTGTTTCCAAACTATGATTTTTGCTCCGTTTTGCATCTGTCCTTATTTCAGTACCGAACAATTTTAGAAATGAACAAATGTCTCCAATCAACCCCTTCTTCTGAAACATTTTTTAACCAGTTAAGCCCAAACGTATATCTAGAAGAAATTCCAATACGATCCGGCCAGCGTTGTACAAGATTTGAATGAACTGCGCTTTTTGTCTTGGAGTCTGCATGTTTAAACCTCCAGAAACGAACATCCCTATTTTGAAAACGAGGCTCAGGAGAAGAATGCTCTCCGTGGCCATGTCTGTAAATGCATTCTCCATGTTGTGTTCAAGTATGGTTTTATTGTTCAGGTGTCCTTTAAGGCCGGCACCGGTTTCGGCCGGTGCTGGGAAACGGTGTACAGCAGGTGCCGGAAAGTGTGTAACTCCTGAGAACTTCCCCCCTATTTCTTTCCTCACAGTGCGTGAATTTCACGATGAAATGTTTTTCGCTTGCGACATTTTCCCGGCTGGGTGTGGCTTAACTGACATCCTTCTCAGTGAAATCGACACTGTAACACGTCAGACGTAGCCTACAGGCACATATATACAAAATTATTAATAAACAACTAATTTCGAAAATAAAATAAAAATAAATCTGCGTGTCAAATAGACATCGTGGTGGTTTGGATATTATTTAGTTCCGAGACAGTAGAGGTGAGATGAGTTAAAGTCCACTTAAACTGTATCTTTACAGTTTATTCCACATCTTTCAACGTTAGCGAGGCTCGAACGAACACCGAGGCTCCGACTTCCACGGCCAATACACATAACTAGAATATCAGAATATTATTTCAATCTTAATCATCGAGCCAACACCCATAACTAAAATCTCTGTTATTTCAATCCTAATTATCGAGCCAACACACGTAACAAAAATTTCTGCAATTTCAATCTTCATTATCGAGCTTCGTACATCCGTCCTACTTTGGCGCCACATCGTCACTAGAAAAAAAAAATGAAAAATACCCGCTCTTTTCTAGAGCAATGGTGAAAGCACAGATAACTACGATAAGGGTGATAAAATATCAATCACGATGACAAAGCTGCTCTTATAATGAGACCCCGCCCAATTAATTTGGACGAACTCCATCAGCACTTGTTTTCCGAGAGGCAATCATTCCGAAACCACAAGCTTATTTATTACAGGAAACAGAAGAAACGGAGCGCGATCAATTATTTGCTTCCTTTCCGAAGTTCTCTATTCCTAAGCTGCGGGGTGCCAGGATTATTTGCCTGAAGTAATCTAATCTAATCTACCGGCAACATATAAGCCTGTTAGGAGAAGAGATCTCAGCGGCCACTAACGATGCAGAAACGTACGCTTGCTGTATGAGCGCGTCAAGCCGACGCTAGTCAAAATGCTAGAACTATCACGACTGTTTCAAATTAAGGAGTGAAAAAATATATTTTCAAGCTAATGAGAGTCATTTTATGGCTAAAGGACACACGCTCAATCCATATCTGAAATTTTTGTTCTTGCCGGACAAGTAGTTCACCTGGAATCCGGCCAAAACCGGAAATTCGGTAGAAGTAAAAAAGTAAAAATACATGCTGAATCCATGCCTGCACTTCAATTTTTTCTTCGGACTTTAAACCCGGATTTCTTGTTTTTCTGGATATTTCACATTCATCTCATTATTTAAACTCATAGTAAATATTACTTTTCTTTCTCTGTTCTGCAGGCTACTATTTCTATTTTCGTATCCAGTTCGTGATAAAAGTTCAAAATTCCGCTGGCAAGTGAAAATGGGATAAACAAAGAATAGTAAAGTTGTTTAATTTTGTGTTGTTGTAATTATTCCCATGGCTCTGCTTACTCTGCTAATAAAGTATTTCTACTATTATTATACCTACGCGTGTAAAAATTGTAAGTCCCACTTGATTGAAGATCACACTTGCAAAATTTTGCACGAGTTTCCAATAGAAAACTAAATTTTCCTTTAGAATAACTTTGATTTAAAAATGAGTGCATACCGCTGGCTAGCCACGGAATCAGGATGAGTTATACTTTGGTTATACCAGGGACCCGTACATTTCCTGTAATGCCTCGCCATTCAGGGGGTTTGTCATTTCCTATGCTTCTATGTTGCTATGTTGCCCGACCTACTCCTACTTTCCATACTCCGCTTGGGTCGAATCGGCGTTCTTGTTTGCCTCATTGGACGTGAGCGCCAAAGAGACTCCTCCCTCAAGGCGCCAGCAGCCAATCCCAAATGTTGTCTATCTGGATAGTCGCGTATTCTATCCCCGCGGGTATTTCTAGAACTACCGGTTGGTCGGTCAAGTTCGCATCAGAAATCTGTTATTGACAAACCCCCTGAATAGTGAGGCATTACAGGAAATTTATGGGTCCCTGGTTATACGGAAAACTGTCCGATCCAGCATGGGTTGAGCTTAAGAGGCAGAAAAGAAAGCTGTCACTGAACAAAGGACTATTCAGCACGGTCAAATTTACGAAATAATCCAAAGGAGAAGATTTATCGATCCGCAGCAGGAAGCAAGCTCTCTGGCCCGACGGTATATGCAAATCTCTAGATGTTTACGACCCCAGAGGTGATCAGTAGAGGATAATCTTCATAGCCTAAGCTTCGGGAAAGACGCATGGAATTCTTCTAAGCGGTCGTTATATAACAGATTGCTTGGAAGTACAAATTTGAAACGAGAAATACTTCAGTTTGTGTTAAAGGGTGTTACTGATCCAATGCATGTCATTAACATCCGTAGGGAAAAGTTTGTGTAGTCGCTGGATCCCCAGCACAGATTGTACCAGGCATTTCAGGAGTAGGCTATTTGTTCCTGTTCTTTGTTTGTTAAGCTATTGCGATTCTTCTTTTCCTCTTTTCTTGGGCATACTCCATTTGCCACACTTCTGTGTCTGAATTGAGTAAATAAAACCACTCAGATGATTGATAAATCATGGAATTAAAACTCGTACGTAAATCTCCTTACGTAGGAATACCGGCTTTCAGTATTTTGTGACACAAGTGTGGCACCTACTCTGTCTTGTTCTCAACACCGCATTTTCACTCTCCCTCAATTTTTTAAAGCACTAACCCTTTAGTCACTTGAACTTTCATTCAAAAAGAAAGAAAATCGTAACCAAGACAATTTGAATGGAAAGCATTGTTCAAATAAAACGGGCTCTCAACACGCGCACAAATTATAGAAAGTTTCAAGTTTAACGACGATTACCGCTTACGATTCTATTTAAGCAAAGAATGACAGGGTTAAGCTCCTTAGAGCGAAGCCCCTCCCCAAGACCCCCTCTTTTCCTGAGAGAAATCCGTCACGGACATTACCAAAAGGCTTGCAATCAGAGGAGACAAAAAGTAGGACCCCTGGGCGTACAAGGGAAGTGTGATTGCTGGAAGATGAAGAAGGCGGAACCGCAGTTCCGGCTTGGAAACTGGAGCGATCACAGTGGATGTAAATAGCACTTAGTCGCCAATGTGAAAATGTTGACCCACATTATCGGTTTCCTTAGAGGTTACAGAATGTTAGAGAAGGGACTTTTAAGCAACTCAAGACTTACTGCTGGTTCAGTTGTCACGGTGAAAGTCCCTTGTACAACATCCCATCTTTACGTAACCTCTATCTAATCCCATTACATTGGGACGTGAAGTACTTCGGTGAATTTGCCTTCGGCAGCCCGCTTTTATCTGACCCCTGAAGTGGTTTGCGAAAAAGTTCACAAGCCCCTCTGTAGCTCAGTGGTAGAGCAGTGGAGTGGTAAGCCGAAGGCCCTAGGTTCAAATCCCGGATGAGGAGCAGTTTTGTCATTCAGTTCAATACGGTACTTAACATGGTTTTTACAAGTCAAAGGCCCATGATGTGTTATCACCGCTCGCGAACCCAAGGGCAGGTCACTCTCATTGCTTCAGTCTTGCAAGCATAGTCAGCAAATTTTTCTTTTACACAATACTATTATGTTTCTATCTTTTCTCTTCTGCAATCGCTCGCGATTTCTAGGGCATGTCACTCTACAGCTCGATGGCCATGACAAGTTCTCGGCACAATGCCGATTTATGCTGATTTCTGAATTAAATAAAAACTTGAATCGCCAGTCAGGTCTTGCAATCATCTTCACGCCTTTCAAGTTCCACTACTGCACACTTCTCCCCGACCGCGCACGCCTCACTCACGAGGGCAATGATATAGGATTACCACAAATCTAAAGAGCCATCTACCGGGACTGAAAGAAACTTGTTGGGATACAAGAAGATATGCGGAGAAGCCATAAAGTGACATATCCAGCGAAGACAGAAACAAAATTGGACCTTGATGAGATGGCGTCCAAATACATTACTTCTGACGAATACCAAATTTCTGCCGAAAACCAAATGTGGCCTACTCTACTTCGTGATAACTGTCAATTTTCCCTTGCAGTAAAAAGTTAGAAGCAATAGTGGCGTTTTGATCGCCGATGAAATTTCCCCGATAGACGAAGGAAGTTTGCCGATTCGTGCTTATTTACTGTTTTCGATAGCCGATAGCCGTTGGAGTTAGAGGCAACGTCCATCACCTATCGGCGAGTCCTAGGCCGATAGGCGATGGACAGGAATTTAGGCGATAGAGGTTAGCCGTTGAGCACAAAAACAGAAATTAGAAGAAACAGCTACAGCTATCGGCTTCCGGCGAACGTCAAAAACGCCAAAAAGTCAAACGGCTACTCTATCGCCGCCGAACTAATCGGCGATCAAAAACTCCACTAATGACACAAGAGATGGAAGCTGATCGAGAGAAGTGAACTTCATTTTAAAAATATTGTAATGAGGTCTGCCTGCCTAATTGAGTGCTTACGGTTTTCATGTTCGTACTCGTAAAGCTATATTCACGAAATACAAAAAAAAACAGCAACAGGTTTGTTAGGTTGCGGCAGTTCGCTAAGCCAGCGGCCACAACGTTCATTAACTGAACCAGGTCACGTCCGCAATATACTTGCCAAGTTCCATCTTCTTAGCATGCATGAAAATACATTTACTGGAAATCCCACCGGTCCCATAAAGGGGATTGTAACCGGTCCCACAGAGGGTCGGATCTGGTTGGAATCTGGTTAAGACCCTCCTCCTTCCCATGGCAACCGGAAATTTCAAAGCAGAACATGCAGTTCCACATTTGGGCGATGCTCAAGTATTACCGCATCAATAATTTTCAGTACAAACTTTCCCATTTCGTATCACGCCAAATGACAGAAGTCTTTCGTTAAATCCCTTTTCTAACCCCCCCCCCACACACAAAAAAATAACGCTACCCCTCAGCCACTCATTGATAATCAGCTTCAGAAAATGACGGTTTCAACGTCATTCTGACCATAACCAGCCTGGAAACGATCGGTGCAACGAACACGGAGTGAAAGCATGTGCAGTACATGCTTTCACTCCGTGTTCTTGAAAAAATGAAATAAACTGCCAAATTCCAAAACGAGTTCTACGTCCCAAATAAGGTCGGGAGCCGCGTTAAAAAAAATGTGGGTTTCTTCGGGGCAGAATCCGTGTTCTCTAAAATCTTTAGTCTGAAAATTTGTCAAATTCCAATTTGATTGCTAATTCAGAAGTTTCAAACCCATTTTTTTTTCCGCCTGTAATTCTTTGCGTGGTTTAGATTCTTAATTTCTTCCTTGAACACAAGGAATTATCAGTGAAAAATTAGCAATGACATTTTATTTTATTTTATTTCAATGGAAATACTTGTGACTACTATATATAATGATAGATAAGTATACCAGAGTCAGCCCAAGCTGACTGCGAATCATATTTGACAGTGCAAAACGGATACGTCAGCTAAATTTTATTAGAGCTATATGCCGGCCCTTCCTGGCAAGGGTCCTCTTCAGGCTCAAAACCGGTACAAAACCCCCCTGGTAAAAAAAACGGGTACCCCCCCCCCAGACAGTGATAATACAATAAAAGTATATATAAAGACAAGCGGCCAGCGGACCGCCGTCACACGTTGACATTTAACTCGCGTGTCCTCGCGATCCAAACTGCAGTTTTAAATAAGATTTTTGCAGTCGCCTATATATTTGCATTCGGGGGGGGGGGGGGGGGGGGGTCGGGGGCACCCAAGGGGTTTTGGTACCGGGAGTGGGGGGGTCGCCAAGGGAGGGGGGGTCGCCTAAACCCATTTTTTTTTTGCTTGTCTCTACAGGAACCGAAACTTATTTATTAGTATTTTCTACTTAATCTCCAAATGATCATCATCAGCATCAGCGTTTAACTAAAATTCTACTAAAAAATTCGTACGGATCTATTGTACTATCTCTGTGTGATGAATGCTGATAATGAGCTGAAGGAAAAACAAACCAATTCGCTTAGAGCGCTGAACTGGTATAGCTTCAATTCCAACCCGATGAAAAATATCCGAGAATTAGTTTTATGGAGTAGTACGAAAAAGTAGCATGCAGTAGTAACTGTTGCTACTACTAGCAAACTGGATGCTATCGGATACTACTACATAAGATTAACCCAGTCGGAGGCAAGTTTATCAAAGTATTCAATACTACTACATATCACTAATCAAACTACTCCATACTACCTACATACCATTCCATGCAACTTTTCGTACAACTACCATACTACTACACAGTCAAAGAATTTTTCATCGGGAAGTACTGTTGATTATTAATCTAATTATGACAGAAGAGCCAATTTGGCAGAGAGAGGGCTCGAGGCCGAATGGCAAATATTTAAATACTATCCTTTTAAAGATATGATAAAACCGACACTCTTCCAGAAATACGATTTCTCAAATTTTGTTAAGTTTTGTTTGGGTGGACCCGGATGATTTGGTGTGCTGTTTTGCTTGTGTTCTCCCTGCCATTTGTTTGTTTCTTTTTTTTGTGATGTGTTGGTAAAGTAGTGCAGTTGATTACGACCCTTTCATGTGTGGTCGCCCCCTTAGGACAGGTGAAAGCTTTCCGGGGTGGCCCCAGTTCATATGTGTTTATTCTGTTTTGTCAAGGAATCCTCCTCTCTCTCTCTCTATGCTACAGTTACATCAACACACCAGAATCAGGGACCCATTAATTTCCTGTAATGACTCGCCATTCAGGGGGCTTGTCATTTCCTATGCTTCTATGTTGCCAGAACCTCTCCTATAGTTTCAAAAAATTCCGCTTGGGTCGAATCGGCGTTCTTGCTTGCCTCATTGGACGTGAGGCCCAAGAGACTCCTCCCTCAAAGCGGAAGCTCTTCTCCAGCAGCCAATCCCAAATTTTGTCTATCTGGAATCTGGATAGTCGGGTATTCTATCCCCGTGGGTATTTCTCGAACTACCGGACGATCGGTCAAGAGTGCATCAGAAATCTCTTATTGACAAGCCCCCTGAATGGCGAGTCATTACAGGAAATTTATGGGTCCCTGCAAGAATGTAACAAAATTTGCCATAGGCTATCCCATCCAGGTTCCAGAGTTAAACCACCAAACTTAGGATAAGGGTGGATTTAAGGCCAATAGCTGCAGATTCACGTATGTAAAATCCCGATTAGCATCTTGCGAGTGATGATGGTTACTCGAATTACTTGACCAATCCAGACATCAAACTTCTTCTTTTTTTTTGGAAAATCGCACTATTTTTCAAGAATGTCTACTCAGTTGCTACATCCCCCTTCTTAATGACCTGACTCGAGGGTGGCTTGGGGACGATCATAAACCATCCCTTCCGACATATTACTCTTCCCCCCTTGGGGGAAAAAACATAATAAATGATTTTCGAAATTCCAAAGTTTTGACACGAGATTTGTCTGGACGTAAAGTTCCAACGACAGCCTTACCAAATGATCCGGTCATTTGAACTTTCTGGGTGGGCGTAGACAAAATCCATAGTCTCTCAGTACACAAGTAAAAGAACGCAGAAAAAACACGTCTTCCTTTCTGTATGTATGTTAGCTGTCGGTTCAGTATTGTCGAACCCAGCCAAAGGTGCCTGAAATAGAGTCATGGGCTTGTCGCCGAGCCTTCGAATACTCAGAGCGTGTCCGAAAGCTCGGAAACGAACGAAAATAATTCAGCATTTTATGCAGCATTTCGCTTTCGGACTTAAATTTTCGCTCAGTTAATGCAGCATTAATTCAGCATAAAATTCATCAAAAAATTCAGCGAAGATGCTAAATTTTACGCTGAATTTTCAAGAAGAAACTGGGGAGCTGGCGATTAAGGCTAAATTTCGGAATTAGAAGTGTCAGAGAAGAAATAAAGAACGTGTCCGAAAGATTTTAGTGCTGTAAATGTAAGGTAAGAGCTTTCGAACGAAAATAAAAATAAAAATGCAGCATTAAATGCAGCATTTGCAGTCCTGAAAGCTTTCGGACACGCTCTCAGAGGAGTCAGTCCTGACGCTTTTGTTAGAAGTGGGCAGCAATTATTTCATTAACGCAATTAATTGTATTGATTACAAAATTATTTTACAGCAATATTATTATTTATCGTAACAAATTTCGGTTTTGCCGGATTCCGGCCGGACTACTTGTCTGTCGCAATAATAACTTCAGATATGAATTCAGCATATATTCCTACCCCTATATCGAGTCTCTAATCGACTTCAGAAATAAATTGACTCCTGAAAAATTTCCAGTTTTGGCTGGATTCCAGGCGAAATACTTGTCCACAAGAAAATTTGTTTCAAAACGGATTCAGCACGCCTTCTTACCCCTAAATCCTACCTCTAAGTAACTTCAGATTAAACTTTTATTTGTCTTGTCTGGCGAGAAAATAATCCAGATACGGATTCACCGTGCGTTCTTACCCCCGATGCGAACCTCTAATCGACTTGAGTATGAACTACCATACTACTTTTACGACATTTTCGGTTTTTGCCGGATTCCGGGCGAACTACTTGTCCGGCGAGAAAATTAGTTTCGGATCTGGATTCAGCATGTCAGCGGACGGACGGACAGACGACGGATGGACAGACGCATAACTTTTGCGAGATTGTAGCCGGCGAGAAATTTATTTTCGGATATGGATTCAGCATGTCAGCGTACGGACGGACAAACAACTTTTACAAAGTCATACGTATCCCGTCACTTATGTTTCGTCATCTCAATAAAATATACTCAACATCCCATATCAGCTTTCCCGCACATCCCGGCTTTTCTCATTTTCTTTTTATGGCAGTTGCAGCTTCGCTCAAGTGCCATATACCCATCACTTTTCCGTCGGTCGGTCTGTCGGTCTGTCGGTCGGTCGGTCGGTCGGTCCGGTGATCGCGAGTTAGGGTACTTGCAGATGTGCTAGGACGATGAAACTTGGCAGGCATATCAGGGACCCGACCAAACTAACTTGCAAATAATCACTTCCCCGATCCGACCACCGTGGAGGGAGTAGAGGGCGGGGGAATCCGGAAAATTTAGTAGTTTTCGTAAAACCCCTACCCCTTTCTTTACACTAGTAGGTCTGCGCGCGGCGTGACGTCACTCTTTGCATCGGATCACTCTGTTAACATTGGAAAGAGCTAGTGCATTCGAGGGTCAAAGGGGTTTGTATCTGTGGTGCAGTGCGGGGGAATATGGAAAATTGAGTGTTGTGTAACTTTCGAACGGGTGATCGGATTGGGACGAAACTTAATATCTGAATGAATGACATATCTCTGATGTTCCATTTGAAGTCCGAACCGGATTCGACAGCTATGGGGGAATTGGGGTGGGGGAAGACCGGAAATCTCGAGAAACGGTTATAATGGAGGGATCGGAGTAAAACTTGCTGGGAAGGACAAGAATCTGCTCCAGATAATTTGTTTACACGTTTGGACTGGAACCGGACACTTGGGGGGGGGGGAGGTGGAGGGGAGTTTCACGGAATTCTGGTGATGACAGTTTTTGGGATTTTCACGACGAAACTTGGGAGGCGTATCAGGGACCCGATCAAACTGACTTGTAAATAAAAATTCACTCGATCCGATAGTCGTGGGGGGATCGGAGGGAGGGGGAATCCGGAATATTTAGCCATGCGTAACTTTGAACGGGTGATCGGATTCGAGTGAAATTGAATAACTGAACATAACCACAGGCGTGCCTGTGGTGATCTTTTTCATGTCCGGACCGGATCCGACAACAATTGGGGGGGGGGGATACGTGACCGGATTGGACTGGAGAGATCGGGATGGAACTTTGTGGGAATAACAAACAAGTCCAAACTGAACCGGATTGGCTCCGGCGACTGTGGGGGGAGTTTGAGGGGCGGGTCCGGAATTCCGGTGATCGCGAGTTAAGGTACTTCCAGATGTGCTAGGACGATGAAATTTGGCTGGAATATTAGAAGTTCGACAAGATTGGCTTAGAAATCGCCACTTTTCAAATCCGACCATTCCCCAAAAGTACCAATCATGACCGCAAATTAAGAAAAATACTTTTAAGCAAAATATGCATTTCCATGATCCCCATGAGCTCATGATCATTTTTGCCTCAAGGGTTTTGCTTACAAATGAAGTTCTAGCTCCCTTAAAGTGTGCATCTTAACCGCAAGGTCGAAAAGTACTTTTTATCAAACGATACATCTCAACCCATGATCAGTTGTCCCACAAGGGTTTCGCAAAAAAAATAATTTCTTGCACCCTTAAAGTGCGCAAATTAGTGGGAAAAAAAAATACTTCTGATCATACGTATATATCAATGATCCCTAAGAGCCTGCTATCGTTTTTGCCTCAAGGGTCTTCCTTACAGATGAATTTCTAGTGCCTTTAAAGTGCGCATCATTACAGCCAAGTACAACGATAATATACTTTTTCTCTAGCTCCCTTAAAGTGCGCATCTTAACCGCACAGTCGAAAATTACTTTTGATCAAATAATACATCTCAACCCTTGCAAGTGCCATATGAGCTTACAGCTCTTGTTTAAAGTAAATTTTGGCGTTTGTATAGCCTATGTTTTGTTCTATTTCTCCCAGCGCGAAAAAAATTAACAAAAAGTCAACAATACCTCCTGATGTTTGGCTGCTTAAGCTTTGGTAGCGCTGACACGGTGACAACGCAACTATCGGAGTTGATATCTCCTCAGAATTAACGTCAAAAAAGAGTTACAGCGGCAGGCGCTGCGCCAAAAAATGAAACAGTACGAAATCACAGTCATCAGTATATCATCAAAACAACTATACCAAATACCTGGAGGGTGTGGAAAATACCTCTGGAAAAGTATAACGCATAAAAAAGGCGTCGATAACCGGAATTTTCCTGTTTTGGGTTTTCCGGACTCACTGCGCAATATTCCGTTGCACACTCCAAGAACAATATAAACCCCTGGACGGGCTAAGGAAGGTATCAGTATTCACATACTAGAGCAACAATGAAGTACTCTCTATTTCTTTTGGTTGTACTTAGCGTACTAGCTCTTGGTAAGTTACATTTTTCTTAATTTAGTCCTACAAACTAACTTTAGTATGTTCGATCATACCGAACTTTTAAACAATTCTTCGTCAATAAACAATTCAATTCTACTTGTCTGTGGACCCACGGAATGCGTATATCCTTAGTACTCAAAACTTACAACTCATCTTTTTGGATTGCATTCCTTGCTCTTGTAAATTAAATCCCGCGTTTCTGGATCACGCATGGCCAATAGTCAAGCATTGCTTCTCGAATGACCTTACAAGTCATAAAATCAGTTCTACAATATATTTTCTTTGGAATTTAGTAGAGCTGTTACAAAACATGTTTCCAACCATACACACAACTATTTAACTATTACATAACTATTCAACAGAACACAATCGTGAAGCTCAGATTCGTTCGACGGATAGATAAATAGTAGACAATTTATTCAGGAGTGCAATGTTTTTATTGGGGATTTAGAGACAGCAATAGACCTTTTCAACCTTGAAGGACCCGTCTTACCTAATTTACTTTTCACTCCAGCCGCTACTCGTTCCATCCATTCTCTTTTCCAAGATTTCTGACTTTTTTGTCATTCGTACCCACCTTAACGGCACTACGCTGATTTTCACATTTTCCGTGTTTGGCTCTTTTTTGAGACCGACCAGGCCCCCGCTTATTGTTTCCGACAAGCTCGTTGCTCAGAAATACCGGTTAGCCTATACAAGTTTGTCCGTGTTTCTCATTAAAACCAAGGCAGCCGAGATCTTTGATAATCCGAATAGAGTTTGAAAGGAGTCACGTAGGCTATTTTAGAATATTGGAATTTAAATTGTATCTACTCCGACTTATATTCTGAAGAACGGGTACTAAACGAACTCACATCAAGGGGCCATAAAGGATCCCTACCAGAGACCCTAGGTCCGACCAAGAAGGCTGAGGCACCATGTGGCCATTTACAAATCGGCAGACAACATTAACACTTTTAATCAGATCCATTTCTCATCTATACCCCCCCCCCCCAACAATTAATCCCGCACAACAATGACACAAGCAGTGCCCGTATTGAGTACCGTATTTACGTATGATACCCTGATTTTTACTACATAGAGATATTGAGACTGCTAATGTTCTTCCAACGGACTGCTGCTTAGCTTATATGTTCTAGAAATTAAACCCCAATTCCTGCCCCTCTTAACTGTTTATTTACAATCCGCCCTGTTACAGTGGTTGCCTTCCCACAAGATGCCGCTGAAGCTAACAAAGAGGCGGTCGAGGGAGCACCAGTAGACGGAGCTGAGGGTGAAATAGAAGAAGGAGACGAAAAAAGTAAGTACACATTTGACAATGGGTCCTCCACTTGCAATAGTAAGGGCGTCGTAACCGTGCTCGTCCAGACCCGGCGTGCTCTCATTGGCTGAAAATCACCAAAATGTCCGCTTACGAAACGTTACGATGGCTTCCGACAGCTTACTATTGCCAGTGAAGGACCCACTTAACAAGTTACAAAAATACGTTTCGGATGGCATTCATGCGTTAACTAAAAGTCTACATTGCGCCAACGAGCCATGATCTTAGTCCCGAAATGTCCATCAGAATACACAGTTTCTTCCCTTTTCTGGCAACAAATATTTTATCCATTCGCTCTGGAAAATCATCTGTCACTCTCTTTGAACCCCAACATGAGACAGCTATCCAACTATGGTTGCTCTTTGGGGTTGTAAATCGTTATTGCATTAACCGTTGAGTTTCTTAAGTGAATCCGTTTTTATAATATTCGTACCCAAATAACTTGTCTTGTAATGTTTCCTAACGCTTATTTAAAGCACAACACACGTTTACATTATCTTGACATTATTTATGTGCTCAATGTACTCAATTTAGAATTCAGGCGAGAAATAGGAGATTTAGTTACTACGGAGAGCTACTTTGTACAGTACCATTTCGCAATGTTTGTTGGCCTGATACGATGCAACTTCTGAAACCTATGTAGCACAAAATCCGCTCCTTCTCTATTTTCTTGTGATATTTCTCCTGTCTGACAAGCCTATAGAGAGAACCGATAAGAAGTCCCTGGCTAGATGGAGAACACGCTAATTATCGAGAAATAAAATAATTAATTGAACGTAGTAAGCCTTCCTTACAAATGAAGCTATACGGTAATAAAGTTTCATCAGAAATTCATTCGCTGGACAATTTAACTACCAACCATTAGGAACCGGCTCATTCGCGAGTTACTTCGATTGTTTATGTCGATCCCCACTACACATCTTGACAGTCGAAGAATAGGCTAGAATGTGTCCTCTTTTTCAAGTTTTGATTCCTTTCCCAACAATCACGGTCTAAATTTTCTTGAAATTCTAGGATTCGGATACCGACCATTCAGAAGGCCACACAGACCACACTTTGGCGGCGGCGGATTTGGCGGCGGCGGATTTGGAGGCGGATACGGCGGAATTTACGGTTAAATCGATTTTTTTTTCTTTTTTGCTTTTTCGCGAACAATAAAACACACGAAACGTCATTTTGAGCTGACCTTACTCCGAGAAACATCCGGCTCTCCGGACAGAGCACTTGTTTGGCTGAACAAACAAAAAACCTCTGCCATTTTTTGGCTTTTGATGACTGAGTCAAAACCTCAATTCTCTGTTAGCCTGTTTCGTCTTTTGGATTTTTTACGTTCTGCAAAAAAACGCACCGCGAAGTTTCCACATTTTGTCCAGCAAAGCGAAATTAGCAATTCAAAGAAATTCGTCGCCAGTGCGCACTTTAGGTCTGTAAGTCCCACTTTAATCCTGCAGCGAGCAGAAGGAACTCGAAGTGCATTGATTATCCCGCTTTACCTGTTCATACCCAATCAACACCATAGGTTAGTCCCCCCCCCCCCGAAGTTAGAGACTGACAGTATTCTAGAAAGGGTGTCACACTGTGAACGGTCTCAAGTTAAGCTGTGAAAATGATATCAAAGGCCTCGGTAGGGATCCCTAACGACAGGTTTTCATAGGTACAGTTTCTAGTCAAAATGAACAGCTTCCGACAATAGGACAACTAGCTTTCTCAAATTTCCAATTTTCGTGGGTGGTATGAAAAACGATCCGAAGCAAACATATAAACTGTATATATTCTTCAGACTCGTAAACCAACCATCGAAATGTCTAGATCCTAAACTTCTAAAGAATTAAGACTAGCTGATTTCTTTGTTTCACTGGGTTCTATCCTAAATGTCAGCATGAGCTAAAAAAAAAAGAACGTTAATTTCCGTAATCGTTCCAGTAAGAGAGGTAAGCAAGGATTATGAGCACCACTTACCCAACAACTTCTGGAAAACCAGCGGCTTATCCTTCCACATCACTCCTAGGTAATAGGCTGGAATCCCAGTTGCCGTTATGAGAAGGCCAATCCCCACCTCCACAGGACGGACGTACAAGGGTAGAACAACAAGGAAAGTACAGATGATCAGGAAGATGATGGGGATGATCAAAGGCACCTGTAATGTAGTATGATATTATAAGGATGAAAATTTCAGCTAGTGAGCATAGCTCGCAAACAGGGCAGTATCCAGGGGGGTTAGGGGGTCCCCCCCCCGAAACATACAAAAACAATAGTTTTTTTTATAGGCTTTAACCTCTGATACAAAAAACAATCGTTTTGTATAGGCTTTTACCTCTGATCTGTCTTTTTTTACTTTTTGGTCCGACCCGCGGGCACCCCCCCCGAAATAAATTCCGGGATACGGACCTGCTCGCAAATCACTACTATATTCAGATAGAAGACTGTCATGGGTACAGCGATTCCGCCTGAAGGTAAATTCACCTTAACAGTTGGGATGTGAAGTTACGGAAACATGGTATAGGCTACAACTGGAATTTCGTGAGAAAAAAAGAAGCAATGGCAAATGGCCATGGCAAATTTATAAATATATACACAAATTCTCAAAGCTAAATAGAAATACGACTTTCTACGGGCACCTTTCCACGGAGGCTGAGCTCATTTCAGGAACCTCGCGAACTATTTCAAGTTGACGAAACAACTCCAACCAATGACGCTATACACCATAACTATTCATTCGGCAACGTTCCATTTCCTCCGAACGTTTGTAGTCAAGGTTCAGTCAAGCTTTCACACTTACACATAAAATGTTTCAGTTCTCATTCATACTACCGTACATCGGAAACATCGTACTTCCATGCCTTCAGTACAAAAACACCAATTCTTCTGCGAACACTTCGAAAAAAAATATATGTTTCTGTTATGTGTTTCTTGCATATAGCCAGACGCTATCAGCCAGAAAGTGCAATTTATTTTGTTCACTTCAGAAACAAAATTACAAAAGGACGAGCTTTATGACCTTGTTTCTATTTCCACGCCTCTTGATAATCTGCTCATTTGACTTTTTTTTACAATAAATAATAAAATAATCCCATAATTTTTATGCGTAATCGTGAATCTAACACTTTACAATATTATTATATAATAACAATAATTTTAATCTCAGCCACGTACAATATAGAAACATAACAACAACAAAAAACATAACGATAAACACAGATTCAAGCAAATACCCCTAAGGAGGGCGCTCCTCACAGGAAGGCAGTAGAATAGGGGGTCAGCGAGCTGCATTCCGGGTTGGCATATTATCCGAACAGAAAAGTCGCTTGTGCAGAGAAGGGTTGAAGAATACTCGGCTCTATATATTTCACGAACTTTAAGCCGCAATTTCTTCGTAAATAAGAGATTTCTGAAAGGAGGCGGAAATGTCAAATTATCGACTTTTGCTTCTTTTCACTGAACAATTTTGAGGCTGGATTCCGGGCGAACTACTTTTCCGGCGAGAAAATGGTTTTAATATTCACGTTCTACCCCTACACCGAACATCTAATCAACTTCAAATAAAACTTTTACTTTTAACAAACTATCCGGTTTTGGCCGGATTCCGGGCGAACTACTTGTCCGGCGAGAAAATGGTTTCCATATTCGTGTTCAGCATGCCTTCTTACCCATAAATCGAAATTTGGTCAACTTCACATAAACTTTTACTTTTAACAAGCTTTCCGGTTTTAGCCGGATTCTGGGCGAACTACTTTTCCGACGAGAAAATGGTTTTCATATTCGTGCTCAGCATGTCTTCTTGACCCATAATCGACTATCACATTAGCTGTTTAAAAATATTTTGCTTGCCCCTTAATTTGAACCCACTTCCCCACCCCTAAATGTAGGGCTACAGAGCCCATCTACGAACTCGACCTTACTCTTCACCCAAAGAATCCTCATACCAAGTTTTACCAAAATATCTCATTCCCTTCGAGAGAAGGGAGTCGTGCTCACAGACGGACGGACAGACGGACAACTTTTGCGATGTCCTAGGTATCCCTGCTCCACTTACGTTTTGGGATCCCAAAAATGATGGCTTCCTGTAAGGCACATCCCCACTTTTGTTCGTTAAAATGCAAGATTCAACATCAAGTTCAAGCTCCCAACCATTCCTCTCACATGACATACTGCCTCAGGGTGAGTGGTAGCTTGAAGTGCCCAGCTTAAAGAACAGAAAAGCAGCCTAAACGGACATACAGATTAGACGCATTGACGGTCCGGTTATTTCAGAGATGTTTTACAAAGTATTTCAAGTAAAACGAATTAGACCGCGATGTTAGAAAATACCTACAATTTTTCGGTCTTTTTTTCGATCAATTTTTCGGTCTCTTTCCCATTTCGGCCGGAAACATTCAAAGAAATAATCTCAACCCATGTTCCTAGCCCTCCTACCTCGAAAAATTGAGGGGAAAGGGTAGACTTTGTGTCCATCCATAGAATCTACAAGGTTCAGGTTCAAGTTCATTTATTCTTTTCAATATTTCTTCACACATAATTTAACAATACTCCCGGCAGAGGGCAAAGCACGAATGACACGGGAGTGATGAATGAAAAACAATTACCTTCTTCAAAATACAAGACAAAACAGTAGTACTCACCAGTTCAAACTCAAATATCAATAAAAATAATCATGGATAATAATAATTATTTAATAAATACAACGTCTGCGATCGAAGATCCCACGGAAGGGACGAGAGATAAAAGCCAGGGGCCCAGACTACTGAATTGTAAAATCATTCAGCTGCGCTGGCAGTGGGATCTTGGCTCGGCCATGGAAGAGAAATGAAAATTTATGGGGAAACAGAGAAAACAACCAATAAACATGCTTGGCAGTCGAAAAAAGAAATGCAAGGAGCGACTACAATCAAATGAATTATGGATCTTGAAAAGAGGGATAAAAAATCGAACCGGTCGATTCGGACGACAGACGTTCTTGACGGGTTATGAGCGAGGATAAAGCAAAGAGTCTAGTTATATGCAGGTTTCTCATATACTGTTTTTCAAATAACATCTAGTCTCTCATAGGCTCCGCTACTGCCAATTCCTCACAGTCATGAATGTCGGAATATAACAGAACATAACAGAAAAATTCTTATTCAGTCAAAAGTGGATACACAGAATTTTACATACCACACAATCAATAACAACTACCCCCTACTGAAATTTCTCCTCTCGTAGTCTCCCACCATTTTTATAACTTAACTTAGTCGACGTCAATATACCAGGGACTGAAGAGCTCCTCGTACCGAAACTAAGCTGGTAAAGGGGCAAGTGCGTGAAAGGTAACTCCGCATGGTACAAGCAGGTCAAGCCTACACAAAGCAAGTACTCGGCTTTAGAAAATTCTGCAACTGACAAGCCGATCAACTTCAGAGGCAGTTGATGTGTATTACCACAGTTACCAATGTTCAATACCCAGCACGGGGAAAGTAGTACGAAAGAAGCTTCACGACGACTAAAGAAAACCGGTGTGCCTTGGTACTCGTACTGACACGAATGGAATCTGAATTCTGAAAAGTCGCTTAAAAGCGAGGTTTGAAGAACGACTGTAAACGAGGAAAAGCTTTTAGACATACTTGGAAAGAGACAATATACAGAGCTGTGTTTCGTTTAAAGCACCCCTCGTACTGTTTAATGTTTATGTCCCAGCATTTTTTACTAGTTGAGTACTAAAAACCAGACTCAGCTCTTAACAAATTACCCACGGCCCTGATTGTTTCAAGCATTGGACCAGCCCCGTTAACTTCTAGCAACAAGACCAAAGGTTCCGATGGGATCCCAAAAATTCAATATCTGGTCCAGACAGTAAGGTTTTTTCTTCGCCAGGCCAAACAGCTAATCATTAAGAAAACCAAGTTCAGATATGGATTCAGCATGTATATTTACCCCTATAAGCCGATCGAAACGATCCTACCCTACTTCTGTGAATTTTGCGGTTCTGGCGAAACTAAAGAACTACTTGTCCGGCGAAAAACTAAAGCTCAAAAACGAATTCAGCGTATCTCCTTACCCCTACATCCAACATCCAACTTCAAAGAAAAATTTAACTTCTAACAAATTTTCCGGTTTTAGCCGGATTCCTGAAGAACTACGTGTCCGGCTAAAAAATGATTGTCATACGGATTCAGCATCTTTTCTCACCCCTAGATCTATCATCTAATCAACTTCAAATAAAACTTTTACCCTTAACAAATTTTCCGGTTTTGGCCGGATTCCGGGCAAACTAATTGTCTGGCGAGAAAACAGTTTTCGTATTATTGTTCAGCATACCTTCCCTACATCGAACATCTAATCAACTTCAGACAAAAATTTTACTTTTAAAACAAACTTTCCGGTTTTGGCCGGATTCCGGGCGAACTACATGTCCGGCGAGAAAATGGTTTTCACATTCGTGTTCAACATGCCTTCTTACCCCTACATCCAACAACTAATCGACTTCAAATAAAACTTTTACTTTTAACAGACTTTCCGGTTTTGGCTGGATTCCGGGTGAACTACTTGTCCGGCGAGAAAATGGTTTTCATATTCGTGTTCAGCATGCCTTCTTACCCCATAATCGACAATCACATTAGCTGTTTAAAAATATTTTGCTTGTCCCTTAATTTGAACCCCCTCTCCCACCCCGAAATGTAGGGCTACACGGCCCATCTACGAACTCGACCTTACTCTTGACACAAAGAATGCTCACACCAAGTTTCATCAAAATATCTCATTCCCTTCGAGAGTTATCGTGCTTACAGACGGACAGACGGACGGACGGACAGACGGACGGACAGACGGACGGACGGACAGACGGACGGACAACTTCTGCGATGTCATAGGTATCCCTCCACTTACGTTTTGGGATCCCAAAAACAGGGGGAAATTTACATTTACAACTGTTTTTTCCGACGACGGAGCTTCTCGTAAACAATGGTCGGGAGCATGATACTTATCGAAAATACAGAAACAAGGCAGGTGTAAAACTCAGTGAGTTGTCGTTAGAGGCGTTACAACGTAAAGGGTGTACAGTGTACACTGTAAAAAGTTTCTCCGGGTTAGGGTTAAAGTTAACTGCAGTATTTGCTACTGGGATTAACCTTATCTCTGCTGAGCCAAAATTAATCCGAACTAGAGAGAAGATTACTCCCAGTAGCAAATACTGTAAGATTTTTTTTTTCAGTGTAGAATGTAGAATAAGCAATTACGGAAGTAGATTGCATTGGCAGTGTACGATGGGTCGTTTAAATGATATTTTTTTTAATAACCATGGCTTTAAAACGGAACCATTCGGAAGGCCGGGAAATTCTAATATCGCAAGGCTTCTTACTACTTCTGTAGAGAGTAATGCCGCCGGACAAAGCTGTCAGGTACGAACTTGAATCCTTCTGTATTGCAACAGGGTTGTCCGCAGCACTTGTTGAACCGGGAGTGTGCCAAAACAAACTTTTATAGCTGCATGCATGAACTGCATATTTAATCAAATCAATCGAGCCCTGATCATGCAATGATCCGGATAGGGGGGAACGAAATATTAATTTGCAAACCTACACGTACACTTACACACTTTGGTAAAATTGGGCCAAGCTCAGTGCTGGTTCATCCCGGCGGGGGGTCAGACAGACTGCGAAGCCATCTCAGCAATTTTCAGTTGACGAGTCCGGATAGGAGCAATTCTGCACACGGCAGAATATTTGGGTATTGGCAATCCCATGAACTTCAGAGGCGCGGTTGTTATGTACAGAAAATCCCATCTAACCATAGAAGACCTGCTGCATATAAGCACACTGAAAGCTGTAAAGCCATCCGTACATGAGGATTCAAGTTCGTGTTCCTGACAGCAACGTCCAAGGAAGTCGGTTCTACCGATGTAGTAAGAAGCTGTCTGGCTTGCTGTCGCTTAGTCACCACATGAAGAACCGCTCCCGGTATGTCTCTTTCGCTGAGGCAGTCCAAATTCCGTTTCTCAAAGAACAAATAATCACAAGAACCTCTATAATGAATGAATCCCCGATACCCTGCACGATGCAAACCAGCGGAGGGTACGAGCCACCCGGAACATCACAATTCATTACCTCTACAAACAGCTACTTCGCAGAAGAGCCCCAGAGACGAATTTGTCATAAAATACTATTGGCTTTCTATCATTATGACGTCACATATGACGCGCTGCAGAGCGGGTCCTCCACGCCTGCTACAGTTCTTCCTTTGATATGCAGGCGAAGAGGGAAGCAAACGGGTATAAACTCAAAGCTCAGCAAGTACCTCTGGCTCCGCTCAATTTTGTCGACATATCTATAGTCGCTGCATGGGACCAAAGACGGAGGTTTTACTGGATTATTTGTTCTTGGTTTCTTTCCCGATTTGCACCTTCTCGTACGTTGTCGTTGACAACCACTGCAAGATTGAGATACCGTGGGATCAGAATGCCAGATACCACGGTAACTGGCCAGATACTTGGTAACTGCAAAACGACTTTTGACCGTGGTATCACGGTATCTGCAAAAACGGAACTAAAAGTCTAAAATGTATATTAAAGAAGGTAGAGCAGACAACTGGTGTCTTAAAGAGTAGATCGTTATACAGGATAATAATCTCGAAGCTGAAGGACCTCAAAGGCAAAACTCAGCCAAATCGGAAACATTCAAAGCTCTGGGGAAATATGGACCGAGAAATTAGGGTAATACACCAAATATTGCTTTTCCTTTAAGGAGAGCCGAAGTTCTCTGCAAATATTTGACTGAACTTCTAGATCTGTTCTTGGATGATCTCTGATGTGCGGAAGTACAAACTCAAATTTCCACCCGAGTGGAAAGAACAAAAGCTCGGGTTATATAAGTTAAAATCCGGAACTTTTCTAGTGGTAGTTGGCGACAACAGCTGGATCTGGGACCAATTGAACTGTCAAACCCCGGCAGATGTATTCCAAGTTCCAACTTCCTAAAGCCAATTTTCAGACGAATTAATGTCACGAGAGGCGAAAATTTGTGTGTAGGCTATTGATTCATATTTCGAGCTCACTGTGAGTTGTCCATCCCTCAGATTAGTATGTGGGAATGTCAATCCGCTATTTTAAGCGGTTTAAAGTACACTGGGTTGACGCATAAAACTCATCACCAAAACAGGATTTAATATAATAGCTAATTAAAAGAAAACTGCGGAAAGCAAACCGCAATATCAATAATAAATGATAAAAAAACGTAACATCAGAATCAGAAACCCTAGCTTTGGTGAACAGTTTCAGGCATCAATTCTGAGTTGGCATACCCGACAGAATCGTCCGCCTCATACAAGCATACTACCAGCATACTAGGGCTCGAATCCAGGTCGGCGGAGATCTCTCATCACTTTTTGATATTGACTATGGCGTAAGTCAGGGCTGCGTACTATCGCCCACGCTCTTCAACTTTGTAATCGACTGGATTATGAGAAGGGCTATGCAGAACCATGCGGGCATCGAAGTCAGCCCCGAGTTCTCCGTGACTGACCTCGATTACGCTGATGACATCGGCCTGCTGTCAGACTCAGCAGCCCAGGCCCAAAGGATGCTGGATGATGTATCAAAGGAGGCGGAACCATTGGGGCTCAGAATCAGCTCTGAAAAAACAAAGTACATCTCCAACGAACCGTCGGATGTGGGCATCAATCTGACCCAGTGTCCCATAGAGAAGGTTGACACGTTCAAATACCTTGGCTCACTCATCAACGTGACAGGAAGCAGCAGCGAGGAAATCCTGGCCCGAATATCAACTACTAACGGCGTTTTCGCTCAGCTAAAAAAGGGTCTTTGAAATCGTAGAGGCATCAGTCGAAACACAAAGGTTAGAGTTACGAAGCCATGGTCAGATCTACCCTTCTTTACGGGTCGGAAACATGGCCAATAAAAGCTGCCGAGGCCCAATCCCTTAATGTGTTCGACCATGGATGCCTCCGAAAAATCTTGGGAGTGACACTCCGAGACCGTCTCAGTAACAACGAAATAAGGAGACGGTCCTCCCAAAAATACGATGCAGCCAGATTCCACCCTGGCGAAGAAAGCTCTACTGGCCACCCCAATGCCCGGTTGGAAGAAACTTCGGGAAGGTCAACGTAAAACGTGGCTGAGCACCCTCAAGGAAGACCTCGAGCCCATCGGAGGCTTTCGCCGCCATGGGAGGAGATGGGATCCCTACTGGCTTTAAATCTCGATGCCATTCACAGAAGACCGAGATTCATGGCACACCTTGGTCCGTCAGCTGCTGTCGCCAGGGAGAGCTGCACAGCTTGCGTCCTGACACAAGTACAAGTAATTAAGTAAGTACAAGTCTGAGTTAAGTTTCCAATCGGAACTGATCCACTAGGTTGGAAGTTGGAACCTCCCGAATTACAACAAGGCCCACGATATGATGTCCGTTATCAGATCGCCTCATCCGGCAGCAGCGTCGTCCAATCCGGAACAACGCCCTGTAACATATGCAGCCCGTCGAATTGTGCGCGGAGTTAACTGGAAGTAGCGGATAGAACCAGGATGGAAGCCTATTAGAGAAGTGCACCGTTGTCCGTAAGGTTTGAACATCAGCCTTTTTCTTTTCTTTTTTAATAGCCTTAACTCAAACAACTTATTATGGACCTCTAGACCCAGGGTCGTATCCAGGGGGGGGGGGGAGGGTTAGGGGGTTCACCCCTCCCCAAACATGCATAAATACTCGTTTTTTATAGGCTTTAAGCTGTGCTCTATGTCTTTTTTGTACTTTTTGGTCCACCCCCGGGCAACCCCCCAAATAAAATCCTGCATACGGACCCGCTTAGACCCCTTGGACTTTCACCCGTTTACTGTGATAAACATCAACTTTTGGCGTGTCAAAGAAGGACACTACGGTCTCCTAAGGACGTCCTAAGTGTGTGTTTTAGGATTTTATGGTACTTACAGACTTCAGCTCAAGTACAATATCAACGATCGCTTTCCGTCTATGTCGGTGGCCCGCCCATCGATCACTAGTTAGGGTACTTTCCGACGGGCTAGGAGGATTAACCTTGACAGGTTTATAAGGACCCATTCAAATTCAGTTCACAATGCCATTTCGAAAACCACTTGTGTGTGTATGGGAGGGGGGGGGGGGGTCTTAAATCTTGTGGCATGCACAACTATACCGTTTAGTCAAAAACTGCACCGGACAAAATTTTCCAAGTAACGTACTATGTATTGTACTGTACCTCTCACAACAAAAGCTACGAGTCTGACACTTTATTAGTGCTTTTTTCTTCTTTTCTCATTTGTACTCCATTAGTTTGGTGTCATGATGGATAAATAGTTTATACTTTTGTTAAAACGCACTAATCGACACGTACCCAGGGGCGTCATTTAAGAGGGGGGGAGGGGGGGGGGATCCAGACACTGAAATGTAAAAGCTTCCAATTTAACTCAATTCCGTTTAGTTTTTAATTAATATCGATTATTTCCCTGCCCTAGCCAAGCACTCCTTTTGTGCTTTCCTGGCAGGAATGTTAACTGTATATTTTTTTTTTTTGAAAAAAATAGTCTAATGAAAATGAACTGAAAGCTGTTATAGGCCCTACAACAAGAGCTGTAAGCTCATATGGCACTTGCATGGGTTGAGATGTATGGTTTGATCAAAAGTAGGCTACTTTTAAGGTTACCTTTGTGGTTCAGATGTGCACTTTAAGGGAGCTAGAGAAAA
Organism: Branchinecta lindahli; assembly: GCA_023053555.1. Classification (NCBI taxonomy): domain Eukaryota; kingdom Metazoa; phylum Arthropoda; class Branchiopoda; order Anostraca; family Branchinectidae; genus Branchinecta; species Branchinecta lindahli. Next base: position 16,644,141 of record JAKZAO010000003.1, read on the forward strand.
ATTATTTTATTTTTGAACTTGGCTGTAATGATGCGCACTCTAAAGGCGTAGAAATTCATCTGTAAGAAAAACTATTGAGAAAAAAAAATAAAATATATAAGATCATTGTTAAATACCGTTTGGTCAAAAGTATTTTTTTCACACTTTTCGGTTAAAATGCGCACTTTAACGGTGATAGAAATAAATTTTTAAGCAAAACAATTGTGGCAAAAATCATCGTGGGTTGAGATGTATCGTTTGATAAAAAAAATGTACTATTCGACATGGCGGTTCAGATGCGCAATTTAAGGGAGCTAGAACTTCATTTGTAAGCAAAACCCTTGAGGCAAAAATGATAATGGGCTCATGGGGATCATGAAAATGTATATTTTGCTTAAAAGTATTTTTCTGAATTTGCAGTCAAGATTGGTACTTTAAAGAATGGTCGGATTGGGAAAGTGGCGGTTTTTAAGCCAATCTTGCCGAATCTCTAATATTCCAGCCAAGTTTCATCGTCCTAGCACATATGGAAGAACCTTAAATCGCGATCACCGGAATTCCGGCCCCTCCTCAAACTCCCCACAGTCGCCGAAGTCAATCCGGTTCCGTAAGTGATTTATCCAGAGCATCTGTTTGTTATTCCCACAAAGTTCCATCCCGATCTCACCAGTCTAAGCCGGTACGTATTTACCCCCCCCCTAATTGTTGTCGGATCCGGTCCGGACATGACAAAGATCATCAGAGACATGTTCTCTGTTCATCCATCAAATTTCACTCAAATCCGATCAACCGTTCCAAAGTTACGCATGACTCAATATTCCGGATTCCTCCTCCCGCTACTCCCCCCACGACTATCGGATCATATATTTTTATTTATAAGTCAGTTTGATCGGGTCCCTGATACGCCTCCCAAGTTTCGTCGTGAAAATCCCCAAAACCGCCATTACCGGAATTCCGGGAAACTCCCCTTCACCCCCACCCCCTTCCCAGAGTCCGGATCCAGTCCAAACGTATAAACGATTCATTTGGAGCAGATGCTTGTTCTTCCCAGCAAGTTTCACTCCGATCCCTCCATTCTTACCGTTTCTAGAGATTTCCGGTCCCCCCCCCCAACTGCCCATAGCTGTCAAATCCGGTCCGGACTTCAAATGGGACATCAGAGGTATTTCATTTATTCAGTCATTATCGTCCTAGCTCATCTGGAAGTACCCTAACTCGGAAAAGTGTGACAAAAAAAACCGGACCGACCGACGGACCGACAGACGGAATTGCGATCGGTAGCCTATATGGCACTTGAGCCAGAGGCTGCAAGTGCGATAAAAAACTTTCTAATTCACAAAACATACTAAAACGTCCTCATTTTTTCTCACATTCATAAACTTTCTGCTCAACTAATCACTTTTTCATTTCCAAAACAAACTCTAGACCTAGGTAACGTAGACCTTAAGATACCCAGACGTAGCTCATCTCCCTCCCGTTTTGAAAGCTCCTCACCTCACGAGTATAAATTGAGGGAACGCCGCATACGCCCTTGGCCAATGCCGCTGGGTCACTGGGGGACTCTAAAGTCATCATGCCCTGAAGTGACAGGTAGCCTGATAGTCAACGTCGACACTTAATTTTCTTGTAAAGAAAACATTCTAAAAGCGCTAGGGACACCCAAGAAGGTCGAGTCTGGAAACCAAATTAGAGGGATTAGGAAAGAGGAATGTTGACACATCAGACCCCCTTTGGCTGAAAGAGAAAGCCGTCTTGGGAGCCAGCTTTAAGTGTAGGCTATTGATTTTCTCTAAGCATAAAAATCGACAAAGGAGAAAAAGTGTAAGACAGGCGCCCAACAAAAGACATCTATCTTTACAGTAATCAAATAGGCCAGGGGAGATTCGGGCAGGATCTTTGCCGTCATTTGACCATTTTTATGTCACTATAACGGCTGTAATGCGAGGGGTTGGCCACTCCCCAGCACCTGCTATACACCTTTTTCCGGCACCGACCGAAATCGGCGGTGTCGGCACCGGTTACGTCCATAAATTAGGCGATTCTTCTTTCAAATGCTTCTAAACATGCTTGTTCTGTATGTTCTAACACGTGGAAACCGGTGCCGGCACCGGCCGAACACCGCGGAACCGGACAATTGCTGTGTCTACAGTGGGCACCCTCTAGTCGTAATGTATCTCCGTCTGGCGGTCTGTCCAACTTTTGCTACTTCAGGCACTTCCAAATAATCTGGGACAACGAAGCTTGGCATGCATTGAAAGGACCAGACCAAGGGATCTAGGAAATCTTACTTTCGCGAATCCAACCATCCGTTGGGGAGTGGACGGAGGGAGATTCCGGGGTCTTGTGACATGCGTGACTTGCAAGCATGTGATCCGATCGGAGTGAAACCTGACGGTGGTAGGATCATTGTCCTAAATGTCCCATTCGAACCGCATCAGACAACGATGGGGGAGTTGCGAGGTGGAGGGACACGCATAGGGACCAGATAGAATGAAGGATTTTAAAGAAACTTGACAGGTACGATGTTCGTGGGCCCAAGATGTGCTATCCTTGGCCTACCTTGGCGGGGAAGCTGTAGGGGAGTACCGGAAATTTCCCGGAAGTGCTACGATTTGAGTGAAACTTGATGAGTGGTGGGAGTAAGAAACCCTAGATACGACATTTACTTGTCCGACCGCATCAGACAACGGAGCGGGGAGTTGAGGGGGGGGGGTAGGAAATTTTGTGGCACGTGTAGGGACCAGACGGGGGGAGACATTGCGATGATACTTAGATGGTACACAGGTTATGGCCCCTAGATGTATCCAAATATCCAATCCAAACAATTATTTATTTATTTTACATCGTTATTGGTTTCGGCTTATCATTCTATGTTAGAATGAAAGGCCAAAAAATTACACTAAAGCAAAAAAACACAGATTTTGCGTCGAGCAACTTTGGGTATGTTGTTCAGCCTTTTTTCTCAACAGGATGATTTATGTCGCGAATGATTTGGGATAAAGTCCATCCCTTGTTTACCCTACTTCATTTTTTTGTGTACTTGTACATTATGATGGGTAATAAAATTATTAATAATAATAATTTCCCCTCCACATTAGGCTACTTGAATACTTCCACTACTTTGGCCGAAAGCTGCAAGTGCCATACAAATGCAAGAAGAGACTCAAAATATCCATAAGATGAAGTGTTTACAAGATGACATCCAAAACTGAAAGCCCCTCAATTACTAATTTTTCACTGATGATTCATTCATAGTCACAGAAGGAACCTGAGGATACCTGAGTCGCGCAACTGCAGAACAGAGAGACAGGCAATAAAATAAGCAGTTAGAATGCTTCGTAATCAATCAACAGTCTGAATTAAGTTAATTAATGTTTTTGCAATTTTTTCAGTGTACACTATACTTTGGTTGAAGAAAGAACAATCATGTATGACAAAACAGAGAGTAGATCTGGTTTCAAGCAGTAACAGCTTCTTTTTAATGAAGCGGTCTTTGACAGCACAAATAGTCCATAAGATCAAGAATTTATTTCAAGGAAAAAGGGAAAACTCCGAAAACATCAGATCAAGAATTTATTTCAAGGAAAAAGGGAAAACTCAGAAAACCACGTTTGCCGAGTAGGATTAAGTGAGTTCTGGTCCATCCAATCCCGTATCTTTAGAAACCGTTCCCAAGAGACAGAAATAGACCTTCCCAGGTCAACAAAGATAATGGACAGATTCAGACGTTGCCAAACGTTTACTTAAGAATCAATCGTTTAGTCGGCCAGTAGATGTGAGAGGTTTCCAATTTGTGATTGTTCAAAGCAAACAGGAAAACCCATATAATATTTTTTTTTTTTAACAAGACGCACTAGACACAGTTTCGGTTCCAATGTTCTAGCATAGGTGACTCCTTTAGGATTCTCTGGGCTTCTCAGAGAGTGCAAAACCGTCCCGGCTATTTTCAGCCTCGCGCGGTCCCCTTGGTTTTGATGCGAGAGATGGGAAACTTGTCTAACCGTACTTCTGACCAATGAACTACTGTTCGGAAGCAATTAGCGGAAGCCTAGTCTGCTTCAAAAGATCAACACACGCAGAATGCAAAAGGAAATATATAATTATTGGACAAGAGACACAAAAATGGGAAATACTGAGTTTGCTGGTAAGTAGTGGTAAGACATTATATACATACTTATACGGAAATAATTTAAAGTTTAACAGAAAGGGCTGAGATACGACAGTCTAGGTATCGATCGTCTATGAAGGCCAGAAAATGCGTTACTTTGTTACTTCGCTGTTTCCGAATGATCGATTTTTATCAAATGAACTTATTGTTACTGACTTGTCGCACCTCTACGTCGCTGTACTTCTATGCTCAAAATATTTCACTCTCAATCATCAGACGCCCTCATCTCTCGCCTCGATCATGTGCTACGTCATCATAAGCTTCCCACAGTTAATCCACGCTTTGCTGACATTCAAATTCGCCGCGGATGGATGAATTTTCACTTGTTCGCGCAAGCACCGCATATTCTGAACGTCTCTACTAGAGCCCGAGAAGAAAAAATAAAAATCCCTTAAAAAGGTCAAAATAATTCAGTGTATTCAAACTCAGGGTATAACAAGACCAAAGTTTTCGATGGGATCCCAAAATTTCAATATTTGATCCAGACAATTCGGTCTTGTCTTCGCCAGACTAATCATCTGAGAAAACCAAGTTCAGATATACCTCTACAAGCCATATCTGTTTTGACGATACTGATCTGCTTTACTTCTGCCAAATTTCCGGTTTCGGCCGAATTCCAAGCGAACTACTTGTCCAGCCAAAAAAAAAAAGAAAGTTCAGAAACGAATTCAGCGTATCTCCTTATCCCTATAAAGAACATCTAATCAACTTCAAATAAAACTTTAACTTATAAGAAAAATCCAGTTTCAACCGGATTCCGGACGAACTATATGTCCGGGTAAAATATGATTGGCAATACAGATTCTGCGTCTCTTCTTACCCCTAAATCTGTTTTCTAATCAACATCAAATAAAACTTTTGCTATTCACAAATTTTCCGGTTAAGTTGTCCGAGTCTTCTTACCCCTAAATCGAGACATTTAATCAACTTCAAATAAAACTTTTACTTTCAACAAACTTTCTGGTTTTGACCGGATTCCGGGCGAACTACTTGTCCGGCGAGAAAATGGTTTTCACCATCGTGTTTCAGCCCCATAACCGACTATCACATTAGCTGTTTAAAAATATTTTGTTTGCCCCTTAATTTAAACCCCGTCCCCCACCCCTAAATGTAGGGTTACAGAGCCCATCTACGAACTCGACCTAAAGAATCCTCACAGCAAGTTTCATAAAAATATTTCATTCCCTTCGAGAGTTATCGTGCTTACAGACGGACAGACAAGACATAGGTATCCCTCCACTTACACTTTGGGATCCCAAAAATAAGCTGGCTTTTCAGTTAAACTTTAAAAAAAAAGACCCAAGCTGACTGATATTTAGAGCGGAACGTTACGCGTTCACATTATCTTGGCATGCTTTACGACATTTGCATACCAGCGATGCAGTATCGATTAATGGTCCCAAAAACCTGCCATTATCGTACATCAACTTTAATCGCAAAACATCGCGAATATCTCACAATCTAACCGCTTCTACCTTCCCACCGGAGATATCGCCTCTGCAGGCAACTTTCACACCTCATCCCAATAAAGGATGTTTTGCAGAAAGGCTCCGGCGGCTATCATCTCAGGCAAACAAGAGAAAGGCCAAATCATTCTAACAAGCCCTTTGACGTGAGATAGGAGATATTTCTTTAAGGAAAGCCAGCCAACCCTAAGACCTTGCCAAGATCAAAGAAAATGACTAGATACAGAGGAAATGCCGAAAGCTTCACTTCTCTTGCTGATAGGAATGATTCATGGATAATTGCAAAGTCCCTATTACATGTTACAATGAAACTTGCAAGCGATACTTTAAATTATCTAAAGTCGGCGACTCTCCCTCACTTATCATAATTTATTTTTTTAGTCATTTTTGTCCATAAACGGTTCTATTCTGCAAGTCGTTTTCGGATTTAAACTTTTTCGGATAGCAGTTTATGTCGTGATATGCTTAATTCGTTGAGGTAAATTTTACCCACTTTAAGTTGCTCATAATTCATTTTTTACCAACTGTTCTATTATGTTAAATCTAGCATAAATAACCACTCAAGATTCGTGGCCTTCCCAAATAAAGAAAATTTTGGATCATTGTGGCCTATCGGGATCATGGAGTGAAGGACACGGAACAGACCCATCTGACCAGAATGAGGTCTCAAAAACAGTGAAGCAAGTGCTATACGACCAAGAACTACAGCAATGGCAAGTGGATAAAGCTCAGGCAGAGTCGTTGATGTTTTACGCCAAGGCCAAAGAGTGTTGGGGGGAGGAAGTTTATTTTAAGGTGGGTCTTTCTCAGGAGGAGCTTGTTTTAGTTATGAGTATGAGAGCTGATTGTTTGCCATTGGGAAAAAGAAGAAAGTATTTAGGTAAGTTTAGGGCTAAGTCTGGTCCTTACTTTTGCCCTATGTGTGGTTGTGAAAATGAAACTTTACAACATTTTTTGGCGGAATGTGTGGAATTGAGTGATTTGAGGGAAGAGCTGTTTGGGGTAAGAGTGGGTGGGATTGAGTGGATTGTGCAGGTAATGAAACAGCTGAGTTTTGGAACGATTAAGTCGATTGGAAGGTTCCTGAGGTTGGGGATGAGACACAGGGAAAATTGTTTAAGTTTATAAGGTAAAATGAAATATAGTAGGATGTAGAGTAGTGTACAGATTGATTATTTATATCATTTATTTATTTTTTTGTGTTGTATTTTTGCGATGGCCCGTGTTGGCTTTTGGGCAATAAATCTATATCTATATCTATATCTATGTGGCCTTGGTGGTGGTGAATATTAGCTGGTAACGGAATCCTTCAAGCAGACCTCGCACTATCTACTGTTTATGTTCCAATTTCCAAAACTATTTGAATACTGTAAAACTAGGCTCTGGTCTTAACAAATTATCCACGGCTTTGGCTGTTTTATGCTTTTTCCCCGGTCCACTGACTTCTAGCAAAAACTCGGCCAAATTCAGGTAACCGGTTTTACCAAGAACAAATAATCAGATAGAACTTATGTCTTTAGTCGCATGCAGCGACTATGAAAACCCCAACAAAATTGAGCGGACTTGGAGGTGTTTACTCTAGCTTTGAGCTGATGTTGATACCCGTTTACTACTCTTCCGTCTTCACCGTTGATTCTCGCACAAGAAATGTTGAGGGAGGCTAGCAGGAGCCGTACTCCGCGCGCTGATCCGCTCTGGAGCGCGTCCATAGAGCCAATCAGCTTTGACTGCTAGATTTCCTCTTCAGCGATCATCAGCGATATAGCTATTTGTAGAGGTAGCGAAACGTGATGTGGCACGAAGCTAGTAACCTCCGCTCATTTGCTTCGGAAGTTGGCCGTATTTTACTCGACTCTGCATGTTTGTATGACCGAGATAGGGAGACAGCAGTTCTGTCTCGTTATTTGTTCTTGGTTTTATGCATCAATAGCATGATACACAAACACTCGTCGGGAGCATATCGTGGGCATGCCCAATTAGCGAGGTATCGTTAGCGGGCTTAGATGTAACATATGAAATTTGGGCCTACGGGCTTAAGGATTAACGAATGCAATTACGGAAGTTCAATTGGCATTACAGACACGACAGGTCCTTTTAGGGTGCTAGTTTCGAATAAAAACCGACATACTGGCCCAAGCTTCTGTTTGACACAATCCTACCCTCTCTTCCGGGTCAACATGAAAACCAGCCAACATTCCAAGCATAAATATTCTTGTCCTACATAGCAGCAGGGACCCATAAATTTCCTGTAATGACTCGCCATTCAGGGGGCTTGTCATTTCCTATGCTTCTATGTTGCCCGAGCCTCACCTAGTTTCCAAAAATTCCAATTGGGTCGAATCGGCGTTCTTGCTCAGATAGAGCCAATCCCGGGCCTCCTTGGACGTGAGACCAAAGAGACTCCTCCCTCAAGGCAATATTTTATCACCGTGGGTATTTCTCGAACTATCTGACGCTCGGTCAAGAGCGCATCAGAAATCTCTTATTGACAAGCCCTTCTATGTTGCCCGAGCCTCACCTAGTTTCCAAAAATTTCACTTGGGTCGAATCGGCGTTCTTGCTCAGATAGAGCCAATCCCGGGCCTCCTTGGACGTGAGACCAAAGAGACTCCTCCCTCAAGGCAATATTTTATCACCGTGGGTATTTCTCGAACTATCTGACGCTCGGTCAAGAGCGAATCAGAAATCTCTTATTGACAAGCCCCCTGAATGGTGAGTCATTACAGGAAATTTATGGGTCCCTGATAGAAGCCAGTTTCGGGAAGAACATAAATAACAAGTGCACAAGCGCATCGGATCCGGAAAATGTTTCCCAGAGCATGGGGTCGGGTCCTTTACATGCATGCAATGTTTCAAGGTCCTGGCTCATGTGGAGGTGTCCGAACTAGCAAAAGGCACATGGTACAACAGGCAAAGGCTGCAAGTGTCATAACAAGGAACTACTTTTCCGAACTTATGGAGAGTCGTTTTTTTTACTGACCTGGATGTAGCCTACATATTTATTTTTTCAAGCTCTATACTCACTCTTTCTTGCATGGTTTCAAAAGTTTCATTGTCGTTCTCCCAAATCAGCCCATCTCTAAATGTCGAAGCATGGGAAATATGGGAATGTCAACTTTTTAACCCGTCGTCTTCTTATATTACAACCCTAAATTACCTTACTTTTTCTATCTCCTTTGTGCAAAAATCTGGTAACTTGGTATTTCTTTTACGGAAAAAGCAGCAAGCAGTTCGCGATGGCAAAAAAAAACTTAAGACAGATATGGTAAAATCTTGCGAAACGGAAAATATATGACCGACGAGAAAATACATACGCCAATTTTTGGGACCACTCCTTATCTTTCTAGTCTTTACCCCTGCTGAAGAAAAAGGATTTTGTCGCTATTCGAGTTTCATGTACTGGTATTACACCAGCTTTAACTCCAACCAATTTTCAGAGAAGAAGTTAACAAAATCAGATATTCAAGGAAGAATCTTTAATTGTTTTTCCACAAGTTCATTTTCCAGCTTGAGCGGCTTGAGCTTGAAGAGGACCCTTGCCAAGAAGGGCCGAAATATAGCTCCAATAAAATGTAGCTAACTTATCCGTTTTGCATCGTCAAATATGATTCGCAGTCAGCTTGGGCTGAAGGAATATCTATCTATATTGGATTCATCTTCTACAGCCTGAAGAGGACCATTGCCAAAAAGGGCCGAAATATCGCTGACGATTATCCTACCTTGATTTTTTTTTTTTTAAATAGGAGTATTGTCAAGCTGTCGACGACGCTCACCCCCACCCCTTCTCTCCATGACGCTTAAATGAAGGCTTGAATCTTAGGTAAAGGTTAACGAGCTTTCTCGTCTTGGTTACTAAGATACAGAACCTTGTCTTACCTTTATTGGCCTATGCATCTCCGGTCTCTTCCATCGCATATATATGAGTCCAGCAACGGTAAATAGAATGAACATCGATTCGATGAAACTGGCGTAGTCAATAAGAGCGTAGATGTCACTAGTGCAGAGCATCAAAAGAGACAGGAATCCCTAAAAAAAATGGCCGTCTTACCTCGGGGACCAAGAATTTTGATAACTACTCGGATCCCGGCAGCGCATTACTTCCTATGGCCCAAAATTGTAGGCTCAACCGAATTGAGTTCCATTTTCGTTAATTATTATCCTACGGCGCTGATCGAATTTCACTCGAATCTGAGCACTTCCAGTTAATGTCCAGTACCCCCCCCCCCCGAACGATGTCGGATCCAACAGAGATCCCAAATATCATCTAGGGCAGTGGTTCCCAACCTTTTCCGTACCGCGTACCCCTAGTCAAGGTTCAAAAAAGGTTCCGTACCCCTTTTTTTTTACGAATTGTTGTTTTACTATCTGTTACCATGATCAGAACGTCAAAAAGACGATGTTTTAGTATCATCAAATGATGAGGGAGTGGTTCCCCACCGGTGGTACACGTCCTCAAAGGGATACGCGAAGATCCCAAAATCACGTTATTCTATAGCTTTAATACCTCGCGTTCAGTCGAGTCCCCATCGAACGCGATTTCAGATTTACATGCCTTATTACAGAGGTTCCCAACATTTTCCGTACCGCGTACGGCGTACTCCTAATCAAGGTTCAAAAAGGTACACCTTTTTGAGGTACGCAAAAAGGTTCCGTAGCTCTTTTTTGACGAATTGTTGTTTAATATCTTTTACCATGATCTGAACGTTAAAAAGACGATATTTTATTATCATTAAATGATAATGCATGTAAATCTGAAATTGCGTTCGATGGAGTATCTGATTTTGGGGATAATACTGAAACTGAGTTAGGGGACTCAAAAACGATTGAAGCGAGATATTAAAGCTATAGAATAACGTGATTTTGGGACCTTCGAGTACCCCTTGTGAGGGTCTCGCGTACCCCTTTGGGTACGCGTACCACCGATTGGGAACCACTGATCTAGGGCATATGACCTTTCCACATTCCGAGTTTCATTGCACTCGCTTGACCCCTGGGGGAGCCAAAAACTTTCCGCCCCCTCTCACTCACAAATCGAAAATTTAAGGTTGTTAGAAACTTAATCTGCTTTATTCCGAGGTTGACAGTTGCAAAATGTATCGAAATGTCACAAAATCAAACAAAAATAAGCGATTAGTCCGTTTAATTTCCACGTAGTCTACAATGAGCCAGCTTAGTTGATGAAACTAAATATAGATAATTATTATAAAATAATATTTGATTATAATAATTTAAAAAAAATTAATTAATAATCCCTGCTGTTCTCTCAAAGTGGGTACATTCTTGATACCAGGCAGCAAGGACGTACCCATTAAGAAAACAACAGGAATTACTACGCAATGATTCCTTTATTTTTTGTTATTTAATTGTTAGTGATTAATTATGGTCTTTGTCACCAGCATAAAAGTACTGAATTGAATTGAATAAGTAGTGAACTGAAATCAAAGTGCTCTTCAGGCGGGATTTGAACCCAAGACCTCCGGCTTACCGAAACACTGCTCTACCGCTGAGCTACATAGGGGCTTGTGAAAACAGTTCACAAAACACTACAATAGTCAGACAGACGCGGGCTACAGGAACAGTAATCCTGCCGAAGGCAATCTGATTAAGCAGCTCATATCCCATATCACGGGGGGGGGGGGGGGTAATGTAAGAGTAGTAATTTGATTACTACTCTTTTAAACCCAATGCTGGGAAAGCTACCAATCATAAACCCTACTTCCTCGCCCATCACACTTTTCGTACGAGGTTAGATAATTTTATTGATCTTTTTGACATAATTCCCCAGATCCCCCTGAGATTTTTGCCCATTCAATTTGAGTCAAACAATAGAGAAAATATTCCTGAAAAGCCTCTGATTACGCTTCAAAAGGCTATAAAAAGCTCATGGAGGTGCAGAGCGAGATAGGAGTCTGAAGATTGACTTTCTAACTCTAGGCTGGGCGGGGGGGGGGGGGGGGATTTTCTGGTGAAGGGACTCGGATCAATGGTTCGGTTCGGATCATAAAATATGAATGAATACGAGAGGATTCGATTCGGATCGTAAAAGATGAATGGATTCGACAGTATTGGAAAAATCATGAAACTTGAATTGTTTATTCCTTATCACAAACTTTTCACGGACAAAAACTAATGAAACTTATACTGACGAAGCTGGACCAAAAAGTTAAGCTAATGCCCTGACCTACACCACTTTTTTTTTACCGACAGTACAATTAGATGGCAAATGGTGCCCTTGAGATGAAAACAGTGGACGTAGTGAACTGAAAGACAAAAACGAGGAGCAGGATCGAGTAGGATCTGAACCCGCACTTTCTTCGGCTTTTGCGTTTTTTTTCTAGAGCTCAAATTTTCTAAGAAAAAATCTCTATTAAGATTATGGAAGTAACTGTGCAAAACTGGACAAAAGAAATAACGTTACGAGAAACGATCTGAAAACAATGCTGGTTTAAGAAGCAGGTGGATGAATTGGCAGGATACGGCAAAAAACGGTCACCAGTGTTACATTCGTACCGGCGCACGGTTCACAGGAGGGGGGGGGGCTCATCCGGGAACAATCCCAATACCAGAACTCTAATAGACTTCGGAATTAACTATCGTTCTATCTAGTTTCCGGTTGTCTCCGGATTCCGGGCGAACTATTTGCTCGGTCAGAAAATGAAGTTCAGACATGGATTCGCCGTACAATTTTACCCTTATATGGAGTATCTGATCGAATTTTAGAATAATTATACTTCTACTTCTAAAAATGATTTAAATCTTTAACAAGATTCATAAGGGCAAGTGCCATACAGCGATCGCATATTTCTGTCCGTCCGTCGGTTTGTCTGTCGGTCGGTCCGGGTTTTGCTAGTTCGGTGACTTCCACATAAGCTAGGACGACGAAACTTGACAGGCGTATCACCGACTCCAAATGATAAGTTGGAAATAGTAACTTCCCCAATCCAAGCATCTTGAGGTATATATAACTTTTGAATGGGTGATAGTATCTTAATGAAACTTGACATCTGGAAAGACCGTGTCTCAGACGATCCACTTCAAATCCGGACCGGATCCGGTGACTTTGGGGGGGTTGGAGGGGGGATCGCAAATCCTGGGAGACGTTCGGAGTGGAGGGATCGGAATGAAACTTGGTGGGAAGAGCAGGCACAAGTCCTAGATACATCAGTGACATAATTGGACCGGATCCGGGCACTGTGGGGGGAGTTGCGGGGGCGGGTCCGGAATTCTGGTGATCCCGTGCGTTTGGTATAAATAATGGTATTTTCAAAAACGATTTTCTTGAGCCTTGAGTTGTGCTTTAGCAATACAGAAGTTAGGTCCCCTCTGAGGAATTTGAATAGGATACTGAGTTATAGAAGAGCGAGTGTAATTATTTTATCAGCTCCGATTGGTTCAATTTATTTCAAGTTATGAACTTAGAAACTTAAACTATGCCGTAATCCCTTGGCCATTAGTAAGACCGATAAGAATCCTTGGAGACCGACTTATAACCTTGCTAACATGACGAAGGAGAGCTAGCCTTATGAGAGCTGGGGTCTAGCCCCAGGTCTGGCTAACAATCCCTAGCAGGGATTGCCTTCATTTACATACAATCAGCAATCGGGAGATCGCTTCCGAACATCATCGTTCGGCCTAGCTTCTTTCATCCACCTTTTCCTTTGTGTTTAAATCCTTGATTGGTTATCCATGAGTTACACATATGGCTTTTCTCATCAAATGGATATTTGGCACTGAACCCTTATCAAACGGATATTTGGCGTCGATTTCAACACTGAACCCACCCACTAAATGACAGGCATTCCTCAGAGCATCTACCTTTGTCCCCCTTTCATTTTTTCCTCACTTAATCGCCTTCGCTCTACTGGACTTCTTCGAGCAATTATCGATCATACCAAAATCCCTCTTGTGGAAACTTTCAGTTGTATAATATCCGGGAAAACTCCCCCTGGAACAGTTCCGGAGAAAACCATGGACGACTGAGCAGCCCCCCCCCCCCTCACTCTCGGTGGCCAGGCAATTTCTTTTACAAGATGACTGGTGAAAGAGCGAGAAATTTGAGAATTTGTATGCAGTTGGACGAACTGATATTAAACGTAACTTCCGACATCGAGACTGATATTGGAAAATAACTTTTCTCGAACAGGTGTGTAATGTATATCTTCCTATGACCCACGGTCAGTTATATTACGATAAACTTCACAATGAAAACGCCACGGAAAATCCAGCCAATCACATTTCAGAATTAGTCATAACAACCTGCTGGAGAGGTTGCTATTTGTCATATCAACCTCCCCGGAGGTTGTTATGACTAATTCTGAAACGTGATTGGCTGGATTATTTTCAGCCCCGAAAAGCGGAAATTCTGTTCGAAAAAGTTATAATAGTTAACATACCTCCATCTCGACTGATATCGGAATCACAAGCTCGACGGCCATTTCAAAATATCAACCTCGCCTTCGGCTCGGCTGATATTTTCCATAACCTGCCTCGCCTTCGGCTCGGACAGGTTATTTTCAATGTCCATCTCGCTGTTATTTTCCGATATCAGCCTCGATGTCTGAAGTTAACCTTTAATAGCAGCGAAACGGCCATTTAAATAACCTATCCGATCCGAAGCGAGATTGATAGGCTACTTTTAAATGGCCGTTGACGGTGTTATTCCGATATCAACCGAGATGGAGGTATGTCAATATAACTTTTCAAAATGGGTATTTACTTGGAATTCTATCTGATGCCTCATTCCATTTTGAGACTGAACTGATTGAACATATATGTGTCAAAAGCAATCAGAGTAAAAGAAAGAACATGGGTTTATTTGCTAGTACTAAGTGCCATTTAGCGGTGGAATTTTGTATTATATCGGACTGTATACTCTTAGTCGCGTTTAGCGGAAGTCTAGCCTATATTTGATCGCAATCCGCGACTTGGTCGATCGCAATTCACGCAAGAAATTCTAAAATCAAAATAGGACGTATGTGATTATTTATGCTGTCAACCCAGGACTGTGAAAACGATTATCTTTAGGAAAGCAAAATGTTATTTCAGTTGACAAGTTGGATTTTGGGTGGAAATGCGATTTTAACAAGGTTATGACCTAGTGACCTAAGTGTGTCCTGATTGAGGGACACTGTTGCAACTTTTTCGAAAAGAAGTGATATTTCTTGTTTTACTTAACTTAACTTCCTTACTTTGTTTTAATTAATTTGTATTTTTTTTGTATCCAAATATTAAAAATCCGTACAAATACTGATACTGATACTTTATTGTAAAACAAAACTTTTACAGTATTGAATTGCCGAACTTGTCGTTTTCGTCAGGTACAATTAAATACTTTCTAGTCAATCTATTTGTGACAAATTCACTATTTGAACTGTAATAACAGGTTAGAGGTAGAGATAAATACTCCTTCAACCCAAGCTGACAGGGAATCATACATTAACAATGATTTAGAGCGGGAAAAAAGATCAGCAAAGATTTTCTTCAGCGATATTTCTTCTTCAGACTGTCACAGGAGGAAACAAACCTGCAACCTACACCGTTAAAAGTTTTACGACATTTCCCTAGAAAATGTCGCTATCACAACACTTTCAAGAAAAATGTCGCTATGCAGACACTTTTTACGGAAAAAAGCGAGATTTTCAACAGATTTTCTTGAAAGTGTTGTGATAGCGACGTTTTCTAGGGAAATGTCGTAAAACTTTTAACAGTGTAGAAGAGGACCCTTGAGAGGATCTTGGCCCATTTCTTCCGTTCTAAATCATTTTTAATATAAGAGGAGGAGGTGTATCTAGAAGGCCTCACCCCTCGGGGCTGTTTTCCCATGAGATCTCGTGTTTTCTTAAAGTTTAACTGAAAAGCCAACTTATTTGGGTGTCATTTAACTGGATACACTGCATTATTTGGAATGTGTTAATTTTTTTTTTTTTACTGTTTGCTCTAGTATGACGTTCAAAATATTACGGTCGTCCTCACAACGCAAAGTTCTACTAAGACGCGGAAAATCTGAATCCCAATACAAATGCTGCTTTTTAGTGGCCAGTGGTCAGCACGCTGAAGGTGAACTCACTGC
Organism: Branchinecta lindahli; assembly: GCA_023053555.1. NCBI lineage: Eukaryota > Metazoa > Arthropoda > Branchiopoda > Anostraca > Branchinectidae > Branchinecta > Branchinecta lindahli. The sequence goes on from JAKZAO010000003.1 coordinate 16,659,823, forward strand.
GTAATCAACAATTTTCCGCAAACCGTTTTCGTCGAGCGTACAAGACAGGGACAGGCGCACAGAGATACAACAAATTCGAAAGGAAAAGTCCGCTATATGAAATCGATTGATTATTCGTGAATAGCGGAGCAACGATGTAACGCATTTTCATCGGTTCTTCAATCCTCTTTAAGTGAATAAGTGAAGGGTAACTAGATTGTCCTATCTCAGCCTTTTTCGGTTAAAGTCCAAGATTTCTCATGGGAGAAATCTGTGTCTCCTTTTCTCAGGTTTTAGATCTATTCAGTTTATCTCTTTTATTGGTGATTTTCGGCTGATTTATTTCAAGAAAAGGTGATACTTTTTATTGTCGGCCATGGCATTCCTGATTTTGCATGTCATTAGCGTAAACTCATAGAAACTGTAATTGAAGATAATAAATAATTTGGATATTTTGCTGACATGAGGTTAATAAATATTCCTTCAGCCCAGCCCAAGCTGACTGCGAATCATAGATGATAGTGACAAACGGATAAGTCAGCTGAATTTTTATAAGAGCGATATTTGGGCCCTTCTTGAACTTCTTCACTTGTTTTCTTGGCAAGTTCACTTCCCAGCTTGAGCGGCTTGACCCTGAAGAAGACCCTTGCCAAGATGGGCCGAAATGTCGCTGTAATAAAATTCAGCTGACATATCGGGCCCTCGGGCTTTTAAAGCAATGAAGTTATTATTCTCCTTGTGTCACTATCAATTCCACGAGGTTAATCCTTGCGTTCCACATTTTAATTTGTCTTCGACACACAGAAAGTGCAGTCAATGACACTTAAGTCACCGGCCTACATTCGTAATACATTGACGTAGGAAATATACCACAATGACACATGTTTTGGGGTGCAACTGCTACACGTCATCTTTGTGGTCAAACTAGGAGAGGCTATGAGAAAAAATTCACAAATATTCTGATACAACCAGAGCGAACCTGATCAAAACTTGGTTTTCATTTTTGTACGCTGAAACTGAATTTTGTTTTAGCTGGTCACGATTAAAGTAAATTCTCATGCGAAATTTCAAATTTTCCAAATTTCTAGGATCTCATCTTTCTGAGCTCCGATAAAGTCTTTTTGAAGATGTTCAAGTGGAAAACCTGCTACCCCTGCATCCTTCTAGTCATACCCCAGGGCCTAAATAGAGGATAGATGGTCCAGTAAACTTTCTGAAGTATCTAATTCAAGATCCACAACGACAATGGAAGAAGAAGAAACATCTTGAGGCGGATACCGCATTTACCGAAACCGGATCAAAATCTCGTTGAATTTAAATGCAACCTTCGCCCTCCCCTTCAGATAAGCAAAAGAATTACGAATCCAGCCAGGGACACATTTCAACCTTTCAGAACCACGGAGCGTTTCCAACAGAATCTGAATTTCACTCTAAGTGCCTCCAAAAACTTAGAAGGACTGCAGATGGTTTTCGCGAGCATTCCAGAGTTATAACAATCTGGAAACTGGAAGGAATACTGTTGCTAAGAAACTTACAATTCCCTGGCGATTAAAACGAGAAGTGAAAAGTTTCACGGAATAGGTCTGCAGACCCGTGTTAGGTGACAGTAGCATTTTTTCTTTCTTATCAACTCTCGAATCTAAGAGTTACTGAAGAACTACACCGGAAGAAAAGATTTATCCGTCCCTTCGGTTTCATAGCACTTGCTTCGAGAAGTGTACAAACTGGTACACTAGTTCCCAAGGATGTGAGGTCTCATAGAGAGTTTTTTAGTGTTTTCTTGTTTTGTTTTTTTCCATCTATGTTGCCATGACCTTCGGGTTTTTTGTGCAATATATTCATATTCATGCCGCCTCCGTTCAGCTACATTTGCATCAGATGCTCTAGGTGCAACTGCCTACCGAAGTCCACCAAACTTACATTACAGCGTCATTAACAATGACAAAATTGCATATTTATTCACTTATTTCGGGTTGTTAAGTGTCTCTACCCCCTATGCCACTTACCTGTTCATTTTTCTCCCAATCACTTGTATTTATTCACTTCTCAGGGACAGTTAATTTTCTCTGACCCCTCAGCTCATCGCCTGTTAATTTTTCTCCCAATTCCTTGTATTTATTCACTTCTTTCGGGCAGTTAATTGTCTCCAACCCCTCTGAATCTTCAGTGCAGGCATGCTCATGAGTTTTATGTTAACTTTCAATCCTTGCACAGATTACGAATGTCTTCTTTAATTTTTATTTTCTTTCTCGCTTGAAATGTTGCAATGCAGCACAAGAATGATTAATGTCAGATATTGTTTCCCTTCTTAACGATTAAAAAGCTGTGCAGCACAAGAATGATTACTGTTAGAAATTCTTTCTCGTCTTAACGACTGAAAAGCTACGCAGCACAAGAATGATTACTGTCAAAAATTGTTTCTCGTCTTCATTTTAGAGGGTGGATTTGTAAGAAGCAAAGCCTAAGCATTGGATTAGGGTTAGCAAGCCCAAGTTTGGAAACAGACTTTCGGCGTGCCACAAAATTTCCCGGACCCTCCACAGACTTCCCCAAAGTGGCCGGATCCAGTCCCGATGCCAATGGGACTAATGGGAAATATGCGCTTACTACCTATCAAGTTCTACCTCTTTCTTGCCGTTTATTTTCAAGGTTTCGACAGATGATGCACAGCTACGACGTAAAATAGATATTGGAAGTAATTCATACCACATGGTTCCGGCCCCCCTCCTCTCCAAAACTCCTATTGAGAGGCATCATTTGCCCCCTCCCCCCCCCCCGCCAAGGGGGCACCCGATGACAAATTGTCTCAAAATTAGTAGTACGAAGTTGTACGAAAAAGTAGCATGCAGTACCAACTGATGCTACTACATGCTTCTATGTCAGGGCTATCGTGTTACTGAATTCTACTATTAGCAAGACTGGATGCTACTATAGCAAGACAGGATGCTACTGGATACTACTGCTTAAGATTGGCCCAGTCTGAGGCACATTAAATGAAAGTATTCGTTACTATTTCATATAAATACATGCAACTTTTTTCAACTATCATACAACTACGCAGGCTACAAATTTTTCATCAAATTTTTCATAACAAAAAAAAAGTTATTTGACAAATTATGACAGGCAGTTTTGGTATCTCGCTCACTCTCTCCGAACTTTGAACCTATTCCTCTCGAACCAGGAAGATGACGATTTTTCAAGAGAATCTGTTCAGGTGTTTAATATGTTTGGCGAGTTTCGTTTTTCTTTCCCATCTGGAACCCGTCGTAACAAGAACGACCGGCCGAAAGCAAAGAAATTGGTACATGGCAATTGAAGGGATGGCTACTGGTGTGATAAAAAAAGGCAAACGCGAAAACGGACCATAGCAAGAAACAGACTATAAAACAAAGAGGAAAAATACTTACCAGAAAAACCAGAGAAGGGGTTGGAGTAAACTTTTTCATATTGATCAAAGCCAGCATTTCTGGAAAGTGTCCTTCCCTTGCACCGACAAAACAAAGCCTGAAAGACATAAAGACAATAAGCCACGGAGCCAGGGCGATAACAGGACGCAGAAAGAGAAAATAAAGTTGGAAGGGGGGAATGAGTTTGACAACATTTACACAAGGATGCGAACTTTCAAAAGACAACACTTTGGATTTTCTTTGTGCAATTGTTAGAGAATATTTTCCGTTGTGACCTTTAAAGCACAAGTGGATGCAAGATTTCCGGTACTCCTCCGTCAACCTCAAATCCATGATTTTTGTATACCCTATGCCAAACGTTGGATAATTGTTGGTAATCTAACCCTGACCTGCTCTACTACAGATGAGTCCTGATTGGTTGATTTCTTAGCTTCACTCAAATCATCAATATTTTATTGGGTTAAGAGTATCCAGCGTTTGGCATATGGTATCCGAAAATCAGGGTTTTGGGGATGATTGGTACTCCTCCAGCCCCCCCCCCCCCAAGGTTGCCACATCCGGTCCGGACCAGTAAACGGAACATCTAGTGCTGTTACGAACTATAAAGTTTCATCCGGACTGGATCACTCATTCGAGAGTAATGCATGGTAAAAGATTCTGGATCCTTCCTCATCCCTCTCGTCGAATCCAGCAAATAACAATTCCGTGATGGAACATCTACGAAACGTGATATTGCCATTAATCAAGTGGCATCGGATGACTGGTTTGAGAGTTATTCACGCCACAGGAATTCTGGGATCCTCCTCCAATTCTCCCCCCAGTGTCTGGATACGGTATGTATCTACAAATAGTATACCTTGGGCACATTAACCCTCCTGCCCGCAACGTTTTGTCCCGGTCCCACCACTCCAAGCAAGCAACAAGATTTTCGGTGCCCTCCCACCTCCCACAACTGACGGATCCAGTCCTACCTGTAAATGGAAATTCCAGAGCGTGCGCTGTTGCTAACTACCAAGTTTCATCTAGGCCGGATCACTCGTTCGAGAGTTACATATGGTCCGCCTCCATCCTCCTAAAGATGATCGGATTCGGGAAATGACGATTTCCAAGGGAATCTGGTCATGTCTCTAATACGCCTGGTAAGTTTCATCTCCCTAGCACATATCTGGATGTACCCTAACTCGCGATCACTGGACCGACCGACGGATAGAAAAGCGACCAGTATGTACGAGCGCTTAAAGCAGCATGTTTGGAATCCCTCCAGGATGAATCGAGTGATTTTGGGTTTCACAGATAAAGCAAACTTTGGACCACCGTGGGGTTAGTTCCGGTTAGTTCGCTCTGGAATAATGGGGAGAAGCAGGGACATGCAGTAGGAGATGTCGCACTTGTTGTTAAAAAGGGACTAATGGAACAGGAGATACAACTGTGGCACTGCGACGTTGGCGAGTCTAGTTTGTCGAGGTCCTACAGAGGTGCTCAAGAGGGCATAGGAGGTACGTACCGCTAGGGCATAGGAGGTACGTGGGAGGGGGGTTAGGTCGGATTGGTCCTTACTACTGCCCCATGTGTGAATGAGAATGTGGTACACCTGATGTGTGAGTGAATGTAGAGGACTGGATGGGTTGAGGGCAGAGGCGTTACTAGCCAAAATGTTTTGGGGGGGACAAGGTATTTACCGACTGGCTGGTCATTTTTACCGACTGTTTTTGCGGATAAAAACGACTATTATTGAGAAAAAACGACTGTGTTGACGAAAAATCGGCTGATTCTAAGAAAAAACTACTATTTTTAAGAAAAACTGACTGTTTTTAAAAAAAAAGGACTATTTCTAAGAAAAAAATCGACTTTTTTTTACTAAAAATCGCGGAGCTTCGCGCCGACTCGGCTCTTTTTTACCGACTGGCCGACAACATTGGGGGGGGGGCGTCCCCCCTCCCCCCTAGTAGTGGCGCCTCTGGTTGAGGGAAGAAGCGTTTTGAGGGGAGAAGGAGTGTATGATGAGGACAGGATGGTTACAGTGATGAAAGATGAATGCTTTACGGGAGTTCACCAGTTAAGAAGATTCCTTAAGCTTTCGGTGAAGCATCGAAAGGGGTTTATCTAGTTGGATTTTGGTAAAGAGATTATGTCTTTCTTTTGTGTTTTTACTGTATTGCCATGGCCCTCGGGCTTTTTGTGTAAATATGTCATATCATATCATACCATATGGCACTGAGCCGAAGGCTTCAAGTTCCATAGAAACCAAACAAGAGCTGGACCATATGGACCTTTGCAAGAGTTGATTAAAAGTAAATCTGATTTTTTTTTTTTTTTTTTTTTTTTTATTAGAACCGGCCAGATGTCTTCTAAACTAAGTATTCTTCTACGTGGGTAAGAGTAATCAGTATGGAGATGATTTGGAAAGAACTGACAACGACTTGTATGCAGAGATGGGCGAATCTGAATTCAGGATTTGGATCTTCCACTCGTCCGGCTGGATTCGGACTCCAAACCTCAATCCCTCGAATTTCTAAGCTTCACCCTTCCAGTTTCCGTTTTCCCAACGTTTAAACAATACGATTTCTTCGTATCAACCACCAACCAACCAGAGTGATCCGTCACGTTATATTTCACGAACTAGCGAGCATTCTTAGAAAAGCATCCCCTTTGCACCAACTGGTTAAGTTGTTATGACCCTACTTAACGCGACGAATCCATCGCATATCCATATTTCCCCTTTCTACGAGGCTACTCCGATCGATCCAGACTATATTTGCTACTCACTTTTGGTGCCAACTAACTACTTCGGAGGCTTGACCTCAAAGTCGGAATAGAAATGCTTGGTAGTGCTAGTAAGAGCTGTCAGGTTTCTTCGCAAAAGTTCCACTGCGAAAGTCGAAAGATTCCAGCATACTTCTCTAGTCAGAGCGAAGTCTCAAAACTAGAATCCAGTATACTCTTCTGGACAGAACGAAGTCTCAAAAATAGATTCAAGCATTCTGTTCTAGACAGAGTAAAGTCCCAAAACTAGATTCCAGCATACTGTGACATATCGTGACAGAGCTTGAAACACGTCAAAATTCTCGATCCCTCATTTCTTATTTAGTTTTCTATCACGAAAGCAACACAGCTGAAAGGGGAAAAAGCAAATCTTTATAGTGCTCTGTCAGGATCGACTGTGAAGAGCAGAGCAAAATAACACTAAGGAGTAACGCCAAGACCTATGCTTTCCATGCTTCGCAATCGGGCCATACTTGTAGCGTCGCCCATCACACGTGGGGCATTTAAAGTGAGACAAACTTGCAGGCTTAGAAATTTCCAGTAAAGCTAAGATGCGGTCTGCACACATCGAAGAAACAGGGGAGGTTGTATCTTTTTTTTGCTGTGTTCAGAAATTTAAGTTATTGAAGCCAGCACTGGTGCACGTATGATTGAGTTTTAGTAGGGACGTTCAGTCCCGCTAGCGGAGCTAGTTTCACTGCGATTGACTCTGTGTCACTTTTCCAAAGTTTGCGCGGTACTCTCTAGAGTTGGTTTGCTCTGGTGAAGAGTGATCTCAGTAAAGAGACTGACAAGGCGGCAACGTTACGATCAGATATGGATATGGCAGATGACTTGGGAGAGAAGTAACACTGTAAAAAGTTTATCCGAATAAGGATGCAGTATTTACTACTGGGATTAATCTTGTCTTTACTGGGATAAGATTAATCCGAATTAGGGGTCTTATCTCAATAAAGACAAGATTAATCCCAGTTGCAAATACTGCAAGATTTCTTTTACAGTGAATTGGACCGGTCATCAGATTCAGGTGTTCCTTGTGCAGTAGAGCAAAATAACAGTAAGGGAGTAGCGCCAAGACCTATGCTTTCCATGCTTCACAATCGCGCCTTACTTGTAGCGCCGCCCACTACGCTTGTGGCATTTAAGGCGAGACAAACTTGCGGGTTTAGAAATTTCTAGTAAAGTAACATGCGGTCTGCAAACATCGAAGAAACAGGAGATGTTGTATCTTTTTTTGGCTGTGTTTACAATTTCAAATTACTGGAGCCAGCACTGGTGTACGACTGATTGAGTTTCAATAGGGACGTTCTCTGTCACTAGTGGTGCTAGTGTCGAGTATGTCACTTTTTCCAAGCCTTGGCGCTACTCCCTAGTGTTATTTTGCTCTGTCGTGCAGCCAAGAAAGCGATGACGGGCGAATCCGTTCGGTTAGCTGGATATCTATTTGAAAGCTCCTACTGGGTGATGGGGAGCGAGAGTAAGCTCGACTGTTTGAAAGGATTATCCGGGCAGATTCCTCGATGAACTGTCCAAACAAAAAGTTTTTGGCAGTTCCTTCCTCCCGCTCTGACGTGTAGAGACTCTTCTCAATAGCTGGGCAACCGCCCGAGCAAAAAGAAACGAAATTGATCCCAAAATGTGGAAGCTCTTCTATTTAAAGCATGTGTTAGCACCTGGCAGGTTGCATATGTGACCTTTTGAATTAAAGTAACATGATGAACAGAAATTTCAGAAATGTTGTCTATCGTAAATCTGGGTACAAAAGACAATTTTCGCTCGAGTTTTAAATTCACTCCGATGAAAACAGAATATCGGACCGAAGCATACGTCCGAAATACGGAGCGACGGAGGAAAATCGCATCCGACTGCGAAAATCGGATTGTGTGTGCACGTCAAGGCCGTATCCAGGGGGGGTAGGGGGTTCGCCCCCCCCCCCGAAACCCACAAAAGTAATTGTTTTTTGTAGGTTTTAACTCTGATCTATGTATTTTTGGTACTTTTTGGTCCGACCCGTGGACAACCCCCCCCCCCGAAATAAATTCCTGGATACGGGCCTGGTGCACGTCACCTAAGAAATACGATTCAACGCATATATGGATGGTCGAACTCGAGAAATGGCAATTTCCTACCAAATCTGGTCGATCCCTTTTACTCAGACAAGAAGTAGTAAAGAAGTAAAGATGTTAAAGTAAAAAGGAACAAGACCAAAGGTTTGATGGGATCCCAAAAATTTAAAAATTTAATATTTGATCCAGACAATTGGGTCTTGTCTTCGCCGGATCCAGTCTTCGCCAGACTCCTTGAACATTTTTACTATTGAAATTTAGAAACAGATAATGCCAAATAGCTAATCATCTGAGAAAATGAAGTTTAGATGTGGATTCGGCATGTGTGTTTACTTCTATACGTCATATCTATTTTGACGAAACTGATCCAAACTTCCTGGCTTAATTCTGCCAAATTTCCGGTTTAGGCTGAATTCCGGACCAACTTCTTGTCCGGCAAAAAAAAAATAAACTCAGAAACAGATTCAGCGTTTCTCCTTACCCCTATATCGAACAACCTATATCGAACATCTAACAACTTCAAATAAAACTTTAACTTAATGATTGTCACATACGGATTCAGCATCTGTTTTTACCCCTTATTCGGACATCTAATCAGCTTCACATAAAACATTTGCTTTTAACAAATTTCCGCTTTTGTAAGGATTCAAACTACATAACTAGGTAGAAAATGATTTTCACATAAGTGTACATATAAAAATCCGGTTTTGGGCGGATTCCGGGCGAACTACTTGTCCGGCGAGAAAATGGTTTTCATCGTCGTGTTCAGCATGTCTTCTTACCCCTTAAACGACAATCTTATTAGCTGTTTAAAAATATTTAGTTTGCCCCTTGATTTGAACCCCCTCCCCCCCCCTAAATTTAGGGCTAGTCAGAAAGCCTATCTACGAGCTCGACCTGTCCCCTGACCCGAAGAATCCTCACACCAAGTTTCATCAAAATATCTCATTCCCTTCGAGATTTATCGTGCTGACAGACGGACGGACAGACGAACAACTTTTGCGATGTCATAGGTATCCCAAAAATAGGATCCCAAAAAGCAGGTGCCGCACTTGTGCCACTGAGAAGTAGGATTAAAAAAAATATCATAGATGACAAGAAGAAGTAGGCCGAACTGTTTTACAGTGGGGCCAGCTTTGCTCATCAACTAAGTTAATAACCGTTACCAAGGACCCATAAATTTCCTGTAATGCCTCGCCATTCAGGGGGCTTGTCAACAAGAGACTTCTGATGCTATGTTGACCGACCGGAAGATAGTTCGAGAAATACCCACGGTCCAATCACGTCCAAGGCCAGATAGACAAAATTTGGGATTAGCTGCTGGCGCCTGCGATGAGGGAGGAGTCTCTTTGGCGCGCACGTCCAATGAGGCAAACAAGAATGCCGATTCGACCCAAGTGGGATTTTTGGAAAGTAGGCAAGGGTTGGGCAACATAGAAGCATAGGATGAAATTTATGGGTCCCTGTCGTTACTTACCTTGAGGAAGTCATGATGTGAACACTGAGTCCCCCGAATGCAGACATTGCCACAAACACGGGCATTATCCATGAAAACGAACCCAAAGTCTTCTCTCCGAATGTCTGAAAGTAAAAGACAACAACGATTACCATAATAATTCATGTCTAGCTACACTGTAAAAAAAAATCTTGCAGTATTTGCTACTCGGATTAATCTTATCTTCACTGAGATAAGATTGTCGTCCCTAATTCGGATTCTATTTGTCTGGATCAAATCCAAAACCAAATCTGGTGGTTCGGGTTGCAGGGAAATGTTCTAGGGAGTTTTTGTCAAAAATTGGATTAAAGCAAGGATGTAGTCTTTCTCCAAAGTTATTTTCTTTGTACATAAATGATTGGCAAGAGTATATGAATGTGAGAATGGCACCCATGTTATCCGTTGATATAGTTAAACTGTGTTTATTATTGTTCGCAGACGACGTGGCACTTCTCGCTGATTCAAAAGAAGATTTGCAGGTTTTGATGGATATTACGGCTGAATTTTTGAAAAAGAAAGAGTTGACATTAAATGTTAGTAAAACGGCAGTAATGTGTTTTAGGAAAGGGGGAAAATTAGATAATATTAAAATAAAGTTTGAAGGAGAAGAAATTGAATATAAAGAAGATTTTATTTATTTGGGATTTAATTTGTCGTCAAAGGGGAAATACGGGAAACATGTTGATTCTAGTTTAGCGAAGGGGAAGAGGTGCCTGAATATGTTGTTGAAAAGCGAGTTGAGAGAGATAAATAATTTAAGAATGCATAAACAGGTGTTTTCGTCTAAGTTAGTTCCAGTAATGCATTACGCCGCGGAAATTTGGGGGTATAGTCCGGGTATTAAGCTAGAACATGTGCAATTAGGCTATTTCAAAAGAGTTCTAGGCCTTAGTAGTAAGATCAACACATTAGTGATAAGAGGAGATTTAGGTTTATTTTCATTAAGGAGTAGGCGTCTTGTTCGTATGATACGGTTTTGGAAAAAAATAATAGCGTTGCCGAGAGTAAGACCGCTAAAGGCTGCATATTTGGAATCCCTTCAGGATGGTGCAAAGGAATCGTGGTCAAAACAGGTAAAACATATTTTGGATAGTAGCGGTTTGTCTCATTTTTGGTGTGAAGGAAAAGGACCTAGAGCAGGAAATGGTGTGAGTATTGCTAAGGAGGTGGAGGTTAGGTTACACGACCAGGAAATACAATTGTGGCAGTGTGCGGTGGCTGATTCTGGTTCATTGTGGTTGTACGCGAGGGCCAAAGAGACATGGGGAGAGGAAATTTATTTTAAGGTGGGGATTCCAGCAGATCATTTGAGGTTGTTAATGAGTTTACGGGGTGATTGTCTACCATTAGGAATGCGTAGAAGATATTTGGGTAAGGTAAGAGTGTTGTCTGGTCCTTATTTTTGCCCAATGTGCGGGCAATTGGATGAAAATATTTTTCACTTAATGTGCGTATGCCCTGAGCTTTCAGATCATCGTGGGGAAATTTTTGGTGTTAGTTATTGGGGGGAGGATTGGTTGGTAAAAGTAATGGGAAGTAAATTATTTGGTGATATTGAAAAGTTGGGAAGATTCCTTTCGGTTTCGATGAACCACAGAGAAAGGTTCCTGTAAAGGAATATGTAAAATAGTTATCACTTATTTGGTTTTTGTTCTTTATTTTTGTTTTGTATTTTTTTTGTGTGTCATTTTTTTCCCATGGCCTCTGTGCTTTTAGTGGAATAAATCTTATCTTATCTATCTTATCTTATCTATTGAATTTTTGGGATCCCATCGGAACCTTTGGTCTTGTTCAACAAGAGGCACACAAAGGGTCAGATTTTTCGGACTTGGTTGCCAGAAGATTTACTCTGAAGCTTGATCAGTGGTGTCCCAGAAGGTACAGTCCTTGGCCCAACCATCTTCCTGATATACATCAACGACTTAGTCTCCAGGGTCAGCAACAGTATCACACTATTCGCCGATGATTCCACGCTCTTCGGTCCGGAAGAAAACGCAAGCCTTCAGCCGATCTCAATCATATCAAGATCATCTTCGGGAGTGAGCTGAAGAGTGGCTACTATCATTCAATATTAGCAAATGCTGCGTCTTACATTTTGGACCGAAGAACGGAAATGCAGTCTACTCAATGTGGGATCCCGACAAGCTAACACACAGAACTCAAAACCCACAACGAAGAAAGGTACTTGGGTGTACTCGTGGACAACCAACTCAAGTACCGCTCCCACAAAAGACAAGCGGTTTCAAAATGTAACGCAGGACTTGGCCTACTCAAAAGATACATTACAAGCAGATTATTTCCGTTATTTATTCGTTATTTCTTTTGTTATTTATTTTCCGTTGCTTTATTTTCTTTTAATTCACTGATATGCGCTGATCAAGCCGTGATTCCAAATTTTTTGCGATTTTGCGCTTCTGCGGCCGCAGCATTTTTCTTGTATGTATGTTTTCTTTATTATGTTGATGTACAAATTCATTATTAGATTTTTATGAAATAAGAGCTGGGATCTAGCCAGAGCAAAATAACACTAGGAAGTAGCGCCAAGACCCATCCTTTCCATGCTCCGCAAACGGGCCATAGTCGTAGCGCCGCCCATTACGCTTGCGGAATTTAAAGCGAGACAAACTTGCGAATTTATTAATTTCTAGTAAAGCTAAAACGCGGTCTGCACATATTTTGGAAACCGGGGAGGTTGTATCTTTTTTTTGCTGTGTTCAGGATATGAAGTTATTGGAGCCAGCGCTGGTGCACGACTGATTGAGTTTGAGTAGGGACGTTAAGTATCGCTAGTGGTGCTAACGTCGCTGCTATTAGAGTGTGTGTCACTTCTTTCAAGTCTTGGCGCTACTCCATAGTGTTATTTTGCTCTGGATCTAGCCGACAGTCTCAAAGAAAGGCTCGTTCCCATTCAGTAAGGTATGGCCCAGTTCGAACCCGTTAGACCTAGACTTGCGCGAATGGTTTCGCAGCCCATTCCTAAGTTACATCCTGTTTCTGCATCTCATGACCGATACAAAAAAAGCTTCGTACCGTTATTCGTCGAAATGTATAACTCATCGTAATTCTTGCTTATTTTATAATTGTTTGACTCCTAGTTTTGATATATGTGTAATGTGACGTCATTCGTCGAAATCCATAATTCGTCGTAACTCTTGTTTACGTTATAGTTATTTGATTTTTAGTTCTGATATAAGTGTAATTGTAAATGATCACTTACAGTAATTCGAACTGTATATAGGTTTATTATTTACGACAAAATTATGACAAAGATGCTGATGTTATTATATTTACGACGAAAAATCTTATGTTCGGTTTGCCCATGAAGGAATTTTGAAAACAAATTGAAACTGAAATTGAAATATAGATACCCTACACATAACGTTGGATATCCTATACCAAATGCTGGGTAGCTTAACCCACAAATACTGATGATTTGAGTAAAGTTCAGGAATCAACCAATCAGACTTCCTTTACCGTGGAGTAGGTTTTGGCATAGGGTATACCAAAATCACGGACTTGAGGTAAGCTGGTTGAGCCAGTCCGAAGCTGTAGAGCTTGTCACGTTGCGCGGGGTGCTAGTTGAACACCCTTCTCGAGAAGTAATTATCTATATTGCTATCAAACCGTACTTACCACAGCAATGGCTTCCGATGCCAACATTTCCTGAGGTGTTAGGACAGTGAGATAGGCAACGTTGGCTAATACATAAATGCAGGTCACAACTGGTAGAGATATGTAAATGGCTCGAGGCAGGTTCCGGTAAGGGTCCTTGAGTTCTTCAGTCATAAAATTCAGGTAGTTCCTAAAAATTCGAACGATAAGCAACATGATCAGCTAAATATAAAAGACAGCAGGCTGTGTCTACTCATGGAGGCTACGTTCCAACCAGTCAAGTTTCGTCAGAAACAGTAAGCAGGTGCACGGGCCTCATGCCTTGGTAGACGATCAGGATTGGGTGCTCGCGGACTGGAAGAGCTCGCTTCTGTATTCTTTCCAATTTGTCTCTTTGTTCCTGCGATAATGAAAAATGCAAAACAGGCGCTGCGTATTCCAGGTTGGGTCTAATGAGCACAAGTAGTGACAATAGTCACTACCAGTCAGCCAAAGTTTAGCTAATTCAGGTCTTTGAAGAACACCCGAATGTTTGTTTTGGTCTTCATTTCATCATTTAGCCCAAAAACTAAATTCAATTTAGTGTGTAGAGTGTACCGAGAAACCCAAAAGCCTTATTATTGCAATTATATCATATAATTATTATAAAACTAAACTATGCAAAGTTAACTAACGTTTAAGGAATCATACCTCTACTGTATGACTTTAACAAGAGATCCTAGACACTTTCAAGATCTTACTATATCCTTCGGTGATATGTAAAAAACAACAATGTCACCGAGTTGAGTCATACCCCCGAAAAGCAAGAAATGCGAAAAAAAGTAGAAAAGATTCTACGCGGGTTTGAAAATAAACAGACCACTACAAGGTACAATAACAACCAATTACGCCAGTTCTAAAGAAAGCCACAACAACCCCCCAACAAACTGGTCAAGGACCAGGACATTCTTGTACTGACAGGATTTAAGCCCATCTGCAGTGAAAGCGAATTGTTTTTACACAACATTCCGAGTAACGATAGCCACGATAATACAATTGCTACCCTGGTACAAATTTCTTTGTCCCCTTAAAACTACCACTCGGCTAATTCAGCACTGATACACTGCTTCCTGGCTGACGTCTACTTTTTGGGAACAAGTTTTTTTCTTTTTTTTTATTCACTTTTTTTCCACATCCGGCGGGTCACATTACTTATTATATTGCTAAGGAATGCCAAATAGCACAAGTATAAAAAAGCAACCAAAGCAAGAACTTAATACGAATTTTTGTCCAGGGATATCACTGTTACGAAACTACAAATTAGCTACGTGCTACTAAAGTTTTCAACTAATCCAATCTCTCTCTCAGATAAATGATTAACGTTGCAAAACAAGGAACCGAGCACCGAAACGTGTAAACGAAAGAGAAGAAGAATTACACCAGAACAGGGTATTAAGGAAGAAGAAGAAAATCAGAACAGGGGTCCTGCCTTTCCTCGTTTTTCACGGCTAATCTCCCGCAGAGAAATCGTTAGCCCGTTGTCGCATTCACTGTAGACAATTTTCAAGAAAGCCTATTCCGAGAGGCCAAGATAATTCTATGATCCCCCAAAAGACATTGCCGTAATGTTATGAATCCCCTTGACCTTGGCGGTTACTGGTGAAAGACGCAGCGGGTTGTTATTGCCCCCCCCCCCCCCCCAAATACGAATCCACTCAACACTAGAGCAACCCCAATTACCAGCTTAGAGGCGTCCTTAAAGCACCCATCTGAACCTAAGAGGTCCCACATGTGATCGCTTGAATTTAGAAATTAAAATAATTTAAAGAAGAGAAATTTTACTAATTTGTATTCGGAGTAGATGTGCAGTTTCACTGCGGAAAATCGAGCGTAGCCTATTAGCCAGGAAAGAGTGAGGCCGCGCTCATTTGACACAGATAACACTCCAGTTGGCATCGTTACGACGATGTTTCGAATTTCGGGGCGTCGTCTGTGTCAAATCAAGCGCCGCCGCACTTTGAGGGCTAATTAGTTGCGTTTTTTACAGATCGACTGGCGATTGGGACTGTTGACTTTGTTCCCAGTCGATTTCCAGTCAAGCGACAAAAAACGGATCGACTGGACCTCCAGTCGACAGTCGATCGCAAAAAAACGGCAACTTTCGTTCCAAGCGATCGCAAAAAACGCGACTAATATGTCACTCTCGATCCTACGTAGCGAAACGTCGTACCTATTATACCGTAGACACATTTCATAAATTATTTTCATTCTTTATTTTAATTTCCAGATACAAGTGATTACATATGTAACCTGTCAGGTGCCGATAAGTGCTTTAAAAGCAGCAGAAAATGAGAGAAAGCGGAAAAGACAAAAGCAACCCTCACCATCCAGCGTAAGAAAATATACCCGAGTAAAATGAAACTGCTATCTGTCCAGGATCTGAACTTGTCCCAACGAATGCGTTCTCGAACTTGTTGTAGCCCCCTGTAAAAGAAAAATATAATATGTAAATACATATTTAATTTATGACCCACCAAACGCACAAGGCGACAGTGGAGTAAAAAGAAACAAGACCAAAGGTTTCGATGGGATCCTAAAGGGGAATATTTATCGGACTTCCTCGTCCTCATTATCAGGTCTTGTAGATTTCCAGTCTTCGCTAGATTAAACATATTCTTTATTACTAACCAACCACTTAACCAGGTCTGCTAGCTAATTCCTTTGTGTCTTTAATTTTCAGTCTAGACTAGATTACGACGGGAATACCATGGCTTGTCGAAAACTCGGAGGATATCCTGATCCAAGATGTTCTTTATCTGTGTATACCTCGGTATAAATACACCATCTTTATAAGTTTAATCAGAACAACCTGTTCTTTCCAAAATTTCCAGTTTTCATTAAAACGCGATCTCATAATTCATTTGTCCATCAGTCTTCAACTGACCGTTGACGAGTGCGGACGCAAAAAACGGTTAACTTTCTAACCGGTAGAAACCGTTAAATTTTACGGCGAAGGTGATCTTGTGGCATGGCGCCAAGTGAAGGAGATACATTGCCTTGGGAAGGATTATGCTACCAGCCGATTTTTAATTTTCTACAGAAGAGCCACGAACTAGGAATCGGATGATACTATAAAGAAGTTCGCGTTCGAGTTTTTTTCTGTGGAGTCAGTTGTCAATGCCAAAAAGCTTCTTTGGTCTCGCATTTTCCCTACTGAGCTTCCTCCTAGGCGCAGTTCTCCGATCAACAACATATCAGACCTGCTTGATGCTACCCCAGTGAGGTCCCGGTCATTCCTGCGGTCGCCTACACCAGATTGTCCAGTCAGCTTACATCTTGTGTCCAAGATATTCGTTACATTGCTGAACGGATCGGAACCCTTGATCTATCTCTAGGCTTGCGGCAAGCTTCTCCAGTGTCTGTCGCTCAGGTTCCGGACATGTCTGTCTGCCATTCCGTGGTTGTTGACAACGTCCCTGAGTCTATTTGCGACCACAATTCGAGAACGCAGTTTTTTTATAGCCTTGAAGGCCGCGACGGCATCACAAATGTCAAAGCAAATTCCAACAAAAGCCGGCTCATCGTTCAGACGTCAAATGCTACGTACGCAGAAGTTCTTGCAAAGTCAATTGCGAAGGAGTTACCCCTTGGTACTACGGCAAGAGTAGTTTCAAGAAAATATTATGGGGTGGTGCGTAGCGTGCCTCAGACCATTTCGGCGGATGATCTTAAGTCCATGGTTCCTGGTGCCACGGAGGTTTCGCCGATTTCCGACTCCCGGTCTTTCAAGATCGGTTTTCTTGATCAAGCTGCTCTTATCTCAGCTTTAAGTAGTGGCGTCAAGATTGGTTATGAACTGTTCCGAATTCATGAGTTCCATCGAATGCCTAGACGTTGTTATCGTTGCCAATCACCAGCCCATGTAATTGCTAACTGTCCCCTTGATGCTGACGCTCCGAAATGTGCCCGTTGTTCTGGCTGTCATATCTACAACAAGGAATCCCCATGCACGGCTAAGCCAAAGTGTGCCAACTGTGGTAAAGGACATGTGGCATTTAGTCTTCGTTGTGAGGTTTTGAGGAGGGTTCTGCAGCCCAGTTATGATGGTTGAGCCTCAGTCGGTTTTCCGTTGTGTTTCTCTCAACATTAATGGTACGAAAGACAAAAACCTGCTACTAGATGAACTAATCAGTTCTTCTGATATTTTGTTTTCGCAAGAACATCTTCTTTTATCTACTAGCTCTGAAGGATTGCGCAGATCCCAGAACCATTATATATTTATTCAGTCAGCAACAAAGACTAAAGGACGGCCTTCCGGCGGGTTGGCAACCTTTATCCGATCCACTAAATGCTCTTCCCCACCAAAACTATTCTCTTCGAGCCGTCATGCTCTCTCCGTTCAGCTTGGAAATGTTGTGTTGATAAATATCTATTTTCCTTGCGATCGACGCAATATTGCTTCCCTTTCTTCATTTGCCAAATCCTGCAAGATGATCAAAACTCTTTTATCTGACATCTCAGGTCGAGGCCTTAAGTGGCTGATTGTCGGTGATGTTAATACAGATATCCTCATTGATTCGGCCCGTTCAGAATTATTTGTGGAGTCACTTCCTCAGCCCTACAATATCATTCAAAAGTCCCATCCTTTCTCTTACGTCCATAACAGGGGCGGTACATTATCTAACCTCGACCATGTGATCACCTCCGATCCTTCAATTATTCATGGCTTCGTTGAAGTTCTTGAGGAAGATAAAGATGATGATCATCTGCCACTGCTTTTTCATGTTGCCCAGCCTTCTGAGATTCAAGCTGTCAAACCACGGCAGTCCTGGTCCGTTAAAAGGAATTGGCGTCGTCTGGATCCTGTTCTTTATGTTTATACTCTTTCAGCTCTTCTTGCGAATCTAAAAATTCCTTTCCATCTGCTTCAGACTGGTTTGAGTGGATGTTCCCCCTCTATTGACCTGAATTCTTACTATTATGAGCTTGTTCATTGATACTGATACTTTATTGTAAAACGAGACTTTCACAGCATTGGATTGCCGAACTTGTCGTTTTCGTCAGGTACATCATAATTACAAAACATTTAATAAGGCGGTTGTACATAATAAAGCAATAGTCAAAAATGATCAAACAGAATAAAAACCCTAGACAATTAAAACATTAAAGGGAAATAGTTGATCAATTTTTCAAAACTTCAACAAAAGATGGTACAAAGCTCTTTCTGTAGCAATCGGTTCTTGTACAAACAGGGTTGAGAACCGGAACTTTTTGTGCTACAGCTCGAGGTAGTCGAGGTTTTGGCGGGCAATATGGGGTAGGAAACAGGTGCTCAAAACATGAGTGGGAACGCAGACTGTTCCCGAAACAAGTACAAAGAGTAAGACGTCGGGCTGCTAAAGTAGGGAGGCGGAATTCTTTGAGGAGGAGGATATAAGGCACTTTGCCCTGGCGGTAGATGATTCTCAAAGCTCTCTTCTGAATAGTTTCAAGCCTATCAGACTGATCGGACGGATGAAAGTAACGTAAAGGCGGAGAACATGTGATTTAGGGCACGAAAATTTGGAAAACAGTTTTAGGAGAGACAGAGACGCACTGGCTTGTTTAATAATGGAACAAATGTGAGCCTCCCACTTCAGATCATTCGTCAGTGTGATCCCCAAAAGTTTGGTCTTTGTTGTAAATATTTCATTTGGTACTGGAGTAGTGAACGATGGCTTTGATTTAAGAAAACTTATGGTCATGATATTTGATTTCTGTGAATTAACTTTCATTTTCGACTCGGCTGCTTCGGCAGCGATATCGTCAAGTATTTCCATTGCGGTACTCTTTATGTTCCTTCTGCACCTTTCAAGTAATGTCATGTCGTCCACAAACTTCCAGCGATCGGCTGATTCGTTAGCAAGATTGTTAATCATTACCAAAAATAACAGAGGACCTAAGAGCGTTCCCTGTGGAACACCGCAAGAAATAGGAAGTGCATCTGAATAAATGTTTTTATACTTTACAACTTGACTTCTATTTGACAGAAAAGATGCAATGATATTAACTAGAAAAGGTGGTACTTTAAATTCATTTAATAATTTTTCAACTAAAACATTGTGACTAACAAGATCAAACGCTTTTTGGAGGTCAACTAAAATAAGATTCAGCCATGTATCAGGCTCATCAAGTAGTTTATATACAGTGTCGAGAAGGCTAGCCAGATAATGTGTCGTCGATAAACCTTTCATGTTTCCGAACTGGTTTTCATCTATTAAATCATGGATCGTTTCTTTGAGCCAATCTGCTAAAAAACTCTCATACATTTTGGAAAATATCGGTGTAAGAGTAATAGGACGGACTCCACTAAAATCCAGTTTAGCCCCTTTCTTCTGTATGGGAGTAACGTACCCTTTTTTCCAGCAATCAGGGAATAAACCGCTTTTGGTTATCGTGTTGAAAATATCTGACAAAGGTTTTGATAGTTTATCGGGAAATGCTTGGACCAAATCAATCGGAATATCAAGGGGGCATATTGAAGTTCTCTTTAGTTTACGGATTTTTGCTTCAACATCCACAGGTAGTATTGCTGGGATAACGTGATCTGGTAATGGGGGAAAAGAGGTATTACTTGGGAGAGGAGGAAGAGTTTGCACAATAGCCGAAAGGTGTTTATTTAGCGAATTAGCTGTGGTTTCTGGCGGTTCATCAAAGTTGAAATCAACAATTTTGACAGTTTTACCGCTAATTTTCCTGACTGTGTTGTACCACTGCTTTGGTCGGGATTTGAAGAGTTCGCTTACTTTGTTACGGTAGTACTCGGATGAAGCTTTTCGGATCTGCTTTTTTATACATTTTCTTAATAGGTTAGCTTCTTCAATTTTTCCTTGACGGAATAGCCTTAGTTTTTGGCGGATTAAATTTTTCAGTGCATCCTTCACGTACGGCTTATCATTAGAACATCTTTTCTTTTTGACTTCTGGGAAGTGAAGGACATAATTATTAAGAAGCTTTTCTTGAAAAATTTCGGCCTTCTTATTAGAATCATCAGCAGCAAGGACATCATCCCATTGCTCCTCTGACAGCCATGCCCCAAACTTAAGCAGGCCACCATCGGTAATTGGACGGTATTTAAATTCATCAAACTTGTACTTTGGAATCAGGCCTTGTATTGGGTTTAGTGATAACGTGAAATGGTAGCTTCCGCCAAGCGGGGGGAGGGAATTGGGTTTTTGATAAAATTCATGCATGTTTGTGCATATTATGTCGAGTGAAGTGCCACCTTTTGTCGTTGGAATATTAACGATTTGTTTTAAATTTGCTCCCCGACAAAGGTTACTGAGGTTTAGCTCATTCCCGTCCCCAGCAAGCAGGATCCCAGCGTTAGGATGTTTTGACTGGAGGTAATCAAGAGATGCATGAAGTTTGTCCAAGAAATCTTTTCGCTGCTCTGATTTTTGGCCCGGTGAATAATAAAAGCATCCCACAATAATGTTACTGAAGGGGAGAGGTAAAATTTTTGGTTTAACTTTTATCCAAATCATTTCATCATATTCATTAATTCCGGGAACTTTTACTTCGCTAGGTGACAAATTATTACGGCAAAAAATCAAAACTCCTCCACCCTTTTTACCAAGCTTGGTCATGTGGTCGAAGTTTAACAAACTCATGGAAATCAGCCATCTTCAAAGTTTCGGTGTTCTGGATTGAACCTCAGTAATGCAAATTAAATCTGAGGCTAAATTTTTTGCAGTAAGTTCAAGTTCAATAAGTTTATCAAAGTTAAGGCTTTCTGCATTACTTAAGGTATATGTTCCCGAATATTTTGCTCATTTTTGCGCTCTCGGTAGTTCCAGATGTCGTTAGCGCTCAAACTAGGTTTTGCTTTACTTCGGGTAGCTGAGCTCCTGATTCGTCTAAGAGAGCACCGCCCATAAGCCAATCAGCTCATTCTTGAAAAGCTCAAAGAGGGTGAACTTCGATAAACTACCATAGATGAAAAATCTTGTAGCGGATGTGACAGCTGATGCCTGGAAGGTCTATTTAGTGCCAGCTTAGTAGGTCTCGTGGGACACGCGGGAGATAAGTGTAATTAGGCACACTTGCAATTTTCCCGATATGAGCATGGTACGAGAATGATTGGCGAAACTAAACGTCAGGGATGAGAGGAGAAATCTGACTTTAGCTTATGACATCCGCGTGGAATTCTGTCTAGTCACATGTCATATGAAATAACATTTACGGTAGCAGAGAGGTAAATGCTGGTTTTTCTAGTCCGTGGATTTCATCTGGGCTACCCGCAATGTTTATGGCACTTGCAGCCTTGGGCAGAAGTGCGGAGCCATATACCGACAATAAAAATGTCTGTCTGTCCGCGGGAACTCGAATTCGGGTAGTTGCAGATAAAATTTGAAATTATGAAATCTGGTCTGCATACAAAACTCAAAATGCATAGGAAGCTCAGAACCTTAATCCCGGCTGCGGTTCTACCCGTAGGCAGGGGAAGGGGTTTTCCGGAATCTTGTCTTCAGTACACCTGCCAGTTGTCGGATCTCATTCAAACGTGGTGGGAAGTAAGAGCTAGGGCAGGAGGGGATTAGCATGAAATCTGAGGACCCTAGCTGGGTGGGAGTGGGTCTTTTTCCCAAAGAATCGCATATTTTATTTGGGTGGGTCCCGTTGGCAGACTTTTTCATACATGGATCCGAGTAACGTATCATTCAACAGGAAATCACATGGCCGAAACAGCTGTTAAAATTAATTTCTCTTCTGAACACCCGAACACAAGCCTGCCAATCATTTCCCAGTACAGACTTCTAAATCCTCAGCCTTTCCATAGGCAACCTCATCCAAAGCGTCTGTGGCCGTGCCCTTTATTTTTATAACAGTGTTTTCTTGTAGCAAAAGCTATTAAAGTCTAAGTTCCACTAAACTATGGCGCTGGATCTGAGGTTTGAAGTGTCTGAACGGTAGTTGTTGTCGAGGTTGTTGTACGCCATCTTGCCTAAAGTTTTACAGACAAGAGCTACGAGCTCATATGGTGCTTGGTACGATTAGGTGGTGCAAGAAAGTATACGAGGACGCTAAAAATACCCCCTTCAACCCCCGAACCCTAGGATCGGACCTAGAAATAGGATTTATATTTTCACTCGAGACTGAGCATTTCCAGCATCGCCTCGGATCATCTAGGGCAAATTAATGTTCTTCCTTCGTATTTTAGCCCAACTCTTTTGATCCCTAGACGTGCCAACTATTTCCGGTAACGTAACTCCCTTCCAAATCATCTTACCGCGGCATAACCTTGTTCAGAAATAGAAATGGAATGGATGGTCTAATGTACGGAAAATTCGGGAAATTCCGGTACCCGGCCCCCACCGTGCTTGAATCCAGTCCGGATCCTAAAATATATCATCTAGGTTATATTATCTACTTACCTTCCAAATTTCATTCAATCACTCCACCTGATTGACTAATACGCGAGCAGCAAAATTTTCGGGACTCCCCCTGCAACTCCCCCATTGTGTTGGAATAAGCTGCGACTCTGAAATATAACCTTCGCATTTCTGGCATCTCCTCTTCCCGCCTATCAATTTTGACACGAATAGGAGCATTTCTGCAAATTTCCGCTTCCCACGGGGTCGGATAATCCGGTCCGGGCATCAAATAACAGACCTATGCCGTCAAAACTCTCCAACTTGAACCCCGTTCGGCTCATTTGTTCTTTTTGTGCGTACCACAAAAATTCCATCCCCCCAAACTTTTCCGGCCATAGCCGGATTTGGCACCGAAACATGTCTTGCATATCTAGGCCCTCAGCTCTTATCACCTATACGGTTTCACTCGAATCGGACCACCAGTTCGCAACCTTCGGAAGTCAGTAATTTCCGGATTTCTCTTCCCTTAACTCCCCCGGAAATGGTCGAATCTAGGAACGGAGGTTAACCTGGGCTATCACGTCAGGCCCTTGTTTGGGTCACTAATGTGCCTGTTCCACAGTCAATAGGACATCTGGAAGTATCTTAACTCGCGATCACCGGAATTCCGGGACACCCCCCCCCCCCAACTCACCCCAAAGAGCCCCGATACGACCTGGTTCTGTCAAGAAAGTATCTAGGGCTTTATACTTTTTCTTCCCGCCAAATCCTGTTCCTTCGACTCTAAGCGTTTCACGAGATCTCCGGTGCCACCCTCCCCCCTCACAAGTCTCGAATCCTGTCCAGACTTGAAATCGAATATCTGAATATTCAAATCCAATCACCCGTTCAACGTTATGCATGCTACTGGATTCCGGATTCCCCATTCCTCCACTCCCCAGACGATGATCGAATCGGGCAAACGACTATTCTTAGGTCAGTCTGTTCGGGTACCTGATATGCCTGCCAATTTTCGTCATCTTAGTACATCAAGACGTACCGAGCTCGCGGGATCACCGGAATCCCCCCCCCCCCAGGGGCGTCACTAGCCTTTTACCTTTGGGGGGGCGACATCCAGTTTGTGCCGACGGACTCGGAAATGTGCCGACAAAAAACGCCGGTAAACTCCGGAAAACGGCGTAGATTAGTCGTTTAATGTAAATTCGTAAATTCAAATTCACATATTCGGGTTTTCATTGCAGCTTTCGCTAAAAACTGTACCCAGAACAAGAAATTATTCGAAGCAGGCGAAATGTTTTAAATCTGCCTTTTTGACTGGACAAATTTTCGAAGCTTCCAACGGCTGTACCCAGAACAAGTTAAATTAATCGCCGGAGGCGAAGTTTTTTAAATCTACCTTCTGGAAAAATTTAGCTTACAAATTCTAGCTTTCAAGGTGTTTCAAACCCCAAGAATTTCAATCCTAGAACGCCAACTAAATGGAACACCGTTCTTCTAAGGAAAGGATACTACGAACTACGCCGCAGGCGAAATTCTGTGTAAAACTAACTGTAATGCATTAGTTGAGATTATTCCTATAATGTGAATTCGTATATTTAAATCTATATATTCGGTGTTTCTTTTCACCTTTCGCTAAAAAGCGAAGCTTTTCAACGGCTGATCCCAGAACAAGTTACATCAAGCGCCGCAGGCGAATTTTTTTTTTTAATCTCTTTTTTCCGGAAAATTTTAGGCTATTCTATACCTGTACTTTACAGGTTCTAGCTTTTAATATGTTTCCAAACCCCAAGGGGTAATAAGATTCCGATCTTCCGAAGGGAACTAAAATTTCCGGGTGCGCCCCACAAATCATTAAAGAATTCAATATCTTGCGAATAAAAATATCCCGATGGGCCGACAAGAATACCGACGCCCGACTGGACTAAAACATTCAGAATTCGAACTCTTCTTTGTTTTGCCCGACAAGACTGTAAACGGCTTTATTTCTTACTTGTAAATAGAAGCCAAAGTACAGACAAAACTTAAACTTTCGGGATGCGCCTGATAAACGTTTACAGAATTTGGTTTCTTACGGATAAAAAGAACCCGATGTGCTGACGATAATTGAACTTCCCGAGTGCGCCCGACAAATGTTTGCTGAAACTGATTTATCACATATAAACAGAACCCGATGTGCCGACGAGTCGACCGACGCCCTACAAAGGCACGCAAAATTATATTTTTTCTGTGTTTTGTGTTTTGCCCGACAAATGTTTGTCGAGTTCGATTTCTTGCGTATAAAAAGAACCCAATGTGCCGACGAGTCTACCGACGCCCGACGAAAGCGTAAAACAATTTAGTTTCTTATGTATAAAAAGAACCTGATCTGTCGAAGAGAATATCGAGGGCCGACAAAAGGATACAGAATTCGATTTCTCTTAGTGTTCTGCACGACGTTCTTGTTTATGAAAAGAACCCGATGTGCCGACGAGTCGACCGACGCCCTACAAAAGCACGCAAAATTTTATTTTTTCTGGGTTTGGAACCCAACAACTCTCCCATAGTGCCCAAATGCGGTCCGGTTATTTCGTCGATGTAATTGCAATTGCAGGAAATTTACTTGTTTTAAAGAATGTTAGGTATAATCGGTCATTGAATTACGCGTCTTTGGACAATTGAACTTATATTTGACTTCTCCGAAGAATAAAAATATATGGTCGTTTCTTTCACTCCCGTTTGAAGATTTCCCCCAGTTGCCGTCTTTTATGACACTTGAGCTTTGAAGTGTCATAAAGCAATCGTAATATCTGTCGGTCTGTCCGGGTTTTGCGAGTTTGGGCACATCCTCATAAGCTAGGACTATGAAACTTGACAAGCATTTCAGGGACCCGAACAAATTAGCTTAGAAATAATCATTTCCCCGACACGGCCATCATGGGGAGAGCGGAGGGATGGGGATTCCGGAAACTAGTAACATACCAAACTTTGGAACGGGTAATCTGACATGCATGAACATTGACAAGTTGCAAGAACACGTGTTTCAGACGTTCAGTTTCAAATCCGGACCGGATCCGATAGCTGGGGGGGGGGGGGCTGGAGGGGGAACCGGAAATCTCGTGAAACGCTTCCACATAAGCTAGGACGATGAAAATTGGCAGGCGTATCAGGGCCACCAGAGTAAATTGGAATCCCGATTCGGTCACTGTGATGGGAGTAGAGGGATGGGGAACCCGGAAACTAGTAACATGAATAACTTTGGAACAGGGAATCAGACCTGCATGAAACTTGACAAGTGTCTCAGATGTTCAGTTTCAAATCCAGACCGGATCCGGCAGGAGGGGGGGGACCTGGAGGTTCAAACCTCCCCAGGAAGAAAAGGAGCTGTAGACTGCCTTTATCACTTCTTTTAACTTCAACAAGTGTAAAATACACGATTTTCGACTCTATATATAACTCTCAAGCAAGAAACTCCCGCCTAGCCTACAGTTCCCCCATTCTTACAAGTGCCATATGAGCTTTCAGCTCTTGTTTAAGTTCGCCATGTCTGGTCTGAATGCTAAAATCACTTGATGAAACACGAATCTTATCTGAACAATTATAGACCGCACCAGTTGATCCGTCACCCGTAATCTTTGTAAAGGTACTTTTAATCTGATTAATCTAAAACGGCCTGTCTGAAATGTAGGCCTCAGGGCCTTGCGTAATTTTCGTATTAACATTTGGAGACCTGACCCGTTTCAGATAGACACGCCCACATAATTGGGCTTTCTGGACTAACGATGCCATGGACATCTACCGTTTATCTCGAAGGACTAAATTCCACTTTTTCTCGATTTTAGTCGATTTTTCATGATTTTCAGAGGCGGTTTTCTCGGACGTGAAAGGAAAAACGAAAAAACTAGAACGATACGGCCCTAGCTCCAATCTTTAAGAGCACATACGTGTAAGTATGACGTTCGTGGGATAGCCTGCTTTCGAGACATGTGCGGATTCGCAAACCATATTGGCTGTTTTCCGTGAAAAAATATATTTTTTTTTTGAACCGAAATATCTGTATAAACAAAATAAAAAATAGGAAAAGCAAAACGATACGGCCCTAGAGATATCTATTCTGAACATGTTGCTGTCCTTCGCAATACTTTTGGTCCACGGGTGTCCAAGACATGTGCGGAATGCCCGAAATGCCCCATTTTTCAGACGGGAACATATACCTTAATAAGAGGCGAGGGAAGTGATACCGTTGATTATTATTTGTATGCTCCCGGGTGGGACTCCCAGGACAACCCTTTTCATCTGGCGAACGATTTGACGCGGAAGTAGGAGGACGCGGATGGGATTTAGATTTTCCAGGAAGCTGAGTACGAGGGATGGATGAGAAGCTGTTTTCCAAAACAATCGGGCAAACAGGAGGAGGTGCCAAGGAATTCCGGCTCCCAACCGTAGGAATCATGATATCACTGTAAGTGAGGGGCTCAAATCTATTTTTTACTGGAACTGATGATACAAGCGAAACTGCGTCGTCACCAGTAGTAGAATTATCTGTTACACTGCGGTACCCAGATAAGGGAAAGGAGGAGGTGGGAAAGGGAAGTTTA
This sequence comes from Branchinecta lindahli, assembly GCA_023053555.1. Classification (NCBI taxonomy): domain Eukaryota; kingdom Metazoa; phylum Arthropoda; class Branchiopoda; order Anostraca; family Branchinectidae; genus Branchinecta; species Branchinecta lindahli. The sequence goes on from JAKZAO010000003.1 coordinate 16,687,054, forward strand.
TTTGCTTTGACACCCGACGATGGTTTTGATTGAGGGGGCTTGGGGGAGCCAGGGGGAAACGAGGCTTGTGATATGACTGCACGAGTGACAGATGGGAGAAATGATGAGTGGAAGGGGGAGGGGGTATGGGGTCGAGTATGCTTTTCACTCCCGGATAAGTACCACAAACGGACACCGCTTGAAGCAGAGGATGGGGTTTGGGGGTTGTCCTCTGTGTCACTAGCCCTCGTTCTAAAAAATGACGGTTTTCAGTGAAAGACCTGGGGGGCTCCGGAATATTTTGCGTCAGTTTCAAATTTCGCGGCAGAAACTCGATCGGTATCTCAATATGTAGTTTGTCGCATCCAAAACAGAGACCGCTGGAGGCGGCCTTGCAGACTGAAACATGATCAAATTTACAACGATTCTTATTGCACTGGTTGACAATGGCAAACTTACAGATATGCGAAAATTTGCATTTGTGGCGTTTACATTTGCCTTTCAAAAACTGACGACAAACTTCCGGTCGCGCGGACTTCTTTGCTTCACTCTGTTCATGTGAGAATCTGCACGAAGTATCGTTTCTGCATTTTCCGCTTTCAAAAAAATTGCACGCCTTTTGCTTTGTGACTGGTTTCGCAGTAGCCGGATCTGTAACCTTTTCACGAGATGTTTTGACCGAGTCATGAGCGTGGCTACACTTGTCACCTAATCTACAGAAACCAGCAGTGACGAAAGAAAAGCACTTGAGTTTCACTTGTGACCTGCCAACCTGTTTGTCACTGCGAGACTGGGGGGGATTGCTGGGGAGTTCATTTATTGCTTAAAGATGCTACATAAACTTTCTGTTTACCTTTCCAAAGCAATCGCGACGCCGAAACTCAAGTATGTTTGCTTTTTTCTGCAGTGTTGCTGTTTGGGTTCAAGAAATAAACCGCAGAGAAGTCGAAAGTCCATCCCTATGAGGATTACGCCCGCAAATAGAGGAGATAGAATAATGTTATATAACTGGTAATTTTTTTCACGACCATAGTTACTGCTTTTACTCTTTATTTTCTTGTTTCAAAGAAAATTGGATTAGTTAGCTTGTTTTTATACGGAATTTTCTTTTCCCTCTCCCCGGTTCCAAGAGGACTAGTTTCTGTTAGCCTCACCGTCAGCACTTGGATCAGACATTAAAATATAGATCCACAGATTAGCAGTGGAAAACCTTTCATTGCGTCCCGGGTAATTGAGATTTTACACATGTCTCAGCAGCAAAGAGTGAAAGTCACCCATTACCCTATGGAACCGACTTTTTACTATGTCTACACAAGCGTTGAGCCTGAGGAAATAGGAGACTGTTACTCCACTTGGAGCGCTGAATTGTAATAAGGCCAAACTGAAACCTGGCGTGTCTCTTTGGATTTTCTTGTTGTCTTCTTGTCTTTTTCGTGTGTTTGAAGAATAAGAAAGGCTGTAGGGATGGTAAGCACTGTATCTCTAGCAGAAATAGCATTTTTATATTTCTGCTTTAAAAGTTATTCATCTCATTGCTTAAAAGTTGCTGCAGATACCACCGTACCCTTTGAAAGAATTCGTATGGGGACTAGAAAGCCACTGTGGAATGTTTGTCCTGAAGTGAAAAGAGCTAAAAACCAAGCTAAGTTTTGGCTAAGGATTTGGATCTCGTGTGGACGCCCTAGAAATGGAACTGTTTTCGGGATCAAAACCAAAACTAAAAAGGAATTTAAGAGTGCGTTGAAAACAGCGCGCCTTACTGGTGCGGATGCTCCGACTGATAAGAAATCTTGGGAAAAACTGATTCGCAGTAACACTGCTTCGGCCCAGCCTCCTTCCAAACTAACTTCGGCTGACTGGCTAAGCCATTACCGTAGTATTTTCGGACATTGCAACGTGAGGCTTCAACAGTGGTATGAGGCGTTATTGATGAAAATAATACCTCCAAAATTGCGTCAAGAATTTATCTTTCCCGTAAAAAGAAGTGCCATAAGCAACGCTATGAGAAAGCTGAAAAAAACTGGATCTACGGACATTGACGGGATCGGAGCTGATTTTTTCAAAACTGATTGTCCCGTCTTGACTTGTCATCTTCAACTACTTTTCCAGATGCTGTTGGCCCAGTCAGTTGTCCCCAAAAGTTTCCTTTTAGGCAGTGTTACTTCTGTGATAAAACGAGGAAAGGATCCCGAAAACTGCAAGAACTTTCGGCCAATTACAGTATCATGCACCATAAGCAAAATTTTTGAATATGTGCTTCTACCTGAGGTTACAGAGAAATGCGATTTTGGAAGTATGCAGTTTGGATTCCGCGCGGGAACTAGCTGTGCTCATGTTCACCGTGTTCTCACAACCGTCATGAAACAGGCGACCCGAGAAAAATTTGAAGTTCATCTTTGTTCAATTGATATAGCCGGTGCTTTTGATAATGTCGTCCATTCTCAGGCTCTATTATCCCTGACGCGGTTTGGAGTGAACCACTCTATTGTAAAAATTTTACAGTTTTGGTACGCTAATTCTGCTATTAATATCAAATGGCAGGGGCAGATATCGGAGAGTATACCAGTGGAAGCATGGTGTTAGGCAAGGGGGTGTTTTATCTCCTTATATTTTCAAGTCTGCCATTTCTGATTGTCTTAATTCACCCTTGCCTTCTTACTTGTACAAAGATGTTGCTATGAGTTATATTGCGTACGCTGACGACGTGTTGCTCGTCAGTAGAAGTAAATCTACAATTGAAAAGAATGTTAACATCCTTTCTTCAAAGTTTTCAAAAATTGGCCTTGCCATTAACTTTTCGAAATGTGAATATCTGTGCTTTAATGGTGAACCAGTGCCGCTGTCCGTTGGACCTATTTCGATTCCAGTAACTGATTCGCTAAAGTGGCTTGGCCTCAGTTTTAGAAAAACGCTTTCCAAGACTTGTTCGGCTATTGTTCAGGATACTTCTAGTTTAATTCGTATTGCATATGGTCGTTTATGTCCAAACAAAGGTCGCTACAACCGGAAGGCACTTGGGCGAATATACAGCACTTTCTGTACTCCTTACATTTTGTACTGTTCCGGTGTTTATCACATTCTGCGAAAAAAAGACATCAAAGCTTTGAAGACGTGTTTTTATAATCATTGTAAATTTTTGATGTACCAGCTCGTTCTTACCGTAATCACAAATTAGTTCAGAAGTTCGGCGTCCAAGATGTCATTTGTTCACTTGAGAAAACGTCAGCGTCATTACTATGTACATTTCGACATCCAGGTCATCGGGTACATGATGTTTTTCATGAATTTTTCAGGTCCAATTAGAAATTATGTCTAAATTTTGTGTGTTTTTGCCGTTATTTACCTTGTGTTATTTTTCGTTTTATTTACTCCGCTATCACCTCGTGTATTTGGCGGGTTATAAATAAAATATATATATATATTTGAAGGACATTCTTAAAAACTAGTCTTTTTATATCTACACTAAAATAAAAAGCTGGGCAAAGACATTTCTTTAAACCAACAAATTTTCTTTTTCGACCGATTTTCGGGAACCCGGACGACCTAGCGACTCGTAGGAAAACGCAGAAAAAACATCAATTTTCTATATGTTCTTATCATTTGAATCCAAACTCCAGACAGCCGATAAAAACACGACACAATGCATAGTCCCCAGTTTTAAAGAAAAAAGATTATCATTCCCTCCGTTCTTGCTATTACCGATATGCAAAATTCCTTCTTTTCAAACCCCCCTGGTACAAAAACAGACATCTGATTTCCCGTTTCAAGCTTCCGGATATATCGTTGAAACTTTCGGCCCTAAGTAAAAAACTTTCAACAACGTCCCATCTCAGGCTCCCCGCACATCACGGCCTGTCCATTCTTCTTTTGTGAATTTTAGTGTTTTTTAGTGTTTTGTTCAGTTTTTTGTTCTTTTTCATTGTTGTACTCAGCTATTCTGTCTTTTCAGCGGGTTATAAAAATAAATAAAATAAATAAAATAGCAATTTCAAGTTTCACCCGACTCCGTCAGTGGTATCGACCCAAGTACGCTATCTACCAAGCCGACAGATCGATTTAAGATGCAAAAGTGACCAACTATTGATAATATAAACCGCTCGATTAATCAACTGAACTATCGAAAATACGGACGACACCGCTCTTCAACAAGACCAAAGGTTTCGATGGGATGCCGAAAATTTAATATTGATCCAGACAATTGGGTCTTGTCTTCGCCAGATCCAGTCTTCGCCCGGCTAATCATCTGAGAAAACAAAGGTCAGATATACCTCTAAAAGCCATATCTTTTTGACGATGCTGACCGAAATTTCTTGCTTTGCTTCTGCCAAATTTCCGGTTTGGGCCGAATTCCGAGCGAAATACTCGTCCAGCAAAAAAAGAAAATTCAGAAACGAATTCGGCGTATCTCCTTATCCCTATAAAGAACATCTAATCAACTTCAAACAAAACTTTAACTTATAAAAAAATGTCCGGTTTCAACCGGATTCCGGACGAATTATATGTCCGGGTAAAAAAATTAGTGTCATATACAGATTCAGCGTCTCTTCTTACCCCAAATCTGTCATCTAATAAACTTCAAATAAAACTTTTGCATTTAACAAGTTTTCCGGTTTTGGCCGGATTCCGGGCGAACTAGTTGTCCGGGCAGAAAATGCTTTTCACATTAGTGTTCAGCATGTCTTCTTGCCCCAAATCTAACATCTAAAACACTGTCTGTGACAATCTCTAGTAATTATTCTTACGGTCGATTTCTGATGAACTACTAGTTTATTTGCTCGTATTCACGTTGGCCAATCGTAGCCACCTTTGCGCTTGGAGCACCGTTTGGCTATTCGGATTCTCGTGGAATTCAGGTAATAATCACACGTGGAATTCTTTTGACAATTTTCCAAACGTTTCTTTAGTTCGAACTCGCTTGTACAATTCCCTTTGGCGAATGTTTATGTTTAATTTTGTAATGATAGATATAGATAAATCTTTTTATTGACCAAAAATCTTTCGTGGCTTACGCCAAATTTGTTTCGTATAGTCAGTAGCCTATGAGCATACAAATAAATAATAATAGACTTAAATAGGGTTACAACAGTCATACATATCGTTAAAAATTTAAACAAGCAGCTCAGTTTGCACTTCGTTGTACAACCTTAGAAAAGAGGGAACGAAACTCTTCGCAAACCTCTGGTGTGTTTACCAAGTTAACTGGATGGTGCGAAATGTAACAGTTGAGGAAAACTAATCGACGATCACTTACCTAAGACAAAACTCACCATTCCAGCGAGTATAATGATAATTAAAGCTCCAAGCTTTGAAAACATGAAGGCATCCTGCATCTTGGTTGTGATTCGGACATCGTAGCAGTTTAAAAACGTTAAGAAACCTGTAAAGATGACAATAAATAAGATGAAAAAATAATCGCTTCTGCTGTTCTGATTCAGTTTGTACGTTTCAGGCTTTGCCTGTAATTACTTCTTAGAGCTCTGTCTTTTTTTCATCTCTGAAAATGGCTATATAGTTTATGGAAATGCAACTATCGCCGTGCCGCCTGGCACTGCAGTTTCTTCTTTTCTTTATTTTTATCCCGGGGCATCTTTTGTAATTTAACTTACTTTTATGTTATTTAAAATAGAGCTAAGAAATCACACTTCGTACCTCTTGTGGCTACTCCTCCTGTAAATATTCCTTGAGCCCAAGCTGACTTAAGAGTCATATATTCATATATTATATACAAAAACGGATTCGTCAGCTGTGATGCTTATGAAGCGATATTTCGGCCCTTCTTGGCAAGGGTCCTCTTCAGGCTGTTATTCTTCTGGGCCAACGCTGGGAAAGGAAACAAACCAGCAATCAAATTGCAGGTGTGAACCCTACACCTGGTTGTGACCCCTAAAAGGCACAACTAGAGCCCAATGCCAAAATGTATACCAAGTTTAAATTTTATAGGCTACCTGTCACGTTTCACGAGTTACTAACTCCACACAAAACGGTGAAAATCGGCTACAACGGCCGCAAGAGTGGACTGTTCATAAATGAACACTCCACTAAAGACGGAAAGTCATTCGTAAGCGATATTTCAGCCCTTCTTGCCAAGGGGCCTCGTCAGGCTGTTGTACTATCCGACAGCGAACCCGAGGGCGGAGAGCCGACATTCTTTCTTTAGGAACGAAGGAAGTTGATACTCCTGTTACGTCAGCGAAGAGCCGGTGATAGCATACGTGAGAAATCTGAGGACTTGAAGCAATGGGCCACTTTATTAGAAAAAAGAAAAGGAACGGAAGAATAGGTTTCCCTAGGTTGGATAGCATCTTTTAGCAGTTGCTATAGCAGCTTCTGCTCCCCAATTTTAGCAGGCTATCTGACCTACGGGAAGATGTTGGATAGAGTACTATTTAATCTATATTGCCCAGTCAGCTCGGCTCAACTAAGGAGTACTGAAATATCTTTTAGAGTCCTGAGAGTTGGTGTTGTTCTTTATACTTGGATTGTTGTCGTATTTGACGCGGATAAGGTGAATTTGTCAATGGAACAGTAAACTTGACTACGCAACTTTCGGCCATCGAATCGCCCGGGGGGGTTTGGATAAATATACAGGGTCTTATTGTCGACAGGCCCCCCCCCCCTTCTTTGTCATCTCGAACTGTCTCGAACCCCCTCCTTAGTGTTCCCAAAGCTAGCTGGCAGGCCCTTGCCCCTTATGCACTGTAATTATGCCCTCATGTACTGTAAAAGTTCGCCTTTTTACATGTAGACTACAGAGTAACGACCTCCCGACTAGACGGCCGGGGTTCGATTCCTAGTCGCGGCACACAAACCTTTTGCTTTTGCAAACCTTTTGCTCAAAAGTCGAATTCTTGGAAACTGCCGGGAAACTGCAATGGTCGTAACGAGATTTTTTCTTACTCTCAATATCGACTCAGGGTACATTCTTGATATGTTAGCTAGCTCCCCGAGTCAAGTTTGAGTCAAGTTTTCTGTTCCTTTAAGAGATGAAATTTTTCTTAATTAGAGGTATTAATTACTGGGAGTTCCTGAACTGGCCGCTTAGAGCCTTTGGCATGTTGGCAGTTCCGGAATTCATCTGTTGATTTTTTTCTTTTCTTTTTTTACAAATAAAGCAATCTCAAAATCTCAAACCAATCTCAACCACATTTATACTTTCAACCCCCATGTCTGAGCGCACGCGTACTTTTCTTGTCAGAGGGGTGGAAGTAAAAAACGTCACTTACATATCGTGGCTGCAGCTATCATTCTACTAGCATCATCTGGCAGATCACAACTAGGAAATATTGGCTTGATGACATAATTAGCGAAGGTTAGTCCCATGATGGCGTTCGTAGTAGGCCTGAAAGAAAAATCTTGGATTATAGTGGCGCACTTTATCCAGACCACAATAGTCCAGAATAATGACGCAGAGTGGAGCTGCCGTACAGGTCGACGACATACCAGGGTCAGGGGTTAACCAAACCTCAGCCTAAACTCGGTCTCCTTGCCGAGGGGTTGCCCACTCTCAATTTGAGTGTACAGCAATTGCCCAGTGCCCAGTGCCGCGGTGCCCAGTCGGTACCGGCACCGGTTGTCACGTGTTTAGACGTCAAATAAGCGTTTCTAGAAGCGTTAGAAAGATGAATCGCTTAATTTATGGCCGGCACCGGAGCCTGCGCATACGATTTCGGTCGGTGCCTGCCGGTGCCGGGGAGTGGGTAACCCCTCACTCCTTGCGGGCAATGTTGTAAAACTTTTAAAGAAAACGAGGAGACCTTACGGGTTTACTGAAAACCAAAAGTTTCCACTTCTCTTTGCCACTTCTTTCTCGAAACAATTACGGATTTGCTTTCCGTTTTAATGAAAGATAAAAACAATAAGATCTTGTGATCATGTCCAAACAAAACATACTGGTGGCCTACTTTTAATAATTATGACACATTCGAAAATCAGGCACTTTGCAGCATAGCCAATTGCTTGGCGGAACTACACGGAAAAATGACATATACTATATTCTGTTACAGATCATACGAAAATCAAAAATAAACAACGTATCCAATGATATTTTGCCAGCTAAAAGCTATTTTACCATTTTCAGAAGTGATCCGGTACAATTCTGACAAAACTGAAATAAAAATCACGCCCATCCAATTAAATCTGCATTAGATGACACGGAACGCATAAATATTTGGTCTAAAACCCCAAAATACAGTCGTTTGATTATCCCAGAGTCTAATCAGCTCCTATCACAAATCTGCCTAAAAAAGTAAACTCGTTTTCATCCACATGAAATCAGAGCAGTTTAAACTATCTGCCTATCCTGACTAGGATGTACGGCGAGTCTTCACTTTTACTGCACATCTAACACCTAATATTTTAGAGGCCGCGCGCTAAGCTTCACCCCCCTTAAACGAAAAGCATGTTTTTTTTTGCCGCCACCCCGCTCACAGGCGGGTTTATGTAAGTTTCCAATTCTCTTTGTTCTAATTGTCGTTTCCACTCAAGTCGTGGATTCACTCGCTTCGCCAAAACGGCTCTGGAAAGTGAAGCGGATTTTTGGCTGTGAGTCGCAAAAACAGCGGGCGCATAAACTAATCGGAGCTGTCCAGACCGTCGGAATCGCCCTTAGTGCCCGTTCAACGAACAAAATTTAGTATACTCCGAACGAATATCAGAATGGCACACTGGAACTGGAAACAAGGTCAATCCATAAAACCGATTACCTGTTTGTTAAAAAATATAACCATTAACCTTCCATACAGAAAGCGCCTGGTGACAATAGGTCTCCATCTTTGTCTAGCTCTACGATATAGCTCTGCTTTTAAATTATATTTATGTCAATCTCTCAACGATTTAAGAGAACTTCTTTTTCTTCAAATTTCGGCTAAGCGTGTCTGTTTGGAATTCTGCGGTTTCGCTACGAAAGTTACTTTTTTATTTTAAATCCTAAATTCATTTATAAGCTCTATCGAGCCGGGCAACGAAACAGGACGGGTCTTGGTGCTTTATGGTGCGAACAGACGATTAGGTTTCCCTGGATGGATTTTCTGTATTTTCATCATAAACCTGACAAAAAAATCAACTTTTAATAATTTCAGATCGTGTCTATTGCACTCACCCATGACGGAAAATACACAAAATCTTGAAGACAGCAAATGGGGTAATCAACCTCGCTGAAAATGAAAATCACAGGGCACATATCCGCCATTGGGGCGTTTCCGAGGTATACGCTGTAAAATATTCGGAAAACTGCAGACTGACTCTTCTCCAGCTTACTCAAAAAGATTACTACCACAATACATGCGAAACAGTTTTTGTCGCAGTTATGTGAGATTATTTTTATTTATTTAACTATCTTATTTAACTTGAAAACAGTTAATATCTTGGTCTTCCCTCCTAATTGACAGATACGGCATTTTGATCAAGCACGATTACCACTGTTATGATTAATGGTGTGGCCTCGGCTGAAGCAAAACCAGGCTGATAATTATCTTAACGAAATTTTTAATCGCTTACTCCTTCAGCCTAAGCTGACTGCGAGTCATATTAGTTGGCGTTCAACGAAAAATTAGCTGAGATTTGTTCTAGCGATACTGCGGCCCTTCTTGGCAAGGGTCCCCGTCAGGCGGCCCTCAAACATGGGTCCATTAGTCAAAATCTGCTTCAAGTCGATGAAACTGAAGACATTAGAAGTAAGGATTTCCTCTCTTGGAGAATATCTCACAGAATTCCGAAGGCGGAAAGCGTACGAACACACTTTCCTTAGTCTCACAGCGGGAAACACTTAAATCACACCAGAGAAATGAGAAATCTTCCCCAGTTGGAGGAAGATAACGACGTCATTTGGCTTATTGCATCTTTTCTTCAGTTTGTTCCATTTTTCTTTCCTAATATTCTTGTCAGAAAAGTAGATGTTATAGTTCTTGCAGTAACAGATTAAACGTGAATGTTTCTAATAGACGATGTATTCAAGTCAATAGTATAAGCCTCGCATATTCCCTCTGAATCGAACTTTTACGCTGTTAGAAACACTACCATTTAATCTGTTAGAAACATTCCCACTTAATCCGTTTCCTTACTAGCCAGAATGATTGGGGGGGGGGGCAAGGTATTTACCGACTGGCTGATCATTTTTACCGAATGTTTTTCAAAAAACCGACTGTTTTTAAAAAAAAATCTACTGTTTTTCACAACAATCGACCGTTTTCAAGAAAAAATCAACTGTTTGCAAGGAAAATCGACTGTTTTCACGAAAAATCGCGGCGTTTCGCGTCGTCTATTTTTTTTTTTTACCACCAGGCACACATCACTGTTGGTGGGGCGTCCCCCCCCCCATACATGACGCCTCTGACTTTAAGTACTAAAACACCCACACTGAAACCGTACCACCTTAATTCCTTCACATAATGCGTCAACACAACCGTAACTCTTGGTGTTCGGACATTCGGCCTGACTTCACTTTCGGATTTCGGTTCCACGGATTCCAGATTCAAGTTTTCGTCGAAATGGATATAGCCAGGCCAAAAACGTCTGGAAGTCGGAGTTACGGACTCCGAGATTCCGGAGTCTGGATGGGTATCATGGAGGCAACAGCTCGCGAGAAACAATAAATATGCAAATTGCCCCCCCCCCGAATTGATTATAGGGCGTTTAACGTTTCTACAAAAAAAAAATCATTCCCATCGCTCCACTAGCGTGTCTCAAAATTTTCGGGACTTCCCTCTAGCCCCCCCCCCCACCGTGGCCGAATCCGGTAATTATCATCTGGGCATATTCTCTTAGTCGGATCCTTGGTCATCTTCTCCGTCCATTATGTTTCATTATAATTGGCTCAACCGTTCGCAACTTACGCATTTCAAATGTTCCGGGTTCCCACTCCTCCACCCCCTCTCGGTGATCGAATCCGAAAACTAAAGTTTCCTACATCATTCGGTAGGGTCCTTCTTACGCATGCTAAGTTTCGTCCTCGTAGCTTATCAGGAAGTGTCCAAACAAGCAAAACTTGGACAGAGGGACAGACATTACGATTGCTATATGGCACTTGAGCCGACGGATGCAAGTGCTATAAAAATGCAATCGGCATCGAAACCAGTAGCCTACCGTACCGAATAAAAGCGCCATAATATGTTCAAAACGGGTCAACAGGGAACGTTTTCTTGGTTTAGAAAGGAACCTTTTAGCACGACTTCTGACGCGTTAGGCTTGTTAACCAGAAAAGGAGCCTGCAAGAAGTATCCTAAACATCATACAGAAAACTGAACCTGACTACGGATGCCACAATTTGACTGTCCGATAAACTGTTGCTGCTTTAAATTTACCTTCGGGCCATCTATGGCCCTGAGTCCGCACACGCAAACCACTGATAATTAATTTCCTAGCCGGACATGTCTGGACAAATATTAGAAGTCAGAATACCCTTTTTATTCGTTTCAAAATAAAGCAAATTAACTGTGGAAACTGTACTAGTTAACTTATTCCCCTTATGAGAGTTTGTCGTCTGTACCGTGCAAATGCCTCATTTGTGGTGGTGATTCGGTCATTAGTTATCGTATTAATTTGTAAGGTTTTTCTGTATCGTTCGGCTAGGACTACGAATACACAGACTTTGTTCCTGCCTGATTTTTTCTTTCGTTCCGAGCTAGGTTGTTACCAAGGGCCCAAAACAAATAGAACATCATTTTATTGGGTGCCATAACATATAATTTCGAGTATGCTATTGTTATATATTGACATTAGTGTATTTTATCAGTGTCATTAGGCTACTGGCGGAAAAACCCAATATCGGCTCGTCGTCCATGGTAAATATATCCTACTTATTTAGTTACTTACAAAAACAAGACTCGATCGGATCCAAAAAAAATAAAATTTGTAATTGCGTTTCGTAGATCCGGTCTCCTTGAATATTTTACTATTAAAATCTGACCAATGACTAGTCTTCAGGTATGAATTCAGCATATGTGTTTACCCTATCCGTCATATCTACTTTGACGAAGCTGATCAAAACTTCTTGCCTTACTTCTGCCAAATATGCGGTTTCGGCCGGATTCCGGGACAACTACTTGTCCAGCAAAAATTAAAGATCAAAATGAATTAAGCACATCCCCTTACCCTTATATCGAACCTCTAATCAACTTCAAATAAACTTTTACTTTTAAAAGAATTTCAGATTTTGGCCGGATTCCGAGCGAACTATTTGCCCGGCAAGAAAATGATTTTCATATACGTATTCAGTATGTCTCCTTACCACTACATCGAACCTCTTATCAACTTCAAATAAGACTTTTAAAAAATATCCGGTTTCGGCCAGATTCCGGGCGAACTACCCTATATATCGGGGAAGAAAATAATTGTCATATATCGATTTAGAATATCTCCTTATCCCTAAATCGAACATCTAATCAACTTCGGTTTTGGCCGGATTCCGGGCGGTCCGGGTAGAAAACAATTGTCATATACGAGTTCAGCATATCTTCTTAATCTAAATCGAGCATTTAATCAACTTTAAATAACAGGTATGCAATGTATATCTTCTTATGTCCCACAGGAAGTTATATTATGACAATTATTTTTGTGGAGGCAGTTACGACCTCGTATCGTCCTCCAGAGAGGCTGATATGAAGCCGTATCAGCCTCAGCAGATGTTCATCGCGCACTTTTCCTCAAATACTGAAAAGTAGAAGCTGACCTCCAAAAAATAAATAAAAAACAATACTTTCAGTAAAAAAACACAAAGAAAATACTTAAAAAATATATTAAATAAAATAAGAATTAAAATTAATTTTGAAAATGACAGAACGTCTTACTTCCTTAGACAACCACCCTACGGCCTAGGTCATACCTTGTCATAATCAGATTTCCACTAAAAATACAGCTTGTCAACTAAAACAACATTCTACTATCCCTTGATTTCCAAAAGCTAGTTATGCAGCATTGAAAAAATGACAGAACATCTTACTCTCTCAGACAACCAGCCTATGCCCTAGGTCATACCTTGTCACAACCAGATTTCCACTGAAAATACAGCTTGTCAACTGAAACAACATCCTACTTTCCAAAAAGGTAGCTAATGAGCACTTAAAGGAACAGAAAACTTGACTCAAACTTGACTCGGGGAGCTAGCTAACATATCAAGAATGTACCCTGAGTCGATATTGAGAGTAAGAAAAATTCTCGTTACGACCATTGCAGTTTCCGCGCAGTTTCCGAGAATTCGACTTTGAGCAAAAGGTTTGCAAAAGCAAAAGGTCTGTATGCCGCGACTAGGAATCGAACCCCGGCCAACTTGTCGGGGAGGTCGTTTCTCTGTGGTCTATATGTTAAAAGGCGAACTTGTACAGTACATAAGTGCATAATTACAGTGCATAAGGGGCAAGGGCCTGCCAGCTAGCTTTTGGAACACTAAGGAGGGGGTTCGAGACGGTTCGAGATAACAAAGAAGGGGGGCCTGTCGACAATAAGACCCTGTATATTTATCTAAGCCCCCCCGGGCGATTCGATGGCTGAAAGTTGCATAGTCAAGTTTACTGTTCCTTTAACACTGTCTTTGAACGAGGAAAGATCTATTATAAATTTCGAAGACCACGCGATCTACACGTTCTCGCTTGATTTCAAATTTCTCGAGCGAAGTGAAGCTATCTTCTGCAATCAAATATACTAAACGCGTGTGAACATACTAAAAGCAGTTATGCACAGACAGCAGAGTCGGAATGTATTCAGACGGAATGTATTCAGTGTGACGGCTCACACTAGGCTCAAAAACGGCAGAGATTTGAGGAACAGAGTCTACTGTTTTGCACAGATTCGCGAAACGTTGTGCGGTCGCCCGTGAGGATTTAAACAACAATATTCAGAATCTGGTGAATTTTCTTTAAAAACAAGAGCTGTAAGCTCATATGGCACTTGCATGGGTTGAGATGTATTATTTGATTAAAAGTAATTTTCGACTGCGCGGTTCAGATGCGCACTTTAAGGAAGCTAGAGAAAAAGTATTTTATCGTAGAACTTGGCTGTAATGATGCGCATTTTAAAGGCACTAGAAATTCATCTGTAAGGAAGACCCTTGAGGCAAAAACGATATCAGGCTCTTAGGGATCATTGATATATACGTATGATCAAAAGTATATTTTTTCCGCTAATGCGGGTAAAATGCGCACTTTAAGGGTGCTAGAAATTTTTTTTTTTGCAAAACCCTTGTGGCACAAATGATCATAGGTTGAGATGTATCGTTTGATAAAAAAGTACTTTTCGACCTTGCGGTTAAGATGCACACTTTAAGGGAGCTAGAACTTCATTTGTAAGCAAAACCCTTGAGGCAAAAATGATCATGGACTCATGGGGATCATGGAAATGCATATTTTGCTTAAAAGCATTTTTCTTAATTTGCGGTCATGATTGGTACTTTAGGGAATGGTCGGATTTGAAAAGTGGCGATTTCTAAGCCAATCTTGTCGAATTTCTAATATTCCAGCCAAATTTCATCGTCCTAGCACATCTCTTAACTCGCGATCACCGGAATTCCGGACCCGCCCCTCAAACTCCCCCCACAGTCGCCGGAGCCAATCCGGTTCGGTTTTGGACTTGTTTGTTATTCCCACAAAGTTCCACCCCGATCTCTCCAGTCCAATCCGGTTACGTATTCCCCCTCCCCCCCAATTGTTGTCGGATCCGGTCCGGACATGAAAAAGATCACCACATGCCCTCTGTTCAGTTATTAAATTTCACTCGAATCCGATCACCCGTTGCAAAGTTACGCATGGCTAAATATTCCGGATTCCCCCTCCCTCCGATCCCCCCACGACTATCGGATCGAGTGAATTTTTATTTACAAGTTAGTTTGATCGGGTCCCTGATACGCCTCCCAAGTTTCGTCCTGAAAATCCCAAAAACTGTCATCACCAGAATTCCGGGAAACTCCCTTCCACCCTCCCCCCCCCCCCAAGTGTCCGAGTCCAGTCCAAACGTGTAAACGATTTATATGGAGCAGATTCTTGTTCTTCCCAGCAAGTTTTACTCCAATCCCTCCACTATAACCGATCTCGAGATTTCCGGTCTTCCCCCCCCCCAACTCCCCATAGCTGTCGAATCCGGTTCGGACTTCAAATGGAAGATCAGAGATATGTCATTCATTCAGGTATTAAGTTTCGTCCCAATCCGATCACCCGTTCGAAAGTTACACAACACTCAATTTTCCATATTCCCCCGCACTGAATCACATATACAAACCCCTTTGACCCTCGAATGCACTAGCTCTTTCCGCTGTTAACAGAGTGATCCGATGCAAAGAGTGACGTCACGCCGCGCGCAGACCTACTAGTGAGAAGAAAGGGGTAGGGGTTTTACAAAAACTACTAAATTCTCAGAATTCGCCGGCCCACCACTCCCCCCCAGATGGTCGGATCGTGAAACTGATTATTTCCAGGTTAGTTATATCGGGTCCCTGATATGCCTGCCAAGTTTCATCGTCCTAGGACATCTGGAAGTACCCTAACTCGAAAACAGTGGACCGCCCGACCGACCGACCGACCGACCGACCGAAAAGCGATCGGTATATGGCACTTGAGCGGAGCTGCAAGTGCCATAAAAATAAGCAACCCCGAAAAGCTCCTTTTTTGGATCTAGTGGTCTACAGACGCTTCGGTGCCGAATTCTGCGCAGAAAAATGCCTATCGTAGTTTTACCAAACTCTTAGGAATACTGCATCAGTTAGAATAGAAACAAGAGCTGAAAGCTCATATGGCACTTGCAAGGCTGGGTCAGAGGATGAAAGTAGGAATTCGTCAATTTTTGGGTTTGTTTTGATCATTTGTAATCAAAACTGTTGAAGTAAAAAACATGACGAACTCATCGGGAGCACGAAAATGTATATTTTGCTCAAAAGTATTGTTTGTACTTTAAGGAAATAACTTGTGAGGGATCATAGGGATCACGAAAATGTGTATTTTGCTAAAAAGTATGTTTTGTACGTTGTGGTTGCGATTAGTACTTTATAAGGAATTATTAAGGAATTCAGTTGTAAGCAAAACCCTTGAGGCAAAAATGATCATGGGCTCATAGGGATCACGAAAATGTATATTTTGCTTTAAAATATTTTTTTGTACTTTGCGGTTAGCATTAGTACTTTAAGGGATGGTCGGATCAGGGAACTGACTATTTCTAAGCCAATCATGTCAAGTCTCTAATTTTCAAGCCAAGTTTTATCGTCATAGCACGTCTGGAAGTACCTTAACTTGCGATCATCGGAATTCCGGACCCCCTCCCTCTAACTCTCCCACAGTGCCCGAATCTTGTCCGGTTCTGTCACTTACGTACATAGGGCTTGTGCTTGTTCTTTCCACCAAGTTTCATTCCGATCGCTTCACTCAAAGCGTGTCACAAGTTTTCAGGTTCCCACCTCCGACCCCCCCCCCCCCCACCTTCATCAGATCTGGTCCGGACTTGAAACTGGGCATCCGAGACATGTGATCTTTCTACGTATCAAGTTTCATTATGATCCGATCACCCGTTCGGAAGTTATACATACCTCAAGATTCCGGATTCCCCCTCCCGTCACTCCCCCCACGATGGTCGGATCGGGAAGTTGACTATTTCCAGGTTAATCTGGTCGAGTCCCTGATTTGCCTGCCAAATTTCATTGTCCTAGCACACCTGGAAGTAACTTAACTCCGTATCACCGGAATTCCGGAACCCCGCTCCAACTCCCCCCACAGTGCACGAATCCGGTCCGGGTCTGTCAATGACGTACCTAAGGTATGTGCTTGTTCCTCCCACCAAGTTTCATCCCGATCGCTCCAGTCTAAGCGTGTCACATGATTTCCGGTTCCCTCCTCCGACTCCCCCCCCCACATTAATCGGATTCGATCCGGACCTGAATTGGGACATCTGAGAAATGACGTCTTCCCAAATATCAAGTTTCATTAAGATCCGATCACCCGTTTGAAAGTTATGCATGCCCCTAAATTCCGGATTCCGGCTCCCCTCCCTCCCCCCATGATGGTCGGATCGGGGAAGTTACTACTTCTAAATTAGTTTGGTCGGGTCCCTGACATGCCTGCCAAGTTTCATCGTCCTAGCACATCTGGAAGTACCCTAACTCGCGATCACCGGACTGACCGACCGACAGACCGACAGACCGACAGACCGACAGACCGACCGACCGACCGACCGACCGACGGAAAAGTGATCGGTATATGGCACTTGGCCGGAAGGCAAGTGCCATAAAAACATAACTCTCTGTTCGAAAACTTTATAAAGCAGACTTTAACTATCGATCCCTGTTCGAAAAAGTTATAATAGTTAACATACCTCCATCTCGGTTGATATCGGAATAACAATCTCGACGGCCATTCAAAAATATCAACCTCGATCGCTGCTCTCGGCTGATATTTTTCATAACCTGCCTCGCCTTCGGCTCGGACAGGTTATTTTCAATGGCCGTCTCGTTGTTATTCTCCGATATCAACCTCGATGTCTGAAGTTATTTATAAACTTTTACTTTTATCAAATTTTCCGGTTTTGGCCAGATCCCGGACGAGCTAATTGTCCGGCGAGAAAATAAGTTTCAGATATGGATTCAGCATGTCTCCTTACCCCTATATCGACTATCTCATTGGCTTTATAAAACACTATTTTCGTCCCTTAATTTGAAACCCCTCCCCCACCCCTAACCAATGGATCTTCATACCAAGTTTGAATAAAATGTCTCTACCCCTTCGAGAGATGGGGGTGACAAACGGACAGACAGACGGACAACTTTTGCGAAGTCATAGGTATCCCTCCACTTACGTTTTGGGATCCCAAAAACACTGTTATTACCAAAGCCGAAGAAGTAAAACTTTCCCCTCCAACGAGAGTTTGGGTTTCGGTTGGGAATGCTCAAAGAGTCTACAGACCAACAGTAGGCTCTAGCGAGAATGGCCTAAATTCCCTTTTTCTGCTGCTATCTAGAAACGCAAGGTGACTCTGCTTGGTCCAAAAGAACCGTCTTCAAAGCACGTTCTACATAAATGAAGGCGACGTTAATCAACAACAACAACAACAAGCTTGCTGTTGTTCCTTGTATCGCCGGCGTTACCAATAAAGACACAGTGCATTAGGCAATGCCACAGTCACTCATATTTTCTACCCCAAAACTGACCCAAAACTGCGGAACATGACCACCAAAATGCCCCTGAATGATTTTGTCTAGAATCGAGAACTGACACTAAGTCTCCAGCCAACACAACATTCAAAACTTTTAGAAGTTCAGGTCATTCATAGCAGGCTATTTACGCCATTTTCCACATCGAAACAAGTATGCAGGATTGGTCCTTGCAAACCCCGAAGCCTTCATCAATTTTATCTTCATCAGAGTAATGCTGATTTTTCCATAATTTTATTAGTTATTGTGTTGCGAGAGCAACACTTTGGTTTTGTCGTGTTTTTTTTTTTTTTTTTTTCCTAGCACCTCGATTTCAGCTTATTCCTAGAAAGTGGTAAGGGTCTAACCTCTGCGGTTTTTACGGAAAGTGTGGACCTTCGGCCGGATTGATGAATATGACATTACATTTTGGAAAGCTTCGTAGAGCTCTTGCCTGGGGCAAAAAAGGATGGTTTTCGCTTGTGCGCGAGCTACAGCCTACGGTGTGTGAAGTGAAGTGGAGTTGTGTAGCCTATGTCAGAGAGGACTATCTGAAGTTATGCAGCCAAGCTTTCGTTTCATCAAACCACGTTTCTGCTTTCGAGTGGAAAGCTCCGTTCTAGCAGGCGAGCAGGCAGGCACGACTTTCAAATTGAAGGGGGACTAAAATCTACAAGTGCGAAATATGTGCAGCAGTTCCCCGGCCCCACAGCCAATATATCTTCTTTGAGTGATAAATAGAAAAATTTACAGAAACAAAAAAGTAGCATTTTCCCACGGGTCCGAAAGTCTATTGTTTCTAGCCATTTCTGTTCGTGATTTCTGCTCACTTTATCATTCCATTTCTTACACTTGGGACTGAGGAAGAGAATTGGTATCAGCTATGCCTCTTAAACTTTAAAAGTTCTATCCTTGCTAAAGATATTAGAGATTGTCCTTTGCTCCTTTCTAAGTGGTGAAATTAGAAAGTTGGCCTATGGCAAAAAAGTCAACTTTTGAACTAATACAGATAGAATTTTTTTTTTCAACGGTAATCGATAGACCTTGATGAGCTGATCAAAGTATATGTCATCCATTTTTTGGTACAAAAATCCCTTCATGAGATACAGCAGTTTGAAAGTTTAGAGGGGTTGACAACTTCAGTAGTAAGGTACACACTGAAACCAAAAATAGGCCGATCCCAGTTGTGAGACATGTAAGGGACTTTTAAGCAACAATAGGCTGTTAGACAAAATCATCTTCGGCAATGAGGGGTTAGCAACTTTGGCTACTTGGTGTACCTACAATTTGTTTCCTATGTTTTATATGGCACGAACAGTTATTTGGTACCACGTCTATCACGGGGAGTTGCACTTGTAACTAATACAGATAGAATTTTTTTTTCAACGGTAATCGATAGACCTTGATGAGCTGATCATAGTATATGTCATCCATTTTTTGGTACAAAAATCCCTTCATGAGATACAGCAGTTTGAAAGTTTAGAGGGGTTGACAACTTCAGTAGTAAGGTACACACTGAAACCAAAAATAGGCCGATCCCAGTTGTGAGACATGTAGGGGACCTTTAAGCAACAATAGGCTGTTAGACAAAATCATCTTCGGCAATGAGGGGTTAGCAACTTTGGCTACTTGGTGTACCTACAATTTGTTTCCTATGTTTTATATGGCACGAACAGTTATTTGGTACCACGTCTATCACGGGGAGTTGCACTTGTAATTAAGACTCGGTTGCTAGAATCTTTGGGGATGAGGGGTTGGCAGCTTTTGCTAGTTGGTATACCTGGTATTTTTTGCCAGTGTATTTTATGGTAAGAACAATACGGTACCATGTCTATCACGGGGAGATGGACTTGTAAGTAAGAATCGGTTGCTGGAAGGGCTTCACGAGGGGCTAGAAACTGTGCAACCAATGCACATTTTATTTGATCTTTATAAATCTGAGGGTAAGAAAGCTGGTCTCTTTGGTCTCATTGTACCTTAGAATCTCTATATATAACCAAGAATTAAGTGTTTATGCAACGAATGCAAATCATATTTCGAAAAATGACTTAGTTTTACAATGATTGAAGTGGCATCTGTGGTATTTTGATCCGGAAAAGCTACGGACAGCTTTATGGTCCCAACTAGGTTATATAAGGAGACTTGTAAGCAACAATCGGATGTTAGACCATAACCGTCTTCGGCGATGAGGGGTTAGCAACTTTTGCTAGTTGGTGTACCTATTAATCCTATTATTTATTTCCGGTGAATTTGATGCTGAGAAGAGTTTGGTACCATGTCTATCACGGGGAGATGGACTTGTAAGGAGGAGTCGGTTGCTAGAAGGGGTTCATAAGGGGCTAGAAACTTCTGCAAATTGATGCACATTTTATTTGATCTCTATAAATCTGAGGGTAAGAAAATTAGTCTCCATGGTCTATCACTGTAACTTAGAATGAAGTATTTGAGGGGTAGACAACTTTAGTGGTAGAGTGTATAATGTTCCAAGTTTTCATCAGTCACGATTGAAAAGGATAAAGTTCAATTGGCTGCACACTTTGTTTGATCTCTATAAATCTAGGGTATAACAAAATTAGTCTCAATGGTGAATCACTGTAGCTTAGAATTAAATTAAGTGTTTACGCATTATTTTAAAGTTACAGATAACTTTATAATACTAAAGGTTATATAAGACAATGTTCCAAGTTTTTACCAGGCACGACATCTACGATTGAAAAGGATAAAGTTCAACTGGCTGCAAAGATTTTGGTCCCTACATCCGATATTCTGTTTTTTTTTTCAAGGCTGAAGGATATCCGTATGATTACAGATTGTGTCATCAGTCCAGAACAAAAATCTTCTCGGAACATAACATTTTGAAAACATCGATGGGTTGACAACTTCAGCGATAGCGAAGAAACAGAACCAAAGTGTTGCTCTCGCAACACTTTAGTCGGCGAAGCCGAACAAAGGTTGCCGCAACACTTCACGTTGCCCAGGCAACGTAGGTCTAGTTAGTTGCTGTTGGGCTACTCACACAGCGAA
The DNA here is from genome assembly GCA_023053555.1 of Branchinecta lindahli. Lineage (NCBI taxonomy): Eukaryota > Metazoa > Arthropoda > Branchiopoda > Anostraca > Branchinectidae > Branchinecta > Branchinecta lindahli. Next base: position 16,708,151 of record JAKZAO010000003.1, read on the forward strand.
GTTCTTAATCCAAAAAGCTTCCAGAATTGGTTCTTCCAAGCTTATTGAAGTCAACTGTCAATTTTAGCTTTAGGCCTAGTGTTCGTACTTACACAAAAATAAGATTGGCATCCCACAAGAACAGGAAGGCAGGTAATGGCCCCAGCGACTCCTTGATGTATGCATAATCTCCACCAGATTTTGGGATAGAAGTCCCCAGTTCAGCATAACAGAGGGCGCCAATCATTGAAAGAATTCCGCAGAGAACCCAGACAACTAAAGAAAATCCAACGGATCCAGCTTCTTTCAAAACCCCTTTGGGTGATATGAAGATACCTAGAAAAGTACAGACGAGTTATTTCCAAATGCATAGTACCTGTATTTTTTCTACATATTTTTGTTTTAATTAATTAACCTACCGAATATCTTCAAACGTTCAAAAGTCTAAACTCTTATCCGCATGCTAGCAATGGTATCACCTGCAAAGATTGAACGAGCACAGAAAGCTAAATAATAATAGTAAAGGCTTGGCACTAAAATGACAACGACATAAAGGAACAAAACCAAAGGTTCTGATGGGATCCCAAAAATTCAATATTTGATCCAGACAATTAGGTTTTGTCTTCGCCAGATCCAGTCTTCGCCAGACTCCTTGAACATTTTTACTCCTAAAGTTTAGAAAGAGATTAAGGCCAAACAGCTAATCATCAAGAAAACCAAGTTCAGATACGGATTCAGCATGTGTGTTTACCCCTATAAGCCGATCGAAACGATCCTGCCTTACTTCTGCGAATTTTCCAGTTTCGGCGAAATTCCAGAGATGGCGGGGCCTCATGGAATATAGAATGTGTCACAGAGGCAACACATCTGAGAGACACAATAAATATGCAAATGAATGGGGTAAGGTAGTAGTGATTGAGAGGCAAAAGGTACTTGAAGGGTACATCCACGAAATGTTGAAGAATAGCAGATCAAAAGTTTCGATGGGATCACAAAGAGGAATATCTATCACACCATGCTAGTCGAAAAGTCTGATCCAACATGTTCTTTATCTACACATACACCATCTTTATATGTTTTAGCGGAGGATTTTGTTCTTTCGGAAATTTCTGGCTTACATCAAACCGTGATCGCGTTATTCATTTAAAGGGTATCTTGCAAAGTAGTGTTCGTATCTCTACACCAACACAAACAGCTGGACAAAGATATTTATTAGAACTGACGAATATTCCGTTTTCGCTTGTTTTTCACCGCTTATTACCACTATACACCACGGAGCTTATGCTCGGATATAAGAGGAAGCAGAGCAACCCAAGTGTTTAATATACGGATAAAAACATGGACTTAATCCAAATCTAAGTAGGCTACTATCAAAAACAAATAAGCCAATAGACGTTACCCCGGCAAAACTGAGCAGAGCTAGAGCTGATTGCTGAGCTTTGAGTTGATGCCCGTCTAGTTCCCTCTTCGCCACTGAAATGGGCGTAGCAGGCGTGCATACCTGACTCTGCAACGCGTCACGTGTGACGTCAAAATGGTAGACAACCAATAGTTGGCTACTCTCGACATTTCTTCTCCGGGTCTCTACTGCGATGTAGCCGTTTGTAGAGGTGACAAATCGTGATGTACCGCGTAGCTCCTACCCTCTGCTCGTTTGCATCGGGAATCTCTTCGACTCCGCATGTTCGTGTTACAGAGATCGGGAGACGGAGGTTCTTGTGACTATTTGCATGTCCCCTTACCCATGAATCGAACCGCTAATCAACTTCAGAATAAAATTTTACTTTAACACATTTTCCGGTTTTGGCCAGATTCCAGGCATACTAACTGTCCGGTAAGAAAAAGTTTCACATTTGGATTCAGCATGTCTCCTCACCCCTAAATGTACTAGGTTATCTCATTAGCTTATAAAAAATATTGTTTCGCCCCTTAATCTGAAACCCCTCCCCCACCCCTAAATATAGAGCTACGGAGCCCATCTACACGACCCATCACACGACCTGTATTTTGACTTAAATAATCCCTATGCCAAGCTTGAAGAAAATATCTCAACTCCTTCGACACTTATTGTGCTAATGGACAGACAAACTTTTCGAAGACATAGGTATCTGTCATAGGTTTTAAAAAAGTAACGTTTTGAGATCCCAAAATCGAAAAAAAAAATTATCTGATGGAGAAGATGCATTTCAGATGAAACATTATAAGTAGTCTAAGCTAAAGGTTGTGGGTTCAAATCTCACCCGAGGAGCACTTTTGTCTTTAGTTCAGTAGGCTACTTATAAGAAAAATTACAGATTATAAATGGAACATTACAAAAATACAAACAATACTGATGATATTAATATCACCGCATATTTCAACAGAGAAACTAATAGGCTATAGGCTATAAGGAAATCTTCTGTCTAGTCTAAGATGTGAAACCAGCAATTAAAGCTTAAACCAAGACTAACCTGATCCCATGATACTGCCGAGAATAATTGCAGTCCCTTCTAACAATCCAAGCTGTTTCTGCAGTTTCAAAGCATCTTCACTTTTTCCAGGTACAGGCAATAAAGCATCACTGGATGCTGACTCTGGTACAGCACTCTCCACTGAAGTTGGTGTGAGAAGTCCATTCTGACACACAGTTTCCAATTGGCCTTGACCATCCTGATTTACGTCATTGTTTACAGTACTTTTATATTGGTTCTTAGCCATTCTTGAATCGGCAACAACAAAGAGTTGGTTTCTTAATGTCGCACTTTCGAAAAATTTCTATTTGCCAATCAAATCTGCAAGACAAGAGTATTTAATAGTTGGATTTTTTTTTCAATGCTCAGTTTTATGTTTTCTTTCAATGCTTCCCTTTCTATTTTCTCAAATTATGACTTTCAAATGACACATTTTGTGTGAAAGAAGTTTTCTTATCAAGTAGGTCTATCTTGCATGTATCTAGCCTAGGCCTAATTTTGAAGAAGAAATCGATATCATCCTAAGTTTGGTGACAGACAAAAAGCGTCCACTACTGCACCTAATAAAGTACTCTGTTTGAAAATTGGAAAAAGAGCAAAGTGGCGAGTTGAGAAGAATATAAAATGAACCTTAAAGGACACCTGAATGAAGAGTACTAAGTATCATCCCTATCTGTATGACTTCCGTTAACATTGCCTGCAGAAAACCCAATCCAAACACGAAATAATGTTTCCAAGCTATCTTTTTTGCTCCATTTTGCATCTGTCCTTATTTCAGTACCGAACAGTTTCAGAAATGAACAAATGTCTCCAATTAACCCTTCTTCTGGAATATCTTTTAACCAGTTAAGCCCAAACTAGAAGAAATTCCAATACGATCCGGCCAGCGCTGTACAAGATTTGAATGAATTGCGCTTTTTTCTTGGAGTCTGCATGTGCAAACCTCCAGAAACGAACATCCCTATTTTGAAAACGTCACACTCAGGAGAAGAATGCTCTCCGTGGCCATGTCTGTAAATGCATTCTCCATGGTGTGTTCAAGTATGGTTTCATTGTTCAGGTGTCCTTTAATAGGAGCATAACTACCATCCAAGGATTGGGTAGGGGTCGTTAGACGTCGTTTTAATCAAATCGCCATCAAAGTTGACATTCTGGTATCAACAGGGTGTGTTAACTGTTAGAAATTCGTCGAACAGAAATCGGCTCTGGAGGCTGATATGACTTCACATCATCCTCACACATTCTTCAGTTACTGTTATGCAAGTGCTGCGGCTACGAAGACACTGTGTGCCGTTTGGAAACTGAACCAACAATCAGTTTGGTTTTGATTCTAAATTCGGTAAAAAAAAAATTGAGAACTGGAAAATGGGTAGGTACCAAACATTGATATCCTGAACGGTTTTCTGGTCTCTTGGCGTTCGGAAACTGAGAAATGCTACTTGGATTCACAAAATAATACTATTACGATCATCCGCTTCAAGGTAGAAAGGTGGCATGTACCAGTAAATAAGCCAGTTTTACAATACATAATCAGTTGATGAGAGTTTACTTCTATCTGCTTGGGGAAATTCTAGCAATTTTTTAAAAAAGAATCTGCCAGTAGTCTAAGTGTGAAAATCGTTCGGGAACTAGGATAGTTACCCTACCTCTACTGTAGATTCAAGTAGACCCCGACGCCGCGCCGAATATCGGCGGCGTTACGCTGAAATTTAAACAGCTAAAACGCGTCCATGAAAGGCGGCGCGCCGATCGCCGCCGCTGATACATCGGCGGCGGCGATTCGCTTGTGTTCCGGCGTTTATGTAACATTTTTATACATTCTTGTGCCTTTGTTGTACTGACGAAAATTATAACACACAGTTCTGCCTGAATTACATTAATTTACAATCCGGAGTTTATTTTTTGCTTTGTCGCTCTTTGGTCACTGACAAATTAAGTGAAGAAGGCAAGTGTAAGGTAACTTCAGCCTAGAGCATTGAACCTCGCACTGCACTGAAGGTGAATTAAGGCTTAAATTTCTGATTTAACTTTTGCTTGAACTTGCACTGAGATGACCAGTGTTACCCAATACCCAAGCTAGCCTACCACCAGCCTTCGAATTTGATAATTTAATCACTCAACTCAAAGTAGGTATACTAACGAAGTTCCAGAACATATTTTTTGCTAGCAAAACAGTAGTAGCCACTACAGTCAGGCTGTTCAGGCAGCTCTGGTTTGTTTTTGATTAATTTGTGTAATTTGTTCATACTCCGCTGTTATCCAAAAAGCGGGTCAAAAATAAATAAATAAATTCTAACGCACAATTAATAAAACGCACATGTGTACTCTTTTGTAAAAGTCGATTTTACATGGAGTCATTTAATGTAAAAGAAATGCCAAACAGGAAATACTTAATGTATTCTCAGCATCAAACAATCATCTGTCGGTTGGCAGTTGCTTCCAAGAGAACATTACCCGATTTTTGGAGAAAATCAGGGCTAGGCTATAGGCCCACCCCTATTTTGGTGGATTTCATAAAAAACTCTTCAGGCTCCTTGGCATGTCATGTGCCCATTTTATAATGAAGAATAAAAACTCTAATGTTTGAAATCTTAACTTTGCTAACTTGTCACCCATTCTGTACAAATTTACAATCATTGAAGTTTTATGAAGCTAAAACTAAAGAAAGACTGGATTTGAGATGCTAAAGTGCGGGAAATGCCTTGGCGTTCTGGCGCGCCGGCAGAACACCACCGAGGATTCTATCCCTCGCCGTTGACGATTCTTCGAACCGGCGCGGCGTCGAGGTCTAGATTCAAGTATATAGTATATTCAAAGACAGGAATAAATTACAGTTTTCTATGTTTAGAGGTTAAATACAGTAGACTGACAGTAGAGGTAGCCTATGTTTATTTGAACATTTACTTAAATGTGAACTGTGCAGTTTTGGGCTTTCAGTGCAGTTACATGATAGAATGAAGACCCAAAATACCTATTCAGATGTTTTCAGAGGCCCTTAATTAGGCTACCCAGTTTTGCGAACTCACAGTTGACTTTAGTCCCAGGAAATGCACGAAAATGGCAGGCAGAGTCCAAAGTCAACAAAGGTTCAAATAAGCATACCCTTACTGTAGTTGTGACATCACTTATGTATGGAATTCCACACTGATGAGACAGGATGAGACCCACTGACCAGCCCCTGGACATGATGCCCCTGTGATGCCCCCTGAACCCTGCCTGAACCTGCCCTGAACTGGCCCTGAACTCCAGTCCATTTGTACTAGGCTACAAATTTGCAACTGAGGCGAGTAGGATTTCTCCTAATGTACGCCTACTTTGTACCCTAAAAGTTCCAACCAGGAAAATTAAAAACAATAGTTGCGTTTTTTGCCTTTTCTCTTTAACCGACCTATTTGCCACTATTGACCATTTTTTCGTCTCGCCGGTCGGTTCGACTGAGCTCTACAAAACGGCTTATAAGAAAACATGGCGTCATCCCGTCGCCTGCGCCTATCTCCCCAATGAGAATTTTGAATTTCGCGCCGTGCCAAGAGCGTAGGTCGGTTGGATGGACCTCCCGCCTCAGTTCACAGGTCAGTTAACCGACCGGCGAATGGAGCCAAAAAAATGGCTTATAAGAACTTAGGTCGGTTAACCGAAGGAAGAAAACGACTTATAGTAGGGTAGCCACAAAAACACCTAGTGGCCAAAATTGGCGATTTTTTTTTAATGAATGCATGAATTGCTGTGAATTTTCCGTATCAGTTTTACCTATCTAAAACATCTCCAAAAAAATATTTTAAAAATACCATTGCATTCAGTACAAAATTGTCTGTTTTGTAAGGCTATCACTAAGATGTCCTAGCTTTTTAATATTATTTCTTAATATTCAATGTAAATTTAGATGTAAAAAAAAGTAGAGCAGCCTATAGCAGCAATAGGTCTATTGGACTATAACCTTGATGATCATATTCATATTTTCTCATCTAACTCACTTGCTGGGGCTCCCCATGCACTCAAAACCAGCTCAAAATCACCCAGTTTCATAGAATTTCATCGAAGCACATAGTTCCAAGCTGGCCACTAGATGGACAAAACCCTAAAGTCAATGGATGAACACAGGATGAACATAGCCTAGGCATTTCCTTCTGTAAAATACTGTTTTCTAAAGAAGATTTAAGATGCTTAGAGGCAAGATAGAGAGGTGATTTTGGCCTCAAATCAAAGCTAAAAGATAGGAGAATTACATGTTGATCTTCAAAGGCTCAGGTCTGATTAATTTTTTTTTTAGTGGCTACCCTACTTATAGTCGGAAATCTTGTAGGTCAGTTAACTGGATGAAGGCAAAAAACGCAACTAATATTCAACATTACCAGTCCTAATAAGTGACATGTAAATCTGTGTCGTTGTCACTTGTCAATCATATGTCAGATCCCAGCGAAAGACAACACTTTTAACACCATTCCGCCTGCGGCGTACCGTACGTGCTGAGCAGTTTTGAAAGAAAACAAAGGATCGCTGACACTGGCTACATGAAATTCCCTAATTTCTCCCGCAAAAACTGCTTCTTCTTTCATGGAACCCCAAAATTCCAAAAATCATACTTTTACAGAGGAGCCGTACAAACGAAAAAATCTTTGAATTCCTGGGCGACAGCAGCAGTGCTTCCACTTTCTTTTTTTTCACATTCGGGAACAAGTCTTAGAAATTCGGGGCGTTTTCGGGGAGACAAAACTTCAGTTTCGGTGAAAAAATCGGGGACGCAGTTTGTAGCAGCGTAGCGTTTTTTTTTTTTTTTGAAAAAGAACGCGAAGATCGAAGGTGTTCTACCGCACAGGTTGACGATTTTAAACTGTGATTTCAGTTTCTAAAAAAGGTCATGCCTAATAACGGGGACTCGCTGGATATCGAAGCCACCGCAGCACCTTCTGAGCGCCACAGGCGAGATTTTTTTTTAGTTGCATATTTTGCTAACTACTTCCCGAACAAATTTTAGGTTTAAAATGGCCCATCCCCAAAACTGTAAGCCCAAACCTAAAAGTAAACAAAGCGTACTACAAAAAGCGCCGAAGGCGAAAAATTTTGGAATTCTTTATGATCAGAGTTCCTTTTTGGATCACAAATGAAAGCAAGGGCCACCTAAGCTTATAGTGTTTGGTCACAAAACAGTGTGAGACATGTAACTGGAAACTGGTACATTGAACCTTTCCAGATGAAATAACCATCCGAAACAAAACTGAAACAGAGTAGCCTTTGCTGCAACCCACGTTAAATACGTATTGGCAACAGAGAAAGGTGCAAAACAGTAATAAAAGTGTGGAACAAACCGCGAAGGCTGAAGTAAGCCAACCACTAATTCTGTTGCCGGTAAATTTTAGGGGAGAAGAAAGATATTCGGGGAGTTTTCGGGGATTCGGGGAACGCACTTTTGTTGTCTGGGAATTTCTGGAATTTAGGGGAAATCGCCGAAAATTCGGGGACTGTGGAAGCACTGGACAGCAGTCAACTAAATACAGCACAAACAAATGACAGACGACCGCTGTTGCAATCAGAGGCGTTACTAGCCAAAATGTTTGGGCGGGGGACAAGGTATTTACCGACTGGCTGGTCATTTTTACCGACTGTTTTTCAAATAAAAACGACCATTTTTGAGAAAAACGATTCTATTGGCGAAAAATTGGCATATTTTAAGAAAAAACAACTATTTTAACGAAAAAATCGACTATTTTTACGATAAGCCGACTGTTTTTGAGAAAAACCGATTGTTTTCAAGAAAAAAAATCGACTGTTTTTACGAAAAATCGCGCCGCTTCGCGCCGACTCGGCTATTTTTACAGACTGGGGGGGGCGTCCCCCCCCCAGCAGTGACGCCCCTGGTTGCAATTCGATTCAACTTACCGGTACATTGTGCCAAAAAGAAAGCACAATTACCTTAGAAGTATTGCAACCCCTTTTTGGGATCCCAAAACGTAAGTGGCGGGATACCTTTGACATCGCAAAAGTTGTCCGTCTGTCTGTAAGCACGATAACTCTCGAAGGGATTGAGATATTTTGATGAAACTTGGGGGAAAAACGAAACTTGTGATAACAAAACTGAAGATTCTAGCTTAGTGTTAAATATGTAAATTGGTGAACTTCCTTTTGGAGAGTAGCTTGGAGTTAAAATGGTTGCTGAGATTTCATTTTGGACGCGGCTGCTGTTTTTGCTGCTCTAATGCCCCAAGCTCTTGTCCATAACAAAACCAAAGTCAACCCAAATACAGAAAAATCTCTACCCGATCAACGACCCATTAGAGCAGCAAAAACAGCAGCCGCGTCCAAAATGAAATCTCAGCAACCATTTTAACTCCAAGCTACTCTCCAAAAGGAAGTTCACCAATTTACATATTTAACACTAAGCTAGAATCTTCAGTTTTGTTATCACAAGTTTCGTTTTTCCAACTTGAGCGGTTTTGAGCCTGAAGAGGACCCTTGCCAAGAAGGGCCGAAATATAGCTCGAATAAAATTTAGCTGACGTATCCGTTTTTGCACTGTCAAATATGATTCGCAGTCAGCTTGGGTTGAAGGAATATTTATTGGGGGAGGATTGTTTGGGTCAAAGAACAGGTCAAGTTCGAAGATGGGCTCTGTAGCCCTATATTTGAGGGTGGGGGAGGGGTTTCAAATTAAGGGGCAAAAAAAAATGTTTATATCTATTGAGATAGTTGATGTAGGGGTAAGGAGACATGCTGAATCCGAATATGAAAGTTATTTTCTCACCGGACTAGTAGTTCACCCGGAATCCGACAAAAACAGGACACAAAATTTGTTGACCAAGTTCGGCTACCCCTTTTCTCCAAAATAGTATAGCTCTGCGCAGAACGCGTAATCAATAAACCTAAGAGCTAGTTGTTTTTGGAAGGTCGAAGGGGTTGGTATGTGTGGTTGGTAAAAGAGAAGGTGGTTGCGGGCTATATAACAGTTGGAAAGTTTAGAGGGATTGACAACTTCAGTAGAAGGGTGAACACTGAAACCAAAAATAGACCGATCCCAGTTGTGAGACAAGTAGGGGACTTCTAATGGTTTCATGGTCTAATAATAGGCTGTTAGACCATAATCATCTTCGGCAATGAGGGGTTAGCAGTTTTGTCTACTTGGTGTACCTACAATTTGTTTCCTGAGCTTTATATGGTACGAACAATTTGGAACCACGTCTATCACGAGGACACGGACTCGTAAGTAAGAATCGGTTGCTAGAATCTTTGGTGATGAGGGGTTGCCAACTTTTGCTAGTTGGTATACCCTTTATTTTTTGACAGTGTATTTCATGGTAAAAACGATACGGTACCATGTCTATCACGGGGGACTAGTAATTAAGAATCGGTTGCTAGAAGGGCTTCGCGAGGGGCTTGAAACTTTAAACTTTGATCTGTTTCTAAATATCACAAGTAAAGAGTATTGATCTATCAACATCATATATTAGATTTTGGGATCCCATCGACACCTTTGGTCTTGTTTCGATGTGATCTCTTTTCATTAAAAATCCAGAAGAATCTAACAATAAATAACTCTTTATTTCTAACAATCAACTAAATCAACGATTGCAAAAAAAGACCCGAACGACCGCTAATTTAGAGGTAAATTGTCCCAAAAATAAAACAAAAACACAGGGTGAGGTTTTTGGTATCCGGGAAGTCTGGGGACTTCTTGCGCGCATAGTTGCTCTCCAAAGTGTAGATACTCTAGGTGATTAGCAACGCCCCATGTTTAGGCAGTGATTATGCTGTCCAAGAAGGTAGTAACATCGTTGAAAACTTCCTCCGGAGGCCTCTCAGCATTGATCTACCGGGAAAAAAAAAGAGTTGAAAACTTTCTTGGTGCAGTGACTATCAGTATTTCAGGGAACGGACGGAAATTCAGCGCATACAAGACTGCCCTCTATAACTATAGATGCCGACCGTTGGTACAATAGCCCTGGTGATTCAAAAGAACTCCAGCTGGACAGCCGACCCGGAGAGAAAGCCATGGGAAGCAATACTGATCCATTCATCTCTCCCCCGTATCTGAAACAGTAGTTCTACCCAGGGGCATCCCGAGCCTTTCTTCGCTGGGGGGGGGGGGGGGGCGAACCAAGTAAAACTGACCAAATCGGTACCTGGTTTTGACCAAATTCGTCAATTTTTTTCTAAGATCACAGCGAGTTGCCTTCAAGAAGCTACAATGTAAAAAGTTGCACAGTATGCACAAAATCAAGTCAAAGAGAAAATTTGGCGCGTTTTCAGGCTCTCCCACTTCTGTTTTTTCAGGGATATGCCGTCATTAGCCTTTTAACTTTGGGGGACATCCACTTTTGCCAAGAGTACTTGAAAATGTGCCGACAAAAACCACCGTCGCTAACGGCTGTACCCAGGACAAATTAAAGCGCCGCATGTGAATTTTTTTAATCTTTTTTCTGGAACATTAAATACTTTCCATGGAAATTCTAGCTTTTTCTGTGGTTCAAGCCCCCAAGAGTTCCAAGCCTCAAACGCCAACTAAATGAGGGCACCTTTCTTCTAAGCAGTGAAGACTGCGAACTGCGCCGCAGGCGAAATGTTGTGGAAACACTGATATTGATCAAAGTGTTTTTTTGCGATCCGACTATCTATTAAACCACAGAGCTGTCTGGCGAAAAAAGGAGTCATCCAGGGTAAAGTAGATACAAAAAGTAGATTTATTCCGAATTTACAGCAAACAAAGTAGGCTAGTTTTCAAGTCAAGAGACGTGCTTATTCCTGAAGTACTGCAATCATGAGAAGTTAAAGTTAACTAATGAATGGCAACCAGCTGAAGCTACCGTTAAATGCTATATAACAAGAGCCAAATAAATGCCACTTATTACCGAATTCAGTAGCTGGGGTGAAAAAATAATGAATTAGTACTACCGAAAAACTAACTAAAAAAATAAGGAACAGATCGGCATCGGTATAACAGCCAAATTTCATAATGGAATAAAACTCTAGTTAGAACCACCCAAAACAACCGAATGTGGCAAGTCTGGTAAAAGATGCGGAATAAACAAAATCCGGTGAATTACCGAATTCGGTCACGAATCAGACCAGCAGCGGTATAACAACCGAATTGCGTCATGGAATAAAACTCTTGTTAGAACAACCTAAAACAAGCGAGTGTGACAAGTCTGTTAATCGATACGGACTAAACAAAAATCCGGTGAATTACCGAATTCGGTCACGAATCAGAACCACATAAATCTGATTAATCACCAAATTATGAAATACACTGACCGAATTCGATAAAAAATAGATACGGACTTCCTCCGTATTCCAGTTAGTCCGGTGGATTATCGAATTCGGTAACCAATGAGACCAAATATACACGTTAAGTCACCGAATTTACCAGGGGACGGACCGAATGCGAGGAAATCGATACGGACTGAACAAAATTTGGATGAATTGCCGAATTCGATAAGGAATGGGGAGCCAACAAACACGTTAAATCACCCAATTTCGAAATGTGGGTGCAAAAGATTTTTATAAACGTCGGTGGGACGAGATTCAACATATTTAGTCGTTGCCGCCCTATCCAGCCCTATACCATACACTAGGGAATGAAGTATCATCTCCAGCAACCAAGCATCCGCTTGTCCCGGCCTACTCTACCATATTTGGTATCTGAACTGGCGTAGACCTCCCATTCGCTCAAAACACCTCCGATACGCCCTTCATAACATCAGGGACCCATAAACTTCCTTTACAGGGGGTCTGTCATTTCCTATGCTTCTATATTGATATGATGACCGAACCAAATCCAGTTTAAAAAAATCCCCGCTCGAGTCGATCGGCATTCTTGTTTGCCTCACTGGACGTGCGCGCCAAAGAGACTCCTACCTCAAGGCGCCAGTAGCCAATCCCAAATTGTGTCTATCTGGATAGTCGCGTATTCTACCACCGTGGGTATTTCTTGAACTACCGGACGGTCGGTCAGGAGCGCATCAGAAATCTGTTATTGACAGGCCCCCTGTAAAGGAAATTTATGGGTCCCTGATAACATCCATTGACAAATGCAGCCAGAAACGGTAGGGAAATAATAACAATTCCACACGTTAGATCTTGGTAAAGTAATCTGAAGGGGGAATAAGCGATTAGGCTTTCGGGTCATACTGAGTCGAGCATTAGCCTCGTGGAAAAGAACCAGCAGTCAGCAGTGAAGTCGGAAACCAAAACTGACAAACTTGACGAAGTTATAAAAAAAAAGTTGGCATAGAGGTCGAGGCATTTTAAACAGTTTTAAACATGGCTAGGCCTAAGAGGAATTCAAAATTGCGTAACGTGTCACTGTTTACTTTATGCTAGCGCATCGAACGACAAAAAAAAAACTAATCTGGAAGGAATTTTATGAAGGGCGTGTTAGTTCAAAGCATGGAACCCACCGCCGTTCCAACTATAGCTGGGTTCGTTGCACCTCGGGCTGTCTTTGGGTTTACCTCACCGGTGTTCAGTTCGTGTCCTATTGCGCGTTTTTGGTATCACCGGTGACGTCACTAGAACCTGCCTCCCGAGCAGGTTATGGTTTGTCCGCACCGGTGAGCACTAGCCAGACACTGGTTAGTACGAAAACGGTTTATAAGACGGGACGGCATTGACTAGCGAAACGCGTTATAAGAAGAAGGGGTGAGAACTCAACGGACAATCGAACGCAGCTTATGTTTCCCTAAAAAGTGTGAATGGCGACGGTTACTGCTGGCGAGTCTAGAATACGTGAGGTGAGGTCTGTAACATGGTGCTAAATACCAGCACATCGGACTGTACCTACCGTTTTCACTTTGGCACCGTAGTGGACGATTACTGGCTCACTATGTTTGTGAAATGTGTCCAGGCGCTTCTTGATCGTTACTTCATTATCATCAGCTCGCCCAGAGGTGAGTGCACGATTTAGTAGCCTCTTAACCATGGTTTCGTCTGCAACCTCAAAGTAGATGATTGCAGAGCAAGGGGCAATCTAGAAAATAACGCAAGCTTGAGTTAGGTGAACCTATCTTTTGGTTTCAAATTCCAGTACCGAAGCCTGGTGTTATTTGAGGTGGTCTCCCACTGGGTAACCGTAGTTGCATTTTTGCGATACCATGATATCTGTTACCACGGTAACTGGATCTGCAATTAGTCGTTTTTGCAGTTACCGTGGTATCTGATATACGGTCCACTGCAAAACGACTGTTGCCGAAATTGCACTTTTCGAAGTCATCCCAAAATAAAAACTGATATCCAGTTACATCATTAAGTGCTGAACTTCTTTCTCACTAATTTGACAAAATTTGATGAAAGTGAGAGACGTTTTCCAGATACCACGACCAGATACCACGGTCGGACCGTGATATCTGAATATCTGTTACCACGGTAACTGGCCAGATACTACAACAACCGCAAAAACACCTTTTGACGGTGGTAGCAGATACCACGATAACTTCAAAAACGACTTTAGACCGTATATCAGATACCATGGTATCAGCAAAAACGCAACTCGTGTCTTCCTTAGCGAGGGCTTTGCTGCTAGAGTTTGCATCGGCGTCGGTTACAGCGGAGGTATTATGCGACGAATCCACACGATCATCCAGTTTCGAACAGTGCAGTTTATGGTTAAATGCTAAAAATAACCAACCACAATGTCCATTCAGATGTTTTAAGGCTGCCCGTAAAGAACTATTTGAGTTGCCTTTTTATCGCATGAACTCGGTCAAAATGCCACCGTCCAATGACCAAACTAACCTTGAGTGCCAAACGTTCACACACATTTAAAGAGGGCCTCAAAACACGCTATTTCTGCCAATTCCACTCTTTATAAGATTAGATATTGTGATAAAAGAAACATTTTCCTTCCACGAAAGTACCATTGGCATTGAAAAAAAAAATACATCTTCGGCTCTCTCAGGTTGCTACTCAAAGGTGGCTGACACTTCGCTGGATGCGGTTCGGCGACACCAGTCCATGAGCATAATGAATCATCATTGAGTAACTAGCAATTTAATACTTGTGATTAAAATACTAGCATGTATATTCACTTCATACTTGTGAATATTTTCAACGTCTTCTTTATTTGTGTTCTGTCTCGAAACAGAATGCTATGCAGACAAGAAAGCTTCAGGCCTGAACTCTTGGCTGGTATTGTCGGTGACCCACAGGACAGGGTGGGTTTGTGTCAGCTATAGGCTGAAGACTGGATTTAGCTGGCATGTCCAGGATTTGATACAGACTTTAAGAAGTTGCCGTTGACATGGTCAGCCGTCAGAGTTAATAGTTGCGTTTTTGCAGATACCATGGTATCTGATACCACGGTCTAAAGTCGTTTTCGCAGTTATCTTGGTATCAGATATCACGGTCAAAAGGCGTTTTTAATAATAATAATGATAATAATATAATTGCAATAATAAGGCTTTCGCCTCTATACTTTTTACTTTTTCATATTTTTTTTTCTATATCTACACTATATCTATGTTTTTGCAGTTATCGTGGTATCTGGCCAGTTATCGTTGTATTTGATATTCAGACACCACGGTCCGACCGTGGTAACTGAAAAAGTCATCTCAATTTCATCAATTTGTGTGAAATTGCTGGGAAAGAAGTTTGGCACTTAGTGATGTGACTGGATATCAGTTTTTCTTTTGGGATGACTTCGAAAAGCGGAATTTCGGCAATTGTCGTTTTTACAGAGCCACCGTATATCAGATACCACGGTAACTGCCAAAACGACTAATTGCAGATCCAGTTACCGTGGTAACAGATACCATGGTATCTGCAAAAACGCAATTAATAAGTGTGCAAGACTTTAATTATCGCGATGCTACATGTCGGCAAAAGAACTAAGCACGAACAAGCTGCGACAAGCCGGGTTTCCGTCACGGTTCATCAACCAATCGTGCGTTTTTTTCTCATCTCCGCTTTCTTTTCGAGCTGTGACTCAGTCCACTCACATGGCTAGCAGAGCGAGCTTCCCCACATCAATATTCTGAAGTTGACTGATTTTGTCGTAATTTTAACACTTTCTACTCGAAGAGTGAAAAATCGTTTTTGAATTTCAACAGTCTCCTGTGGTGTATCCTTGAGGAAACCATGTGTTTAAATTCAAGCTTCATAGCCCGCTGCACTGACCACAAAACCTCAAAACTGTCAGCCAACTTCGAAAACAAGGGAGGTAATTGAACTGAGGTAATCGTGGTCAGTCCGGTAGTTCCCTTCCTGTATTGTCTGGTAGCCGAGAGGCACATTTTGGCTAAGTGTGTAATTCGCGTATCCGGGTCCGAGCTCCGTCCGGTGGACTGTTCTCATGCAAAGCCAAGAAATCGAGTCGGTTTAATTGCAAAACCGCAAAGTCCAAAAATTGGAAAGTTTGCACGATTTCGTGTTAAGAAAAATAAAGATAGAGCTTTATTCCGTTTTTGGTCAACTCTACAATAAATCAACAATCATTTCACTTTTTTGTTTTGCTTCATATTTTAACTGAGACGAATTATTGACGACTAACGACGTTATGTTTAGGCTCAGCCTTTGACTTTTATTTTGTTCATGATAAACTCAAATTCGTTGTTTTCGCTATGAGAGTCCTTTTCAGTTAAATTCTACTGTAATACTACTACAGCAAACAGCAACAGTAAAGGGAGAATGTCAACCTCCCGCAGGCTCAGCTACAGTTTTCCGACAAGACTGCATGTTCAATGGAAGCTGGCCCTTATAATCGCAGTATTCGCAGAGCAGTGAGCGCATTATTATTCTACGAATTGCGAAGGTACCAGGTTGAGGTTAAGTTGTTACACCCTGACGACTACCCCAGATGTAAATGAGTACGTTATAGCTTCTCCATGTTTATCTAGGGCCACTTCAGTCCACTGCATGGTTTGGCGCTGAGGGCACCTTTTGATAGGATTTTTTTTTATGTAAAACCAAATAATTTTTCTGTCGGGAGAACATGCTTCTTTGAACACTTCTCTAAATATTAGGACTACCTTGTTTTCCCCTTTCTCCTCTAAAGCCGTAAAACTGGAATGATAAGTTAAAGTTTAACTTAAAAGCCAACTTACTTGTGTGTCATTTAATTGGATACACTGAATTATTTGGATTCTGCAAAGGGATTTTTTTATTTTCCACTATCTGCTCTAGTTATGAGGCTCAGAATATCTCCGGCCGTCCCCACAGCGTAAATTCTACTATGACGCGGGAAATTTTAATCTCAACACAAATGCGGCTTTTCAGTGGGCAGTGGTGAGATAGGTGACGATTGCTTAGTGCCTGAACAAAAAAAAATTGATAAATCTTTCTCGAAAGGCATACAACAAAAATACAAGCGCATAGAGCACCACAAATCACAAGGAAATTCCACTATTTGAAAATCGATTATTCGTGAATAGCGGAACAACGAAGTGACTCGTTTTCAGCGGGTCTTCAGGCCAATTTAAGTGAATAAGTGATGAGTAACTAGATTGTCCTATCCTGGCCCTTTTCGGTTATACTTTAAGAACTTAAAGGCCAAGTTTTTCTTTTGGCACAAATGATGAAACAGATTAATTCGTCAGCTGTTTATTTTCGAATGTCCTGTTTCTTCGATTGGGATACGGACGATTAGGAAAATCATGTCGAACTGTTCCAGCACTAACGACGCCGTAGTTTTGTCGTTTGGGGTTGCAAGAGCAACCGATAAAAGAGCAAAAGACTAAAAAGTCAAACTGAACTGCCCTAATTTTATATTATTTACTTAAACTGTTGTTTGAGCTCAGTGCTTTGCATGAATCAGTTTTATCATATTCTTCGGAGCCGTTTAAAGTTGGGCGACGTTCACAGAAGCGCGTAACCTACGAAGAGA
Organism: Branchinecta lindahli; assembly: GCA_023053555.1. Taxonomy (NCBI): domain Eukaryota; kingdom Metazoa; phylum Arthropoda; class Branchiopoda; order Anostraca; family Branchinectidae; genus Branchinecta; species Branchinecta lindahli. The sequence goes on from JAKZAO010000003.1 coordinate 16,725,386, forward strand.
ACCGTCCAGAGTTGCCGTTGGGGGAGAGGGAGCAAGGGGAGGCCGTGGCCCCCCTAAATGTTGAAAATCTTCCACCTTGCTGTTTATGCTGTTTTCGGCCGCTAAAGAGGGGGAAATGACTTTACTTTAAAGTAAAAACTACTTTAAATTTACCAAGAATATTTAAAGTTTAACTGAAAAGGCAGCTTATTTTTACATCTGATATTTGCATACCCTGAATTACTTTGACTCATTTAAGGGATTTCGTATTTTTCACACGGGGCTCTAGTAATGTCGTTCAAAATGTGCGCTGCTGCCCAGACGCGGGGAATTTGAATTTCAACAAAGACCTGCAATTCCATGTGTTAAAGACGCAAAGCTGAGAAAAGACACGACTGAAGAAAGTAGAAAAGTTATGATAAGATATGTCTTGCAAGAAATCTGCCGTTTTTGTTTTATTTTTTGGCAATGGGCTTACCTTTGTAGTTCCTGAATATTTCAAGCATAGATGGACAAGCACATAGCGGTACCACATATCCGAAAGAATAAGTTCATTAGATGAAATCGATTATCTATGGATGGGAGGTAACGGATTTTTATCTGGTTGTCAGGCCCATTAATTAACTGATGTGTAACCGAGCTCAAATCAACCCTGTTCGGTTTATATTTAATTTAGCCTTTGTAATGCCTGAGACTGGGGCCCAAAACTGTTATTTGCCCAACCCCCCTCCCCCAAGGCTTGCTGAAATGTCGCCACTGGGACCGTCAAGATATTATCATGCAAGTGGAAGGACCTCGTGAACACCTAAGAACAACATATGATGGGCCTGGGTAAAACCATTACTCAGATAATATACAGTGAAACGACATGGACACTACTGAATCGACAGGAAAGCGATGCAATCTGAAAAATTCCCTGGCCAAACTTGTCCTGAATATTTTGGCAACACAATGACTGTCGTCCCTGAGAACTGTCCTGATCACGACAGTTTCGACGGAAACTTTGCTCTGGTGTGATTACTCTCGTTCTTCCATGACAAAGTTCGACATTCGGAGCCTTATTTTAGTAACGTTAACCAAACTAACGAACGAGAGTAGTGACAACGAACAAGGCTCCAACTTTTTGAACTTAAAATACGTCACCGTTCGAGCTTTAATGGCACTTTTATTAAGTGACTATTTATTTACTGAAATGCTCGTTATCTGCTAAGTGTATGCTGCATATCAATGTGGATAAAAACAAGATATGCAGAAGGGATTTTGTTATGTCGTTTGTAGGTTTTTCGGAGTAGCCTACTTTTGTGAATTATTACTTGTCTCGTATTGCAGCTATCTGCAGGTATCTCTGTCGACAAAATGTGTTTGGTACATTGCTAAGGATCTGAAATGCTTGAGGAGTAAATAAAATTGTCATTAGCTAAGTGTAGGCTGCATTTCGATGTGGATTTTTAATTCGTTTTTCGACTTTTTCGGAATACCAAACAAAATGTGTTTGGTACACTGGATCATCAAATGCTACTTCAAAGATCCAAACTGTAGGTATTGCTTCAGCCGAAGAGGGCTGAAGTAACATACTGCGAATCATATTGGAAAGCGCTAAATGGGTAAGTCAGCTAAGCGGCATTTCGATATCACAGCGACATTTTGGCACTTCTTGGCAAGGGTCTTCTTGGCAAGGCTGCAGCTAGCAGGGCCGTCACTACTAGGGGGGAGGGGGGACGCCCCCCCCCCCAATGTTGTCGGCCAGTCGGTAAAAAGTAGCCGAGTCGGCGGGAAGCGCCTCTATTTTTCTTAAAAATAGTCGATTTTTTTCTTGGAAACAGTCGATTTTTCTTAAAAACAGTCGGTTTTTCGTAAAAATAGTCGATTTTTCTTAAAATTAGCCGATTTTTCGTCAACACAGTCTTTTATCTGCAAAACCAGTCGGTAAAAATGACCAGCCAGTCGGTAAATACCTCGTCCCCCCCCCCAAACATTTTGGCTAGTAACGCCTCTGGCAGCTAGAACTGCGAACCTGCGCAATAGCCCTGCTAACAGGTCCAGACTTGTAGCTACAACCTGAAAAGGACCCTTGCCAAGAGGAGACGAAATATCGCTCAAGTAAATTTAAGCTGACTCCCCGCTTTGGATGCATATCGAACATGATCCAAACTAGATGTTAAAAAGAAAATCTCATCTCTTAAACTTGATAAACAAGAACTACATGTACTTCCTAGACAATGATCACGATATGAGAATGGATCTACCGTCGCAATTCGGATCAGGATCGGTAAAGGAAGAATACAGAACTCGGTTTTCAGAAGAATTACTTGAGCTTGGCCTTCCTGGTAATCGACAGAACATCCGGTTTGCTACGTATGATACCGGTCTAAAAAATTGTAAGTGAAGATAGCACTGTAATCTGAAGTGCTTCTCCGATGTGTCAAAGTGAGTACGGTCTCCTTAATTACCTTCATTCGCACTTCGGAGCGAATATGGTCCATGATGGATCTGTTATGTAAACAAAAGTCACTGAATGAAAAATTTGTTATTACACATTGGATAAGAAGGGAAATAGTGCAGGACAAAGAAAGAAACAAAATTATACTAAGCTTGCATTCACCGACAAGATAAAAAAATAAAACATGGAAAAGAAATGAATATTAATCATGGTGCGTATTTGAAGTTGGATTTGGTAACAGCCAATTACCTTTTTTTGCATTACATTGTCATTATTATCATTATAAATCCAAAAGTTACCTCTTTTTCGAAAAGAAGACCCTGGGCAACTTCTCGTGGATAGCCGTCGATGAGAAAACCTTTTGAGGTTTCGACCTTGGACAGGATCGCGTCTTTCAGGAGCTGCATAACTGCTTCCTAGAATGAAGAACCTATAATGATCAGAACCTCTGCCAGTCAGTCAACGCGCCGAGCAGAAATTCGCGAGTCGCGTTCCGTATATCGAACGGGTGCTCATGCACGAGGCCTTGTGTACCACATGTTTTGCTAAGCACCATAAGGCTAGCGTATTGAACACTGCAGAGATGTGAGAACGTTGAAGTTCTGGTACAGCGGTAGAGCTCATTATTTTTCTCACTTCTGGATCATAATTGAACAACAATAAATTTGTTTTTACCTGAAGTAAATCTGTGAGGTTCTTTAAAAGTTTGCGGTGTTGTTTCTTAAGAGAAAAAGAAATCCAAAGACTCACAATTTAAAATGACCTGAATTTTGTCATTTATTTACTGACAGAAAAAGTAGTATGAGTTGATCTACGCTCATAAGTTTGTTTTCTCAGTAACCAAGTCCATCGCCAGCCTGCTCACGGTTAACGCGCTGCAGTTTAGAAGATTCTTTCAATGACACGTGAGCCAATCGGAAGACCCAGATACCGTGTGCTGCGGAGTACGGCCGCATGAAGATTTTTTTTTCCGACGAGACGAAATGGAGTTGTGTCCTGTGCACAATTTATGGGAGATGAACGATGCTGGAATGTTCCCAAAATAGCGAATTCACCTGGTAAAATCCATCAAGCTAACCTTTGAAGGACACGTTGTACTTATGATATTAATTCATCATAATTCAGTAGCATTTCCATCCATTACACTGCATAAGCGTATCCTATCTCCTCTATTGGCATTACTCTGTTTACCACGCTTGCCAAAGTTTGTTGTGATGTATCAGGCTCCCGATCACTGTTTCCAAGAAGCTTATTGGTCAACAGACCGGCTATGCAAACTTTGCCACGTTTTCGTCCAGGGAAAGGGACATGAAAAGACGCTAAACAGAAACTTCTGTAATTTGCTCTAAGCAGAACTAAGGTTTAAAGTAGTCAACTATCTCAGTGCATCTTAGCAGAAACACTACGTCGTGTGAGCAGAGGCGTCATTTGGGGGGGGCAGCTGCCACCCCTTGACCCCCAGAGCTACCCAGGAAAATAGCCTGAAAAAGTCAGTTTTTCATCACAAATGTGACATCTCGTTGCGCCATACCAGTAGATCTTAAGTCACTGATGAAAATTGAACCTTTTTTAATCCGAGATAATGACCCATTGTTCGAGGATCGAATGTCTTCAAGGCGCGTTTGAGGCTGGATCAGTTGTGTGTCTGAACTCTGAACATGAAGAGCGAGACATTATTTTTGTAACATGGCATTCAGTATCATATTGTGATTTGTTCCTGGATAGCTGAGGCCCCCCTTGGAAATTCAGGTGGGGGCACCTTCCCGACGGAGCACAAAATGTAAGAGTAGGAAGGGGAGAGGGTCATCAAACACTAAGTGCCTTTTCACTTAACCCCAGCTTGTTTATTTTGTAAAATGGTAAAAAGAGTTTTAAATCTGCGTTTAACGTGTGTTGCAGCAAAGGCTAACCTGTTTTAGTTTTTTTTTCGGAAGGTCATTTTATTTGGAAAGGGTCGAGTTGAAGCACCATCATGTACCAGTTTTCAGTTTAATGTCTCACATTGTTTGAAATGTGTCGTGACCAAATATTATGAGTCGTGGCCCCTGCTTTCATTTGTGATCCAAAAAGGCCCTCTGATCATAAAGAAATCCAAATTTTTCGCCTGCGCCGCTTGTAGTATGCTCTGTTTTGGTTTGGACTTGCAGTTTGGGGGAGGGCCATTTTAGAACCTAAAATTTGTTCAGGAAGTAGTTAAATTTTGTTAGAAAACATGCAAATTCAACATTTTTTTTTGCCTGCGGCGCTCATTGCCATTTTCTGGCCAAAAATTCGTTAGAAGCTAGCTCTCCAGCGAGTTCTAGTTAGTTTCCGCTCTTCAGCCGTGGTCTTACCTATGTAGTTCCGAACATGAAAATAGCAAGGGGGGCCCAGAAGGATGTCACTGCCACCCCCTAGATTTGTCACTGCCACCCCTTAGATTTTCGCGAAATGACGCCTCTGCGTGTGAGGTGTCCTTTAAGTTGCTTGTCGCTCTGCAATCTCCCATCGGCAACACTAATGACTGTCCTGAACTGTATAGCGTGAAACCCAAGGTTCTTTACCTTATATTTCTACATGAGGGGTTGCAGACATATTTTTTCGAACCACAAGCTATAACCAAGTTTCACAGTCTAGAAGTTTTATTGCTTCCTTCTTTAAACATGACCAACATAATGTGTGGTTAGTATAATTATTTTAAATGATACTGTTTATCTGCACCAAAAACTGAAACCAGTTTACCGTATCCGGACAAGAGTAGGTAGTTAATCCAAAAAAGTGCTACTTCAACCGTCCATTAAAGATGATGATGTTAAGGAACTGTCGTCCTTTCCTATTCTTTATTTCTATATCCATGCGGCCGGATTCTTAAATTTCCGAAACGGCAGGAGCAGACTTGGTTAAAACTCTGGCTAATGAGGCGGTTTTCCGCGACAATCCCGGATTATAATCCTAGATAGCTGATTCATCAGAGAAACAACGAATCGACTATCTCAGACAGTACAAACGACGATCCGACGATCTTGCTCCGTTGCAAGGTTCTCGAATCGACAATCCAAGCACGAATCCGGATTTGTCAGGTTGTCACAGAAAACGATTTTTCATAATCTGGATTGTCACAGAAAACGCACGTTGGAGAATCCGGATTGTGAATCGTTAATCTGGGTTGTCACGGAAAAACGCCTATGGTCTGGGTAGACGATCGGACTTCCCCGTCCGGATTTACTGCACTTTCAACATCAAGCCGAAAAAATCTCAATTTTTCCAAACGAAATTGATGATGGTGCAGAAAATCCTGGTAGAAAAATAATGAATTGGCACGGGTCATCTTTAGGCCGTGGCTAAAAGTATGAATTTGCAATAAAATGTGAGATGCAGTAAAATCTCGTACGTATTCATATAATACATAAAAACAGCAGGTTCGTTCCTTCCCCAGTGTTAGCACAGAAGACTGCCAAAAAGACTGACAGCCTGAAGAGGACCCTTGGCAAGAAGGGCCGAAATATCGCTTGAAAAGACATCTCAACTGACGAAACCGTTTTTATATATTATATGAATATATGTGTCTAAGTCAGCTTGGGCTCAACACTGTCAGAAGTTTCATAACAGATAGCGCATAACACTTTCAAGAATAACACCCTTTCATTTAGAAATAAAGGGCTATGACCAATTAAGTTTACACTATTTCGTGCCTAGATCTCCAACAACACCTTCAATTGGTAAAAAATACTAACGGGAACGAAAGAAACGTAAGAGATAACATCCCAAAGTGTTATCTGTTGAAACCGGGCATCCTTCTGTTGTCGTTATGTAACTTCTGACAGTGTAGTATTTTTACCAATTGAAGGTGTTGTTGGAGATCCAGGCACGAAATAGTGTAAACTTAATTGGTCATAACACTTTATTTCTAAGTGAAAAGGTGTTATTCTTGAAAGTGTTATGCGCAATCTGTTATGAAACTTCTGACAGTGAAGGAATATTTAATCTCGCATGACTAATTGCGTCATCAAACATGATTCGCATAGTAACACTATCAGAAGTCTAATAACACTTATCAAGGATACGCATTCTTGTGTTCACTGTTACGCTGGAATCCGAGAAGATTGATACTATGGCCTTTTATTTCTGCGCATCCATGTATTAAGTGTTATCAACCTTCTGACTATCCAGCTTGGGATGAATAAAAAATATTATTCGATAAAATTACCAAGGGCACGAGCTCCCCTCGTTCCATAATGGCAGTGAGTTCCTTTCCCCTGGCTGACCCGGACGCAACTTCGTCCCTAAGAAGGTCTCCCGTTGACAGATGAGTGAAATCATATTTTTGGACGATCCGTTCGCACTGCGTTCCTTTACCGCATCCAGGACCGCCTAAAAGAAAATCAGTTTCAGTTTTTAGTTTCACTTATCTAGAAAGTAAGTAATTAAGTACGTAATTTATTTTTCACCCGCCATTTTGGAAAGCGGAGTATTGACAATAAAAGAAAGAAATCAAGAACAACGAAAAATACATAAGATAGCACAATTTTAATCTTCGGTCAGAATACAGGATAAAGGCCATGCCCTTTTTGGGTCCGGTTGTCGACGATTTTCGGTAGAGACGAGGAGAGTTTGGAAAGAGAATAAACAAAACTAATATTTGCATAAGAAAAACTAATATATAAACTATAGCTAGAACGAAAGCACAAGAGGACTATGACTAATAATAAAAAAAATAACAAACAGAATCAACAGACAAATCGTACGCGACGCAAATCTTTTCAAGATTCTTCAATGAGCGTTGTCGCTGTGAAAGTACTTTTTGAATCCAATTCTACTCTGTCATCTGACCTAGAGTGAGGCAACATATAGGACTACCTGCTCCTACTATCCTACATGACCGAATCGAGGAGGGGGAAAATTTGACTTTAGCCTCCCTGAATTGAGGGCCGCCAAATCCTCTATGATGCTTCTCGTCACCCGGATGGTTACCTCTCAACGTGTGTTGTTTTGACTTTAAGCTCTTCCGGTAAAAGATACTTATAGTTCGAACTTATGAGAATAGATACTTAGGGGATATTGTTCGAACTTATGAGAATAGATACTTAGATCATTATGAGAATAGACCCTCAGATGATGGCGTAGTGATCTGGTTTAAGGGTAAAACAGGAGGGGGACAAGAGTCAGACCCCACAGCAAGGGAAGACGAATCCAGATATTTCAGTTGGCTCTTGAAATTAAACTTACCAAGAATGAAGATGATGGGTCTTTTGCAAATGTCCGAGTCAGCCTGCAAAAAATGAACTACAGCACTAAATTATGATTCAGTTACTCGTATATATGAACGAATACTTGCATTGCTGTCATGAACAAAACGCAAAAGAAAAAAACACATTCGAAAAAAATGCAGACTATTCCTACCGCTACGTTACAGCAAGAAGTGACAGCCAAACAGGAAAACAGAATGGCTCACCGTCAAACTTGACAAGGTAATTTTCGTTAAATTTGTTTTTTTTCCATCCCGAAGAAACGCCGCTCTAAATAATTAATGACAAAGAGAAACCAATCGATTTTGTCATCGGATGACGTCACCTCAAAGCTAACGATCAAACAAGATAATGAATCCAATAAACAACAACACGTTGTCTTACCATTTTCGATCGGATCTGTTGACACTGATCACACTCGTCTCTGTATTATCGGAGCACTATTTCGGTTCCCAAACTTTTGTCCTGTATTTTCTCTCGTTTTCATCACGTGCCGTCAGACCGGCGCACGGCGGTCTCCGTAGAATCCTAAGGAGCTGAAAGGTTAGAAAATATCTGGAATCAATCGGCGATTTAACAAACCCATCGCAAAAACCGACGCGTGTGCTCTTGAAAAGACGGAAGTCGGCACGTTGGATTAAGATAAATAAGAGATAAATAAGATAATTTTGGTCACTATTTGGTCGGGGAAAATTTCGGGTGGTTTGGCTTTCAAAATCTTGTTCCGCTTGTTATCCGTTTGTAGTGAGAAAATTTACCCTGAATCTTTTGAAGAAAAACAACATTTAATTACAGATTTCCTGATCATTAGTATAGGCGAAACCGGCATTGCTCCAACTTGATTGTCTGGAAATAAATAAATAATTTTGTTCACCCAAAAATGCACAAGCGATTAATATGGAGTATAAAAATCAAAATAAAACATATTTGATGGTACCAAACGGATAAGCCAGATGAAATGGTGAGGTCCTCATTGGCAAAGATCCTCGGCATTTTTAAATGAATTGCAGGTTCGTATTTGACAGTGCAAAACGGATACGTCCGCTGAATTTTATTAGAGCTATATTTCGGCCTTTCTTGGCAAGGGTCTTTTCCACAAGTTCGTTTTCCAGCTTGAGCCTGAAGAGGACCCTTGCCAAGAAGAGCCGAAATAAGCTCTAATAAAATTCAGCTGACATGCCTGTTTTGCACTGTCAAATATGATTCGTAGTCAGCTTGGTTTGAAGGGATATTTATGCAGGTTTGTCTCTTCTAGATAGCCTGACGAGGGCCCTTGCCAAGAAGGGCCGAGATATCCGCTAAAACAAATCTTAGAGGACTTATACGTTTAGCACAAAACAAATATGGAAGTACCTCTGAAACCTAACAAGATGTTTCACACGAAACAGACTGAAAAACGTTGAACCAATTTCTGGAGTTCGGACATGGTTTATGAGAGCTTGAAATACAAAATGTAATTTTTAGTGTCCTTTGAGGTTTAAGAACCAACCAACTCTACTAACAAGCAACAACCGTTCAAAATTGGAGACAATAGTGCTGCTCTCGAGATACGGGCCACTGAACAGTCCGGCGTTGGCTGCTGTTTTCAAAAGTTCAAGTTAATCGGAGCATAAAATGAATTTCTGTTTTTCAGCAGCGAAGCTGTCTGAAGCTTGGCTATCCAGGCGTCTGCTGAACCTCCAGAAAATTAAGTTGCGGACGAAAATTTCGTTGGGGATATTGCGCGACTACAGTGGCTAAAGTCTAAACAGGTAGTCTACAAATGATGGACTGTGCAAACCAATCTTCCCGTTCCTGTAACTGTCTGGATTTAAGATATATTAGGGAGGACAACCAGCCTGTACCAGGCATGTGCCAGGCAACATACCAGCCTGTACCAGGCATCTCAGAAGTAGGCTATTTGTTCTTGTTATTTGTTTGTTAGGCTAGTGCGGTTCTTCCTCTTTTTTCTTTTCCTTCCTTCTTCATATTCCATTGGTCACACTTCTGTCAAGGGGTTAACAACTCCCGGTATCTGCTGTATAACATCCTTTCCGGAACTGACAAAATCAGCGCGGCGCCGCTGCCGTCCATAAATTAGGCGATTCATCTTTCATACGCTTCTAAACATGTTCATTTCAATGTTCTCGGCTGGTGTGGCCGTTACCGGGCACTGGCTGTGCACTCAAACCGAGAGTGGGCAACCCCTCGACTTCTGTGTCTGAATGGGTTAATAAAAATGTTCATTCGTTCACACAGCTCAAGACTATGACATTGCAAAATCGTCAGGGGGTTTCAAAATAGTTTTTTTTTTTTTTTGAGGGGGGTTGACAGCCGATTGGCGAGAATCATGAATAGGGCGTCTAAGTATCCAGGCACACCAATTAACCGTACTCGAATCGTTTTGAACAGTCACCACATTTATAGTTTTTCGCTTTTCCCGAAACTGTCACGGTTTCCTGTCTTGCACGGCTTTCGCAGTGGAAACATCGTATGAATATACTTCTATAAATCAAACCAGTTCATTCGAAGCTTGAACAAAAAACCACGATTCCAGAACTATGTAACATGAGGAAGAGGAGATAGGCAAAGCAAAAAAAGAAACCAAAGAGAAAGGACAGAAATCAAAGACATCTCCATTCGGCTTCGACGAGTCATCAGTTTATCTTTGGCATCAGAGAACCCACGATTTCTTATGCACTCTGTGAATTCTTCCAGTGCCAAGGATAAGGAAAATAGAAAAACGAACAAACACCAAAATAAGCGAAAGTAAAAGAAGAATCAAGCATTTTCGACGTACTTTTCAACCCTGTGTGAGATGGTCAGAAACCACTGGCTCTAGGGTCTGCAAACTATCTGTCTTCCCCTGTCGAACTAGAGGGAGTTCAAGTAGGAGAGTGGGAGGGGGAGCTCCACAAGGGAGGAAAAACAGACAGTAGATATTTTATTGGATAAATAGCGCGGCAAGACCAAGAACAGATCTAATCGACAACGAGCCCGTCTCCTTTGCAGAAACGACTCCGGGCGAAACTCATTAAGTTTTAATTTGATCATTTCGAAAAGACAAAAAAAACATATTAGCAAACAACTCAAATTTCATATAAATTTCTAGTCAGACTGCGTAGCAAGATTTGAAGCTCGATTTTAAAATTATTGATGGAGTGGAGCCGCTACTGACGAGCGAGGAAATGGTAGAACTACTGTACAACTGTGTGCTCGGAACCGAGCCAAAACTGCAGATCATTTAATTCACGATTTTCGTCAGACAACTCGTTATTTTCCTCTATTAAAAGTTGGCATCGCATTTCAGGCAAATTACGTTCAGACGAAAGGAAATTTTGCGCCAAAGATTCTGAACTATCTTACTTAAAAGTGGCTCAACCCTAGATTCTACTCAATCTCGGGTTGGATAGCAAATACTGCGCTCAAATGTAGTGTTTAAGTCAAACTATTTGTTTACATGTTTTTTTTTTTACTGAAAAACTTTCTAAGTTTATTTGATCTAATATTAATTAACGGCTTACGGTTAATACGGCTCGCCCGTCTATGCTTTCTAAGTTTAAAACTTTCCAAGTTTATTTGATCTAATATTAATTAGCGGCTTACGGTTAATACGGCTCGTCCGTCTACTTACGTACTTACTGTGGCGCAGCATACCTTTCAATGAATCATATTTCTTTGTGTCATTTTGTTCTACACTGATTTCAGTATTAAACCTAGCCTCCGAGGTAATGCATCGTTCGCTAGTTGAGCATTTGGGCCACGCCACCGCACTTACTTATTACTTCTTCTTTTTTGCAGTTGACACAATGGGTTTATCAAAAAAAAAAACTTCAATGCCCAGGGGCAACCTGCAAAGGACTAAATAACTTATTACTTCTTCTTTTTTGCAGTTGACACAATGGGTTTATAAAAAAAAACTTCAATGCCCAAAGGCCACCTGCAAAGGACTAAATAACCCTATTACATCAAAGAAAATAATTTAAGATTTTTGCCTAATACATTTTAAGTTTTTCAGTTGGCCTTAAAGGACCCCTCTTGCTTATTCTGCTTTTTTATAATAAATCTAGCTCCCATACAGAATTATAAGCTTCTAAAATCCCCACCTTTCTCCATTGTTTCGTTTCGTGCCTACGAAATTTTAGCGCTTTTTGGCCTTGCCGAGTTTTGCCCGTCACACAACGAAACGTTTGCCGGGATCACCAACGTCTGCTGATAACTCTTTCACACATAAGGATCAGAAGCTTTTGTTTATTACCTCTTTTATTTGCTTAGTTTTCACACCTTTTAACCACGGCGCGATCAGTTTTCAAATGTTTTGCGCCCAGCCGCCGCGTCGGAGAGCAGGAAGGCTGGACATTGTCGACAGGCGCTAACAAGAAAATCGCTAATTTCAGATGGAAAGTAATGGTATTTTCGAAAATGTTTTTTTCTGATCCATTCCATAGGGAAAAGATTAGTTCTAGTAAGAGTTGTGCTTTAAAGAAGGAGGCACAAACCCTTGACTTTATCAGAGAAGCTTGGCGCAGAATCGTAAGTTGTGCGAATTCCCTATACAAAAAACGTAACTAGATTCCAGATACGTTCGCAAAATGAAGTATGCTATTAGCCCCGCGATTCTGACGTTAATTGCAGGAGTAATTAGCCGAATATGCGTGCCTGAATTATACACGTCTACTTAAGGCAGTTGGAAGCACAGTGCGTCGTAAAAATTGCATCACTAAACTGAAAGGCACGGCTGAACATTTGTCAAAATTAAATTATGAACCTAAATTTTAGTCTGCGAACTACGCAAAAAAAGTGCCCATCTTTGAAATTTGTTCAGTTCAATGAAGAATAATTGAGGAGAATGAGGAAGAGTGAGTGTTTCCATGACGTCATCTCAAATTATCTTTTTGTAGTAGGTGTGATTTTATTCGATCAAAGGGCCAACGGGCATGGAAAATACATAGCGAATAAAACACGAAAAGTAAACCCCCCTAGAGACCACTTATTCTCTCTCCAAGAGACAGATTTTCTGCCCATATTTCCTCCCTTTTCGAATCTTTTTAAATTATAACTCATTCACCCAAACCTCTCGATCTTTTCATAAAACCCAATAGTGACGGCGATTTGTCCTTCGCTTCTGCCAAGACTGGATTTCCTGGTCCGACAAACCACTTTTCACGACTTTTTTCACATTTATTACATATAATATTGTTCATAGTCGCATGCGACCCTACAGAGCAATACACTCTTATGATGTTCTAAACAAGGAACTCACAAATATTTCAATACTCATTTTCTGGTAAAGCTAATTTATCAACAAAAAACAAAAATTAAAAGCACACTTTGTTAATGAGCGTTAGACGCAGTAGAGCAATGTATAATTGGATCTATGGTGAACTAAAATTAGCGTTCCCAGCGACACGACACAAATTTTTCAATTAAAAAAGTGAAAAACGAAAATTAGGTTTTAATAATTTGAAATTAATTCTTGACTGCATGATTCATTGCACAAAACTGCATTTTCAAGGAACACTCTTGAAACAAAACAAAATCAGTGCTTCGCCTATTAGAAATACCGAAAAAAACATTATTATGCAAAAAAAAGTCTGTAGCTTGCAGTGGCAAATTTTAATCAGTTTAGTATTCGAGCATCCTCTGTGCCAGAATTGTTCTTTACGTAATTATTAAGATTCAATTAAACAGTAGCCTACCCAGACTAGAACTTGGGCTGCTTTCCGGGTATCCGAAGATCAGCCTTCATATTTTTCTTATATTGCCCTGTTTAATCGTGAAACTTGGGGGGGGGGGGGGGGTGCACTGTAAAATCAGCAAAGGCTGATCTAGATTTTCTATTGAATAATTGAATTTTCTAGTGAATAATTTTCTATTGAATATAATTCTAGATTTCTATTGCTCAGATTTGTAGACTGGTGGATCAGAAAGATCGACACTATCAATAGCAAATATGAAAAAGACGAGGGGTGGGGATCTGGTTAACTCTAATCCTAATCATTAGCCTATCCCCAAGAAACGAAGCGAGGAGAAACTGCTTCCTATAGCACTAGAAGCCCACGAGACTTTATATAAACCCGTGAATTCTTCCAGTGCCATTGGAAGAAACTTCTACAAACGAGGACCGCCATGTTGAATTAAGCTACGTTTTTTTCTGAAAGCAATGTAGAAAAACAAAATAGAACCTTACAAAGGTGTTGTACTACTTTCATATTATACTATTTTTACTATTCTGCTATTTCCTTACTTACTGCTATTTTCGTCTTCGTATGAGAAAGGTAGGAAGGGAGGGCGGTAGATCCATCGGTAGTCATAGGCTTGAGTAAGAAAATAGAAGATGACTTTCCAGGCTTAAAACGACTATCGTGGTGGCACTACAAGTTGCCACCACGCCACTGTTCGTCAGAGGCTTTCTCGTAACGCTCGAAAACTTAGTAGTTTCGGGCAGAGGTGTATACAGTCCCGTTGTGTGGCCGAGTCATCAGTGGCTAATAAAATCGAATGAACAAAAGGAGGAAGGCCTTTACAACATGAAAAAACTTCCAGGTTTGTGGCATGTTCATCAAAACTTTTAACCACAAGATGCGACATACAGTCCTGTTGTGCGGCAGACTCATCGTGTGGTTCATAAACCCGAATATGAAAATAATGATAATAATAATATAACTGCAATAATAAGGCTCTCGCCTCTATAAGTTTCTTGGGACACTACACTCTAAATTGAATTTCAGCCAGGTGGTAGTCGACACCTGCTTTGAATTGGTTGATATTTTCGGCATTCACAACACTTTCTGGGAGATTGTTCCAAAAAGGAGGAGAAGTCTTTTCCAACATCTAAGTTAAAAACAATCTTTTATGGTACCACTACATACGGCAACACTGTTCACTATGATTACAAGCTTTTCCAGAACGCTCATTAGTCAAGCGGTTTCATGCATAGATACGAACGAAGTCCCATTATCTGAAATGTTTTAAACAATCTCGTCTGTTAGTACAAATGTGGCAACACTGTTCGCTGTGTTTCTACCAAATTGTCACATCATGGTCGAATTTAAAGCCACATGGTCCCAAAAAACATAATGTGAAATTTCAAGAGTATCTTTTTCACTATCAGAAGTTTCATAACAGCTAACACAAAAACTGGCGGTTTCAAAACGAGGGGTTACCCACTCGCCGGCACCTGCTGTACACCCTTTCCCGGCACCGACCGAAATCGTGTGTGTCGCCATAAAGTAGGCGATTCATTTTTCAGTCTTCTAAAAATGCTTATTTTGATATTTTAACACGTTGCAACCGGTGCTAGCTGGTGTTAACCGGTGCCGGCACCAACCGGGCACCGCGGCACCGGGCACTTGCTGTACACTATAATCGAGAGTGGGCAACCCCTCGTTTCATTAGAGAACATTTGGGATTTAATCTGTTGTGATTCAGAAAACCTTATGCATCAAATGTTATGCACAAGCATTGCCAGGAAGAGCCGAAAAACCACCGAAATAGCATCTGAAATAGCATCTTTTCCGAAATCATGACGACAAACAAAAAAGTCAGCAGATGCTCTTTCGGTGTTGGTGCTATGTATGGAAAGAAGTATTTTCGTGGAGATTTGAGATGACGCAATTTGAAGATGGGCTTAATTAAAATTGCCTCCTTATCCTGCGGACAGACGACCAGGTTCGGTCGGTCGTGGACCGGAATTCCTGCCAGGATTTTCGGCATCATCATCAGTTCCATCCGGAAATGCTCATCAATTTCACCAAATTCCATCCGGAAAAGCTCATCAATTCCATCCGGAAAAGAAATTCCATCCGGAAAATTCTATCCGGAAAAGCTCATCAATTCCATCAAATTCCATCCGGAAAAGCTCACCAATTCTATCCGGAAAAGGAATTCCATCCGGAAAAGCTCATCATTTCCATCAAATTCCATCCGGAAAAGCGGAAAATCCGGTCAGCAAAACCTGGTCGTCTATCCGAACACTTAAATAGGAGATATTCGACTTACCAACTCAGTCTACAATATACCTTCAGTTATCTTTCACCTTCCTCCAAGGGACAAGATTCCACCCCGGAAGTAACCCGGACGCCTTAAAACTTCGTGTCGCGTCCACGACACATAAATGGCACGCCCTTCTAAGTCTAAACTTCCCGGACTTATTTGACCTCGAGTATATTCGACACAGACGACTAGACGGGGACAAGACCTGGAATGATAGTAAGATTAATCCACTTCGTAATGGCGAATTCGTGGTAACAACCCGGTTGCTACGTGCTATCCACGTCCCATTGCTATGGTAACGGTAACAGTCAGACACTTAAAAGCACGCGATTTGAGGATTTCCGTCGCTAACATGGGAAACTTCACGAAGTCTATAAGTGAGGGAGATCCGACATTTTGACGCGAGAAAACGAACACAAAAACATAGGTTGACAAACGTAAACAAAACATTTTGAGAGACGACATGAGGAAACTTCGTCTTCCGATTGCCAATTTGACAGCCGCCAAAATAGTCCCTTAATTAATGTTCTGGGGGGGGGGCTGAACACTGTCAATCTACGGTTGTTTAGTTTAATTTAAAAAAAAACGATTAAGCCAAAGGTGAATCTATTTTTGGGGTACTTCTTTAATTTAACAGAAAAAGTCAGCTAAAGCTAAGCTATTTTGGGGCGGGTGAAAATGGTAGACTTAATTCATTTAGGGGATTAGATTAGTTCTAGTATTTATATTTATAGGAAATCTTCTTATTGACGGAATTTCTGGCGATAGCATTTTCGGTGTTAACAAATGTTCAAGGGGCTAATTTTTGGCCAAAAGTCAGAGGCAGACTTCTGCCTAGGGCCCCAGCCTCGGAACCCCTTCCTGGAGCCGAAGTGGTATATGAAAAAATGGTGATTTGTGAGAAAATATAGTTGGTACTCGTTCATTTCATTTCTGAGTCGGCTTGTCTATTTCTAAAATCAAAGTACACTGCCAAAAAACTTTATAATAAGTTAGTTTTGGCAAATTACCCAAAAGACTCAACTCGTGTTAAAGGGGCACTGGATCTCTACGCCAAGGTCTGCCAAAAGTGAGGGATTTGATTCCTGTCATTTCTCACTTACAGTTATTTACATAATTCCTATATACCCATTTCTGAAAGCACTTTTCCCCAAACAATGTTAATGATAAAACGACCGATAAAACACAATATCGTAAAAGGTTGTTTCAAACTCACTCCTTGCAAGTCAATCAGAAATAGTGCCAACTAATTTTACAGTTATTACACAGTCAGGTATTAGCGCCAATACTAAACTCCGTTCGCGACAGATGCTAAAATTAGTGCACGACTGTTTTAGAGGAAGTCTGAGCAGCCAAAGCACTCGTGACGCCAACAAATTGTCAAATGTTCCAATTTTCTCCATTATCTTATAATTCTGTTTGGGATCATAAGCTGATACTCCATTGATCGTTATGGTGGCTTATGGGTGCTTGAGCAGAATGTTTTATAAATATTTATGGCCTACGCAAATAATTAAGAAAGTGGGCAAGCGGAGAGAAGCCTTGTTACGGTCCCTAGCACTTATTAAAGCGAAAAGTTATATTGACATGATTTGTGGTATGTGTATGCGCTCAACGCAGGATCCATTGCCCCTCAAAAGGCAGAAATGCCAAAGTGGTGCAAATTCATTTCAATTTCAATTTATTTCCAAAACGGGAAGCGGACAAGCCGAACATTCGTTTAGTCGTCAATAAATATATATATACAATTTATAGTCAATCCTTATGAATTAAAATAAAAGTAATCGTCTAATTAACCTCAGGTACACAATGACTGACCAGTAGTCAATTACAATACTAAAAATACAAAACAACTGTCTAATATAAATATAACTGACAAACTATAGCTGTCAAGGAGAAGGAACAAAAATCAACAAGATCAACGTGTACGGACGTGTATAGATCAGATACGATTATTGAGTACTTTGAGGCAATATAATAAATATAGTGGTAGGGCCACACCAATCTCCCTCTGTTATCCCCCTTTGCTATGGCAAATCTCCCTCTGCTAGGCGGGACAAGATTAATCCTAATATTCGGAGGGATAAACTGTTCAGAGGATGATATATACCATTTCGAATTAATCAGAGATAATTCGTTTTGTTCATCGGAGGAATTTAGGAATCCCGGTATTGCCAAATTTGGAACAGGCGATGAACAAGGGAGTCAGAGACTCAGCAATTAACAGCTGAAGTAGGTGAGTGCATGTGCAGTTTTATTTCTTACGGCACTTTAGCAGAAGAGAAAGTAACACTTGTCAGAAAGTAGAAAGTAGAATTGATTTTAAGCAGATACGGCGTGTTTTGAGACCGTCTTTATCTGCAAAGCAAGACACAAAAAAAACAACTAACGTTTGGCCATATGAACGATCGTGAAATATAGCGTGAAACCGAAGTCCGACAACTCCAACGTGCATTCCTGGCAGGCACGAAAAAAGCAGGCATGGAAAAACGAAATATTAAAAAAAATCCCTAATTGACAGCATTAAAAACTCCAAAATGATGACGTCAAATCACGGTATAGAAAGTGTCCAATACTTCAAAAGGCCTTTTAGAAGCATTGCATTCGCTCAGTTTCCAAAAACGAACGGACACATAAATGGTAAGTTAACTTTCTATGGCCAATAATATACAATAACCGTCACGTTTTTATGAATTTATTTTAAGAAAAGATGGGAGTCAAACTACCATGAAAAACGACCCAGGGATGGTCACCAAGAACCAGGGTGTATGAGCTACATTGTTAACAAATACTTTAAAGATACTGCGATATTTGGTATACGTAATACTTCCGGAGACTTTGAAGTAGCTTACAGTGAGATACTTTGTGATGCATGGAGATACTTAGAGCTACTTTGGGATACTTTCCAGGGTATACGAAGACACTTTTGGTGACCATCCCTGGACCACAACAATTATGTAAGCATTCTGCACTGGGTAAATTATTTATTCTTATTACAGTGGTCATCATAATCATAACTAAAACAGATGCCATTGCTCAGCCCTTTGGATCGTTCACTGTGCTCATTACCCCCCCCCCCCCCAGGGGCCGCATGACTAGTATTCGGGAACCCACCGAATTTTATGGATCTCCTATCGGCAATAAAGAAAAGGGCAAGCAGGGGTTATTATGATGCAGTCGGAAGCATGGTAGCGTGAATTTCCAGGAGGCGATTCCAAGTCCCCAGAGAAGACCACGCCCTTAATGTACGCTAGGGATGAAAATGTTCCAGTATGATTAAATGCGGAGCTATAAGCAGGGAGGTCAGTCGAAAATCCCAACATAATTAAAGTCGAGGGGGTGTAAATTAACATATTTTGGTGTACAGGGCGTGTCTCAGTCCGGCCTGCGATTGATAACCAACGCTTTTTTTAATGCACGTGTAGCTTCCTTTTCCTTCTCCCTCACATGGAGTGAATGGAGTCTAAACATCACAATTCCTTATTTGCCGTCACTTACACTTACTCATATATTAACGTCACTTACACTAATTGATGTTCAAACTTGATTTCATTAAATAAAAAATTCTGTTAACTGTTTTTTCTCTATTTCATCTTCATTTTCTCTTTTACTTTAAAACCCGTATTACTTTACACTTACAATTATAGCCAGCAAAAAGTAGACTTCTCAATAGGGACACCTAAATCTCCCGGCCAACTATAGCATCAACACTGTTTGATCAATAAAATCCCTATTAGGTTTGTGTGTTCGATAGTACGAAGCCAGGAATAGTTTCGCGAAACGCTTTCGGTATTGTCAAATTGCTCTGAATGATGAATGAACGTTTATTGCCCTTTTGGTAAAATATAATCATTTGAGTAAATTAACAAAAGAAAAAAAGAGGAGAAATAACTCAGACGAAAATAAAAATTACGCTTCAAACAAACGGACAATTAAGACCGTGGTGCCGAGAGAATGCTTAAACAAACAGCGTCCTATGCAGTTCGTCATAGCGAGGGGTCACCAACTCTTAATTTTGGTGTACACCCCGTGCCCGGTATATGAACTTCCAACCAAAGAAATACCATCGTATTCATATGTGAAACAGACAAATGAGGAGAAACGTTCAACTATGTTCAGAAGAAAAACGAATGATCAAGAAACTCGTACTTTTTTCCCGATACCTCCTGCAGCTCTTTCCTTGGATTGGGGCAATCTTGCATCAGCGGTAGAGCATCCTTGATAAGAATCATCACAACACTATTCAGTAGCAAACCGTCAATCCTGGACAAGGTAATAAAGCAGCAGGCGTAAACTAGTAGCAGACATTTGCTCACAACGGCTAATTAGACTGCTTAGTATTCATATGCGAAAGAGCGATGATACTGAATGTCATTTGATTAAAAAAAAAACGCTCAACAACTTATCAGACGGTCGACGTAGCTGTCTTCATCAGCTGCCAAGCTGGATACGGACCAAGATCCAAGCAAGAAATTTTAGTCAATAGCCAAATAATAACTGTCCACCCCTTAAGTCGACTGAAAGTCTTTGGCGCAAAGAAAGAAATAACGGGCAAGGAACCAGGGTCGCCATGGATGGTGTACTTGCCACCATTTTGTGATTTCTTGTGTTTCTAACCCGAAATTACTAGATTTGGACGATTTTCGCACAAAATATGCCGAAAAATCACTGAAATCTCAAAAGACAAACATTTCCAAAAATCACCGAATTTCAAAAATAAAGTTTGTGATCGTTTCGCTTCTTGAAAGTATGCACTCATCTTTCGCAGGAAAGGGAAGCTTGATGTCGGGTTTGTCTTTTCATTTTCTAGGTGGCTTGAAGAGCGAATGAAGGTGTGAAAAAATAAAAGAAATGAATTTGGTTTATAATCTTCTGTATAGCTTTATTACTGTGTGATATGACTGTAATGTGAATACTTGAATATCCTTATCCTATTTGTTTTCTTTCTATTTTAACTGATAGTCTACACTTAACACCTGTTGCCAAGAGCTTCTTTTTATGGGTTTTGATGGTAGGTGTTGTTCTCTTCCCTAGTATTTCAAACAAACAAAAGAACGATCGGTGACGTTAGGTTATATCTAACGAACTAACTGGAAAAAATTATAGCGTTTTATTTATTTTTCTGTAATCAGAATTTGTGTGTTCGATGTTAACAGATAGAAGTATAAAGGCGTTATCTGATATATTGTCGGTCCCTTTAGAATAAATTATACATAAGAGCCGCCAAAAACAAGCGTTAAAAAGCTCAACATCCTTCACGTGGAAGAGAAAAGAATCAAAACTTTTACAGTACATTATTTTTAAGCGGACGTGGGAGGACACGCACTGACTTAAAACTGCTGGAAGGATGATACAACTTGTATCTCCCTCTGAGGTAGGGTGTAAAAGCGTTTTTGGTACACATGGAATAATAAGCCGTTGCAGCCAGCCGTTGCTGGCTGTCCTTGCTGGGCCGCACATGAGGCTGACGCTCCTAATATGGTTGTCGTTGAGGAAGTTGCTCTTTTGAAATTTTCCTCCGGTTTTGGGCAGTGTATATTTGTGTAGGCTACTGTTATTTTGTTCTTTTTTGTTGTTATTTTTTTTTAGGATGGATATGGCCCTTGTTGGCCGTCGATTCAGTTAAATTAATAAATAACCATTGGCTGCGTATACCAGTTTTGTGACCAAACACTAGAGGTATATTATATTACTTGGAACGATAATTCAAGTTCGGACAGAGCATATTTTGGCTAAGTCGTAAAACTTAAAGCATCGACTCGGATATTCTTAGCAGACTTTTATGACCTATTATAATTTACGAGTAGTTGGCGCCTATCACAGGAAGTGAAATGTGAATGGTAGCCTACATCCAAAGTTAATAAAGTAAAAAAAACAACTAGTATACCACTCAGCAGCCTAGAGCCCCAACGAAGGGGGACCGGCATCTTGTAATTACAAGTAAATGTAAAAATTATAATATATATACAAAATATACTTGGTCCTTGTCTATTTCATTACTACATCAAAATACGTTACACCAATACAAACAGAAGTCAAGTTTATTTTTTGCTAAATTGCAAAAAACGGTCACAGCGATTGCTCTATGGAACTCCATTCCCTGCGAACTTTCACAAACTAAAAACTCATCTTTTCTGTGTAAAAAAAAAGTCTTCTTGCAGTCTTGAAATATGAAAGATACATAATATTATTATTTATTTATTTATTTGTCTAATATGACGTATAGTGGATCATAGTCGCACTTGAATTTTGTAGGTTACGGCCTAGTTTATTGAAAGAGAAATGTAAGATAGCCAAATTATCGTGTAAATAGGTTGATGGAGTATTTTGTTAACTGTATTCTCCTACAATCTATGCATCAGGAGGGGTTTGATCCCTCCAGGGACCTCCAGTGCTTTAAAATTATTTTGTATATATGTAGTAGCTATAATAAGAGATGGACTGGTCTCTATCTCCGATCTCTATAGGCTAGCGACGGAACACAGAAGTAGATTTTTGGAATAAGGAAAACAAATTAAAAGGAAATTATGTTCGAGTATTATTATATGTTGGTGTTTGTGTTTGCTTTTTTGTCTACTAAATTTTTGCCATGGCCCTCGGGCTGCGTATAGCAATAAACTATCTAGGCTATCTATCTATCGATCTATCCGGGCCTAATACCGCTACTGTGGTACAACCTTCAGACAAAGCATAAAAAAGCCAAAACTGCGACTCACCTAGTCCTCACACCTGCAGTACCATCATGTATCCATATGGCTTAGAACAATTCCAACGACACCAGGCGAAAACTGAAGCCGTGTCACCTCTCCTATCACCTGTACACAAAAAGGCCCAACACCTGCTCTCAGTTCCTGTTGTTACTTGTGCTGTGGGCGTCACTGTTCGGAGAGGATGCCTGCAAATTTGAAAAATAATTATAAGGGCTGAATAACCCGTATACTATCCGAAAATTCAGTCCGCGCATCAAAACCAATCAGTTGAACAGAACCGGAGGTAACAAAAGGTTTTGTGGACTGATTTATACACCAGGGATCTCACAGAAATGAACAGGTTGTTTGAAACCACTGCAGAAAAAAAGACTACTAGTTTGCAAAACTGCAAATTTCTTTTTTTCTTAGTTTTAATTTTAACTGATCCCAAGTATTGTGTGACTGTGGGTTGGACCTGCCGACTTTAAGCTATCATAAATTGACTATGATGACTATATTGTAAGTACAGACATGCCTAAACGAATTTTAAGTGTGAAGTATATTCAAGCACCAGGACGAGGTTTGGACAAACAAAATTTTGGGCCTCGAAATTTATCGAAGTGATCCTTTTTGCAGATTCGCTGGATTCGCAATGCAGAAATGCATGAAGAGATAAGAAGGAATGTTTGAAAGAGTTTGCAATGTTCAAAAATCACACGAACCCGTAGGAGAAAAGGTATAAGAGACACGTCTTCTTTATCGAGAGCTTCAAGAGCGTCATTTGGGGGACCGAAGTGGAGGGGTAAAAAGTATGCCCATGCTTTACGCATAAGGACCAAAAAGACTCCAGGGAGAGATCCTCAACTTACAAATTTATGACACATTATAAATTTTATATTTGACCATTTTTTAATGAACGGAAGACACAATTACAAAATGAGTAGCGATCAGTACTGACAAGTCTTAAAAATTACTACATTTTTGTGTTAATAAGTATTTCTTTAATGTATCTTTTAATGCTTCGATAATTCTTCAATAATATTTCTTAATGAAATGTCAACGATACCCCGAAAAACTGGGGGCCACGAAAGGACTGACGTCACCTAATGTTTATGTATTCGGTGGGCTGTCGGGAACGAAATTGTATCAACTTATCGATTGTCGGAAGTTTTTGGTACAGACTGTTCGTCAACCGTTAAAGTGGTCTGTCACCTGTTTGCATTTCCGGGCTTTCCGCAGAGTCCTCCGCATTTCCGCGCCCGGCCTTTCGTTCCCTGCTCTCTGCCGGATTTGTGTAAATATTTGTTTTGTAGAATTAGTAATGACAATAAATTAACCTGAACGCAAGAGATCACCACACGACAATAACCTAAGTGGACGTGTGTCCATTAAGTGTACGTTTTATCTTGTTCCTTGAACAGGTGTCTTTTCCTCACACGTCTCCTGCGTCAACTATTTTTTTTCGCTTTCTTTACAATTTTTTGTATTAACCAGCCTCACTCGAAGGCGATGGCGGAACAGGAAAAAAAAGCGTAACTAAGTAGCCAAAAGAGAAGAACAACATCTGAATTTATCCAGTCTGATTTGATTTAATGAATTCAGCTAGCCACTGCATACATCTTTGTCTTTTTGCATACAGCAAGCCTATCATTAGCGAAGAAAATTATTGACAAACTGATAAAAGTAACCGTTTTGAAAGCACCAGGTCTAATAATAACCAAATGATGAGGGTGACTGATTGGTCTGCGTGAAATACAGCTTAGGTTTTCATGCAATTTGAATTGCAGAAGTTACAGGATTTAAAATAGCATAACAAAACGCTCGACTGAAAAACAATAAAAACAAAAAATCACTTGCCGGGAGCATATTCTCCCGGGCTTGTTCATTTCGTTTTAAAAAGCGGCTTTAAAAAGCTGAGCAGGAAAAAGGTACTACAAGGAGATTTTTACCTTGAAGTCCGTATCAAAACCTTGACATACTAGTCCTAACCCGATCTTTTAGGTGGACAGTCGAAACAGTATGACAGATTCTTCCAACTTTAATTTCCAGCTGTCATTTGCTCTTTCGTCAGTTCGTTTATCTACAGCCACGCCTGGGTAATCTGGTGGCAAGCCCGCAGCTTGAGAGGTCAATCGACGAGGTCAATCCTACCCAACCCCCCTCGATGTTACTTCCCTATGAAGCTTTATTAAAGCTCGACATAAAAGTCGAGATCATTCCACGAATTTTTAGGTTTTATCTTTGAAAAAATCAAAAAAATCAAAAATCAAAATACTCTATTGATAATCTACATTAAGCGACTTGACCTGGAAAACTATCTACAGATAGCCACATTGTAAAAAGTCTCTCCTGCATTGGACTTCATTGATTGTGCATCCCCAAATTAGGAGATTTTTCCGAACTGCGAGAGTTAAAATTCGATGTAGGATTGAAACACTAGAATGCAAAACACTGCAGATTAAGTTATCTTAAAGCGGAGAATTATTCTTTGCAGTCCAGTTTCAACTTCCGGATCGCGAGCACTTGCGACACTAACAGGCAAAACAGCCTTGTTGAAAGTATTTGTCATTTAAGTTTATGCTTGTTTAAACGAAATTTCCATTTCGAGAACAAAGAAAAATAAAGGAATCTCAAGCCAACAATCACCAGCAATCACCATCGCACACATATTGGCAACTAATGGAGAAGCCAGGGAATAAAATTGTTGGCCAAAGGTTTGTTTCTCAGTTGTCCTGGAAACGAACTTGTCATTTTGTACTGAATGACTAACTTGATGCATAACCGATAAACAAGCAAGCCGATGAACCGGATAACCACTTAAAAAGAGACAATGGCTTGGAATGGCAATGGCTTTGGAATGGCAGTGGCTCTAGAATGGCACGAAATGGCAAAAAGGGTTTTCCCTAAAGAATTAAAAAATGTTGCTTAAAATTCCGTCAATGTACAGCAACAAAGCAACTAAGGAAAAGCAGAAGAAGTCACTTACATTCAGCTTCTACATGAGCAAAAAATAATCAACACCAAGTATCACAACTGACTTAATCAACATGCAAGTCATCCCTCCACGTTTTCACTCTTACATCTAAGTAGCGGTTTAGTACCTGGAAGTATAGACGGACTCCGTTCCGCTAGCAACTTCCGACGATTAAGCCCTCGGGTAGGACAGCCCGCGCGAACCGCTCCCGGCAAGTGATACTGAACTGAATGAAACTCCAGAGGCTGCTGAACAGCAGGTGCAGGAAGAACAGAAGGCGTGCGCAATGAGCCGTGAAGTCAGCCAGTGCAGTGGTTTGCCTACGACTCCACCCTTATGGATTTTGGGATGACAAAAGTAGCCGCTTGTCAGCGAGGTTGGCGCCGGGATATAGCGGGAAGCCAGCCAAAGGAAGGAACTTAAAAACAAAAAACTGATCGACATGGCTGATGTATCAGTAAAATTTGGTTCCGACGGAATCCAGACTCGAAGACATGACGATGAAAAGACGGGTCAAACGTGCACTAGCAAATAGTCAAATTTTATGACATTAGCTTCTCGAGGTTGCAGGGTCTTGCACTTTCATTTTAATGTGGTCCTAGATTGACCCCCGTACATTAATAACTGGTTACGTAGGCTATTTGCCACACTCTCGGGAAAAAGATGTCAAAAAATCTGAGACGCTGCTTCTTTACGTAGGCTATTTATTTCATCTCTCAAAATCCTCCAGCAATCGTGAATTGGTTTCAAAGGTCAGGACAACATCAGTACACTTGTTAACGCAAATTCAAATCTGCAACATCCTGCCCTGCCAGCGGAAGACATTCTTAGCCAGTTTTTTTTTTTTTTTTTTTTATCCAGAACCTGTTCAGTGCCTACATGTCAAACGTGTCAAAATTTTCTGTCATTAATATCATTTTGTACAAAGTGTATTCAAAGAACGTAAACGTGTTTAGTTATTTTGTTATGCTTAGGATTTTCATTCGTGCCTTTTACTTTGTTCTAATGACGCCGCTGCAACTAAAAATCGGGCCATAAATAAATAAAAATAAATGTGATGGAATTATGAGGACGTTCTTCTCTTAGTGAGGCCAACCAGGTCGGTCTCTGACAGCTCCGTTGTGGCACACTTGGATTCCTTTTTTTATCTTTTCTATGATTTATACTTGTCCTTTAGCTTATCTTGACACGAAGTGACTGATTAACACACAAGATACGTTTCCAAGTAGCCTAAACCAAGTAGAGGGCTTCTGGTCGGTCTGACTTTGTAGGACTCGTTGCGGGAAATTCAAGTCTGTGTGATCAAGGATCAAGGAGGTACTGTTTGGCACTACTTATTGCACGATTAGTGTTGACCAGATATTATTCGTTTCTGCTTACCCGGCTAAACATTTTATTGATCAAGTTTGTGATGGCGTGTGTTCTAAAATTGGCGACTCGAACTACCGGAATTATTTTGCGCTTAGTTCTTTCCTATTCATTTTTTATGTCCGAAAAGCAATACAATCCAGTTATCAATTTACGCATATGGCTTTTATAATAAAATTCTCCTAGTTTCGACGTCATCGGCTACAGATGAGCGTTCGATCCTGATTAGAACTAAACATTCTGCTCAAACTGCATAGCAATAGGATAAAAAAGGTAAGGTAAAGGTATCAGCATCAGCCTACACAGGCCTAACTGGCGGTGCTGATCTCCGATTCTCTGCCCTCAGCCAGGAAGTGGAATGGGCGGTTGGGGTCTAGCCATTCTGGTGCTTTGGCATACCTTACCCCCCCCCCCAGCAATAGGACAGACTGATGTGATCCCGAATGAGAAACAAATATGTGAAAGCGAGACTTTGGTGACTGAAACTACACAATTGGATTGGAGACAAAGAGTGAATGCGCATTATGGCATGGCTTTAACGTGACGACGATTGGCTGCACCGGCTGCTCAATGGCGGGTCTTTTGTAATTATAAAGAACCCTGCAGTGTTCGTGCAGGTGGGGAAGTTTGTCCCTTTTTCTTTAACGTGAAATGACTATTTTCTTTTTTTTGTTTTCCTGGAGTATGCACCATGGCCATTTGCGCTTTCGAAGTACAAATACATAAATACATACTGTCGAGGACCACAGCAATCGGAGAAAGGCTTAAACGTACTACGGAAAGAAACGAGTCCAAGCAAACATAATCGAAGGGGCGCAGCCGGAGGTACCTTAGTGCGACCACGAAGTTCTTGTTGATTAACGGTAAATTGTAAGTGAGCTTCATTCACAGGCTACTGGTTTTCGTAATGGTACAATATATCAATAGCGCACCTGTGTTCGCTGTTCGTCCACAGGCTCGTGACGGGCACAGGTGTCTTCAATCGACCCGCTGAAGTTGTGAGGGGAAAGCGCAAATTTCGACTGTAAAACAACTGACAAAATCTACATTTAGACTAAAACCTCTTACATTCCGTATTCACCTTCTTTTGAATCGACCATTCGGGAGTTAGCACGCGAAAAGTTTCCGGATTCCCCCACCCACACATGGACTGTTCTCGGCCATTCTCGGCAAGGTTCCTCTTCAGGCTAAAGCTGGAAAAACGAACCGGCTGTTGTCTTGTAAGTTCTGGTATAACCCCGTTCTAAGTAAGTAACTTATTTGTAAACCGCCATTTTTAAAAAGCGGAGTAAGCGAAAGAAAATAAATAAAATACGCATAAAAAGAAACACAATTTTCATTCTTCGGCCAGGAAGCAGTTGATAACGTCATGCCCTGGTTGGTCCCAGTTGTCAATGATTTTTGAAGGCGACGAGGAAACATCCAAAAGGGTAACACTGCATCTTAAATTTCTTCAAGCGTTTGGGAAAGAGTGGATGTTTAGGATACTGAAAAGTAGACAATTTAGGGATATGAGAATGTTTGGAGAAATCCTCCGGATTGGTTTGCGCCACCGCGAACTGTTTATTCATTAGAGTCATTCTTATTTTGTTTTAGTTTTTTTCTCAGTGTTGAAATTATTTGTTTGCCATGGTCTTCGGGATTTTGCGTAAATACATTCTATTCTATGATCCGCAGTCAAGTTGGGCTGAAGGAATACTTATCCCCCTACAGTGGCCGGAAACGGATACAACCGGGAATCTGCGAATCCAGGACACGTGATCATGCCTACTGTCAAGTTTCATCCAGATCATAACACTCATTCCTGGTCGTTCAGGGGTGGTGGAATACGAGAAATGACGATTTCCAACTGAACCAGGTCTCCTAATCTGTCTGACAAGTTTCTTCCGTTGGCCCAATTGGAAATACCATAACTCGTGATAACCGGACCGACACTGAGACAGACCGACCGACAGGACGACGGAAAAGCAATCGTTATCTGGTTCGAGGACTTGGGCAAGCATGTGCAACACTTTACGACCCCTATCTGTCGCTGGCTCCGTTGAGGAATCAACTTTTACGACACTCTAATGCGTTTACTGTCAAGAACACCACTTGTGAGAGCAGTGGCTGACCACAGTATATCGAAACTAAGAAACCTATAAACGCCGTAGCCACGATAGCAAGAGCGATGATAAGACTCGGAGAATAACTTCATAATATTCCTAACGAGACGAACGGGAAGAGTTCTTTTGAAAGCTGAGGTAACGCCGACAGTCTTTAGCCTAGGCTCACTGCTATCATCTGTCAACCCAAAAACACTGAACCGGACAACTGGATGACGGGCAAAATGGAAAGGTCTGATTCTCGCATCTTGAATGGTAAGTAACCTACGAAGCTCGGAATGTTCGATTAGAAGAAAGAACGTTACTGGACGTCGTCCACTCCTTTGCTTCGTTAATCGACGGGCTTGAAGCATTTCGAACTTGAATCCTCAGAATTCCGCACTGAATGGAAGCGCAAAGCGCTACTACCCGTGAAGACAGTCGGAAGAATGGATTCTAGTGACTTGACAAATTTCTCCGCCAAATTCAATTTTCCACACAGATATTATGAAAGATTCGAACCCCCCTCGTCGGGATGCTACAAAGAATCATAGAGAAGTCGAACAAGATCATAAAGAAGGACGATGTCGCAGGAAGGTAACAGGTAATGAATGACGAAGGTCGATGATATTCGTCAAACAGGACATAGACTAGTCGAGTAGAATCCAGTTAAGACAAAAGGGTACAATACACAGAACTTCGAAGAAAAAATAAATTAAACAAAAAGCTTTCAAACTTCCATACAATTCAGCTACACTGAACGTACTGATTGAATTTTACTTTCTATTGTTGTTCGAATTTTCTTTAAATTCGGATAGTAGGGTTTCTAAATAAATATGTCTAAAGACAGTTTGAAACACACCCATTTTATAAATTTTTATTTTGTCCGATCCAGCTCGAGGGGTTACCCACTCCCCGACACTTTGTGTACACCCTCTCCCGGCACCATAAAAATCGAGAATGGGCAAACCCTCGACTCAGCTAGTTGTGAACAGCACTGAATAAAAGTGTCCAAAGTTGTCAAACAGTTTAGCGTATCCCATCGTAGCCATCTTACATTATTGGCCTTGTTATGTTGAAACTAGAACAACATAGTTTCTAAGTAAATGTATGGAAGGGTAATTTGTTGCAGGTCTACACACTAAAATTTTTATTTTTTTCCATCACTTCTGCTGACAAAAAAATAGATCAACTAAACCGAATAGCCTACCGTTTGAAGTAAAATACCCAGAATTAAATCTCTGAACGTCAAACCCCATCGTCGGAATGGTATGAAGAATGTGATTCACATGCTTTGCGATTGTATTGAGCTGAGTGACTGGAGAAAAGAAGAGTATGATGTACGCGTATTTGACGAAGAGTGGTTAAAACGAATTTTTAAGGACGAGTGTTTTGCTGGTATAAAGAAAATGGGGCGATTTTTGAGGCTAGCGGTGGAACATAGAAGTAGAATTTTGGAATAAGTAAAACAATTCAAACGGAAATTATGTTCGAGTATTATTATATGTCAGTGTTTGTGTTTTTTCTTTTTTCTTTTGTATGTTAAATTTTTGCCATGGCCCTCGGGCTGCTTATAGCAATAAACTATCTATCTATCTATCTATCTATGAAAAATCATATGAATAGAACAGAATAGGATAGAATAGAATATATTTACACAAAAGCCCAAGGCCATGGCAAAACACTGGAAAAAAAACAAAAAAATACGGCATATTATCAACATGAAAAACAAGAACGAAATGGGAATAATCTATTCAAGAAAAAAACAGTTCGCGGTGAGGCAAACCGATCCGGGGGAATTTCCCAAACATCCGTATATCTCCAAAATGCTTACTTTTCAACAACCTTATCATCCACTCTTCCCCAAATATTCTTTGTCCGAATACTTCGGCTCTTAACTTATTCAGTTCCCTACACTCATACATAAAATGTATGAGATTTTATATGAGTAAATGTATGGAATGGTAATTTGTTACAGGCCTACATACTAAAATTTTTCCTTTTTTTCGATCACTTTTACTGACAAAAAAATAGATCAACTAAACCGAATAGCCTACTGTATGAAGTAAAATACCCAAAATTACATCTCTGAACTTCAAACCCCATCGTCGGAATGGTATAAAAAATCACATACAAGTCCGAACGAACAATTGACAATTTTAAACACATTAATTAGCAATGCGTAGAGGAGGCGGAGCCCGAAAAGTAAGAAGATTAAAAGGAAAACAAATCAAAAAGGTATGGGTATGGCGAAAAGGTGGAACAGAAAGGAAATGATTGCCAGAAGGACGGTGACAAAGATAATGGGAGGAGTTCAAGGAAGGGGTTCTCACGGGCTTCCTTCTCCCCATTACATAAATGCCTCGGCCGAGTTGGTCTCGGGTCGGAATATACAACTATTCTGACCCGGGAGCAACCCAGGAGAGGCCCAGCCGATTATTGAGACGCATAGAAGAAACGGAAGTAAGAAGATCGGGCGAAGAGTGCCAGATTTAAAAAAGGATTTAAAGAAAAGAAAAAATTATTAACGTCCATGCTTCAATGCAGCTGCAACCATGCGTCGTATGTCTGCTTCTGCTAATCGAAAGCAATTTTACGAAGCATTGAACGAGTGCCTATTTGGTGGCTATAAATTTGGCACATGCGGTAAAAGAAGCTTTTCGAGCTGAACAAAAACCACAGAGGTTTCATTAGGCAGACATCCTTGCTTAGACACGGAACGTCTAACTACCTTCGACAGGAAATAGGTTTTTGCTCGGCTGGGCCAAGCCAACAGCCTGCGAGTTAATGACTGGTAAACTTGGGAGTCAAATTCTTGTTTATCGACGACGCAGCTCAATCAGCATTTGAATTTTTCTTTATTGGGTTATGAAGCATGCTGAATGTCATGATCGACTGAGCTGATCGACAGTATGACAAAGCTAATTATGTGAGTAACCGACACGCATAATTCTCGTTCCCACTGTTTTATTTTCGTTTTCTTTGCTAAGAAAACAATTTGTAGGCTGTTGTACACTGCCAGAAGACAGAAGGGTGTGTGGGGGGGGAGGGGATATTACAATAATCATTTCTATCTTGCCTGGTTAGAACAGGCAAGACCGTGAACGGTCAGAGGAAATGACATCGAAATGTAATCTAGATAGAGCAATTACAAGGAATATAATGTACAAATATAAGGTTTGAAGCCATGCTGACCATTCATTTCAAACAAAATTACGAAAACGAGATTTCCGGGGTTTCTTCTTGATCAGCTAATTATCCCTCTAAGATGATATGCGAGGGATAAATCAAATTCCGGATATTTCGGTTGCACTTCCGGCAAACCGTACTTTGTTTGAATATAATGTACGCACAAACGAAATGTCGCTTCGATTGCCGACTGTATCATTATGCGCGATACCAACGCAGTTTCATGCCTTCTTTCGTGCAGTGGTACAATCAGGGCCGTATCCAGGGGGATTAGGGGGTTAGACCCCCCCCCCCCCGAAACCCACAAAAGTAATAGTTTTTTGTAGCCTTTAACCTCTGATCTATGTCTTTTTTGTACTTTTCGGTCCGACCCGTGGGTACCCCCCCCCGAAATAAATTCCTAGATACGGGCATGGGTACAATCCCCGGTTTGGTCGTTGATGTTGAAAAATAACATCTTGTTAGATTTTACTGTTTGTTCACTGTTTTATTTTTTCAAAAACTTATATCATGTTCTACCTTTTTTTAACATAATTTGACAAAAAAAAACGTAATGTTTGTCACCTTTATGCTCTTTCTAAAAACAAAAGAAATTGGATGCGGTCCATCTTCGTTGGCTACTAATTATTTAGTAAGAACTACCACTGTAGTTCCAACCCGCTACATAACCACTACGAAAATTCGTTCCCCCTCGCGAAAAATAGTCACAAAGGTAAATGTTCACACCGTGCTGATAATGTTGCGGAAAGACGATCAGGTTTTCCGGGCCGGATTTTCTCCACTTTCGCGACTACGGCGAATAATTGCAATTTATCCGTACAAAATTGATGATATTGCCGAAAATCAGAAGGAATTCCAGTCCTAGACCGCCCGACCTGATCGTCTGTCCGCAGAATGCAGGTATAGCCTATTGTGTTTGAAAAATCTGAGTGGCAAGTTTGAATTTTTAGCTTAAAGTTTAACCGAAAAGGGCTAGGATAGGACAATCTAGTTACCCATCACTTATTCACTTAAATTGGCTTGAAGACCCGCTGAAAATAAGTTACTTCGTTGTTCCGCTATTCACGAATACTCGATTTTCAAATAGTGGAATTTCCGTGTGATTTGTGGTGCCTCTATGCGATTGTATTTTTGCTGTATGCCTTACGAGAAAGATTTATCATTTTTTTTTTTTGTTCAGGCAATAAGCAATCTTCACCTATCGCACCACTGCCAGTTGAAAAGCCGCATTTGTGTTGGGATTAAAATTTCTCGCGTCATAGTAGAATTTGCGCTGTTGGGAAGGCTGGAGATATTCTGAGCCTCATAACTAGAGCAGATAGTGGAAAATAAAAAAAAACCCTTTGCAGAATCCAAATAATTCAGTGCATCCAATGAAATGACACACAAATGAGTTGGCTTTTCAGTTAAACTTTATGTTTCTGGGTTCGACTGGGGGCTCTGCAATACCCAGAACTGTAGAACATGTCATCAGCTAAGAGGATGTGCAAAATGTGTTATTCGAAAGCAACGGCTGTTCGTTTGTTTTTTCTTTACAATACCTTAGGCTAGGATTTATTGATAATTTTTACAAATAAATCAGAATTAGTGAAGTGTCGAAGTGTTATGCCACTGGCATGTCTGATGCTTTTAAGAAACACAAGGTTTCTTTATTCAGTAAAAATTATACCTTACCTTACCTTGCCTTAAAGGCGACCTTTTTAACAGATTTCGTTTTAGGGCCAATATTTGATTCAAGACAACCCTCCCCCTTTCAGCGACCTCAGTCCAAGAGACAACAAGACCAAAGGTTCCGATGGGATCCCAAAAATTCAATATTTGATCCAGACAATTAGGCTAGGTTTCGCCAGACTCCTTAAACGTTTTTACTCTTATAATTTAGAAACAGATTAAGGCCAAACAGCTAATCATCTAAGAAAACCAAGTTCAGATATGGATTCAGCATGTGTGCTTACCCCTAGAAGCCGATCGAAACGATCCTGCCTTACTTCTGCGAATTTTCCGGTTTCGGCGAAATCCAGAAATCCTTGTCCGGCAAAAAAATAAAGCTCAAAAACGAATTCAGCGTATCTCCTTACCACTATATCCAACATCTAATCAACTTCATATCAAAATTTAACTTTTAACAAATTTTCCGGTTTTAGCCGGATTCTGGAAGAACTGCATAATATCCGGCTAAAAAACGATTGTCATATACGGATTCAGCATCTCTTCTAACCCCTAAATCAAACATATAATCAACTTCAAATAAAAATTTTACTTTTAACAAACTTTCCGGTTTTGGCCGGATTCCGGGCGAACTACTTGTCCGGCGAGAAAATGGTTTTCAAATTCGTCTTCAGCATGCCTTCTTCCCAATACATCGAACATCTCATCAACTGCAAATAAAACTTTTACTTTTAACAAACTTTTCGGTTTCGGCCGGATTCCGGGCGAACTACTTATCCGGCGAGAAAATGGTTTTCATATTCGTTTTCAGCATGCCTTTTTACCCCTTTATCGAACATCTAATCAACTTCAAATAAGACTTCTACTTTTGACAAACTTTCCGGTTTTGGCCGGATTCCGGACGAACTACTTGTCCGGCGAGAAAATGGTTATCATATTCGTGTTCAGCGTGTCTTCTTACCCCATAATCGACTATCACATTAGCTGTTTAAAAATATTTTACTTGCCCCTTAATTTGAACCCCCTCCCCCACCCCTAAATGTAGAGCTACAGGGCCCATCTACGAACTCGACCTTACTCTTGACCCAAAGAATGCTCACACCAAGTTTCATCAAAATATCTCATTCCCTTCGAGAGTTATCGTGCTTACAGACGGACGGACGGACAGACGGACGGACGGACGGACAACTTTTGCGATGTCATAGTTATCCCTCGACTTGATCCCAAAAACATGTCCGCACCAGGTGGTATAACCATCGGTAAGGACAGCGCCGTCACCGTCCACCTCCACCACCACGAGGAAGGCTTTCGACGATGTAAAAGCTGTGCATGTGGCTGTCTCGCTATGATGCACGTCTGTGGCGTGATGATCTACCTAGCCGTACTCCTAGGAAGCATCGACTGGTCCACGATGAGATTGGCAGGGTTACTCTCCAATCTTGAAGGGTTACGGGGAATAAGTACGGGAAGGGATACAGGTGGAGGATTCCCGTCAAACTTTGGGGGAATTAGGATTTAGGGGGTTATTTAAATGGATGTTTAATAAAGTAGTCGGATGTCACGTGATTTTAATTATAGAGGCCCTTTATGTTAATTTTACTAATAAATCATACTAATTAAAAAAAAAAAAGCCGACAATTTAACAGCCGAAATGAAGGCCTCGTGCCGGAAATTAAAGATACAAACGTTTTTAAGCGCGTTCAACTCACTATCCCTTCGAAAGCTGGAGGAGAAAGTACTATTCCTCCTGATGTAGCCTATACAGAAAAGGGAAATCAAATAGATCCCGGTTGACCTAGGCAGGGCAGGCAGAGGTACGCCCAATGAAGAA
The DNA here is from genome assembly GCA_023053555.1 of Branchinecta lindahli. Taxonomy (NCBI): domain Eukaryota; kingdom Metazoa; phylum Arthropoda; class Branchiopoda; order Anostraca; family Branchinectidae; genus Branchinecta; species Branchinecta lindahli. The sequence continues at coordinate 16,760,807 of JAKZAO010000003.1, forward strand.
CGAAGATACAGACGATGCAGAAAAGCCAGCAAAGAAGAGAGGCCGAAAAGGAACGACGCTGACTTAGCACCTAATAGCTTGACGCTTTTGATGGTGATGATGATAAAACACATTTTCATATAAAATTTCGTGAAATGTATGGGTTTGGACGTGTAAGAGCTGGTGGTCACCGACGTCTCTTTGAGTTACGGCTGAGGCAGGCTGAGCGTCCGAGTTTCCATGGACAGTAAGACACGGAACACAGCGTCGTCTCAGCAGTCACGTCCAATAAGTTGAGTGTAACGAACGTTCTGAATGATCAATACATCCAGGCCTTCATCACCAATCTCCAAAGATGAGCTGCCGACAAGGATGTGGATCATCCCAAGAGGTCGCTCGAAGTGCCGGCTGATAACAATCAAAGCTAATTATGAAAGATCATCTTCATCATATGCCGATGCTTTGTGTGCATACCCAGGCAGCGTCGCAGCACTATTAATCTCAAACAATCGGGTCTCTTTGGCTTCTAGATCGGGAAGCGAGCTGGGTATCTCGATGGGCTACTCACTGCCTTTCGTGACGGATGCACCCCATATCTGTCGACGTGAGTGAATTTGGAAGGCTACGGTCAGGAATGGTCACGGCTAAGCCAGAAACAAACTGGATACTGTTTATCCACATCGCTTCCTTTTTTCTTCACTTGCTCCATACAACCCTATAGGATTTCCTATCTTCCCTCTCGGACCAACGACCGCCCAGGGACAGAGGCAGCTCACCGACTAGCTATGAGCCTGTGCCCTCAAAGAGCTCATATTAGCAGGGATACAAATTCGGTTCTTAGGAGTCTTGTCGCTCTTGATAGCGGCCAGGGTAAAGGGTGGCGGAAGGGCTTACGTTCCGAGTTTTGTCACTGTTCATGCATAACGTTTTCAAAAACAACAGATAACATCCCAAGTGTTGTCTGTTACGCATTGTCTGTTGAAAACGCGCATCCTTGTGTTGTCTGTTATGAAACTTCTGACACTGCTCTCGTTCCGCCAAACACAGAGAAGGGGTCGTAAAATGTTCAAAAATCTGTCCAAGCAAGCATGCCAGAAAGTGAGCTTGGGCCACTCGTGTACGGCATATGAATAAATGTCGAACTGACCAGGCTTAGCCATATGATTTAGTATTGGAACACCCATACCTTAAAAGAGTGTAAAAACCTCATGAGCGCAGGGATCCATGTCGCAAGAAAGACGCTAGTCTTCAGGACGGATGACTTGCAGATGAGCCTGACAGGAACTCAGGTCTGCATTTTTCTTGACTTTTCGGCCCTTTCCAGCAGTTTAAGGCTAAATGCGAGTTGGCAGATGGATACCGAGTTACACGGCGCACCTCTGACTCCGGAGTAAAGCACCCCTCTGATACAAAGGCGGCAGTTTCAGGATGAGAAAAACCCTCGGGTTGATCAATTAGGTTGCAATTATACTAACGCTTCCTGTGCTCCAAGCCGTAATAGATGTCTGGGAGTTGAACATTATAAAACAAATTTTGTCGAATAGTCAAAATATGAATGAACTTCCTTAGTGCTCACGGCGAAAAGAAGGACAAAGAACAGAAAACGGAATCGAAGAAAGCGAGCAAGCTACATCTAATGTGACTGATGTTCTTTTTGGGATCCCAAAACGTAAGTGAGATATACCTATGACATCGCAAAAATTGTCCGTCTGTCCGTCTGTGCGCACGATAACTCTCGAAGGCATTGAGATATTTTGATGAAACTTGGTGGGGGGATCCTTTGGGTCAAAGTACAAGTCAAGTTCGAAGATGGGCTCTGTAGCCATATATTTGAGGGTGGGGGAGGGGTTTTAAATTAAGGGGATTTTTTTTTTTATCTATTGAGATTGTCGATTCAGGGGTAAGGAGACATGCTGAATCCGAATATGAAAGTTATTTTCTCATCGGACAAGTAGTTCACCCGGAATCCGGCAAAAACCGGACACAAAATTTGTCGACCCCCGCTACCCTTTTCTCAAATTAGTATAGCTCTGCGCGGGATTTGTATAGCTCTGCCCAGAGCTGACGTAAGAGAGAGAGAGCTAGTGCGATCAAGGTCGAAGGGGTTGGTATAATGGAAAAGAGTAGGTGGTTGCGGGCTATATAACAGTTGGAAAGTTTATAGGTGTTGACAACTTCAGTAGTAGGGTACACACTGAAACCAAAAATAGGCCGATCTCAATTGTGAGACAAGTAGGGAAATTCTAATGGTCTCATGGTCTGATAATAGGCTGTTACACCATAATCATCTTCGGAAATGAGGGGTTAGCAGTTTTGTCTACTTGGTGTACCTACAATTTGTTTTTTGTGCTTTATGTGGTACGAACAATTTGGTACCACGTCTATCACGAGGACATGGAGTCGTAAGTAAGAACCGGTTGCTAGAATACTTGGTGGTGAGGGGTTGCCAACTTTTGCTAGTTGATATACCTTTTATTTTTTGCCAGTGTACTTCATGATAAGGACGATACGGTACCATGTCTATCACGGGGAGATGGACTTGTAATTAAGAATCGGTTGCTAGAAGGGCTTCGCGAGGGGCTTGAAACTTTAAACTTTGATCTGTTTCTAAATATTACAAGTAAAGAGTATTGGTCTATCAACATCATATAGTAGATTTTTGGGATCCCATCGACACCTTTGGTCTTGTTTCCTACGAGCTCAATGGTCAAAACACTTACTATACAAACTAAATTGTGTTTGTGATCGAAGCCAAGGCGTCTGGATAGTTGCCAGAAACAACCGTAATCATCTTTAATTGGTGGAAAAACAACACAAAAAAACAACTAATATCTAAATATTCTTTCAGCCCAAGCTGACTGCGAATCATTACTGACAGTTCTAAACGGATACGTCAGCGGAATTTTACTGAAGCGATATTTGAGCCCTTCTTGGCAAGGGTCTTCTTCAGGCTAGAGCTGGAAAATGGAAAACTTTTGCTAATATCTGTTGCGGCTTCCCCTTTGGACTTAGAGAATTGCAAGTGAGATGAGAGAAATCTTTTTCTTTACTGCCGTGCTTCCCACGCCCCTCCTTAGTACAACTATACCAAACATGTTGGAACTAATCTCCTTGGTGCCCGGCTCATGGTTAAGATGACTTTAAATTCACGTCAAATACGAAAAAATACAATCCGAGCCTTCCTAAAAAAGACACTTCGTCTTTTTTATTGTTGACAAAAAACGTTTTGAGATGGAAAACTTCCAACAACTCGTGGACTCGTTCCCTCTCGTGGAAGCCATTTAAAAAAAGTATCATTTTAGATTCAATCAGAAACTTTGTAAGTAATTGTGTGGTTACTAAATGTTTTAGGACTAATAGATACTCGCTGACAAGCCATGGGAAATTGACATCATAAAAAACTATTGGGATGAGAAAATTTATCAGACGATCGAACAATTATATCCTGCCCACAAGTTGGTAAATTCAGTTCAAATTCTAATATTCTAATGTCCGTGACTTCTTTTAAACGTCAGGTTTCTTAAAAGATCACAAACCCGTCTCGGCTGTTTTCCGCCCCACTCGGCCCTCTTAGCTTTGATGACAAACACGGAAAAAACTGCACAACCGGTATTTCCGAGCAATGAGCTCCATGGAGGCAATGAGCGGGAGGCTGATCCGTCTCGAAAAGAGCAACAATCAGCGTAGAGTTGCCATTATGGTTGACAGCCTATAAATTAAATTCGAAGTTCGAGATGGATGGAACCATTAAGGATGTAGAGTGAATCACATAGGCACAATGTCCTTTGAAGAACAGTAAGCAACCCGTTACACATGCAAACTTTTTTTTATCACTGCAACTTCCGTAAAAGTTGATTAAAGTTGATTTGCAGTGAAACTTATGCTGGAAACGTCGGAAATAGAGCCTGTACGCTACGTTTGCACTAACAAGAACTCCAAATCGTCAGACAATCGAGTGATCATGAGCCCATGATTCCATTACGATTTTGCAACACAAAATGGCCACGCAGTGTCTTCAAACTATATCGCCAAGTCACATTTTTATTGAAGGCTTGAAGACGATGCTTGAAAGGTCGCCAATCAAAACACTAGGCATAATCTGAAGGAAGTCAAGGAAGGAAGAGTAAAGCAAAAGAAGGTAGAGGAGAGGGACATAACTAATAGATGGAATCCGAAGAATCAGAAACCTGTTTATTTCATGGAAATTTCTATGGTTTCAGTCGCGAAGTGGAATTCCTGGATCGGGTTTCCTCAGGAAACTTTCCTTTAAGTCCCGCGAAAAGGGGTTCTCGCGTGGTTCTAGAACCACTGGATGCGACTCCAGAATCTTACGAGAATTGTGCTCGTGTATAGTCCGCGTTGAGTCAAGTCGCTTCAGACTGCGAAGGGGTGTATCCTCTAATTATATTAGATCCTATGTATTATAGATTATTTTTAGCCATATTAATACTGACGCATGTTTCGATTATGTGTGTGCTAGGTTGCGCTAACGCAAGCGCCAAAAGGGGGTTTGAACATCGTGAATATCAGATTGTCCATGCGCAAACCTATATATACCTTGTATATAATATTTAATAATAGTAGAAGTAATAGTACATTATGTACTTGTACGTTAATGAATATTTATTGACATCTGCCTACGCTATTTTTCACAATGAAGAATTTTGGAAAAATAAAGTGAATTTGAATTTGAATCGCAGCGTTAGGTTCACAAGCCTAACAAGGATCCACAATTTAAAATTTCTTAAAGCATGCTCAATAATGCGTCATGTCTCATCTGATTTACGGGTCAAAGGTCGGAACCGCGACATTTTGGGTTAAGTTCAAGGAGAAAAGAAAAGTAATTTCTCGATCCAGATCTCGGCTTTTCACTCGACTTAATAGACGGATTTGCCTAAGGAACTGCCTAAATCCGTTACTCCGGAAAGTAATGAGTCCTCACATGGTATTTTCTTCAATTGCAGGCGTGGCAGAGATAATTGAGAAACAAGAATCCACACTACGCGCCACATATCTTCTAAGATACAAGCAACTTTAGGATCCCAGGATACCCTTTCTTTGTGGTCAAATACTGTCAACTGTAGTTTTATTTTTGTTTGTTTATTTTCATACTGCCAGTAGGCGTAACACATTATCAAACAGGCTGATTGCAGGTTTGTTTCTTCCTGCTACAACCTGACTTAGGACCCTTGCCAAGAAGGGCTGATATATCGCAAAAAATATTCGCTGATTTATCCGTTTTGAATCGTTTCTTATTTTTATTTTGAGCGCTATTCTGTTATCTTCATAAAGGCACATTCCCCCAGTGTTGTCGCCCAGTCAATAAAAGAGGAAATGAATTGGCGCAAATGGCCAAAGGCGGTAAAAATTACCAGCAACCTTACCCCCCCAAACAAAAAAATATTTCGGCTAGTAACGCCTCTGCTTAGGAGTCCTTAATTAACTACTCTGTGGCTGACTGGTATTTTGTCATAGCAAGTAGACGAAAATAGTACTGCTCAAAGTTAGGCCGGATTCACATGTCTAGCTGCGCACAGATGCCTAGGCACATGCCCATGCTTAGCCAGGCACCGAGTTCTAGACCCTAGAACTTTATGCCTAGCCTAAAATCTGTGCCTAGGCATGGGTGTGAACGTGTCCACAATCCGTGGTTTGTGGTTTGCTAGGCTTGCTTGTGAACGGGGCAATAACGTTCAAAGAAGCATACTACTTTACATGTAGAACAACTGCAGAAAAGGTTCTACTGAAGACACTGGAAACTGTAGGCCAAGCTGATTCGACAGAACTGTATACAAGTTCCGCGTTAACCGGAGAGTTCAAGGACAGACGGAACTACAACAAAATTAGGTGCATATGGTACTGGAATCGAACCGGACAAATAACAAATACCAAAGGACTGATCCAGGGTTGGTCACCAAGAACCAGGGTGTACGAGTTACTTACTTACTTCAGGATACTTTGGGTTACTCAGGGTTACTTTGGGTTACTTTGGGTTACATTGGGTTACTTTGGGTTACATTGGGTTATTTTGGGTTACTTTGGGTTACATTGGGTCACGAGTCTTGCACACAAATGGCGTACATCACGTTTGCAATTGTCTCAAAAGTATCCCAAAGTAACCCAAGTATCTCAAAGTATCCCAAAGTAACCCACAGTAACCCAATGTAACCCAAAGTAACCCAATGTAACCCAATGTAACCCAAAGTAACCCCTCGTGCGCAAGACTTGCGTGGTGACGTTTCAAACTTTTCGCCAGACGAGAGGAGGCGCCGATTGCAATATCTTGACACTGATGCGAAATTCGTTCATGAAACAGTTGAAATTCACGGAAACTTAGAGATACTTTGGGATACTGTGGGTTACTTTGGGATACTTTGGGTTACATTGAGTTACTTTGGGTTACATTAGGTTACATTGGGTTACTTTGGGTTACATTGGGTTACATTAGGTTACATTGGGTTACTTTGGGTTACATTGGGTTACTTTGGGTTACATTAGGTTACATTGGGTTACGTTGAGATACTTTTGGGTTACTTTCCAGGGTGTACGAAGTTACTTTTGGTGACCAACCCTGGGGACTGATAATCTCTGGAGAATGTTTGATCTAGTGCAAGAAGCAACGTAACCGCGACTTCGCCTTCTCGTGGTTACTTTCGGAACTGTACAGTAAACCTGCCACAAATTTTCAGGGAGTCCTTTGCTTCTCACCGATGATCGTCATGTTGATGGGAACCCTTGCACTTATGAAAACGAGAAAAAAAAAATGTACAAACGAACTTGGCTTACTGACGAAAAATTCAAATACAAACAATTTTCTCCGGATCAAGTATTAACAAGAGCTGTAAGCTCATATGGCACTTGCAAGAGTTGAGATGTAGTGTTTGATCAAAGGTACTTTTAAGGTTACCTTTGCGGTTCAGATGCGCACTTTAAGGGAGCTAGAGAAAAAGTATTTTGTTTTAGAACTTGGCTGTAATGATACGCAATTTATAGGCGCTAGAAATGCATCTGTAAGAAAAACTATTGAGACAAAACGATCACAGGGCCTTATGGATCATTGATATATACGGTTTGGTAAAAAAAAAAATTTCACTTTACGGTTAAAATGTGCACTTTAAGGGTGATAAAATTTTAAGCAAAACCCTTGTGGAACAAATGATCATGGGTTGAGATGTAGCTTATCGTTTGATAAAAAAAAAGTAGTTTTCGACCTTGCGGTTCAGATGTGCACTTTAAGGGAGCTAGAACTTCATTTGTAAGCAAAACCCTTGAGGCAAAAATGACAATGGGCTCATGGAGATCATAAAAATGTATAATTTGCTTAAAAGTATTTTTCTAAATTTACGGTCAAGATTGGTACTTTAAGGAATGTCGGATTTGGAAAGTGGCGATTTCTGAGCCAATCTTGTCGAATCTCTAAAATTCCAGCCTAGTTCCATCGTCCTAGCACATCGGGAAGTACCTTAAATCGCGATCACCGGAATTCCGGAACCCCCCCCAAACTCCCCCACAGTCGCCGGAGCCAATCCGGTTCTGTAAGTGATTTATCCAGAGCATCTCTCTATTATTCCCATAAAGTTCCATCCCGATCTCCCCAATCCGAGCCGGTCACGTATTCCCCCCCCCCCAATCCCCCCCCATTGTTGTCGAATCCGGTCCAGACATGACAAAGATCACCAGAGACATGTCCTCTGATCAATTATCAAATTTCACTCAAATCCGATAAACCGTTCCAAAGTTACACATGACTCAATATTCCGGATTCTCCCTCCCGCTACTCCCCCCACGACTATCGGATCATGTAAATTTTTATTTATAAGTCAGTTTGATCGGGTCCCTGACTCGCCTCCCAAGTTTCATCGTGAAAATCCCCAAAACCGCCATTACCGGAATTCCGGGAAACCCCCCTCCACCCCCCCCCCTCTATTATCCGGATCCAGTCCAAATGTATAAACGATTTATCTGGAGCAGATGATCGTTCTTCCCAGCAAGTTTCACTCCGATCCCTCCATTCTAACCGTTTCTCGAGATTTCCGGTCTCCCCCCCCAAACTCCCCCATAGCTGTCGAATCCGGTCCGGACTTCAAATGGGACATCAGAGGTATGCAATTTATTCAGTTATTAAGTTTCATTCCGATCCGATCACCCGTTCGAAAGTTACACATTACTCCAGTTTTCCGGATTCCCCAGCCCTCCACTCCCCCCCCCCCAGGTGGTCGGATTGGGAAACTGATTATTTCCAGGTTAATCCGGTCGGGTCCCTGATGCTCCTGCCAAGTTTCATCGTCCTAGCACATCTGGAAGTACCCCAACTCGAAAAAGTGTGACAAAAACTACTTAATTCTCAGAATTCCCCGGCCCACCACTCCCCCCCAGATGGTCGGATCGGGAAACTGATTATTTCCAGGTTAGTTTGGTCGGGTCCCTGATTTTCCTGCCAAGTTTCATCGTCCTAACACATCTGGAAGTACCCTAACTCGAACATGTGGGACAAAATAATTCGGACCGACCGACCGACCGACCGACCGACCGACCGACGGACGGAATTGCGATCGGTATATGGCACTTGAGCCAGAGGCTGCAAGTGCCATAAAAAAGTATTACTAAGTATTACTAAAAGTTCTATGATTAAAGTAGCCTATCATTTCTGCTCACAAAAGGATTTTTAAAATCCCAGAATCGCGGAACTTCAGAATAGAGAGACAGGCGATGAGTTAATTAAAGCTTCGCAATTGACAATCTGAAAGATTTTAAATGTTTGCCAAGTTTTGTCACTGTTGACGATACTTCGGCTGAAGAAAGAGTTCATATAAAAGCTCAAATTTTACCTTGTTATATTTTACTCCGCTATACGGTATCCAAAAAGCGGGTAATAAAAAAATAAAATAAGTATCGCAATACTAGTCTAGGTTTGTTTAGGTTTGATATCAAGCAGAAACAGCGTTTTTAGGCGGTCCTTAAAATGTAGGCTATACTCCACTTTAGTATTTCTCTGGACTCAGGTCCGTGTTCTTTGCCAGAAACTAGTACATTATGTCACGACTTTTTTTTAAATATAAACAAACCTGAGCCTGAATATTCGCCGGAGGCTCTCTTCTTGCTATACCGCAGAGAAGCGGATGACAAAGAAGCAAGGGACAAGATAGAAGACTATTCGTCCAAAGACCGGAGGTTACCACCCAATTCCACATTACAAAGATGGCAACTTATCACCGCTTCTCCAGGATGTTGGAGGGTTATCAATCACAAACGTTAACACATACCTGATAGGCCAAGCTGTGGAATATTTCGACAGAAATCAAGAAACCACATCCGAAGTTGATTAAACCAACTAAAGATGAGATGATGCGTATCCGCCGAGTTTATTTACTTCTAGTTCACACACGCTGATGTCCCACGGTGTACTACAGCTGCTCCAAACCACGCTCAGGCAAACGTAACAGACGATGATACAATTGAAAATCCTTCGTATACCATCTGTTGCCAGCTTCTACTGATCGTTTTATTCAACTTAGTTCAACCCGAAATCAAAGGGTTTCTCACTTGGGCCCAGAGAAACTCAATATTCTTCTCTCCCATATGGCAGCAAGCCAGCAACAATGGACAACTGAGAGACTAAAGGGAACAAGACCAAAGGTTCCGATTGGATCCTAGAAATTTTATATTTGATCCAGACAATTAAATATTTTTACTTTTAAAATTTAGAAACAGATTAAGTATTCATATAATATATATCTCTTGCCCCCCAGTCACAAATTTCGATCATTTTTCTTTTTCTCCTACTTCAGCCACTTGCACATTTATTTGGTCTCTTAAAGTTTAACTGAAAAGCCAACTTATGTGTGTGTCATTTAATTAGATACACTAAATTATTTGGATCCTGCATAGGGATTTTTTGATTTTCCACTATCTCCTCTAGTTATGAGGCTCAGAATATCTGCAGCCGTCCCCACAGCGTGAATTCTACTATGACGCGGGAAATTTTAATCTCAACACACACGCAGATTTTCAGTGGGCAGTGATGAGATTGGTGAAGATTGCTTATTGCCTGAACAAAAAAAAATCATAAATCCCAGCCCTTTTCGGTTAAACTTTAAATGTTTGCCTCTATGACGCCCTTCTAGATTTCGGAAGCTGGGGTTCCAACACCCCCGACTTCCAGAAATTTTAGCCTGGCGTCACCTTCCAGACTTCCAGATATCTGGGCCTTCCGCACAGTCAACTTAAACTTTCCGGATTGGTACGATAATGATGGTAGCTAATTTTTCTATTCTTCTACATTTCCTATACCTCCCACTCATAAATTTCGATCATTCTTCCTTTTTGGGATCCCAAAACGTACGTGGAGGGATACCTATGACATTGCAAAAGTTGTCCGTCCGTCCGTCTGTGAGCACGATAACTCTCGAAGGGAATGAAATATTTTGATGAAACTTGGTGTGAGGATTCTTTGGGTCAAGAATAAGGTCGAGCTCGTAGATGGGCTCTGTAGCCCTACATTTAGGGGTGGGGGAGGGGGTTCAAATTAACGGGCGAGCAAAATATTTTAAACAGCTAATGTGATAGTCGATTATGGAGTAAGAAGACATGCTAAGCACGAATATGAAAACCATTTTCTCGCCTGACAAGTAGTTCGCCCGGAATCCGGCCAAAGCCGGAAAGTTTGTTAAAAGTAAAAGTTTTATTTGAAGTTGATTAGATGTTCGATGTAAGGGTAAGAAGGCATGCTGAACATGAATATGAAAACCATTTTCTCGCCGGACAAGTAGTTCGCCCGGAATCCGGCCAAAACCGGAAAGTTTGTTAAAAGTAAAGGTTTTATTCGAAGTTGATTAGATGTCGGATTTAGGGGTAAGAAGAGATGCCGAATCCGTATATGACATATAACTTCATTCAGGGTCTTTCATTCAGCATGTCTCCTTACCCCTGAATCGAACCTCTAATCAAAGTCAGATTCAACTTCTACTTTTTACAAATTTTATGGTTTTTGCCGAGTTCCTTGTGAACTAAAGTCCGACGAAAAAATAAATTTCAAATTCGGATTCAGCATGTCGCCTTACCCTTAAATCGACTATCTCATTAGCTTTTTTTTTCGTCCCTTAATTTGAAATCTCTTCCCCACCCCTAAATGTAGGGCTACAGACCACATCTACGAACTCGCCCTTTCCCTTGACACAAAGAATCCTCACACCATGTTTTATCAAAATATCTCAGTCCCTTCGAGAGTTATCGTGCTCACACACGGACAGACGGACAACTTTTGCGATGTCATACGTATCCCTCCACTTACGTTTTGGGATCCCAAAAACCAAGTTCGTCGTTAAGCGTGGTACCCACAAAACGCGGAATCGCATTCGCCTGGGCGAATTCGGCGGCGCTAGCGGTAAAATTCGGGCCAAGCTGTTTGAACTCCATGTCGATTTTTTTCGCGTCGTGGAAAAAGATTCGCGTTCTGTGTTCAGTTCTGTAGGCACCAAGGTTTGGCCAAATTCGCCGAGGAACATCCGGAAGGTGAAGCGGAGGTCCGGGGTGTTGGAACCCAGCTTCCGAAATCTGGAATGGTGCTTTAGAGGCAACAAATCTGAGCGATAAAACAAATGTGCAAACGGCTGAAGTAGGAAAACAAGACCAAAAGTTCCGATGGGATTCCAAAAATTCAATATTTGATCCAGACAAATAGGTTTTGTCTTCGCCAGATCCAGTCTTCGCCAGACTCCTTGAACATTTTACTCTTGAAATTTAGAAACAGATTAAGGCCAAGCAGCTAATCATTAAGAAAATCAACTTCAGATATGGATTCAGCATGTGTGTGCCTTACTTCTGCGAATTTTCCGGTTTCGGTGAAATTCCAGAACTGCTTGTCCGGCGAAAAAATAAAGCTCAAAAACGAATTCAGCGTATCTCCTTATCCCTATATCCAACATATAATCAACTTCAAATAAAAATGTAACTTCTAACAAGTTTTCCGGTTGCAGCCGGATTCCGGACGAACTATATGTCCGGCTATAAAATGATTGTCATATACGGATTCAGCATCTCGTCTTACCCTTAAATCGGACATCTAATCAACTTCGAATAAAACTTTTACTTTTAACAAACTTTCCGGTTTTGGCCGGATTCCGGGCGAACTACTTGTCCGGCGAGAAAATGGTTTTCATATTCGTGCTCAGCATGTCTTCTTACCCATAATCGACTATCACATTAGCTGTTTAATAATATTTTGCTTGCCCCTTAAGGGAGGGCTACGGAGCCCATCTACGAACTCGACCTTACTCTTGATCCAAAGAATCCTCACACCAAGTTTCAACAAAATATCTCATTCCCTTCGAGAGTTATCGTGCTCACAGATGGACGGACGGACGGACAACTTTTGCGATGTCAGGTATCCCTCCACTTACGTTTTGGGATCCCAAAAAGGAAGAATGATCGAAATTTCTGAGTGGGAGGTAAAAGATACAAGAAGGGGACATCTAGTAAATGTAGAAGAATAGCAAAATTAGCTACCATCATTATCATACCAATCCGGAAAGTTTAAGTTGACTGTGCGGAAGGCCCAGATATCTGGAAGTCTGGAAAGTGACGCCAGGCTAAAATTTCTTGAAGTCCGGGGTGTTGGAACCCCAGCTTTCGAATCTAGAAGGGTGTCATAGAGGCAATACATTTAAGTAACCAAATAAATGTGCAAGTGGCTGAAGTAGGATAAAAAGGAAAAAAGATCAAAATTTGTGACTAAGGGGTACAAGAGGGGGCATTCAGAAAATGTAGAAGAATGGCAAAATTAGCTATCATCATTATCATGAAAATCTGAAAAGGTTGATTTGACTGTGAGGAAGCCCCAAATATTTGGGAATCAAGAAGGTAAAGCCTGCGCATGGCTTTAACTCTATTCCATTACTCAAGTCGGTTCCGCTCGAGTTTCTCTGAGATTGACGTTAGTCATCGATTTATGGTAGCCTACATACGAATTTGGTGTTGTTTTTCGCCGTCTATGGTCGACATTTTTTTTGCAATTTATTTTGTCTTGTTGATCTTGCGCATTTACCACCCCATCGAAAGCTCAGTCTAATTTTTTTTTTTTTTACCGCACGATTTTCGCGCAAGTGCGTAACAAAAATTCTTTCATTCATTTTGGCCATGTGTTTATTTTTATTAGTCCTAAATTTCTTATTTTTCTGCCAATTTTTTTTCCTGCAATACCCTTAGTCCGTTAATGTCCGTATCAAAACCTGGTCGTACAGTAGGCTACTGGGTCCAAAGCGAATTATCAACTCCATCACGTCATTACCTCGACTAGAAGACAAACACTAAACAAGGCATCCCTGGGTAGTGAAATAGTAAGATATGATCATTTTTATCTATTTTTTTAAGATTTGATCAGTATTTTTCCTAGGCCATTTCGAAAATTTTGGGGTCCGGTCGACGCATCACGTGTTTATTAGACAAGGGAAGCCTTATTTGGACGAAATGTTTATATTATTCGTTTCTTTGTTGACAAAAAAAAACATCAACAGCATACCGGCCATCGTCTCAGGTATGGCACCGAAAATATAACAGACATTAAGCTGTCCATTATTCAATGATGATTCACTATGCTCATGAAAGAATAGTAAGAATCCCGGCGTCACCGAACCGCATCCATGTGGTGAGCAAAGGGGTTAGCCACTTCCGAATAGCAACCTGAAGTAAGTGAATGGTACGGTTTCTTCTGTGTTTATGGCACTTTACTGGAGGAAAAAGGTGGTTGGTATCATGATATACAAACAGGAGTCATCGTTTTGAAGCAGAAATATCTTAAAAAAAAATATTTTCAAATATTAAACACAGATGTATTTTTTGTAAGGCAATTTACCCAAAAGCCAAGCCACACATGTCTACAGCTTCCCATTTTGCGGGAAAAAGTGTTCGTGACTGCGGCGTAACTCGACTCGTTTTTTGAATGGTGAGAAGCCCCTCGACAAGGGACTGGGTAGCTCTCCTTTTTATTAATTAACTGAAAGGAAGTAAAGATCATGATTGGTTTTCATAGGGAAGAAAATCGGAAACAAGAAATTCGATTTCCTGGTGGATTCGGGGCTATCATAAAATAAATAGACTACAATTCCCACCGTTAAGATAGAACTGAAGGCGCGTTACGAACTACGCGGTTTCCCAACAAAACGCGTCATCGCCTAGTTTTGATATTCCTTTCTCAGTCATTTATATACACTAGGTCTCAGCGACCAATATAGATAATAAATCAACAACAGATCTCAGTGATTAGTCACGGCATGATACGTTACGTGAGCGGACAGACACCACCAAGTCTCACAAGAGTCACAGGAGACGGCACAAAAAAACGACTGATGTTTTGTTCATGGCTACAAGGTTGAAAGAGGCAGTAGGTTACCAGGCTTCGCGAACAACAGTGCCCCCTTCGGTTTACAGTAGAGGTAGGCTTCTTTGAACGTTAACTAACTTTGAACAGTCCAGTTTAGGGTTAAATGGTAAAACGAAGACCCAAAACACTCATTCAGGTGTTCTTAGAAGAGCTACTTTTGCTGACTGGTAGTAGACTTTTGTCACAAGTGGAGGATGATTACACTTCTCATAGTTCAAAACATACATTACGGTAATGAACTAGTTTTAACCAGCCATTCACGGCTTGGACCTGAAAAGCTAAAAAAAAAACTCGACCGAGGGAGGGATCTGAGTCATGAGGGGGGGGGGGGGGCATGTACCTCCTCCACTCAAAACGCCCCTGTTCCTGGTAAGTTTACCTAGTTCGCATTCTCGCCGGACAGCCAGCCTGTGATTGGATGACTCAACGATCTTTTTCTGCAGTTCAGGAAAACAGTGAAGACCTTGACACACAAAGCTATACTGTCCCATCTGAGCCAATGCAGTCACCGGGAAAATACTGTTATACAGTACTGTCCAGAGCTTTCAGTGGCGTGTCATCGGGCAGTACCGTACGCCTTATGACCATTAGCAAAAATAACTCGGGGGGTATTTTTTTTAACTAGAGAGAATTTCCTCCCTAACCTCTTCGTTTAACAAGGGCGCGGTCGCTTTCTGCACCAAGGGGCCCCACCCTAACATGTGGGACATATTGATTTGAGAAAAAAAGGCTGGCACGGAGCAGGATACCGCAGCAGTAGCCTAAGGTCTATCTGGTACGGTCTAGCTAGTTTTATCAGGTTGTTGCATTATTTATCAAACATTGAGGTTTTCTTTGCTAGCCTCCTCGGCTACCATTTTAATCAAAACGTTCCGTTGTATTCGTTTAAGCATTGCAGGGTATGATAATAAGCAGAGCCGAGAGGAAGTAGTTGCACCTTTACTAAGCTATAAGTCTATCTTATTTTTCCGTTTTTCGTCTCCGTTTTGATCAGGTTTCCGTTTTTGCTAAATCTAAAATGAAAACCGCAAGCAAAACAGAAAAAATTGGTACCCAATGAAGTTCTATGTTTCGCTTACCATTGTTCGGTTTAACATTCCCAGTTTCTACAAAAAGGGAGCAGGAAAAAGGTGATTAATAGTTATAAGAAAGATAATAAAGAGGTTCAGGATCTAAACACAAACAAGAGCTGTAAGCTCATATGGCACTTGTAAGGCTTGGTAAAAGGATGAAAGTAGGAATTCGCCAATTCGTGGGTTTGTTGTGATTGAGAAAATAATGACGACGGACCCTTGGAAATCACGATAATGTATCGTTTGGTAAAAACAGTTTTTTTTTTGCACTTGGATGCGATGATGTGCACTTTAAAGGCGCTTGAAATTCATCTGTAATCAAAACCCTTGAGGTACAAATGATCATGGGCTCATGGGGATCATGAAAATGTAGGTTTTGCTTAAAAGTATTTTTTGTACTTTGCTGCTAAGATGAGTACTTTAATGGATGGTCGGATCAGGGAAGTGACAATTTCTAAGCCAATCTTGTCAAGTCTCTAATGTTCAAGATAAGTTCCATCGTCCTAGCACATCTTGAAGTACCTTACACTGCGATCACCGGAATTCTGGCCCCCCCTCCAGCTCCCCCCAGAGTGACCGAATCTGGTCAGGTTCTGTCACTGATGTATCTAGGCCTTACGCTTGTTCTTCCCACCAAGTGTCATCCCAATCGCTATTTCTAAGCGTGTTACAAAATCCCCCCCGACTCCCCCACGTTGATCGGATCCTGTCCGCACTTGGAATGGGACATCCGAAACATGAGTTCTTCCCGAATATCAAGTTTCAGTAAGATCCGATCACCCGTTCAAAAGTTGGACAACCTCAAGATTCCGGATTCCCCTCACGGTGGTCGGATCGGGGAAGTGACTATTTCCAAGTTAGTTTGGCCGGGTCCATAATATGCCTGCCAAGTTTCATCGTCTTAGCACATGTGTAAGCATCTTAAGTCGGGATCACCGGAATTCCGGAACCCTCCCTCCAACACCCCCACAGTGTCCGGATCCGGTCCGGTCTTGTCAGCTATATATCTAGGGCTTGTGCTTGTTCTTCCCACCAAGTTTCATCCGAATCCGTCCACTCTGAACATGTTACACGATTTCCGGTCCCCCCTCCAACTCCCTCCATAGTCACCGGATCCATTCCGGACTTGAACTGTGACATTTGAGACACGAGGTCTTTCCAGATATCAAGTTACATTAATATCCGATTCCCCGTTCAAAAGTTACCCTCCACTCCCCCCACGGTGGTTGGATCGGGGAAGTGACTATTTCCAAGTTAGTTTGGTCGGGTCCCTAACACGCCTGCCAAGTTTCATCGTCCTAGCACTTCTGGAAGTACCCTAACTCGAGACGAGTGGCCTGACACACGGACCGACAGACCGACCGAAAAGTGATCGGTATATGGCACTTGAGCGAAGCTGCAAGTGCCATAAAAACGCGAAGTTTTAACACGATCCTTATACAACAGCGCAAAACTATACCTAACGCAAACTTATGCAATTAAGTGCGTAGCTTTCGGTCAGAGTAAGAAAGGGTGTGCAAGATCTAGGCTGCACAAACACATTTACAAAATGGCAAGGAAGTAAAACTGACCACCCCAGGTGACACCTTATACAGCAAGTTCCGCTATATATATATTCCTCTTCTAATGCTCAACCCATTAAAAGCAAATTAACTTCCTGTGGTTTCTTGCGCCTGAGATAATTTCTGACGCCTATGTTAGTTTATGGTAATAGGAATCGTAATTAATTTTTCCTTTTAATGGCCCATTTTCACCCGGTGTGATTGCACTAATACGTGAAAGCATTGTGTCCATCCTAATTGACTACCCTGTGACCATAAAAGCCGAATGCTTCCGATTCCCATGGTTAGTTGCTGCTGCAATACAAAAAATAATAATAATCAGAACCGGAAAATTATGCTAATAATGTTTCGTAAAAAATAAAGCCACTCGACAAACAACAATAACCATCCGCATCAAACTCCATGAAAAACCGAAACGCCGATAGTACAAAATTGAAGCAGACTATAGATTGCATCCATACTTTTCTGAGTACTCTCAAAGAAGAATTCGAGCTAGGAGGGGGTCCGTCGTCATGGAAGGAGGTGGGATGACTGGGATGCCTCCTGCAACTCTCGATGCCTTTCATGTCACGAATTGTCAGTCAGCTGCTATCGCCAGAGATATAGCTGCATGCAGCTTGAGTTCTAACACAGGTAGCCTACAAGTATGTATAGTTACATCCATCCTAAAGCCGCGATTCATTTGTCCATCTCCTCCTTCCCAGTCCTGTTTCGTCTTAGGCCTGCTGCCGTTATTTTCAGGCTTCTTTGATTCTTAAAGCAGGACTGAAAACTTGTTTAAAATGGTTGTATGTTTCCAATTTCTATTCGATTAATTCCGGTAGTGAGTGCCACCAAATACAGAAAAAGGAGATGATACTAAACTTGGGAAAAGCTGATGTGGCCCTGTCGGCCTAATCTAGAGGAGGCCCAACCAAAAATGTTCTACTATGAATGGAATGAATGTGTTTTATTACCAATCATTAGAAGCACATGGGCTGCGGATCGACAGAGCAGGTAACAATAAGAAAAACAAATAATTCAAATCATATGAGCAAGCAGTAGCCTATATGATTCTAACTTACCAAGCTTGTTGCAGAAACCATGTTCAAATTTGTGTCTTTGTTTGTAATTTTTATTTTCGTCTGTTCAACAGTCTCTTCGGCTTCCGAATTCTGAGACAAGGACTCTTATTACTGTCCGAACTTCCTCTGGCAAAAATCCTTCTAGGCCAAGCGAGGGGGAGTCGAAGTTGTCGATTCGAATGAAATTGAAAAAGTACCGGAATGGATTGAAGGTAGGCAACGGCTAGAGTGAACTCGGGAAAGTCCGGCCACGGGGTAAGTCCGGCCATTTCACCTCTCGTCTGTGTTTTTTGGGATTTATTGTGGCTGACTAGCCTCTTTTCATCCTTAAGGGTAGCGCTTGGGAACAGTGTCGGAGATTACCACCATTGTATTTACCTCGCGGAGTTACAACAGGTTGAAGATTCGAGAACGGGCATTTTTACGGTTCCAGGGTAGGGGACTCCACTAAAGTCAGTTTTTCTCGGAGATGCTATCAGTTGTAGCTTTTTTGTAAGTGTACTTAGAATCGATGGTGATTGACGAGTTCCCCAGAATATTTCCACATTTTACTCTACATAGCTGCTTGACATAGATGGATGGCCGGACTTACCCCCAAAAAGAACGTGTTTTGGGTAAGTGCTTCCGCCGTACTAACGGCCGGCCGTACCGTGACTAAGGGAAAATCAATGGTTCTTGCATGTGGTGGCTTCTGTTGATGATATAGTCTGATTTTAGAGATGCATTCATAGTGGTCGCAGCATGCTCTACAAGATTTCAGGCTCCAATTATTTTTATCTTCAAAAATAACAAGAGCTACGAGCTCATATGGCACTTGTTACGAGTAGTGGTACGAGAAAGTAGAAGAGAACTTCACAATAAACACCCCGCCATTCAAAAATACGGTTCGGACCTAGAGTTAGGATATCTAGGTTCATTCAATCTGAAAGCTCTAGATGACAAATTTAGAACTTATGCTTGTTCTTCCCACCAAGTTTCATCCCGATCCCTCCACTCTAAGCGATTACAAAGATTTCCGGTTCGCCCCTCCAACTCCTCCCAATGTCACCGGATCTGGTCCGGATTTAAAATGGGATGTCTGAGGCACGAGACCTTTCTAAATATCAAGTTTCGGTTAAATCCGATAACCCGTTCAATAGCTGAGCTTGCCACTGGATTCCGGATTCCCCTTTTGTACACTCCCCCTCGACGGTCGGATCGGGGAAACGACATTCTCGAGTCAATAG
This sequence comes from Branchinecta lindahli, assembly GCA_023053555.1. Taxonomy (NCBI): domain Eukaryota; kingdom Metazoa; phylum Arthropoda; class Branchiopoda; order Anostraca; family Branchinectidae; genus Branchinecta; species Branchinecta lindahli. The sequence goes on from JAKZAO010000003.1 coordinate 16,780,088, forward strand.
TTCGGGTACCTGACAAGCATGCCAAGTTCATTTTCCTTGCACATCAGGAAGTACCGAACTCGTGGGATTACTACAAACTCGGATCCCCTCCAACTCCCCCACAGTGACCGGATCCATTTCGGTTATGCTATTCACTTGCTCTTCCCACAAACTTTCATCCCAAACCCTCCACTCTAAGCGTTTCCCAAGATTTCCGTTTCCCCCGTCCGACTCCCCCCCCCCAGTATCACCGGATCAGTGTTGGGACAAGTACTTCAAATTTGTACTTAAGTATTAAGTATCAAGTACTTCCCAGTTTTGTACTTAAGTATCAAGTATTAAGTACCTGACAACAAATGTACTTAAGTAGTACTTGAGTTTTAAGTAAATGACTTGTACTTAAGTAGTACTTCAAGTACTACTTAACTAGTACTACTACTTCAAGTACTACTTAAGTACTAGTTCATTAATACAATAATAAAGAATAACTTCGTTTACGTCATTTAGCAGTCAGATAACAAATCTGGAAGTTTGAATAAAGAAATTAACACTATAAACTTATCTTCTGGTGTAGGTAGCGGGCATTTGCTCTAAGCACTGCATTCCCAGGTAATTTCCTGTACCCCCCCCCAAACTCCACCCAACGAGACCAAATCCAGCAATGGATCCATTCAGGGTATATTATGGCCTTCATACCTTTCAAGTTTAATCACAATTGCTTGATTCGTTTGATCCTTGGACGTAACACCAGGTAATTTCTGGGACCCCGCTCCAACTCCTCCTCCCACGGTAACCGAATACGCTTAATGTGCTCCCTTCGACCCCTACCGCCGCATCCGAATCCGTTTTGGAAACATGAATTGGTCATCTCGGGCACCTTCTCTTACCACGAATCTGAGAATTTTAGAATACGAGTATTCCCTTGCAACTTCCGTTACCGTCCTTCACCCCCCTTCCCCCGAGCTCGGATCCTGTCGGGACCCAAAAATGGATCATCTAGGGAATGTGACGATGTACCTTCCAAGGATTACCTCAATCGCTCCACTCTTTTGTTCCCTAGCTAAGGCTTGCCACACATTTTCCAGGCCCCCTTGCAACTCCCCCCCCCCCACCGTGGCAGAATCCGGCTCGGACACATAAATAGACCATTTAGGGCATCTGCTCCAACCACCCATCAAGTTTCGCTCGAATAAGATCACCTGTTAGCAAATTGCGCACGCCACAAGATCCCGGATTCCCCCTCCCCGCTCCCACCGATGTTCGGATCCGGCAAAGGAGGGTTTCGTAAAGCGTTGTTTCTTTAGAGGCGTGCCAAGTTTCATCGTCCTAGCTTATTTGGAAATGCCAGAACTAGCAGTCCCAAGCGTAGCAATTAAAGAGCGAAAGACATGGCAATCGCTATTACGGAACATTTAACATTTCTTGTAGACCAAACGGCAACCTATCAGATGTCATGTTTATCTTCAATTTGAATTTTTCGATTTCTTCACTAAATTCCCTTTTTGTCGAAAAATCCTTTTTCGCGATCTAAAAAAAATGTGATCTAAGCAAAATGTACTTGCAATAGTACTTGGACATTTATTGGTACTTGAGGGCTTCATGTACTTGGTTATTTTACTTAAGTATTAAGTATTAAGTACGCAAGGAAAGTTGTACTTAAGTAAGACCCAAGTACATTGATTTTTGTACTTAAGTAGTACTTAAAGTACAAGTACTTGAAGTACTTCCCAACACTGCACCGGATCCGGTTGGGATTTAAAATGGGGCGTCTGAGACTCGAGATCTTTCTATACGTCAAGTTTCATCAAGATCCGATCACCCGTTCGCAAGTTAAAAATACCTCACTTTTCGGATTCCCCCTCTCTCCACCCCCACCCCCCAGATGGTCGGATCCGGGAAACGACTATTCTCAAGTCAACCTGTTCGGGTCCCATACACGCCTGCCAAGTTTCATCGTCTTAGCGCATTAGGAAGTACCGAACTCGCGGGATCGCTAGAAATTCGGATCCCCCCAACCCCCCCCCCCCCACTGTGAACGGATCCGGTTTGGTTATGTCAATCACGTATCTAGGACTTGTGCTTGTTCTTTCCACCAACTTTCATCCCGATCTCTCTACTCAAAGCGTTTCCCAAGATTTCCGGTTCCCCCATGTCACCGGATCCGGTCCAGATTTAAACTGGGATGTCTGAGACACAAGGTACTTCTATATATCAAGTTTCATTTAGATCCGATCACTCGTTCGTACGTTAAAAATACCTCAATTTTCCAAATTCCCCTCCCTCCAGCCCCCCCCCCCAGGATGGTCGGATCCGGGAAACGACTATTATCAAGTCAATCTGTTCGGGTCCCTGAAATGCCGGCCAACTTTCATCGTCCTGGCACATCAGGAAGCACCGAACTCGCGGGATCACTAGAAATCCGGATCCCCCCCTAACTCCCCCAAAGTGAGCGGATCCGGTCCGGTTGTGTCAATCCCGTATCTAGGACTTGTGCTTGTTCTTTCCACCAACTTTCATCCAGATCTCTCCACTCTAAGCGATCTTCAAGATTTCCGGTTTCCCGCTCCAACTACCCCCATGTCATCGGATCCGGTCTGGATTTAAAATGGGAGGTCTGAGACACGAGGTACTTCTATATATCAAGTTTCTTTAAGATCCGATCACCCGTTCGTAAGTTAAAAATACCTCATTTTTCCGGATTCCCCTCCCTCCAGCCCCCCCCCCCTGATGGTCGGATTGGGAAAACGGCTATTATCAAGTCAATCTGTTCGTGTCCCTGACATGCCTGCCAATTTTCATCGTCCTATAGCATATCAGGAAGCACCGAACTCACGGGATCACTAGAAATCCGGATTCCCCCCCCCCCAACTCCCCTAAAGTGAGCGGATCCGGTCCGGTTATGTCAATCCCATATCTGGGACTTGTGCTTGTTCTTTCCACCAACTTTCGTCCAGATCTCTCCACTCTAAGCGATTTTCAAGATTTCCGGTTTCTCCCTCCAACTACCCCCCATGTCACCGGATCCGGTCTGGATTTAAAATGGAAGGTCTGAGACAAGTGGTCCTTCCATATATCAAGTTTCATTAAGATCCGATCACCCGTTCGTAAGTTAAAAATAAGTCATTTTTCCTATTTTTTCCGGATTCCCCTTCCCTCCACTCCCCCTCAGGTGGTCGGATCGGGGAAGCGACTATTCTAATTTAATCTGGTCCGGTCCCTGATATGCCTGCCAAGTTTCATCGTCCTAGCTTATCTGGAAGTACCCGAACTAGCAAAACCCGAACCGACAGACCGACCGACCGACAGACCGACAGACCGACGGACGGACAGAAATTGCGATCGCTATATGGCACTTGGCCGAAGGGCAAGTGCCATAAAAAAGATAGATGGGGTGGCCTACTTACCCCAAATTTGGGGTAAATCCGGCCATCCTGAGGTGTCCTAGTTAGAAGGACCACGGAACTCAACTGAGTGAAGTTATCACGAAACCAAGAAATGCAAAATATCCGCAAGAATGTCAACTAGCCTAGAGATACTTCCATCCGAGTCCGACGTTCAACAGCAAATCTTCCATCACGCTTTCGAAGAAAAAAGCATAGTAAATGGCCGGACTTTCCCGAGTTCACCCTAATGACACAATTTTAATGTTAAAGATGATATATCAAGTGGATCAGCCAATTTGGCATTGGCCATTAAAACACTAGTCGAATTCTCGAGTGACCGAGGTTGAGCTAAAGAAATGCCACTTAATTGGACCGGATAGGATTCGATAAGGAATAGATTAGAACCAGAACAACAACCGAATTTGGTAAAGGATTGAAACTCTCTTTAGAACCACCCAAATCAACCGAATGTGGGAAGTCTGGTAATAGACGCGGACTAAACTAAAGTCCGGTGAAATTCCGCAAGGGATGGGAACCAAATAAAAAGTTAAATGGACGGACCAAGAGCGGGGAAATAGATGCGGACCCCCCCCCCCCCCGGGGGACGCCCCTAGATTGAATACCAACATTGTAGGCTAACCTGATAAACAAACGAAAATCACATTAAGATATGCACCCAACCACGTAAGATGGTCTGGGAGTGGCCATCACTATATCAGCAAAGAGAACGAATGCCACCACGGTCACCACGCAATCCAACACGATGGAAATCCTATTTTGGAGGTGTGCTTCGGATCTTCAGATCTCTATTAAATTCGGACGGTATCATTTTGCTTATTGATTATTAACTATTGGTGGTTCAAATTTTTTTTATGGCCCCCTAAGAAAATCTAAACGGGTATTTTATTTTAAAATTTACGGTACCCATAAATCCACCATTCTACCGCAACTCCCACAGTTTGAAATAGCCCAAGCCAAAGTCAGCCATATGCGAAACTAGGCACCTTAAACCAATAAAATACGACCGATCTAAACCAAATTCAGAAAAAAAATCCTTTCAAAATTAATTCAGTGTTCTAGTAGCCCATCATTTGGGATGAAATAAATGGCGTTTGGCCTACATCCTTTTCAAATAACAAGGACTTGTTATAACTGACCCTAAAAGCTAAAAAAAAGAATTGCAAACGGGTTGTTTTCTGAGCCTTGCTTAAAGTTTAACCGAATAGGGCTGAAATCTGCCAGTCTAGTTACACATCTCTTATTCAATCAGATAGGCCTAAAAACCCAAGAAGAATGCGTTACTTCGCTTGTCCGTTATTCACAGATGATCGATTTTATCGAATGAATTTATTCTTTCAGATTTGTGGTCCCTCTATGTGCTTGTACTTCTACACTTTAAATATTTACCAACTACAAATGTAAGCCATTGCCAGATTCTTTTCCTTTCAACTCATGTCTCAACATCATTTTCCTACTTTTTACAGGCATAACTTTCCAAGCTTAACATCTTTATCCCTGGAAATGCAGGCCTTTGTCGAAATTCAAATTTTCCACGTCTGGGTGAATTTTGGGTTGTCGTGCCAGGGGGGCACACTCTGAAAGTTATTACCAGAGCCACGGGTGGAAAAATACAAAATCCCTTAGATGAGTCAACATTTTTCAATGTAGGCCTACAGTATAGAGGTATGCTTATGTGAACGTTTGTTGACATTGGACTTTGCCGTTTTCATGCACTTGCAGTAACTAAAGCTAACTACCGGTTAGCAAAATAGTTAATTAAGGGCCTCTTAGGACACTTGAATATGTATTTCGGATCTTCACTCTATCATTTCGCTTGAAACTCACATTTAAGTAACTGTTCACATAAACATACCTCGGCTGTCCTTTGCCCAAACCTAGTAGGCTAGCCAGTTGATTGGCACACACTGATGGCCACTAGTTCCAACACGGGGATTCCAATGGCGTTCTCAGAATTCTTCTATCTTACATAGTTTCTTCGGTACAAGCCTAGTATCTAGAGGCGCGGGACACATTTTCACCAGAATCCCAATGTCAAAACCTAGCCCGTACTTAATAGGTCGCTCGAATCCTAGTATCTAAGTTTATATTAAATACTAGCGATTTATTTTTTTAAGTATTTTAGGTAATTTCCCATTTTATCTTTTAATTTTATTCCTCCAGGAATTAAGAAAAACAGTTTTTTGTATTTCCTGACAAATCGATCAAAATTCAGTTAGCCTACTAGGTTTTACAGAGGACAGCCGACCTCTAGGCTACTGTATTCCAATAGAAGATGTAACAAGCTATCTTTTCAGTTAAACTTTAAACCTTCAATATTTGATTAGGCTAGGCTAGGTTGGGCGAGATTAGGTCACTGTCACTGACATATGCCACAGCTAACTTGCATTTGGCATAAGACTCAACAGAAGAGTAGGCCTAAAGGTATAGGCTACCCATGGGATATTCCTCTGGATGTTAACTTTGAACAGTACCATTTTCACCCAACAAATTGCTGTGGTGATTAAGCAACTACCAGTCAAGTGAGTCTACCAGTCAGCCAAAGCAGCTTAGAGCCTTAGTAATGGCTCTTATGAACACCCGTGTCCTGAATGGTGCCTGAATGGGCATTTTTGGTCTTCATTTAGTTATTTAGTCCAAGACTGTGAAGTTCTGTACCATTTAGCCCATAATTGAAAATACGGTGCATCTCAGGTGCATCTTCCTTGATTAAAGCTCCATTTAGTGAGTACCGTTTCATATCATTCAGCTTAAAACTGATAAAGAAGTGAATGTTCCTGATAGCCAGAGCCCCAGAGGAGACAATGATGTGATATCGGCTGATTTTATCCCAAACAATTTCCAAACTATTCAATGTATTGGGCAATTGAATTTTCCTCCTGGAGTAAAAAAGAATAGTTGCATTTTTGCAGATACCATGGTAACAGATACCACTGTCTAAAGTCGTTTTTGCAGTTATTGTGGTATCTGGCCAGTTATCATGGTATCTGATATTCAGATACCACGGGCCGACCATCGTAACTGATTGTTCTATCTGAAAAAGTCATCCCACTTTCATTAATTTTTGTCAAATTGGTGGGGAAGAAGTTTGGCACTTAGTGATGTGACTGGATATCAGTTTTTCTTTTGGGGTGACTTCGAAGGTGCAACTTTGGCAATTGTCGTTTTGGCAGAGCAACCGTATATCAGATACCATAGTAACTGAAAAAACGACTAATTCCAAATCAAGTTACCATAGCAACAGATACCATGGTATCAGCAAAAACACAACTCATATCCCAGCCCAGTTTGGGATTTTCCTCCCAGAGCAAATATTTCCCTCAACGTTTTTACACACGAAATCTTTTTCTTTTCCTTTCTTACCTTTTCTGTGGCAGTTCTGTGGTTCTCCTAGCCGTTTTCAATGGTACGAAACAAACATAAAACACAGTGAAAGGAAAGAGGATTTGAAGTCTGAAGAGATTCCACGTCTCATCCCGGTTTCAAAAATGGCGGGTAACGAGCTAGAAAAATGACGGACGCTTTTGCGACGCCATCTTGGCTCAGTTCGTTGAGATTGGTTGAGAGTTGGTTTGGAAAGGTTTTGTTATTGAAGTAAGATGACATGAGCCTAAAAAGAGCTGGTGGTAATTTTGAAGTGAGTAATATTTGTCAAGCTCCAAAGGCTGTTGTGATAGAGTTGTTTCTCAAACAATTATCATTTATCAACTAAAGAGTGTCAAGATGAAGACCCAGGTGACCTATAGTATGTACAGTAGTACACTTTCAGTGTCAGAAGTTCCATAACAGATAGCACATTGCACTTTCAAGAATAACACCTTTTCACTTGGAAATAAAGTGCTATGACCAATTAAGTTTACATTATTTCGTGCCTAGATCTCCAACAACACCTTCAATTGGTAAAAATACTAACGAGCAGAGGCGTCACTACTGGGGGGGAGGGGGGACGCCCCCCCCAATGTTGTCGGCCAGTCGGTAAAAAAAAGCCGAGTCGGCGCGAAGCGCCGCGATTTTTAGTAAAAACAGTCGATTTTTTTCTTAAAAATATTCGTTTTTTTTTTTAAACAATAAAAAACTGTCGGTTTTTCTTAAAAATAGTCGTTTTTCTTGAAAATCAGCCGATTTTTCGTCAACACAGTCTTTTTTCTCAGTAATAGTCGTTTTTCCGCAAAAATAGTCGGTAAAAATGACCAGCCAGTCGGTAAATACCTTGTCCCCCCCCCAAACATTTTGGCTAGTAACGGCTCTGCTAACGAGAACGAAAGAAACATAACAGATAACAACCCAAAGTGTTATCTGTTGAAACCGGGCATCCTTCTGTTGTCGTTATGTAACTTCTGTCCCTGTGGATAGCGTGGTAATCTTCTGTATACCGGCGGGCCTAACCTTATTTTCTACTCTCAAAACCAATCAACAAACGAGGGGTAGGGATGTCCTAGGTAGCCTAGGGCTCAGACGCACTCTTCTATTTCTCTCTCGGTAAAATAAACGTATACTTCTAAGATACTATTTACAAAAGTCTCCTTTCTCAACAGATGATAAAGTTGTCGCCTAAACGAGGTGATGATGCTGACGAAGGATCAGCATCATCGAAGTACAAACTAGGTCGCAATGGCGATAAGCAACACACGCCATCTACTGGTAATAAACCGAACTTATTGCCTAGATGGTATTATGTGTTTACACCATGATTGGGAATAAAAATAGAACTGGATGGGGCCCTCTGAGCCACAACAGGATCCTTTCATATTTTGAGGTTATTTTTCTGTCTTCACTAGCCTCTGAGTGGTGAAAGTGGAAAAACAAGCTGTCTGGTATTTTCTGTGGTCACAGTCTTCATGAAGCACAAATTGAGTAGGCCAATTGGCATTATAGAAGCTCAGCACTCCAAGCGGATTAGGATTTGTTTGTCACCCTTCCATCGCCTCATTATAAGTTCAGTTTCATAAGTTTGTAATCAGAAAAGAGAAGCCTTTACTCTTTTAAATTGAAGGACAGTGCACTAATTCTTCGTCAGGCTGGCTCTCACCTTAATTCTGCGTACGGGATATAATAGGACACATATCATTGCAGAGTTTTAGTTTGTAGTAATTGTTAATGGTGATGGTTCATGGGGGACTGCTATGGACTAAGTACAGTAAACCGCGTGGTGGCTTTGATCTGGAAGATGCAGAATTCAAAAGTATCCTTAGTAAATTCTCGTACAGATGAGGCAGTTTGGTTGCGACCGTGACAGTCTGAAGGCTGCTTATCTGTTACGTAAGACCTGCAATCAAGTACGCATGCAATGGGGCCCTTTCGCTCAAAATACAGCATACGTGTCTGACGAACTAGAGCGTGTACAAAAGAGAGCCGTTTCAGTTACACTAGGTCAGCAAGTAACCAAGTTCCTAATGAATCTCTGCTAACAGACTTATCCCCCCTCACTGCATGAACGTCGTAACACTCTGATTTTCAAGCTTGGCTGTAAAATCATTGCATCTGTCCAACACCGTACTATCCTCCCACCCGATGTGGCCGTAAACAATCGTACGCGTTCGCGGCTGAAGCCAGGAAAAAACAAAACAAATAGGCACATTAATACGTTTGTGCCATTTTTAGACGTCAGTGTACATTCAGTGTTTGTACCGCCATGTGTCCCGTTATGTAACATGTGAGTGTTGAAAAAAATGATATTTTGTACAGACAATCAAATTAGCTCGCTAGGAAGTTTTTGTCCAATAAACCTTACTAACTGACTTACTTAAATTCAGTGTTCGAATCCCAATTCATGTCAGAAGAATCATTAATTTTCACCGTTTTTCGCAGAGAGTCGTCGTATTTTTATAGCTGTTTTTCTATCTATTCGCTGTTATCAGAAACGGAAAAAACGTTAATCCTCAAAATTCTTTTCTTCCCAAAAAATTCTTTGTTTAAAGGGCCTCTACCAAGACTGAAGGAAACTGCCAAGTTTAAAGTTTAACTGAAAAGCCAACTTATGTTTCTGTCATTTAACTTAATACACTTAATTATTTGGTTTCTGCAAAGGGATTTTTCTATTTTCCACTATCTGCTCCAGTTATGACGTTCAGAGTTTCCACGGCCGTCCCCACAACGAAAATTCTACTATGACGCGGAAAATTTTAATCTCAACACAAACGGGGCTTTTCTGTGGGCAGTGGTGAAATTGGTGAAGATTGCTTAATGCCTGAACAAAAAAAATCATAAATCTTTCTCTTAAGGCATACAGCAAAAATACAAGCGCATTGAGGTACCACAAATTCCACTATTTGAAAATCGATTATTCGTGAATAGTGGAAAAACGAAGTAACGCATTTTCAGCGGGTCTTCAAGCCAATTTAAGTGAATAAGTGATGGGTAACTAGATTGTCATATCCCAGCCCTTTTCGGTTAAACTTTAACACGATAACACGACTGCAATAAAATGTCCTTTGATGGTCACCTTCCAGTACGCTTTTGCCTGCAGCAGCTGGAGGTTTCTAATGTCCGGTACAAGTCTTTTCGAATTCACTGAGGAGGTCTCGCCTAACCTTCCTTGTTCATTCTGTCAAACGGTTTGTGCCTACCTTCCGTTTCTACAACATTGAAAATAGGCTAATAGCAGACTAGGCCTCTAGAGTTAATCCTCTTAAACGCAGCGAAAAGCAACTTGTTTCCGTTAGAAATTGTATACGCTAGCGTATTGTATTAGCATTATCTCTACCTGATAAGAGGGGTTCAGAAACGCTCATCTGTTTCCTCAGTAGTTATCTTCGTTTAATGGGAAAAATATGTGACGAGTGTTGCTAAGTTTTCGTGATGGACAAGAGGATAGGATTTATTTCAGCGGTAGCTTTGCTGCTTTTAATAGGTAAATCAGTTGATTAATGTGTGCACCTTACTGAACCGAGTTTCTTTACCAATGAAGCGGTATGAAGGATTTCACTGACTGGCAGAATGAGCTTATGCTAGAGACTGTTGGCGATACACCAGCTCTCAAAGAGTTCTCTTCGTCACATTAGCAGGGTTGTCGAATTGGTCTCCAAGGGTACTTATCGCTCTTGTTAATGACCAGGGGCAGATGTACCCAAAGGGATTACGACGTTGTACGTTTCTTACTTTCAAGATACTGTGCGCTGCCACTGCTCTTCTGAGCAAGGGCGTCGCAAGTGCATAGTCGTTGGAGGGGGGGGGGGGGGGGGGGGGGGGGGGGGGGGGTACAGAGCCAAAGTTTTTACCGAATCTTTAAAAAATTTACAGAATCCTAGAAACTGAGAATTCGAGCTTTAGATTATTTAAAATTATTGAACAGAAAGGATTACGTACAAAAAGTAACACTAAAGAGCAGCATGAAAGATGATTGCCAGCTATTAGGCGTCGGTTTTTGCGAAACCCGCTAGGACAATATATTGCCGGACACGATTGCGGTAGCTCCTATTAATTATACCCAAGACAAAATTAAATCGAGCGCCGCAGGCGAAAATTTTCTAAATCATTTTTTTTCATGTAGGTTCCAATTTAACTGCTTCTCATACAAACTCTATCTTTTACCGTGGATCACCAATATCCTAAGAATTTGAAGAAACCGGATAGAGAGCGCCGCAGATGGAATTTTTGAAACATTTGTGATTAGAGCATCTTTTTGGGATCCAGAATAAAAGTAGCCTAAGGACTATGGATGTAATCATAGATCAGTCATTTTGTCTGCGACCAGGGCTTCACTCGACATACCCTATTCGGGATCACGTGCAATTACCGAACCCGGTTATTATACCGGATAAGTTTGGTATAAAAAAAACTACCTAATAATATTCGTATTCGGTATAATTTCGTCGAAACTAGAACGAACGTCTTGATTCGTGGTAACTACTGAATATTGAAAATTATACCGGATCCCAATCACGATACCTAATAATTTTGGACCAGTAGCCTATTCGGGATTCTGTGTAACTATACCAAATCTCCTACCGAACCGAGTATACCGAATCTCCTACCGAATATACAATAATTCTGGCTTCGAAAAATTACCAAATAATTTCAGTAATTTCGCTCACCGAATTCGGGATAACTACCGAATCCTGGCAATTATACCGAATCTCGATCATTATACAGAATAAATTTGTACCGATAGCCTATTTATATAACTACCGAATATCTGTAAATATACCGAATAGTTTTGGATTCGAAAAAATACCGAACAAGTTTAGTAAAAAGTTTGGACTCCGGCCCAAAATTTTACCGAATTTCAAAAAGTTAGGGGAGGTGCTACACCTCCGTACCCCCCTTGCTCCTGAGTTCCAAGTGGGTTCGTGACAGTAAAATCATTCAATTGGCTTGGCCGCTCATTTCTCAAAAAACGGTGATAAATAAGGGAGTCGTTATTGTTCCCGAAAGATGCACAGGCCAAGGATAATTTGCGAAGGAGGATTGTGCTTTAGCCCCATGAAATAGAAACTCACAAGTCAAAAGTTGAGGACGTAAATCTTGATTAAAGGAAATTCAGCAACATTGTCTGCGTTTCCATGCTATGCGAGACGCTGTTGTGGAATCTTTTTTGTTTCGTTATTTTGTGTGACGGTTTATCACACGCCATGATTGCAGACCTCTTGCCATTTTTCAAAGGTAAGGATGTCACAACGTCTGTTGACGCGATTCGGTGTTTAATGCCAAAAAGTTATAAATAAGTTTTCCCATATACTCACTATAACATAAAAGTTGGATTGATGCCATATTGTAGCTAGAGTTCTTATGTGCCCAACTGTGCAGGACAAACGTGTCTGATTTCGGTTAGTCTGTCCACGTGAATGCTGATTCTTTTTTTTGTCTTTTAAGTAAGGTACACCAGTTTTGATTTTGTCGTTTTAACTGTCAATAAGAACATTCCATCCATATGATCTTTGTAACGTTTGTGTTCATACCTGTAACATTTACTACGGAGAACAGTTGTTATGAAATCGCTCCCTTCTATAATTTATTCATATTAAATGTTTTGCATAAGGCGTATTCTCGCCGTTCCCCGAGGACTCCACTTGAGGAGTCCCCGCGTTTTTGTTTGTCCCGGAGACTCACTCGAACGTTTACGGTCTAGCTGTTGTTCAGTTGTCGACCTATTATTTGTATTTTATTATATTTTTCTACTCACCAGCTTTGGCGGATATAAATAAATGAATGGAACTGAATTGCATGCTTGACTTGGTGCTAGTGTCGGTTGGTCATCAGCACTGTTTTCATCTATACAACTGTTGGTCAGTTGTAGACCTATTATTTATATTATTTTATATTTTTCTACTCGCCAGCTTTGGCGGATATAAATAAATGAATTGAACCGAATTGAATGCTTGACTTGATGCTAGTGTCGGTTGGTCACCAGCACTGTCTTCCTGTATGCATCGTTCTATGGCCATTCTGTCCGCACCGTTGTAGTACCTCCCTACACTAGCTAGAGAAGGGTAGAGGCGGGTCGAAGTCGATCAAGATCAACGTAGGCGTATTTGGGTGGCACAGCTCCACCAAAGTTGCCTCGTTGGCGACTTGTGGTTCAAACTTAAACTTGGTATGACAAAGACAGCAGATCTTTGTTCCAAACAAAAATCTTGCAATCGTTCTCAGTCGGTCGAATTGCAGCTTCGCTCAAGTGCCATATACCGATCACTTTCGGTATGTCGGTCGGTCGGGCGGTCCACTCATCTCGAGTTAGGGTACTTCCAGAAGTGGTAGGACGATGAAACTGGGCAGGCATATTAGGGACCCGACTAAACTAATTTGGAAATAGTCACTTGTCCGATTCGACCATCGTGGGGGAGGGGGAGGCGGCGGAATCCGGAAAATAGGGGCATGCATAACTTTCGAACGGGTGATTGGATCTTAGTGAAACTTGAAATCTGGAAAGACCCCGTGTCTCAGATGTCCCATTTCAAGTTCGGACCGGATCGGATGAGTCTGGAGGATCGGAGGGGGGAACCGGAAATCGTGTGACACTCTCAGAGTGGAGCGATCGGGATGGAACTTGGTGGGAAGAACTAGCACAAGCTCTAGGATCCGTGACAGAACTGGGCCGGATTCAGACACTGTGGGGGGAGTTGGAGGGGGTTCCGGAATTTCGGCAGTCCGCAGTTAATGTCCTTTCAGGTGGGCTAGGACGATAAAACTTAGCAGGCATATCAGGGACCCGACCAGATTAACTTGCCCGATCCGACCATCGTGGGGGGAGATGGGGACACCGAAATCCGGAAATTAGTGGCTTGCATAACTTTCGAACGGGTTATCGGATCTTAATGAAACTTGATATGCCCCATTTCAAGTCCATTGCCAGGCCTTATGTGCCCATTGCCAGGCCTTATGTTAGGCCTTATGGTGGGGTCATAATGAGTTAATGGTGCTTATTATTTTATGAATAAACTGAATTGAACTGAACTGACCGGATCCGATGAACCTGGGGGGGAGGAGGAGGGGCGAACCGGAAATCTTGTGACACGCATAGAGTGGAGCGATCAGGGTGAAACTTGGTGGGAGCAGAAGTCCTAGGTAGGCTACTTCTGTGACAGAATCGGACCGGGTTCGGTACCGAGGGAGGGAGAGCTGTAGGGGGTGTCCGGAATTCCGGTGATCGTGAGTTAAGGTACTTCCAGATGAGCTAGGACGATGAAACTTTGCTGGAGCATTATAAACTTGACATCATTGGGTTAGACATCGTCGCATCCCCGATCCGCGACTCTTCATTTCTGTCCCGAGAGACCATTTTCTTTTCAAATCACAAAAGACTTGTCACATCTATTACGGAAGACAGAAGTCATAGAACTGGCAAAATCCCACTTCCATCCTCTGACCCAGCCTTGCAAGTGCCATATGAGCTTTCAGCTCTTGTTGATAGTGGCTTTGGCAGGCTATATACACTCGGAGCTAGTGTAAATGAAAAACGCCTTTTAAAGTTCATTTTTCTAGGATTTTCAAATTCCCTTCCCTTATTGGAAGGATCATGTGCCAGTGCAACTTGTAAATCAGTTGGGACGAAGTTTGACTACAAGCCTGGAACCAGTTATCAGTATCAGTATGAGGTCAACGTCTCATCATCTGCTGGCGAGGGGTCGGAGAGGAAGTCGGAGATGTATCTCACAGCCGTTGCACACTTCGACGTTCTCACCAAGTGTGACTGGAGCTTAAGGGTAAGGCATTGCAGTAGCTGTCATAATCACTGGCGTTTTTGTTTATCCGCTAAAGTAATCGATCGGACCAACTCTTTTGGAGCCACGTAAAGCATTTTGCCTATCGTATGGGAGGCAACCCCACCACGAAAGGAAGTATCACACATTTGGATTGTACAGCAATATATTAAGACGGGCATTAATCTTCCAGGATGAGCCAACTCAAACAAAGCAAGTTAAATTCGTTTTAACATTTTAGCAATTTAGCACATAGCCGTATCCCATTCCAAGCCTGAGCACCACGGTGCATGAATCGCAGAACGCGCGGTGAACCTAGCTGGGTTTTGTACGACTTTTTTTTTACTGAGTTTAATAACCTAAGTTAAATAAGACTTCAGTTAAATAAGACTTTAGTTTACCGAAGCTCTTATCTTCTCAATTTTACGTCACGGGTATACTAATACTTTTTTTTTATTTCGCAATCCTTGGAAGAAGCAGTAAATCAGTTCTATTTCATTTAATGGGTCTAGGCGAGAATCCCCCCGGCGACCCCCCCCGGCTAAAACCCCCCGTTACCACCCCCCCCCCCCCGACCAAAACCCCTCCGGTACCCCCCCCCCGACCAAAACCCCCCGCATAAAAAAGACGGGTATGTAAGAGTAGAGTAACTGGTAGGTAGAGAGTAAGAGAAGAATAGAAAATCCCCCCGGTACCACCCCACCCGGCGGAAATCCCCCCGAATCCTTAGACACTCACACATATTTAGACTGGGATTTACTGGGCAACAAAACGAACAACCATGTGACAAGCACGAGTAAGGTGAAGAGCTGGTAGAATATTTCTGGGACTATCTTGAAAGTGCTATCACGAAACGAGATCAACCTCTCCCTTGACCCAAAGGATCCTCCCATAAAGTCTCATCAAAATATCTCATTCCCTTCGAGACTTATCCTGCTCACAGACGGAAAGCAGGACAACTTTTGCGGTGTCATAGATATCCCTCCACTTACTGCCCATCTTCGAGTTTCTGGTATGACAATAACTAAAGAGCAATCAGGCAAGGGGAGCTTCACATTGCACCAATGGGTGGCATCCTAACTTCAGCTTCCTCGCCAAGAAGGGGGAGGCATTGGGGAAGGAATTGTTGGAACTGGCTTTGACACCTCACTGACAACAGCTCCAGTTGAATGCGCGTGTTTGGTGACTTCAGCAATTAGTCTGTCACCATCAACCTTCACCTTCGCCTTACACTCGCTTTGTTTATCATTGTTCTGATACCCAGTGTACTTCAGCATTATTATCAAGTTTGCGAAAGAAGTTTATTCTACTCTTACTCTCTACCTACCAGCTACTCTACTCTTGCATACCCGTCTTTTTTATGCGGGGGGGGGGGGGTGGTTGGTACCGGGGGGTTTTGGTATCGGGGGGGGGGTTGGTAACGGGGGGTAGCCGGGGGGGTTTGACAGGGGGGGGGGTTAGCCGGAACCTCATCTAATATCTAGTTGCGTCCTCAGGGTGAAGTGTGGTGCGAGTAATTAGGGCTCGATATGTATGTTGTCCATCCTTGAGTTATTGTCCACCAGGGCTTTATAGTAGCATGGTTTTTCGATGACCCCGCTCCCCTCCGAAAGTTTCTTCGATTTTCGCTAGATGACTGAGCTGCGAAAGAAAGGCGATTGATGCCCAACGTGCTTTACTCCCTTTGAATAAAATGGGTTTTCAACAAGTCAGACAACACTTCAGTGCCCATGGGCTAGCCTATCAGGTGATTTGGTTTTCGAAGATAAAACAGTAGTTGCGTTTTTGTAGATACCTGGTATCTGTTACAACGGTAACTGGATCTGCAATTAGTTGTTTTTGCAGTTACGGTGGTATCTGATATACGGTTGCTCTGCAAAAACGACAACTGCCGAAACTGCGCTTTCCGAAGTCATCCCAAAAGAAAAACTGATATTCAGTACCATCCCTCCATTCCAAACTTCTTTCACCAATTTGACAAAAATCGATGAAAGTGAGATGAACTTTCAGATACCTCGATCGGTTACCATGGTCGGACCGTGGTATCTGAATATCAGATACCACGGTAACTGGCCAGATACCACGATAACTGCAAAAACGACTTTAAACCGTATTTCAGATACCATGGTATCTGCAAAAACGCAATTAGTATCAGTCGTCGGTTGCCGAGCGATAAAGTCGTGGACTTCACAAAAGGGGGTGGGCTCCGAGTTTGTATCTCTCTGAGACACGCGACAGTTGACGGAACCAGTTGAGTGTTTTTATGGCACTTGCAGCTTCGCTCAAGTGCCATATACCGATCACTTTTCCGTCGGTCGGTCGGTCGGTCGGTCGGTCGGTCGGTCGGTCGGTCGGTCGGTCGGTCGGTCGGTCGGTCGGTCGGTCGGTCCGGTGATCGCGAGTTAGGGTACTTGCAGATGTGCTAGGACGATGAAACTTGGCAGGCATATCAGGTACCCGACCAAACTAACTTGCAAATAGTCACTTCCCCGATCCGACCACCGTGGAGGGAGTAGAGGGCGGGGGAATCCTGAGAATTTAGTAGTTTTTGTAAAACCCCTACCCCTTTCTACACACTAGTAGGTCTGCGCGCGGCGTGACGTCACTCTTTGCATCGGATCACTCTGTTAACATTGGAAAGAGCTAGTGCATTCGAGGGTCAAAGGGGTTTGTATGTGTGGTGCAGTGCGGGGGAATATGGAAAATTGAGTGTTGTGTAACTTTCGAACGGGTGATCGGATTGGGACGAAACTTAATACCTGAATGAACGACATATCTCTGATGTTCCATTTGAAGTCCGAACCGGATTCGACAGCTATGGGGGAGTTGGGGTGGGGGAAGACCGGAAATCTCGAGAAACGGTTATGATGGAGGGATCGGAGTAAAACTTGCTGGGAAGAACAAGAATCTGCTCCAGATAAATCGTTTACACGTTTGGACTGGACCCGGACACTTGGGGGGGGGGGAGGTGGAGGGGAGTTTCCCGGAATTCTGGTGATGACGGTTGGGATTTTCACGACGAAGCTTGGGAGGCGTATCAGGGACCCGATCAAACTGACTTGTAAATAAAAATTCACTCGATCCGATAGTCGTGGGGGGATCGGAGGGAGGGGGAATCCGGAATATTTAGCCATGCGTAACTTTGGAACGGGTGATCGGATTCGAGTGAAATTTAATAACTGAACAGAGGGCGTGCATGTGGGGATCTTTTTCATGTCCGGACCGGATCCGACAACAGTTGGGGGGGGGGGGAATACGTGACCGGATTGGACTGGAGAGATCGGGATGGAACTTTGTGGGAATAACAAACAAGTCCAAAACTGAACCGGATTGGCTCCGGCGACTGTGGGGGGAGTTTGAGGGGCGGGTCCGGAATTCCGGTGATCGCGAGTTCAGGTACTTCCAGATGTGCTAGGACGATGAAATTTGGCTGGAATATTAGAAATTCGACAAGATTGGCTCGCCACTTTTCAAATCCGACCATTCCTTAAAGTACCAATCATGACCGCAAATTAAGAAAAATACTTTTAAGCAAAATATGCATTTCCATCATTCCCATGAGCTCATGATAATTTTTGCCTCAAGGGTTTTGCTTACAAATGAAGTTCTAGCTCCCTTAAAGTGTGCATCTTAACCGCAAGGTCGAAAAGTACTTTTATCAAACGATACATCTCAACCCATGATCAGTTGTCCCACAAGGGTTATGCAAAAAAAAATAATTTCTTGCAACCTTAAAGTGCGCATTTTACCCGCATTAGTGGAAAAAGAAAAAATACTTTTGATCATACGTATATATCAATGATCCCTAAGAGCCTGCTATCGTTTTTGCCTCAAGGGTCTTCCTTACAGATGAATTTCTAGTGCCTTTAAAGTGCGCATCATTACAGCCAAGTTCAACGATAAAATACTTTTTCTCTAGCTCCCTTAAAGTGCGCATCTGAACCGCACAGTCGAAAATTACTTTTGATCAAATAATACATCTCAACCCTTGCAAGTGCCATATGAGCTTACAGCTCTTGTTGTAAGGCTAGCCGCAGGACCCAGCTGCAAAACGGGTGTCTAAATGAATTCAAGAAAAAGCACGGTAAACACGGGAGTGTCGCATGTTTTGCGCCCAATCACGCATTGCACCAAGATTGCACGCACTCCCGGCCGAGGAGATAGCAAAAGGAGATCGGCACCTGCTCTACGCGAACCTACAGTGGTTTAAACGCGAAAGTTTTAGTTTGTTTGCTTGAACAAACTGCGGACTTCCATGTATGTGGTACTTCGTTCTATCTGATAGAAAAAGGCATTCATCAGCTCCATACACGGCAGGATGCAAAAATGACTCTTAATAAAAGGGGAAGAATTTCGCTCTGTTAAATGATGGTTGTGAATGGTCCTTGTTTAGTGGCAAGGATCTCGAAGCAAGCCGTCTTATCACCGTTTAGCTAGAATGTCAGCTTGCCCTTGACCCTGGTGGCAACGCTTGGTCACACATGCGTTATCGCATTGTAAATTAGGCTTTGTTAAGGTTTTTTTTATCGGTCAGCATAACAACAAAACAATTCAAACATGTGATTGGACGATCCGACTGCTATTGAGAAAGTATAGGGCCATTGAAGAAACCTGAGAATTTGAGCAATGTGAATGCAATCGAATAGGTTGCCTTAAAGCAAGGCTGTTTCCTATTCTGCTAACGGTAATTTTGACCTAGCTTGGCCTAATTGTCATCCGAAGGTTTCTAGTTCTAGACGATTCTGGGCTTGCTCTTGTCATGTCAATCTATCCGTGCTGCTTAAGGGCGCATCGCCCCTAACCGAGGGCGCTACAACCGAAAAGCCTTGGGAAAATTATATTTTCTGCGCTCCTTCACTTTTATTTCGTTCTGGCGTAACACTTAAGTTCAGCGAAAGAAGGAACTAAAAAAGATAAGATCGTGCTACTTCAAATATGCGAAGCACTGCTCCATCTATTATGCCACAACCACAACCTAATGGAAAAGTTTCAAGTTCAGGATGCAAGTATTACCCTTTCGGAAGTATCCTCTTCCTTGCTGAACATCATCGACCATTGGACCCAACCAGCGCATGACCTTTTATCCTGTCTCCTGGCAGAAGATTAAATTTTGTGTTAGCTATAAATGTTATGTGTTTTGTATTTGTTTTTATTTATTTCTTTCGTGTCTCTTTATACTCCGCTTTCCAAAATGGCGGGTAAAAGATAAATTACTTACTTACTTACTTTTCAGGGGTCGTAAGCATTTGTCGGTGGCTAACCGCAAAAAATGGACAAGGTGGCGATAATAACTTTATGATGGGAACCATTTCGTATATTTTGATTCCGGTATTAAAAGTGGCCAGTCTACACTCTCAGAAGTTTCATAACAGATAGGGCATAACACTTTCAAGAATAACACCTTTTCACTTAGAAATAAAATGTTATGACCAAATAAGTTTACTCTATTTCGTGCCTAGATCTCCAACAACACCTTCAATTGGTAAAAATAATAACGGGAACGAAAGAAACATAACAGATAACATCCCGAAGTGTTATCTGTTGAAACCGGGCATCCTTCTGTTGTCGTTATGTAACTTCTGACAGTGTAGTATTTTTACCAATCGAAGGTGTTGTTGGAGATCTAGGCACGAAATAGTGTAAACTTATTGGTCATAACACTTTATTTCTAAGTGAAAAGGTGATATTCCTGAAAGTGTTATGCGCTATCTGTTATGAAACTTCTGACAGTGTAGCAGATAAACACCTATTATACACCTTGCAACACAATCCATTTACTTTTCACGAATTCTAGGCCTAGGCCTACTTTTCAAATTGTTTTCATATCACCTCAGCTTTTTATTTTTCAAAATAAAAATTTTCTGCTCAGATTTGTTTGTTATAAGTTTCTGTACTAATGCTGTGGACAAACGATAACTGTGACGTAGGTTAGAATGACTGTTTTAGCAACGATGATAGGAGGTTAGAATACCATTAGCAGGTGTAGTATTTCTTTCTCAAGCTCCCCGGCCATGATGCCCGGAACAAATTAAATCGTAGAAAGACACAAACGTGTTGCTCACGAATTCTTCTGAATGGCTGCGGAGTTGTGGTTGTTTTTGGGGGCCATAAATCGATTTACCATTGAGCCTGGAGCTACTTAAAAGAGTGATCCTTGAGGCTACTTAAAAAGTAGCAGAGCGGACGGATTATCTTGACATGATCAGTTGCAGTTATCATGGTATCTGCTACCACGGTCAGAAGGCGTTTTTGCAGTTGTCGTGGTATCTGGCCAGTTACCGTGGTATCTGGTCGTGGTATCTGAAAAGTCATATTACTTTCATCAAATTTTGTCAAAATGTTGAGAAAGAAGTTCAGCACTTAGTAACTGGATATCAGTTTTTCTTTTGGGATGACTCCGAAAAGTGTAATTTCGGCAATAGTTGTTTTTGCAGTGCACCGTAAATCAGATACCACAGTAACTGCAAAAACGACTAATTGCCGATCCAGTTACCGTGGTAACAGATACCATGGTATCTGCAAAAACGCAACTAATGCAGTATCGATTTGTGGCCCCAGAAAGCCGCCATAGAGGTGTCATCATATACAAAATAATACGGCCCTTGTCGAGGAACGCATTTTCACAGGGGATAGTTGTGCTGGGCAGAAATAACAATTTTATATATTAGACTTGAAGATGTTGATATATTCAGCCTACACAGCATTTTCGGGGGATCGACTAAAAGCAGGAAAGGAAAGGAAAGAGAAAACCAGGAAAGGCAAGCCACGGTGCACGAGAAAAGCAGGCAAGATACTAAAACCAGGAAAGGCAAGAACAAAACGGGGAAAGAATTTATCAGACATCGAGGATTCGAAAAAGTGGCAAGCTGCGTCCGTGCCTTTCCTCTGTTTAGTATCTCGTGATGGGTCAGCAACTTACATTTTGTATAAGTACACCTTTTCCTCCTTTTAGTATCCTGTTGGTAGGCAACTAAAATCATACTAGTCCAGCGAGGGGTCGGCCAATTGGATATTTGAAGTACACCTTTTTCTGCTTTTAGTATCCTGTCGGTAGGCGACTACTGACATGTTGTGAGGATTCACACTTTAAGCAGGAAAAGGTGTACTTGAAACATCTAAGTGGCCGACCCCTCGCATGCTTTTAGTCGCCTACCGATAGGATACTAAAGGCAGGAAAAGGTGTACTTGAAAAATCTTATTTACCGGCCCCTCGCATGCTTTTAGTCGCCTACCGACAGGATACTAAAAGCAGGAAAAGGTGTACTTCAAATATCCAATTGGCCGACCCCTCGCTGGAATAGCATGATTTTAGTTGCCTATCGACAGGATACTGAAAGTTGGAAAAGGTGTACTTATACAAAATGTAAGTTGCTGACCCATCACGAGACACTAAACAGAGGAAAGGCACGGAGCAGCTTGCCCCTTTTTCGAATCCTCGATTTCTGGTAAATTATTTCCCCGTTTTGTTCTTGCCTTTCCTGGTTTTAGTATCTTGCCTGCTTTTCTAGTGCACCATAGCTTGCCTTTCCTGGTTTTCTCTTTCCTTTCCTTTCCTGCTTTTAGTCGATCCCCATTTTCGGTACGGCTGTGAACTAAGCCAACCATCCTTTTTTAATCTTAGGTAGCTGATGTCAGAATTGAAAGCAGTCACCCTGATGAAGAAGACAAAACCCCCGTCACCAACCAAGACAGTCTTAAAACAGCCCTTGAGAGTGGTTCCGTAAGGTAAGAACGATATTTTTTTTTTAGCCTACAGCGAGACAGAATGACGAGACTAAACTGTCAGAAGTTTCGGAACTGTAAACACATAGATGCTTATCCTTGGATTAAACTTTGTCAAGGATGCTGAGAGTGTTCATGTTAGGACTGTTTGAAATTTGTGACTTTCGTCTTAAAAGTAACACAATTAAAGGACCCCTCTTGTGTATTTTGTCTTTCATATTATCCCTAGCTCTCTTATGGGATTCTAGATTCTGAAATCTCCGCCTTTCGCCATTGTTTCGTTCTGCATCTACGACTTTTTAGCGCCTTTTCGGCCTAGCCGAGTTTTGAAAGCAGGCAACGGAAATTTCGCTGAAGCCTGCAAGGTCCGTCAACAACTCTTTCACGGATAAGTACATGCGAAGCTTCAAAGTATTATTTTTCACTTGGGAAGACATAGTAAACCATGAGGTCTACCCTCCATTTTGGACTTCTTTTGTTTTGCTTGGTTTTCAACTTTTTTTTTACCAAGGCGCGTTCAGTTTCCAAGTATTTTGCGTCCAGACACCGCATCGGAGATTGGGAACGTTGGATAGAGTTGACAAGCGCTAACAAGAAAATCGTTAATTTCACGTTGAAAGTATTGGTATTTCAAAAACTATATTTCTGAGCCATTTAATCGTGAAAAGATCCTTTCAAGTAAGAGCTGTCCTTTAAGGATGCTCATTCATGTGTTAAATGTTCTCAAATTCAATGGTGTAGTCTCAAAAAGGGACATTATTAAGGCTATTCGCCGTTCATCATACACACAGACTTCTGAATAATAACTACTGAGTTTGTTTTATGTTTTTTTTAGAGGGGGTCGTATGTTTGCCTTGGCTTGGATTCGATTCGAAGTTTCTATTTTGAAGCGCGTATTCCAGACAAAAAAGCTTCACAAAGGCTTCACGGTTCAGTTGCCTTTTTCTCTTTTTTTGCGTCTTTTTCTTCCCTATCTCATTCGTTATTTATCCTCTTTAACCAACAACAAACTCTTTTCTCTCTCTATGGCCCGCTTCATTCATTGCACTAGGAGCGCACCACAGGAGGCGACTCCGTGAACTTGGCGCCGGAGCCTGCTCCCAGAAACAAAATGAATGAATGAATTTTATTCAGTCGTGTTCGCGTGATCGCGTGCTCGATCTGGAAGGAACTGGTGGAATCGCTTGCGTGGTTTTATTTTTTAAATACGTGATGCTACTTATATGGGAGTAAGAATGGACGGTGGATGGAATTACAAGAGTTGAAGGTTTATAGTAGCGGAACCAAGCCTAACGTTTGCTGGTCTTTCTCATATTTTTGTACACTGTCAGAAGTTTCATAACAGATAGCGTATAACACTTTCAAGAAAAACACTTTTTCACTTAGAAATAAAGTGTTATGACCAATTAAATTTACACTATTTCGTGCCTAGATCTCCAACAACACCTTCAATTGGTAAAAATACTAACGGGAACGAAAGAAACATAACAGATAACATCCCAAAGTGTTATCTGTTGAAACCGGGCATCCTTCTGTTGTCGTTATGTAACTTCTGACGGTGTAGTATTTTTGCCAATTGAAGGTGTTGTTGGAGATCTAGGCACGAAATAGTGTAAACATAATTGGTCATAACACTTTATTTCTAAGTGAAAAGGTGTTATTCTTGAAAGTGTTATGCACGATCTGTTATGAAACTTCTGTCAGTGTAGTCAGGAGTGAGAGGAAGGAAAGCTAAATTTGTGGATTAGTTGAATACACTTTATTATATAAACCAGCTTTTATAAACTAAACTAAATTTGCACACCTTTTTAATTCACTCTGTTGTAGTCGATAAGTAATCAAATAATGAAAAATTAAGCATAACGGTTAAGTCAGCCAAGATTTGCTCCGGAGAGATTTCGGCCCTTCTTCGTAAGGGTCCTCGTCAAGCCATAGCTATAAGAAAAGAATCTGCAATCTTACGGATCAAATCTTAGCTGACTTGCCTGTCTAGCGTCATTTTTGGATACCAAAGCGTAAGTGACGGGATACATATGACTTCGTAAAAGTTGTCGGTCCATCTGTCAGTTACGATTATAGATGTAAAATTTCAATACCTCCATTTTATTTTGCGAAAATTGCGAATATTCGCTGAAAAATTGTGAAAAATTAAAAACGAACCTGAAAAATAAGATGCTGAGGTCGAGTGTGTTGTTTCTACAAATTTTCATGAGTCAGACTGACAAACTCACTAAAGATTATGCTTCTTCTCCCCCTCTCTCACCTACCAGAAGCATGTCCAACAAGTACGAACATTTACAGGCTTGCTACAATTAAAACCTCGACATTTTATCCTAATTTCAGCACATCAGCTTGACTGGAAGTAACATTTGCAATTCGTAAGAATAAAAAAGGGTTTCTACATTGTCAGAAACTCACAACCTTGAGTTTGAGGTGATTTAACTGCTGTCTGTATTACCAAATTTTTCGGGAAAACTTTGTTCACTCGGATGTGTCTTGTTGTTTTCCCATCACCGTATAGCCTACTGTTTCAACAAAGAATTTCCGGAATGTAGACTATCTTGCCCATTTCTTAAAATCCCGGTGACAAATAATAGATATTAAAGCTTAAACATAAATTAAAATTTCCAAGCAAGCTTAAAGGTGGCTCCGGAGACTCTGTAGAGCTAGCGTACAGAGAGATTTTTTTGACATGGAATGTTCTATGTCGAAGACATTGCCAAATGCAGTAAACGAAGGAGTTTCTAGTCTTGGAGACTGGTCCAATGTTTTGCGTATGATTGTTTTCCTTTTTCATTACTTTTCCACTTCTTATGTTATTGATTATTATAGTGGAGTTTCGATTTAAAAAAAAATAATATACTCAAAGTAAGGTCAAATGCATCACGTTTAAGGAATCCTTCTGGTTAGGTCAAGCATTGTCATTGCTACTAAAGCTTACTGTTTAGGGTAGTTAAGGATAGATTATCTCTGATTTAATGCTAATCTTCTCGAGTCTAATCGATAGAAAAATCTAATTTGCAGGACTAACAAGAATTTAATATTTCAGATAAGAAGCCGCAGGCCATGCCAATCAAGTTTTTTTCGACCTACTAACTAAATGAAAATAATCTTTAACGACAAATAATACCCATTCCTCTCTTTGCCTCGAAATCACGCTATAATTGGCTCTAAATGGAAGCCTTGACTAAGACTTTGCACCCAAATCTCCCGAAAATTGCAGCGAAAATTGCATTTTTCTTGCGAAAATTGCGAAAATTCGCCATATTTTTCAATTTTTCAGTATTTTTCAATTTTGCGAAATATTTCAGTTTTCGGAATATTCGCAATTTTCGAGAGGCCTCCGAATATTTCAATTTTGCGAATATTCAACTGAATTTTTCAATTGAAAAATTCGCTTTTTACATCTATAGTTACGATATGTCACGATAGCTCTCGAAGGGTCTGAGATATTTTAGTCAAACTTGATGTGAGATTTTTGGGCCAAAATACAGGTCAAGTTCGTAGATGGGTCCTAGGTTTAGGGGTGGGGAAGGGGAATTAAATTAAGGCACAACAATTCTTCGCTCGGAATACAGCTAAAAGAAGAAAATTTGTTGAAGAAGAAGATTTTCTGAAGTCGATTAAAGATGATATATATGGGTAATGCTTAATCCATCCCTGAACTTGGTTCACTCAACTGAGTAGCCATTTGGCCGTAATTGGTCAAACGTCACCACGGTATCATTTTTTCTACATTTTCAAGCGGATGATTAGTTACTTTTTTGCGGATACCATGGTATCTGTTACCACGGTAACTGGATCTGCAATTAGTTGTTTTTGCAGATACCGTGGTATCCGATATACGGTCCACTACAAAAACGACTGTTGCCGAAATTGCACTTTTCGAGGTCATCCCAAATAAAAACTGATATCCAGTTACATCACTAAGTGCTAAACTTCTTTCTCACCAATTAGACAAAATTTGATGAAAGTGAGATGCGTTTTCCAGATGCTACGGCCAGATATCACGGTCGGACCGTGATATCTGAATATCTGTTACCACGGTAACTGGCCAGATACCACGACAACCGCAAAAACGCCTTTTGACCGTGGTATCAGATACCACGATAACTGTAAAAACGACTTTTGACCGTATATCAGATACCATGGTATCAGCAAAAACGCATGCAACTATTATCGATAAATAGGAACATGCGTAATTGGTCTGGCGAAGACTGGAAATCTCCAAGACTCAATTGTCTGGATCAAGATCAAGCCCAATAAATATTCAATTTTTGGGATCCCATCGAATTAATCGAAACCTTTGTTCTTATTTGACAGTGCCAAAAAAAATGAAATATGATTCGCAGTCAGCTTGGTGAAGGAATATTTTTTACCTTTGTTCTTGTTAGCTTACTGCTAAAAAGGAAGTCGGAGTCATACGAGCTATATTGGGGTGTTACGAATACTGGAACCCCGGAACTCCGGACCCTCCGCCACCGGACCGAGTGGCTAAACAAAAACTGGACCCTCTCACACGAAAACTGGACCGAGCGGCTTGGGGACAAAATAATGACGTATCACACGAATGCTGGAACCTCACAATATTCGTATTAAAGCGCTCCAAAATTTTCCGGAACCTCCTTACGAGGCGGGCCCTTTTGCGGAGGGTCCGGAGTTCTGGGGTTGCAGGATACCCCCATTTGCGCAAGTGGTACCGCAGTTTTAGTAAGATTTTTTTTTTTGTACCTAAAAGGGCCCGCCTCGTAAGGATGTTCCTGAAAATTATGGCCACTCGGTCCGGTGGCGGAGGGTCCGGAGTTCCGGGGTTCCAGTATTCGTAACACCCCTATATTGCAATTGACGGTAGTACGAATAACAAGTACACATATACTTAGACAAGTTTTCCAACTAGTTCTTTATGCCCCCTAACTAAACACATAACATTCGTTAAAAACACTATTAACACGAAGACACAAACATTTATACTAAACAGGTCTGGATTTTTTGTCGCTAAAACTGGTTCGGGATTTATCCCTATCCTGTTATCTGCTGGCAGTACAAGATGTTGGTTGGGGTCGCGAAGGTTGGACAAACTCATTTCATTTCCTAATATTCAGAAAACATTGAGTTGTTTTGTTATTTCAGGTTTTCATTTCAAGATGGAATAATCGAGCGCTTGTGCCAAGTTGATGTAGAAGAGCCCGAGTGGAGTCTAAATATTAAACGAGGAATTCTGAACGCTATCCAGAATGTGCAGGAACGTTTTGACATTGACACTGAAGCACAAGAGGTAACGCCCTCGCGCTTGTTTTTCCTATGTTTTTTTCTCACCGCAAAACTCTCGTATTCCATCAACAAATTTGTGATGAAAATGTTTTAGACGAACTCTGGAGAAGCCAATGGCAGATTTTTTTCGCAGTATATTATTATTATTATTACACCGTTTACTTGGCCTATAGGCTAGTGTTACTATATCCTTTATGGCTTCGCAGATATCCTTTATAGATTCTATATCCTTTAAGATGGGTGCTCTGTCGATCCATATGGGCAAGTAACTTCATTTCTTGTTATAAAATAGTTCATATCATTCAAAATGCGGCAATTCAAATTATATCACTGGTTCAACACACAGATAACACTAATCTTCATTTCAATTTAATGTACCAAGATATATGATGTATCGAAGACTCGAGATTTCCACATAGCAACTTTTTGTTTTAATTATTTCAATAACCTCCGATCTTTCCGTCTTCATTCCAAAATATGTTCACATTAAATCAAAGGCGCCGCATGCGAACATTTTGGAATTCTTTATGATCAGAGTGCCTTCTTGGATCATAAATGAAAGCAAGAGCCACCTATCTTAGATCAGCTCATAGCGTTTGGTCACGACACATTTCAGACTCTGTGAGACATTTAACTGAAAACTGGTACACCGAACTCGAAATAAAATGACCATCCGAAACAAAACTGAAACAGATTGAGTAGCCTTTGCTGCAACCCACGTTAAACACTGATTTAAAACTTTTCTTGCCGTTTTACAAAAGTAAAAGCTGTAAAAAAGGTACTGAGTGTTTGCTGACCCTCCTCTTCCTACTCTTATATTAAGTGCTCTTTCGGGGCGGTGCCCCCACTTGAATTTCCAAGGGGACCCTCAGCTATCCAGGAAAAAATCATAAAGTGATACTCGGCGCCTCGTTACAAAGATATAATGTCTTTCTTCATGTTCAGAGTTCAGACACGCAACTTACCTAGACTCAAACGGTAAATTGTACCTACTGCTACTTTTTGCTTTATCTAAATTTATAGGGAAACTTATTGCTTGTTGTAAAGCTCCAAGTCCCCATGGAATATTTTGTTTTTGTTTTTTTGTTTTCCGAAGTTTCCGAAAGAAGTCTCTGTCCCACCAATTGGGCATAGAATAAGCTAGCTAATTAATCGCTTTGTCCTAGGTCGGAGTGGCTGGAACGTGTGACTATTCATATACAGTCAAAATGGGCTTGACCCATACCGTAGACGTCACAAAGGTCAGGAATAGCTGTCGAAATAGAGGCGAATTTATGTCACATTTTACTGGAGTGCCGTACAAAGTAAAAGATGTGAGTATGCGTTTCCAAGATATTCAAACCACCGTAGTTACGACCACTTTAATCTCGTTTCCTTGCATATTTTATGTTCCCCGCATTCACACTTCTGCCCCAGAGCCACTTCAAAACAAGTTTATATACGTACGCTTATCTGGTTAGATTTCGTGGTCCTTGATGATTCACTGACTGGCAACGGGCCTTTCTTCGGGACTGTCGGCTAGACCCAAGCTCGCAAAGGATTTTCCCCTTCGTAAAGTTGATACCTATGGTTCTTAGCACTCTTGCTAATGATCAGTCGTAAAAGGTAACCAGAGGGTCATTTGGTTGAAGAAATAAGAAAGCATCACTGTGCTCCGTCACTGCTCTCCGCTTATTCTACCGCTTATTCTTGAGAAGAGTCGGCGACAGATAAGGGAGTCGTAAATTGTTCCAAACCTTGCAAAAAAACTGCCACAAAGTGAATTGGCTTGCTTACGAAGCATGTCAGGAGGGGACTGGTATGAAATCTGAGGACCCTAGCTGGGTGGGGGTGGGTCTTTTTCCCACAAAATCGCAGATTTTATTTGGGTGGGTCCCCTTGGCAGGTTTTTTTTGTACATGGATCCGAGTAACATATAATTCAACAGGAAATCACATGGCCGAAACAGCTGTTACAATTGATTTCTATACTGAACACTCAAACAGAAGCTTGCCATTCGTTTCACAGTGTAGACTTCTAAATCCTCAGCCACTCTATAGGCAACCGCATCCAAAGCGTCTGTGGCGGCGCCCCTGATTTTTATAAAAGTATTTTCTTGTGTCAAAAGCTGTAAAGCCCCAAGTGCCACTGAACCATGGCGTTAAATCTGGGGTTTGAACTGTTTGAACGGGAGTTGTTGCATGCCATCTTGCCTTCAGTTTTACAGACAAGAGCTGAGCTCATATGGCACTTGCTGATAAGGTGGTGCAAGAAAATTTATGGAGACGTCATTAAACACACCCTTCATCCCCCCTAGGATCGGACCTAGAAATAGGATTTCTAGTTTCACCCGAGACTGAGCATTTTCGGCATCGTCTCGATCATCTAGGGCAAATGACTTTTCTACCTTCCAAATTTAGCCCAATTCTTTTGATCCCTAGAGATGCCACACTATTTCCGGTACCTCCCCTCCAACCCCCCCCCCCCTACCGCGGACGAACCTTGTTCGGACACTTAAATGGACGATTTAAAGTATCTTTTCTTACCGCGTATCAAGTTTCACTCGAACCTGAACATTTTACTGGAAATTCGTGCTTGGATCCAGTCCGGACCCTGAAATATGTCATCTATCAAATAAAACATCGTAGTAAGCGAGCAGCAAGGTTTTCGGGTCTCCCCCTCCAGCTCCCCCATTGTGTCTGATTTACTACTAAACATAAAAAAAAAATCGTATCTCTGACATCTCCTCTTCCCGCCCATCCATTTTGACTCGAATCGGAGCATTTCTGCAAACTTCCGTTTCCCGCTTCATCCTCCTCCTATCGTGGGATCCGGTCCGGACATCACATAACAAACCTAGGCCGCATAAACTTCCAACTTACGTACCATTCGGCACATTTGTTTGGTTTTGTGCATATCACAAAATTTGGCACGGACAAATATCTTGCACATCTAGGTCATCAGTTCTTATCACCCGTACAAGTTTCACTCGAATCGGACCATCCGTTCGCAACCTGCGGTAGTCAGTAATTTCCGCATTTCCCTTCCCTTAACTCCCCCCAAAATGGTCGGGTCCGGGAACGGAAGTTTTCCTTTGGGCATGGCGTCAGGCATTGCACTGGGTCACTAATATGCCTGCAAGTTTCATCGTCCATGGTATATCTGGAAGTATCCTAACTCGCAATCACCGGAATTCCAAGAAACCCCCTCGAACTCCCCCAAAGAGCCCCTATACGATCTGGGGCTTATGCTTGTTCTTCCCGCAAATTCCATCCAGTTCCCTCAACTATAAGCTTTTCATGAGATGTATGGTGACCCTTCCACCCCACCCCCACAAGTCTCGGATCCGGTCCGGACTAGACGTGCAACATCTGAGGCGATAGCTCTTTCCACTTGCTTAGTTTCATTCAAATCTGATCACCCGTTAAAACGATATGCATGCTACTAGATACCGGATTCCCCATTCCTCCACTCCCCACACGATGGTCGGAATGGGCAAACGACTATTCTCAGGTCAGTCTGTTCGGGTACCTGATATGCCTGGCAATTTTCATCGTCCTAGTACATCAAGAAGTATCGCGCTCGAGGGATCACCAGAATCCCGGACCCCTCCCGCCCCCAGATCACCCGAATGCGGTCCACGCATGTCACCGATGTATCTGGGACGTGTGCTTGTTCTTCCCACCAAGTTTCATCCCTCCAATCTAAGTGTTTCCCAATATTTCCGGTTCCCCTCTCCAAAGTCACCGGATCCGGTCCCGATTTGAAGTGAGTCGTCTGAGACGCGAGGTCTTGCCAAATATCAGGTTTCATTAAGACCCGAAAACCCGTTCGAGTTATACATACCTTTTCCGGATTCCCCCTCCCTCCACTCCCCCCAGATGGTCGGATCGGGAAGTGACTATTTCCAAGTTAATCTTTTTGGGTCCCTGATACGCCTGCCAAGATTCATCGTCCTAGCTTATGTGGAAGTGCCGGATATAGCAAAACCCGGGCCGACCGACAGACCGACGAACGGACAGAAATTTATGCAATTGTTCAAGGGCAAGTGCCATAAAAACTGACCATCCACCTTAAACATGATATAGGCCACTAGAAGCCAGTCCAGGCAAGATTATTGGTTTCTATAGGCGGCTGTTGAGATGGCATCGATATTTTATGTAGAAAAAACATGGGCTGCAGAACACATCTGCTGCAAATGTAACTTAACATGAGATATGGATTCAGGAAATTAGAAGCTTTTATTTAGTTATCGAACTCGACATACCGGGGCCAAGTTGCGCATGAACAAGAAGGGTGGGAAGGTGCAACATGAAAAGTAACTTCTAGAATTTCACCGACCCACTCCGGAATGTTGACTTAACTCATTGGGCCGCATTTGCCCCTGAACCGGGTAAGTGTGTGAACCGGATCTTAACAGACACATCTGGAACCCAATGCCAACAAGTATGCCAAGTTTCAACTTGAAACCTGCCATGGTTAATGATCTGCACTATCTGCCATGGTTAATAATCTGCACTAAACTGTGAAAACGGAAAACCGGCTAGTGGGGCCGCTATGGTGGATTGATACTAGAAATCATGATAATCCTTATGCAAATCCGTCAAGTTTGCTCAAAATATGCGATTACTGGGATAGCATTCGTTCTAAACGACAGATCGAGTAGAGAAAGCTTCTGTCCTTGCCATTTGCAATCGAACGATACGCTACTCACCCCTTTTCGGGGGCTGGGGTGAATCATTTTTTTCTTTTTTATACAGATTTTTTTGGGATTACTGGGGTACCCCTCAGCAGTTACAGATTTCATACCATCCAGAGGGGTGGGTGGGTCTTTTCTTTCCGAAAAAGGCCAGATTTTAGGCTAGGTGTCATCAGATTTCATACCAGTCCCCTCCTGAAGCATGTGGTCAACCTGTCCTGTTGGCATTTGACGGCACCAAGCTATTTAATTTGGAGACTTTTCTCTGGGAAGGTATCACCAAATTTCTTAGAGATTTCCAAAATCTCCAAGCCAACAAGATTTTTATTTTGCATTTTTAAATTTTCGGCACGGTTTAGAAAAGCTAGAAAAGAGTTGAAACACAATTGCATGTGTCCTTTGTCGTAAAAATAAGCACCATGATAGCTTAAGAATAAGTTTTATCTGGAATTTCCATTGCAACATCAGTCCGTGACGCATCTTTTTGCCCATCTTTCGTTATATTTACCCATTGACTTTCTTTGGTTCGGAAACTTGTTTTGTGTGGTTTATCATGAAAAAATTAGTTAATCATGGATATCAAAGTCCGCATATTTTAGTGTCATGTCAGTCAGGCTGACCGGAAAGGCCTTTGTTACGACATCAGACATCTTATTTTCCTAGACAAGGTGACCTACGGACTTTGAATGGAACATGCGTAATGCTTCAGCTGTGCCAACCGTAAATGAGCAATAATCTTGGATGGAACTTTTTAAGTTCCTACTACATCCGGTCTCAGTCTGGGCGAGAAAGATTATCTTTTAAACACAATGTACCTTCCAGCCTAAGGCGTTTTTCCGTGACAATCCAGATTGACGATTCACAATCCGGATTCTCCAAAATACGTTTTCTCTGACAATCCAGATTATGAAAATTCGTTTTCTCTGACAATCTGACAATCCGGATTCGTGCTTGGATTGTCGATTCGAGAATCTTGCAACGGACAAGATCGTCGGATCGTCGTTTGTACAATCTGGGATTGTCGATTCGCTGTTTCTCTGACAATCGACTATCCAGGATTATAATCCGGGATTGTCGCGGAAAAACGCCTCTAGATTATTTGCGCAGGACTGCGACAGGAGATTCGCGACAGGGGATTCGGACTGCGACAAGGGATTCGCACGTGATGTATTGGATTTCTGAACTCGTCATTTAATCCGTAACCTACGCTGTCAATGAATAGCCTGTTACCTATTAAATGTTATCAAACTTCTGACAGTGTGGTAATATCGCCTATCTTTGTATTTATTTTGTTATGTGTATTCTTCAAACTGGGGAGTAATGAAGATAACAAATTTTTTTTAGTCTATTTCAGTAACTTTCGTGTACATTTTTGGCGCTGTAAGCACAATCGGTTCAGAATGAATTTAATTTGTCACCCATGTAAGGAAAGATGGAATATGGCAAAAGAAAGGAACAAGAAACTATACTAGAAATATAAACAGGATAATTAACAAAATCCAAATAAAAAAATCGGTGATCTCCATGTGTGAGTAAAACTGTCTTTCTTTTTCTTCTTTGATTTTAATTAAAAAAGAAAATTACGTGAGCATGGACTTCTTCCATGACAGATAGTTTTATTTGATTACTGCAGTGGTTTGCGAACTATGTCCTGTGACATGAGGACGTGAAGTGCTTAGACGAATCTGCCTTCGGCGGGATCACTGTTCTTATAGCCCGCATCTACCCGACTAGTGTAGTGGTTTGCAAATTATCTTCACGAGCCCCTCTATAGCTCAGTGGTAAAGCAATGGCCTTGTAAGCCAAGGTCGTGGGTTCAAATCCCGCCTGAGGAGCGCTTTTGTCTTTCAGTTCATATCCACAATTCTACAGAGGAATAATCTGTACCTGAATATCTTTATCCCACTGTCAACGTTCAACACTAGGTTACATAATTCTAATACTTTTAGCTTTAGGTCACAGAACCTTAGTATTAAATGTTATCAAACTTCTTACAGTGCAGTATAAAATATATTAATCTATATATGAAATAAAATAAGCATCTTCAGTAATCTATCGTTTCTACTTATAGGTTCCTGATCAGTCGTCATACGTCAGTCAATCTGTCGAGTGCGTGCAAAGCATCCATTCCAGGCGTTTCGCTAATGTTCTGTGCACCGATACTGTTGTGCTGTCGCCCACAGAAAATTCGCGCGCTGAGATGACCTTTAGCCAGTCATTGGTGTTTATTCAGGAGGATGAAATAGATCCAGATGTCAGTCAAGGTGCGAAGTGATTAGCTTTATTGGTTGGGTTTGCGTAAAAGGCTTACTGAAGCCTGGAACAATTTACTGATAAATCTGGTCCATTGTTTTTGCGTACGCACTGAATTACGACCCAACTGTGGTGTACGCTACAGCAGATCCACGCTATCAGTCTCAGGTTGTCTGAACATGGTTGTGGCCGGTTTTTTTTTTAAGTTCATCGAATGGAGGTTGGGGGAAGGAATGGAGGGTAGGGAGGTTGAGAGAATCTGTTCAGGACGAGAATATCGCACATAAAACATTTTCTCTAGGTTCCATTTTTCGCCCGGATTTTGTGTGTGTGTGTGTGAATATTTACAAAATTAATTTACCATGATGGCTGTCAAGGCTTTACCGTAATTCACCTAACTTACTTAATCTAGGAGCTCAGCAGAATATTCTACTCCAGTGAAGTCAAACTTATCGAGATTTGTCATGTTTCATACTTGTACTTTTTTGTTGCACGCACTTACAGCTTTTGGCTGAGCTTTCCACTAGGCTTCTGAAAATGCTTTCCGGGAAATCTTGCTTGGTTTCCAAAGCGCGGAAACCGCTGCGGAAAGCACGGTAGATTCACTCGCAGCGGAAAAACCAGTTGATACTGTATTCCAGCCCGCAAAAACCCTCCTTTAGTCAGTCCTCGCGTTGACCTAAAGTTGGTCGTCGCGGCCAGAGCAAAATAACACTAGGTAGTAGCGCACTTAATCGGTCGTGCACCAGTGCTGGCTCCAGTAACTTCATATCCTGAACACAGCAAAAAAAAGATGTAACCTCCCCTGTTTCCTCGATTTGTGCAGATCGCACCTTAGCTTCACTAGAAATTTCTAAACCCACAAGTTTGTCTCGCTTTGAATGCCGCAAACGTAGTGGGCGGCGCTATGAGTATGGCCCGTTTGCGAAGTAAGGAAAGCATAGCTCTTGACGCTACTCCCTAGTGTTATTTTGCTCTGGTCGCGGCTCAAGTTCTATCTTGTTCGAGGGTTGACATTGAGAATCCTGCAAGACCGAGTCTGTGAACAAGAGTCTTACTCGAATAACCAAATGAAGCTAATTAAGTACCGAGTTATTACATAGACTGATCGGATGCGATGGAACTTGTACGGGCTAAAGGAAAGTCCGGTGAATTACCGAATTCGGTAGCGAATGGGGACCAAATACACACGTTAAATCACCGGATTTGCAAACGGACCGACCCAATAGAAATAGATGCAGACTAAACAAAGGCCCGGTGGTTACCGAATTCGGTAGCGAATGGGAACCAATAAACACCTAATCAGGAAATAGGTGAAAATGAATTTCATAAAAAGGGCAGAGTTTTAGAGAGCAAGAGTGACCGACGCTGTGAGTTCTGTGCACTGGGCTTTTGAAGAGCTAGTGCACGAGCACAAAAGTGAAAAGAAGCTCGATGCTGCACAGGCTGATGATTTTGCTGGTTCTAACGGAAAAATGCAGGCTTTCACTTCTGCTTTAAAGTTTGAGTGCCATCCTGACCTTGTGTTATTCATTTCTTACGGTCTATTATTTGTATAGCTCCGGTAGTGCGGCGGACTGGTATTTCGTTGGTCAACACTGCAGCAGGCGAACGCCTACTCTCATCTGAAGAAGCTGATTTGCTGATTCGTGAACACTGTACTTCGGTAATTATGATTTATTTAATTTTCCTCGTATACGGTCAAATAAGAAAGGCTAGAGGTCAGCGACGTACAGTAATAAGATTCATTTCGGATAATTTGAAGCACTAAACCTTAATAAAACGCTTTTATACCAATCTACTAAATAACTACATGTTTTCGCCTCTATACATTTTTCTATAAAAATCTGTAGAAAAAACAAAACTGAATGGCCACCCTTGTGACGGATCCACGCATTCCTGAAGTTAGTTTCTCCGATTCGACGCTTTCAGTTCGTACATCCGTTGGTTTTATGGTGAAAGAGACGGCATTTTATATAATACGTCGTCGTACTTGTCGTTTGGCATAGGCTCGAACTAACGCTGGGCAATGCCTACCCGGAAGTCAGGCATGTGATTGAGACAAGAGAGGCTGTGTAGAGAGTTTGGTCTAAAAGTCCCTACTGAGTCCCTTCAGCTCCCTTTCGCGACATCTTTTTTTCAAACCTCAACGTTTGCGGCCGCAAAGAGCACTGCGGAGCGAGTACCCAAGCTGGAACCCCGTTGGCCGTTCCTACCGTACTGAGCTGTACTGTACTAGTATTGTTCCTAAATTTGTTCATGCTATCAACAATAAGATTTGGTTTTCCATTTTTTTTTTTTTTAAGATTCTATGTTACACTATTTTCAGTCATGTAGGTATTATTTATCTTGGTTTTTTTAACTTGACGTTATCGATTTGGATAATTCTGTATCTCGACGCAGTTAACAGGCCATTTGGACCCAAGCCACAAGCTGTGTTAGTATTTAAAAAATAAACACTCAAACTCAAACATTTAATCTCACAGGCTGAAAGGCGGGATGATGTAAGCTACTCTGACATCGACTTTGCAAAGCATCTCATCAATAAGCTTTCGTTGAAGAATCTGGAGAATGTTCTGGACAAAGACTCTTGCGTTCGCAAGACTCTACAGGAGCAGCTTCCATACTCTCACTCTCCCCCTGCTCTTGCTGTTGTTAGGGAGCAAATTTCGTCCAAGGCGCTCGGGGAGAAGAAAAGGAAGGACTGGCTCCGCCGTCTATCCACAATACAGAAGTAAGTAAAGTCAGACTAGTGTTCAGTTCCTCTAGAATAAACATTAGCTAACTTAACCGTGTGGCACAGTAAAGTACCTGTGGCGTATTTGAAGCCGTTTGTATCCCTGGCGGCTGTTATCGCTGTTACCTCTGTAGAGCTAGTTAAAACTGACAGAATCTCCCCTGATTAGCAGAGAATGTACTTTTGCGTTGAAACGCAGTGTCTATGCGCTTTGCGCCAAGAAGATGTGGTATTTACGTCTCGACGGATCCCAACCCATTGGATTCAGCCCTCTAATTTTTTTATTTATTAAGAAGTCAAATTCTATTTTCGAAAACAAAAGGTTTAAGACCATGTTCTTTACGACCACGTTCTCATTCGAGAGAACCAGAAATATTGCATCTCGATCACTTATGTACCTGTCGAGCGTTAGCCTTTCAGTTCTATTTTCGTGAACCAGGGGCTATAGACTAGGTTGGTGTGAGGAAGGCACGTAAGAATTATTTTCATATATCATTTTTCGTATTTTTAAACTCTTTGGTTGACCTTTGTGTTGTTTTAGGCCAACAGTGGATCATTTGCTAGCCGTTGAGCCGCTTCTCGAACAATTTGGCGTCTATGCTGACATCTGGTTGTCTGTTTCCGCTCTTGCGGGAAAGCTTTGCGCTGTAGATGGGGCACTCGCCAGGAACGAAGATGTATTGCGATTGGTTGAGAAGCTTGCCGTGCCAATTGGAAAGGACTGTCGTGGAAGTGGGGCAGATTTGGAAAAAGTTAGTTTTCTTCCGTCCGTATTACTGTCTTTACTAGAGCTCGTCCTGCTGTTATGTTCTGGACCAAGGCTGATCGAAAGTCCATTTTTAAACTGGAGAACCTTGCGCGGATTGCTGTCCGTATCTCAGCCTCTCATCAGGATCTTTAATTAGCATAAACCAACTTTTTAACAAAACACTATCAAGCGGATGTTCGTAGAATAACGGTGCTGGCATACGATCAGGTTTTCCCGTCCGGATTTCATCCGGAAATCGACGATGATGCCGAAATCCTGACAGGATTCTGGTTTCACGACTGCCCGGCCCTGGCCTCTGATAGTCTGTTCAAACTAAGAAGCCAGCTTATTCTGATGAACAAGATCAAGTAAAAGGTTACTAGAAATCCTAAGTGCTTTCTAAAAGTCATGAAATTAACCGTCATCACCGCCATAAAGCAGAGGTGCTGCGAGTCCGCTGTGATCGAGTCCGAGCCGAGACCGAGACTGAAGTGACGCTCACGAGTCAAGACGAGTCCGAGTCCGCGAACCAAATCGTTCGAGACGAGACGAGACCGAGTCCTCGAAAAAGGTGTCTCGAGACGTCTCGAGACCGAGTCACGCCCCGAGTCCTAACAATTTGTTTTTGCCAAACTGTAAACTATAATCTTCAAATACAGAGTAATTATAAAAAAAATCATCATTCAGTGTTACACTTAAAAAAAACAAGCGCACCAAGGTAGTCGTGCCTCATCTTAGCTCTGTGTGGTCGCATGTAAATTCCTCCAGAACTGAAGATGCGCTCTATAGGGGCACTTGAGGCAGGAATCGCAAGAATCCGCTTTGCCAAAGGATACAATATGTTTAGCTTTTCCTTGTGTTGATGCCAGAAAGACAGGGCATCGCCGTCTTCAGCTGAATGTTCACTTGCCAGCTGCAGGTAGAGATCGACCTGTCCATCAAATTACAAATCTAGCCCTAAATATCCTCTTCTTTACCAACTTAGACTTTGATTCCAGTCACGGATGAATTTGCTTGTCCGAGACGTCTCTTGGACTCGGGTGACTCGGCCGGATTTCGAGACGAGACGAGTCCGAGTCCTCTTCCACAAAGGACGAGTCCGAGACGAGTCCGAGTCCCAGAAAAAGGTGTCTCGAGACGTCTCGAGACCGAGTCCAGAGTCCGAGTCCACCACCTCTGCCATAAAGAAACCTTCCCTCGAACATGGGTCCTGCTTAGCCGTCCGCGGCGTATATGGAATTTCGTCTCTTTCTCTATCTGGATAGAAATCTTGATTAATACTCTTGATTTCGACGGTATTTCTAGTAATTTTTATGTGGAATCGAAAGTAGATTTCCTGACCGAGGTTAGGCTTTTTTAATGTAACGATTTACTGCATGTCATTCGGGCATGGCTGGTGTTTCTGTTGAACTCGAGCTATCTTGTCACTTTAGTAGAGTTGTACCTTACCTTACGTGTCCAATTTCAGATAGTCGTTGCTCTCCGTTCACTAAGTAACGCTGGCGCTTGTGCCACTTCATCGTCGATCATGGACCGCTGCTACGCTGATGAGGCAAACGACATGTTCCTGAGAGCATTTTCGCTTGAGACTTTAAGGTAAGATTCAAGGCTACGTCGACCCGCCTCATTTTCACTGGACACTTCTATTATTTTTATATTTAGAAAAAGAGTCGCCTAGAGGCTAGAATTAGAGCAGAATGGGTCTGGAAACTCAGAGGTTGATTTGAGGGCTTCACGTGAGAACTTGACCACTTGATGAAGAGTCACTGGCCTGATTTCTATGAAAAATGAATGTGCAGGTTATTCTCTTTGTTAGACAAATATTTTTCGACATTTCGGTTTTCTGGTGAGAGTTTTAAGAAATCTGGCCAGTGAACTGAAAACTAGGCTTTCGGTGCACTTTAAGACCGTCTCTTTCCCTAGGATATCTTCCTGCGCAGCCAGTCGAGATGGAGCTTTCGACATTTTTAACAATCAGACTGAGCCGACCGAGATTAGAATTGCTGCTTTTCGTGCTTCGATCTCCTGTGCAAACGTGAAGCTTATTAGAGACATAAAAGAAAGCCTAGGAAGCGAAAATTCAACGCAAGGTGAGTCACTCTACTTCTACTTCGCATTTTCAGCTTGGCGAGGACCTCGTGGAACGCTAGATCTCGGTGGTTAGACGCGTTGTTCTTGTGCGTTAAAGAATATTTGATGCGTATTCCAGATTTGCCCAGAAAAATCGTGATGGGTGGATGAGCTGCAACGATTATATTATATGATTAGCAGTTAAATTTGCTTTTACTTACTCGTCGCGGATTGGAATCCGCCTGAGTAGGACAATTTACAGTGATTCCCCATTTCATGCCGGATTCTAGCTGAAAGTCTGTATTGACCCATTTAACATACGTAAATATTTGGCGTGTGACCAGCACGTGGTCTGTCCAGCGTGGGTCTCTGGATATAGGATTGACGATGGATGCTATCATCAGCTTTCAAGATCAAGGCTTACAGTGTTGACAAACCCGATGAATTAAACAAACAACAACAGAGTAAGCAGATATTTTTTCTAGTTGGATCCTACGTCTACACCTACCTCAAGTCACTGCAGAAATCCTCGTCCCCATCCTCGCTAGCTCTTCAGTCTTTGATAGGCACAGAGGAAATCTCAGCCAACTACGAATCAGACTTCCTGAAATTCTCCCGCAATGATGAGCTATCCTTTTATTCCAGAGATCTGGGCGTAGGTAAGTCGACCAGCCCGAGGAGGTGACATGCTGAATCATATGTCTAATTTTTTTTTGGCTGGACAAGGTGGATATTAAACGGAAGTTATGATAACCTTGAAGGGAGTGATGTCATAAAATTCACTACTAACTGTCATCATAAGGGGCACTTGTTCAAGCTTACAAAATAACATTTCCACAAGGATGCGTACAAGTGGACAAGTTCACAAACATAATTGTTTGACCTTGGAACAGTCTTACAGAAGATACGGTTTCTGCCCGAATGATAAGGCCTGCTATAGAAAACTAGTTAAGCTAAATCAGGCGATTATCTGTCCGTCTGGTCGTTGGTCTTATGGTCTGATAGCCTGTTATGGACGGTTGTGAGTCCCGTTCGCGATACCGCCTAAGCCTTTGGTGTTGTTTTCATCGCATTTTGTTTTTAATTTAGGTGCCAAACTTGAGTCTTCCGTTCTCTTCGGTGATGAGCTTTTCGTGCCGCGCGTTAGTCGGTTAAACATTACCGCTGACCTGTTCGGACGAAGTTTCAACGTGTACGAGGTAGGGCATCAACCTTTGTTTTTTAACTCGGTAAGAGTTGAATGTTTTTGATCGACCTAACACATTTTATGGCGAAGTATCGGATTTCCAGATGCGATTTCTTGCATTTGCCGGCTAAGTCTAAGCAACCACGCCTTTTTGCGATAGTTACGAATTCGTGTTTTTTTTTTTTACTTAAAATCAAGAGCAGTCAGCTTGGCTTCAGGAACATTTAAATCCCCTTCGTATTGCGTTTTTTTCCGAGCCACTCTGGGATAGAGTTGTTTGTACCCTTTTCTTGTCTAGTGCATAAATATAATTTCATCTTAATCATCAATAATTTCCTGCCCAGGTACTGTTGAGTTCTTCTAATCTGGAAATGTTCTTTAAGACCCTTGTTTTCAACAAGGTACTTGGAGATCAACAGTTTTAGATGTCAATGTCATTTCGTGTCTTATGTTTTAACTGTTTTTACTGCAGGCCTATCTTCGGACTGAGGGCTTCGAGCGGCTCGCTCAGGAGTATCTGTATGGCTTGAAGGATTCCAAAAAAGAAGCAGGGCTGTATTCAAAATGGAATAGTGAATACCGATTCGAAGATTTGGACAGACAGTATGAAAGTAGCAAGAAAGTCTACGCTGGACCTAAGGTAGGATATTTTTTTTTACACCTCTGTCCACGATGGATAGTAAAGAAAAAAAATTAATAATGATCAGCTTTACTTGTAGTTGATGTACTCTTATTATCAAGCCATATCTGTTTCTCTTATTCTTCTGATCTGCAAAATGAAAAACTTCTGAAAATGAATGAATGAATGTATTTTATTGGCACACTACACTTGCCATAGTAAAAAAAATCCGAGTATAGAAAAAGAATAAGAGTTAACACAAAAAGAAACAGAAATAATTAAGAGAAATGGAACTTCACTACCCTAAAATCTTAACGTAAGACCCATTTTCCCTTCTGCACTGTCAGAAGTTTCATAACAGATCGCGCATAACACTTTCAAGAATAACACCTTTTCACTTAGAAATAAAGTGTTATGACCAATTAAGTTTACACTATTTCGTGCCTAGATATCCAACAACACCTTCAATTGGTAAAAATACTACACTATCAGAAGTTACATAACGACAACAGAAGGATGCCCGGTTTCAACAGATAACACTTTGGGATGTTATCTGTTATGTTTCTTTCGTTCCCGTTAGTATTTTTACAGCAATTGAAGGTGTTGTTGGAGATCTAGGCACGAAAAAGTGTAAACTTAATTGGTCATAACACTTTATTTCTATGTGAAAAGGTGTTATTCTTGAAAATGTTTTGTTCTGCCGAAGCTGGTCGAAAGAAAGCGTCGATTACCTATCGGGGCGAGGACGCCGCTCCGTCACCCTGTGTGCTAGAAGTTAATTTGCTTTCACCGAGAGCAAGATGATGGTCCATCCAGTTCAGAGCCAACGGCAACCGGGGCCCAACTTTTTTTTAAACCAGCCCTTATACCATTTATTTCCTTCGATTTGTATGCCATTTCACGATGTATATTCGGAGATCCGACGATGGGTTCGCCAAACGGTGTAATTACGCAACGGTTGGCATACCGACGATGCTTCCAGTCATAGCCCATGGAACGCTAATGTTTTCCAGTCATGTAGGCAGGTTCGGGTGGCAAGTCTCTAGAAGCCTCGC
The DNA here is from genome assembly GCA_023053555.1 of Branchinecta lindahli. Lineage (NCBI taxonomy): Eukaryota > Metazoa > Arthropoda > Branchiopoda > Anostraca > Branchinectidae > Branchinecta > Branchinecta lindahli. The sequence goes on from JAKZAO010000003.1 coordinate 16,822,945, forward strand.
CGAGGCTTGTCTTTTAAGCACCTTGCTACCACACGTTTCTTGTTCTGACTTCTGGGCTTTTTTTTGGGCTAGGATGGTATGAAGTTGTTGACCAGTATCCATCTTTGCTGACAGACCGACCTTTTCTGTGCGAACTGACCGCTTAATTCCTTAATGAAATCCTCGCACTATGTACCGTTGATGTTCCAGTATTTTGAAATAGTTGAATACTTGAAAAGCTCAAACAGGGAAGATATACAGGACGGGTTTTCTGATGAATAAACTTCCCGCAAACAACTGTCGACAGCATGAGACGCACCAAAGGTACAAGACAAGTGAGAAAATCAGTGAGTTGTCGTTATAGGGGGGGGGGGGGGTTAGAATATATTGAGTGAAATTTGGGTCTCCGAGTTTAAGAATGCTGGATGGAGCGGTTCCTAAGGTAATGCATTAGTGTTGTAGGTAGGAGAGATCCTTAAATACAAATTTATTTCAGGTCGCATTTTACTCCCGATCTTTCGGTGAAGAGTCTGGATATCTAGCAGTTGCTAATCCTCGAAGTATTAGTGATGTCTTCCGCCAACTTGTTGATCCACTAAAGGAAAGGTTGCTACCGGTGAGTCTACGCCGCTTTTCCACGTCAGTTTGGGCTTCCACTCAGCATTGGATTAGACCAGAAACGAGGGTCAGAGACCAACAAGGCCGCTTTTACAATGTGAAAGTCGGGTGGGAAACGAGACTGGGCTGTACGGTTTAGTACCGCCGATCCATCTGCTCTGCTTAGGGCAAACAAGGTCAGTGGCGCAGCTATTTGTGCGTTCACCGCAGAACGTAGAAGAAAAGTTTAGACTGGAATCAGATTAACATCTGAAAGATGGGTAAAACCGCTATGCGGGATTGTTCAGCAATAGATTACGTAGAGACGTAGAGACAGGTGGAATTAAGATCTGAAAGATGGGTAAAACCGTTATTCGGGATTGTTTATACGTAGAGATAGGTGGAATTTATGTAGTGCCATCTGTTTGTTTATAACGATAATTAGTAGATCCCAGTTTTTATAAAATGAAAACTCATGAAATTGGAAAACTTACCACCTTAGTAGACCGTCGGCGGACAGTGAAGCTACCTGCACACACAGTCCAATAAGATTTCGCAAGCCAAATTCGCGACAGTATGGGGAGACCTATACATGCATCAACATTTCGGAGTGAACGAGGAAATTCGCATCTGACTGTGAAAGTCGGATTGTGTGTGCACGTACCTTGAAGCAAAACGCAGTTACTCCAGTACGCTATTCGTCAAATTGGCAGATGAACCGGAAAACAGTCTAAGAATGGGGAGACAAAGGTTAAAATTGGAGAACATCCAATTTTTCCAATTTCGTAAGTTTTCATCTTATAAAAATTGGGATCTACTAATTATATAGATGGCACTGCAGTAATTCCACCTATCTCTACGTAATCTATTGCTGAACAATCCCGCATAACGGTTTTACCCATCTTTCAGATCCTAATCTGATCTCAGTCTAAACTTTTCTTCTACGTTCTGCGGTGAACGCACAAACAGCTGTGCCGCTGACATTGTTTGCCCTAGGCAGAGCAGATGGATAACTAAACAATAGACAAGTTTTATGAACTATATGTTGGTTGTAAATTGGTGAAGCGGGTTCATTCATAGTGATGTAAAATGTGTGTTCTGGCAAAACAATGCTTGTTTTCTACACCAGAGAACCAAATCGTTCTTTAACCTCAAAATTGGCAAATTACATTTGCTCCTGTTAACATTTCCCTTCTTAGTGCCAGTTTGCAAAAGTGATATAATTAGCATTACCGTTTCGTCCAGTCCTCGTGCTGGAAAAAGTGCTGTAAAAAAGTTGCATTCCTGGAATTCGTAAAACTTCTGACGAAGTATGATTTTAAGTGTATTGACACGGATATTGTAAATATTTTTGTAGACGATAATCTCATATTTGGTTGTGTAACCACGAAAGTCGATTTGTAAAATAAACTTTCAGAAAAAAAAGAGAAAATAAGCGAGCCGACGTAAGTAAACATCGGTTAGACACCGTTACAGTACTGCCGTTGTGGAAGTGCATCATAGGCCTACAGTTTAAGTCCTAGTGGATGGAGTAGTACCATCAGGTTCTGAATGCCCGATGAAGTAGCGAAACTGTCAATACAATTTTTATGTTACACCGTGTTTCGATAAACTTTGTATGCTATTCTTTCTGTCTGGACTTGTTTATCTGTTGTTCCTGTTTGTAAGCTATATTCCCTATACTGTACTATACATATTTTCATTACTGGTAGGCTACTTATCAGTAGGCTATTTCTTTTTCTAGAGTGGTGATTTCCAAGAGACGAAGTTTTTTGACGAAGCCCTTGTTCTTCCTTCGATAACCGGATTGCCTCTTAAAATCGGTGCAACTGGGAGTGCGAAAATTTTTTCCAAGATATCTACTGAAGGAGATGTTGCTGCTACTTTGAGAACTGGGAAAGGAAACATTATCTGGAATATCGATACAAGGTACGATCTCTGCCGCTTGAGCTTGCGAACCACTCTCTTCAAAACCCGTCTTAACCCCTTCCGTAAAGTCCGGTCATCACCTCCCGGAATTTCCGGAATCTGGGCTTCCAGATTATTCTTTGACGTCTTCTGAAAATTGCATCTGGAATAAGAACCGCTACGAAAGTACATCAAAATAATACGGAAAAAAGGGGCTTTTGAACTTCCAGATTTCCGGAATTTTTAAGTATCGCAGAAGAAATTCAAAAAAAAATCTCGGAAAATCTGGGAACCCAGATTCCGGAAGGTGAAGACCCATCTTAATCCCGTCGTGTTGGAATATATTAGGAAAATTAAACGTTCTGGAATTATGATTTGGTTTAAAAATATGTGTTTTTATGGCACTTGAGCCTACTCAAGTGCCATATAGCGATCGTAATTTCTGTCGGTCTGTCGGTCTGTCGTTCTGTCGGTCTGTCCGGGTTTTGCTAGTTTGGGCACTTCCACAGAAGCTAGGACGATGAAACTTGGCGGGCTTATCGGGGACCCGACCAGATCACCTCACAAATAATCACTTTCCCGATCCGACTTTCCCCGGATCCAGGAGTCCGGAAAACAAATAAGAAGGGCAGCGAAAAAGAGCAAAAGCAAATGTCCTCAAGTAGGATCGATCCCGCACCGCCAGTTTCATAGTCCAACGCTTTACCGCTGCGCCATGGGAGTTTGCTGTGTCGTCAAATGGAAGAGTATGTAGAGTTTACGGATCAAAATAAGACCGACTGCAATCGAAATTATTTGACGGTCTTTCCCGGTTTTGCTATTTCGGACAACTCCACAGAAGCTATAGGACGATGAAACTTGGCAGGCTCATCAGGGACCCGACCAGATTAACTTAGAAATAATCATTTCCCCGATCCGGCTATCGTGGAAGGATCGGAGGGATGGGGAATCCGGAAACTAGTAACATGCATAACTTTGGAACAGGTAATCGGACAGGGATGAAACTAGAGAATTGTCAACAATAAGTGTCTCAGATGTTCTGTTTCAATCCGGACCGAATCCGATTACTGGGGGGGGGGGGGGCTGGAGGGGGGCACCGGAAATCTCGTCAAACGCTTCCACATAAGCTAGGACAATGAAAATTGACAGGCGTATCACGGATCCGACCACATTAACTTAGATATAATCCTTTTCCCGATCCAGCCATCGTGGGGGAGTGGAGGGATGGGGAATCCGGAAACTAGTAGCATGAATAACTTTCGAACTGGTAATCGGACGCATGAAACTTGACAAGTGTTAAAGGACCTCTCTTGCTTATTCTGCCTTTTATAATATACCTTGCTCGATTGTGGAATGATAACACTTTTCTCCATTGTTTCGTTTTGTGCTCACGAATTTTTAGCGCTTTTTCTGCCGTGCCGAGTTTTGCCCGTCACACAACGCAAAGTTTGACGGAATCTCAATGTCCGCTGACAACTCTTTCATATATAAGGATACGAGAGTCTTCTGTTTTGACTAATTTTATTTGCTTAGTTTTTCCAACTTTTTAACCACAGCACGTTCAGTTTTCAAACGTTTTGCGCCCAGCCGCCGCGTCGGAGAGCAGGAGTGCTGGATATAATCGACAAGCGCTAACAAGAAAATGGCTTATTTCAGGTGGAAAGTAATGACATTTTCGAAAAGCGTTTCTTCGGGACGGTTTCGTAGGGAGAAGATCATTTCTAGTAAGAGTTGTCCTTTAAGAAGAAATCTCTCAGATATTATTATTCAGTTTCAAATCAGGGCCGGCTCCGAAAAATGGAAGGGGGGCAGGAGGAGGGCACCGAAAACTCGTGAAACGCTTCCAAATAAACTAGGACGATGAAAATTGGCAGGCGTATCAGGGACCCGACCAGATTAACTTGGAAATAATCAATTCCTCGGTCCGGCCATCGTGGGGGGAGTGGAGGGATGAGGAATACGGATACTAGTAACATGCATAAACTTTGGAACAGGTAATCGGACATGCATGAAACTTGAGAAGTGTCAACAGTGTCAACAGATGTTCAGTTTCAAATTTGGACCGGATCCGATAACTGGGAGGGGGGCTGGAGTGGGAACCGGAAGTCTCGTGAAATGCTTCCTCATAAGCTAGGACGATGAAAATTGGCAAACATTTCAGGGACCGACCAGATTAACTTGGAAATAATCACTTCCTCCACCCGGCTATCGTGGGGGAGTGGAGGGATGGGAAATTCGGAAACTATTAACATGAATAACTTTGGAACGGGTAATAGGACATGAATGAAACTTGACGAGCTCCAAGAACGAATGTCTCAGATATTCAGTTTCAAATCAGGGTCGGATCCGATAACTGGGGGGGGGGACTTGAAGGGGGCACCGGAAATCTCGTTAAACGCTTCGAAATAAGCTAGGACGATGAAAATTTGCAGGCATATAGGGACCCCACCAGATGAACATGGAAATAATCATATCTCCGATCCGGCCACTGTGGGGGACAGGAAGGATGGGGAATCTTGAGACTAGTAACATGCTTAACTTCGAAAGGACTAATCGGATATGCAAGTGTCTCTAATGTTCAGTTTCCAATCCGGACTGGATCCGGAACCTCATTAAGACAAAACTTCTATTCTAACAGTTGTCGATGGAAGGAAAGATTCAGCCTTGACAACTGCAAACCGCATCTGACAAACATGCTAACTCTTCTTACAAGTGCCATATGAGCTTTCAGCTCTTGTTTGTATGCATGAATGGAATTTACAATGTGTTTCGTTGTATGTGTGTTTTTTTTTCTTTTGACTAAATTGTTTGTACAAAACTGTGTGATTTGTAGTTTATTTTGGATGTTTAGTTTTATTCCTTTGTTATATAGTTGTGAAATGCCGTAAGGCTAAATCACATAAATTCATTCATACCCCTTAACGAAGCCTCACTGATTTTCACACTTACCATGTTTTTCTTTTTCGATGCGGATAATGCCCCCGAAGATTTTTGGCGAGAAGCTCACTCGTCAGAAAATGGTTTTATCTGAATTTGTCCGTGTTTTGGCCAGTAGGAACTTTAGGAAGTAGGAACACGAATCTGAGTATTTCATAACCTACATTAATTGAATTATGAATAGTCCAGAGTCAGTTGTCTGATTGATGTCTGAGAAGGCCAAGAAGGGCCAAAATATTGCTGAAGAAAATCTTAGCCGATTTATCCGTTTTAAATCATTCTTGTATTCTACTTAGCGTATTTATGATGCATTGTAAATTTCAACACTTCTTTGGATATGACTTGTCCTATGGTGAAAGAACGTAAGCAACTGCACTACTTTACCGTAACAAATCTTAAACAACAAGACCAAAGGTTCCGATGGGATCCCAAATATTCAATATCTGATCCAGACAGTAGGCTAAGGTTTTTTCTTCGCCAGGCCAAACAGCTAATCATTAAGAAAACCAAGTTCAGATATGGATACAGCATGTATATTTACCCCTATAAGCCGATCGAAACGATCCTACCCTACTTCTTTGATTTTGCGGTTTTGGCGAAATTAAAGAACTACTTGTCCGGCGAAAAACTAAAGCTCAAAAACGAATTCCGCGTATCTCCTTACCCCTATATCCAACATCCCAACTTCAAAGAAAAATTTAACTTCTAACAAATTTTCCGGTTTCAACCGGATTCCTAAAGAACTACGTGTCCGGCTAACAAATGATTGTCATACGGATTCAGCATCTTTTCTCACCCCTAGATCTATCATCTAATCAACTTCAAATAAAAATTTTACTTTTAACAAACTTTCCGGTTGCGGCCGGATTCCGGGCGATCTACTTGTCCGGCGAGAAAATGGTTTTCATATTCGTGTTCAGCATGCCTCCTTACCCCATAATCGACTATCCCATTAGATGTTTAAACATATTTTGCTTGTCCCTTAATTTGAACCCCCTCCCCCATCCCTAAATGTAGAGCTACAGGACCCATCTACGAACTCGACCTTACTCTTGACCCAAAGAATGCTGACACCAAGTTTCATCAAAATATCTCATTCCCTTCGAGAGTTATCGTGCTTACAGACGGACGAACGGACGGACGGACAGACGGACGGACAACTTTTGCGATGTCATAGGTATCCCTCCACTTACGTTTTGGGATCCCAAAAACTAGAGAAACAAGAGAACGCCAGGGACCAACAAGACGCCAAACAAAATCATCCGGGTCCACCCAAACAAAACCTATTAATTTAAAAATATATTTCTAGAATAGTATCGATTCTGACGGATCCTTAAAGTTTAACCGAAAACGGCTGAGATAGGACAATCTAATTACCCATACTTATTCACGTGAAAAGGCTTGAGGACCCGATAAAAATGCGTTACTTTGTTACTCCGCTATTCACGAAAAATCGATTTACAAAATTGGGAATTTCCCTGTCGAATTGTAGTTGTAAGTTAGTAGTTGTCGAGTTGTAAGCTGGATAAAAATGATTTACGGAAAATGTGTGCTCACGCAGTGGGCTATCTTCCACGGGCAGATCACTGGCTATTGAAAAACCATGTTTGTATTGAGATTCAAGTTTTCCGCGCGTGTAATAAAACTTTAAATCAAAGAAAAGACCGGTTGAAATCTACTACGGACTGAACCTTAGAGAGAGACGGGGGATAAGGAATAGTTCGCGCTGCTATTTGAATTAGTTTTTGGTGGGGTTTCCTTTAGTAGACACTTGTCTTGTCCTCTGACTTTTAGGGACTCGACTGCCAGTGAAGAAATTCGTCTTGTTGTAAGAGGGCAGAGAAACTACTCTTACTATTATGGCATTTCCAACTCAGCTTTTGAACTGGATGGGGAAAGGGAAATTGGGGGGGGGGGGGCGGGTCGAAGGGGCTTCAGGGCCTCGACATGGTGTTCCCACCCGATGACAAATTTTTCGAGAATTAGTCGTATGCAGTTGTACAAAAAAGTAGCATGCAGTAGTAACTGTTGCCATTGCCTGCTAATACTAGCAAACTAATGCTATTACAGCAAGATCGGATGCTATCGGATACTACTACTTACGATTAACCCAGCCGGAGGCATGTTAAATCAAAGTACACTACTAAATATCAATACATGCAACTTTTTCGTACAACTACCATACAGCTACACAGTCAAAAGATTTTTCATCGGGCAGCTTCGTCATATGTGGCCTGCCGGTTGCCAGTTTTTACCTATTCCGTAATGCTTTAATTGCGAAATCTGAAGACTTGAGCCTGAACAGATGTCCAGGTAATTGCAGCAGGAATGCACGATTCCCGAGGTTCATACTATCTTTCCTTCCAGGGTCAGGGTACCCCTCGTCGCTGAAATCAAGTTGGAGTCACCTATCTTTGACAGTGGAGTCATCATTTCGTCGACGTTTGAGACAAACGTACGAACCGAAGGCCACCTGAAAATGAAATCTGCGCTGAGCTTCGACTTCAAGTTCAATCTTCCTGACGATACTATCAAGCTAGGAGAGTTGAAGTAAGTCAATCTTCTTTGTCGACACAGAGACGACATGTTGTTGCTCAAACTTCAGCTAGTACCGTCATCATAGGAGAGACGCCTTCAAATCTCTAGATATTCCGTTTCCACAAGACGTTTGCAAGTGGATTTATGGAAATTGTGTGTTGGACCCTTGATTTCTGGAACACCATAACCGAAGATACCGTTGACAAGGAATCGATCAACCCCTTCTTCAAATGTGAAGTAAATCACATTTTCAACCCTCCTGATAACGATTATAAAATATCAAAAAGTACATGCGCTGCAAAAAATAAAGCTGAATGCCTTTTTTCCCCAACAAACCGAGTTCAAAACCGAACAGAACAAAGAGGAAGAGTCCTAGGTGTTATCGTGGGCTTGGAACTCAGATTATCGGCCCATTATGAAGTTACACTTCGAAAGGCACAAACAGTAGGCTAGCTGTTGTTCGCAATCTCTCCGTGATGCATAGAGGCTAAAGCTTTTTTTTTTTTTTTTTACCATGCAGCATGCATTTTTTGTTTACCATAGTCACGTGGTGGGCCATACACACAATCTCGAACATACAACAAAATAACGGAATAACTATGAGCGTTCACTCTATACCTAATCCCGAAATGACTACCTCCTATAAAATTTGCTCACCACAAAATCCCAATAGTTTGGTAATTCTTTAATTTCCCATTCCCATTATTCCCAACCTGATCTAGGATTATATGAGTTGACAATAGTATGATCAGGAGGTTTTTTAGTACGACAGAATTGTTAGTAAATTTTCTTTACAGAACCGAAATTCTCCTCTCTCACGACGGGAAAGTAATTGCAGCCAAGGAATTGGAAATTCCTGATGAAAATAAACACCAAAGCTGCATCGGGCCGAAGGACAAGTGGAGATGGGGGATGAAACTTTGCGCTGAAGCGGTGTTGCCTGTAAGTAGGCCTGTTACTGTTGTATGTTCCTTTCTTGAGGAAGCTCGGGAATGTTCTTAAAGGACCTGTCCCGATGAAAAATGTGTGGCCTGCGTAGTTGTATGATAGTTGTACGAAAAAGTTGCATGTATTTATATATGTAATAGTAAAGAATACTATCATTTAATGTGCCTCAGATTGCCTCAGATTGGGCCAATCTTAAGCAGTAGTATCCTGCCTTGCTATAGTAGCATCCAGTCTTGCTAATAGTAGCACGCAGTAGAATGCAGTAACACGGTAGCCCTGACATAGAAGCATGTAGTAGCATCCGTTTGTACTGCATGCTACTTTTTCGTACAACTTTGTACTACTAACTGAGATGATTTTTCATCGGGACCCTACCTGTATTACTTATCCACTTTACGTCCCTAATTACGTAATCAATCGTTCCATTCATTCTCATTTCCGAGATTCTGGAACTTCCTTTGTAATTTTTTCCATCATAACCTCACTACGCTGATGTTTGCATTTGCCGTGTTTGACTGTTTCTGAGGCGGATTAGGCTCCCGTCTATTGCTTCCAAGTAGCCCATTGGTCAGAAATAGCTGCTGTGGAAGTTTTCGATGTTTTTCGTAAGCGAAGGGGTAGTGGAACGAATTTTTGTTTTGTTTTATCTTCTAAGAAACCCAGGAGAGTTCTAAAGGAGTCACGCATGTTCAACTATTGGAATTGAAATTGCGTCTACTGTGACTTGTGCTTCAAATCTTCCCACTGAAGAGACAGTAAGAACAGCAAGAACTTGATTCCCTTTCTGTCCTCTCATTCACTGTCAGAAGTTTCATAACTTTCAAGTCACGGGCCAAGTCCTTCTTCTTCGCAAAGACATCATTTTTTTTTTTCTGATCTTTTTTTGATGGAAGATCGTTCGCACACGTGTGGATTTTTATGGCACTTGCAGCCTCGGGCTCAAGGGCCATATACCGATCGTAATTCCGTCTGTCGGCCGGTCTGTCCGAGTTTTTTTTTCTCCCACATGTTCGAGTTAGAGTACTTCCAGATGTGTTAGGACGATGGAACTTGGCAGGAAAATCAGGGACCCGACCAAACTAACCTGAAAATAATCAGTTTCCCGATCCGACCATCTGGTGGGGAGTGGTGGGCCGGGGAATCCGGAAAAATGGAAGTAGTGTGTAACTTTCGAACGGGTGATCGGATTGGAATGAAACTTAATAACTGAATAAATGGCATACCTCTGATATCCCATTTGAAGTCCGGACCAGATTCGACAGCTATGGCGGAGTTGGGGGGGGGGGAGACCGGAAATCTCGAGAAACAGTTAGAATGGAGGGATTGGAGTGAAACTTGCTGGGAAGAACAAGTATCTGCTCCAGATAAATCGTTTATACATTTGGACTGGATCCGGACACTAGGGGGGGTGGAGGGGAGTTTCCCGGAATTCTGGTAATGGCGGTTTTGGGGATTTTCACGACGAAACTTGGGAGGCGAATCAGGGACCCGATCAAAATGACTTATAAATAAAATTTACATGATCCGATAGTCGTGGGGGGAGTAGCGGGAGGAGGAATCCGGAATATTGAGTCATGCGTAACTTTGGAACGGTTGATCGGATTTGGGTGAAATTTGATAAATGATCAGAGGACATGTCTCTGCTGATCTTTGTCATGTCCGGACCGGATTCGACAACAATGGGAGGGGGGAATACGTGACCGGCTCTGACTTGGGAGATCGGGATGGAACTTTGTGGGAATAATAAAGAGATGCTTTGGATAAATCACTTACAGAACCGGATTGGCTCCGGCGACTGTGGGGGAGTTTGAGGGGGAGGGTCCGGAATTCCGGTGATCGCGATTTAAGGTACTTCCTGATGTGCTAGGACGATGGAACTGGGCTGGAATATTAGAGATTCGATAAGATTGGCTCAGAAATCGCCATTTTCCAAATCCGACATTCCTTAAAGTACCAATTTTGACCGTATATTTAGAAAAATACTTTTAAGCAAATTATACATTTTCATGATCCCCATGAGCCCATTATCATTTTTCCTCAAGGGTTTTGCTTACAAATGAAGTTCTAGCTCCCTTAAAGTGCGAATCTGAACCGCAAGGTCGAAAACTACTTTTTTTTGTATCAAACGATACATCTCAACCCATGATCATTTGTGTCACAAGGGTTTTGCTTAAAAATATATTTTATCACCCTTAAAGTGCACATTTTAACCGAAAAGTGAAAAAAGAACTTTTTACCAAACGGTATATATCAATGATCCCTGAGGGCCTGTGATCGTTTTGTCTCAATAGTTTTTCTTACAAATGAATTAATTTATAGCGCCTATAAAGTGCGTTTCATAACAGCCAAGTTCTAAAACAAAATACGTTTTCTCTAGCTCCCGTACGCATCTGAACCGCAAAGGTAACCTTAAAAGTACTTTTGATCAAACACTACAGTTTGTCCTTCTTTCTCTTTTTCTCCTCTAGTTTGTTTTCTTTTCCTTTTTCTTTTTTCTTTCCTTTGCTTAGTCTGATTTGACTCTCTGAATAAGCTATGAACTAAAATTGAGCCCAACCCACTGCCAGGTGGAAGCCTTATGGTGAGGCTGGAAGCAAATGATGTGTATTTTTTTGTTTATTAAACAAATTGATTCTCTCTCTCTCCAGATAGAACAAAGATGCGCGGTATGAACAGATAAAACTTATAATGTTAGCTGTCATGTTTTTAAAACGTTACGCATTAAATCGGTATGCATACAAGAGGAGCCGAAAGACAGCCGAAAAAAAAAACTGCTGACTTTTTTGTTTGCCATCATGGTATCGGAAAAGTCAGCAGATACTTTTTCGGCGGTTTTTCCGCTTTTCCTGGCGATGCTTGTTAGACCTAACATTTGCAAAATCATAAAAGGTAACACACCAAGTGTTATCTGTTGAAACTTCGCATCCTTAATAAATAAAGAAATAAATGTACTTTATTTCCTTAACAGCTTGTGTTCTACAGGCTAGTACTGGATCGTCATTCACACAAATAACACATGAACATTGCATAAGTAAACATTTTATCTATACGTACAACTTGAATTATCTGTTATGAACTTCTGACAGTGTTCTTATGTGGAGGACACCAGTATTTTTTTTTTTTAGTCGAGCCAGATTTTTTCTGTGGACAAAAAGTAAAACCGCTTGTCCGTTGGTGAAATCTGATGGGGTTTCCGAATTTTTATCTGCCTTGATTCCTGCTCTGATTGCCTATAAAGTTGTTGTTTTTCCTAGACGGAAATCTGACAGAATTTCCGTCATGAGAAAAACAACAACAACTATAGGCGACTGGAGCAGGAATCAAGGCAGTAAAAATACCTTAAGGCGGGAGAAAGCATTTACCTAAAGGTATGTCAGATCTTTACCTTTGCGCCTTTGTTGCAGGATTCTGGTTCTGATGGAAAGTCGTTCTCACTGTTTCTTAGAAAGAACGACTGCTCATTCAAAGGAGTGACTTTGAAGAATTCCGCGAAAATAAAAGAGGTATGTATCCTATCTTTTTTATTTTTATTTTTATCCCAGACTAGGAATTTTTCCTCAGTTAATTCTCCACTTTTTGCAGCTAAAGAAAAACACTATTTACGTAAGGATGGAAATAATGTAAGAGACTTATTTACTGTGAAAAATAAACCTGCAATAATTTTTAACTAGATCCAAGGTCAGAGTCTCGTTGACAGTCCAGGTCCCTAAGGGTAGAGCGAAGTAAAACGAAGTAAAAAAAAAACATAGAGTGAAGATTGGGAAGGGCTATAAGTAGTGAAATGAAAGATAACGCGGGCGCCACAAAAAAGATATTCTCTGGTCATTATTCACTGCCGTTGCTTTACCTCATGTTCTTTTTGCTGCAACAGTCGTAGGAAAATTTTCGAATTTGCGACGCATTTGTTATTAAAATATCCGAATAGGAAATTGTGGTGCCGTCGTATTTGACCGATTTCTTCTATATTTTTTCTACTGAGTAGACGATAGTATTGGGATCTCACATCAACCCTCGATCATCCCCCTTACGTGGCTCCTCTGGCTGAATGTTCCCTTAGCGCCATCAACCAAAGTACAGACTCTGCTTTAAGTTGAAACCATAGGTTATTTTTTGTTTTCTTCTCCTCTCTTTTGTAATTTTCTTTTCTTGATATATATTATTCAGTTAGTTGAGTCTGTTCATTTTTTAATTAATATCGGCTGGTACCCTGCCCTAGCTAAGCTAAGTTTTGTATTTTTTCTTTAAATATAGTCAAATGAAAATGAACTAAACTTAAACTGCAAAAAAAGGAATCTAGTCGGTGTAGTTTCACAATAACTTGTTGACGTTGTCGAAAGTGACGCAAATTGATCCTCTTTCGTTCGTTATTCTGTTGTTTTTCTTCCCCGGATGTAGTTGGTTTTATGTTTCGGCTTGTCGAATATTGTACCATTAATGTAAGTATTTCGTTGGCAAGACAATTTTTTTTACTAGAGTTACATAACTCTTCAAGTTCTCTGTTTTGTCAAGCCTAAGAACGCGTTTTATTTGTTCCTAGTCTATTCCTAAGGCCCCATATTTCAGTTCAGCGTTTGTAAGTGGACCAGTTTCTGTAAATTCCCCCGTGTCTCACTGTCAGCACAAGTTGACGAGTAGAAAATCTGCAATCTGCTTCCCGAGCAATAGAACTTCTGCACTAACTTTCAGGAGAAAGTGAAAGCTATTATTTTCTGCTCATTGTCTTAAGGATCCATATCTGACTAGCTCTTTGTCACAAGTGTTGCTAATGAGACAATGGGGACTTTCAGAAACGAGCCTGCGGCTGCTTGGAGCGCTGAACTAGAATAAGGAGAATAACCAGTCCCAGTACTCCCAGTTCAAGTTGTGGCGTGTTAACCAAACAGGAATGAAAAGTTACTCTCCAAATAATTTTGGGTTTCTTTGTATACTCCTATTTCGCATCTTTACCTCTTCTCTTCTGTTTTACAAAGTAAGACAGAAACGGAAACGTATTTTTTACGTAAGGATGGAATTTGTACAAGGGACTTTAACCATGACAGAAAGCCCCTCGGTAGGGCTCAGTTGGCTAGCACAACTTTAAATCAAACCGAAGGTCACGCGTTCTAATCTCGCTCGAAGCATTTCTGTCTTTCAGTTCAGAACTTGTAGCGAAAACAGGATAAAAAAAGAAGAACCGAAAAAAGATCCGAGAACAAAAAATCTGCATTTTGGAGTTATGTGATAGTTGTTAGTTGATTTTCTTTTATTAGGGTGTTTTCCACTTGGAAACTGAGTTTGGCCGAATCGATGGAACGGAGGTGTCAGCTGTTCTTGTCCTGAACAGCAAACTAGCAATTAAGGAAGAGAAAGATGAGAAGCAAATTGAAGCAGAGATCACGGCCACCGTCGGTCCAACGAAGTTCGATATTAAAGGTTGGTCAATGTCCCTTGCGTTCTAAGATACCGATGCATCGCCCGGCCACATAAGACACATGCCAAAGGAGTGTGAAACTTCTTTTAATGGTTGAGCACAGAACCTGTCGAAAGGCATTTTTCTAAATAGAAAATACATTACTATTTTCCTAGACCCTACAATCGAAGATGGCAGCGGTACCAATATTTTATCGTCACCGATTGTTCTGTTTCAACGGAGTCTGCCATGTTTTATAATTTAGGCTTTTTCGCCTGAACACAGTTTTCCGCTAGCCCTCTTGAAATACTTTCCCTGAAAGCTGCGTCGGTTTCCAGCCGATTGTGCAACAGCGCGAAAACCAACAGAAAGTCATTCTGGCCTTGTTAACTCGGAACATCATTCTCTTAGCTATACAGTCGGTCCCACCACCCTTCCGTATTCTTTAATGATATGAACGCCTTCCACTGCATTCCCGAGAATATGGTATATTCTAGCCCCACTAACGGCATTACACTGATGTTTGCGCTTGCGATGTTTGACTTGGGTTGAGGGCCAAGTCGCAAAAACAGCCAAAGCCGCGCTTCATTTTTGAAAGCGAAGCTGAGCTTCAAAGTAGCCTACCCAGTTGTCTTAATAGAGACAATACATAGTGTGAGGTCTGCTTTAAGGGATGGCGACGTGATTTCATAGTAAGGGACGCCGTCCATTTTTGACCGAACCAAGAATCCGGCGTTCTGATGATTAAACGACACCTGAACAATGAAACCATACTTGAACACGCCATCGAGAATGCATTTACAGACATGGCCACGGAGAGCATTCTTCTCCTGAGCGTGACGTTTTCAGAATAGGGATGTTCGTTTCTGGAGGTTTGCACATGCAGACTCCAAGACAAAAATAGCAATTCATTCAAATCTTGTACAGCGCTGGCCGGATCGTATTGGAATTTCTTCTAGATATACGTTTGGGCTTAACTGGTTAAAAAATATTCCAGAAGAAGGGTTGGTTGGAGACATTTGTTCATTTCTAAAATTGTTCGGTACTGAAATAAGGACAGATGCAAATGGAGCAAAAATCATAGCTTGGAAACACTATCTCGTATTTGGATTGGGTTTTCTGCGGGCAATGTTAACGGAAAGTCATACAGATAGGGATGATACTTGGTACTCTTCATTCAGGTGTCCTTTAAAAGCAAATGGGACCGTAAACTGAGACTATTCTGGGTGTTCACCTTGTACGTTTGGTGACCGTAATCAGGCCCTATATTCGAGCTCCACTTTTGTTCTAGGGGATCTTCTGCTGACACCTACGCTGAAAAACATCTCTTTGACTGTGTCTAGAACAGGGAAGACAGCATTGACGTTGGCAGCGTACCAGAACGTTTTCATAACACCAAAGACCAAATCTACGAGGCTGGTGAACTCCTTAGCAATGACTGTTGGAAGTGAGAAAATCGAAATGCAAGGTAACGTTCTTTTTCTTTTATCTCTGTGGAGGAGGGGGGTCTGTACTAGCCTAAAGTGGTCTTAATCAAGCTAGGGACCAGAAAACAGAAAGCCTACATAATCAATCAATATGAATGGTATTTAAAGCATCTACGACTTTCTGACTTGGACAGACGATCGTGTCCGGTGCTCGCGGACGGAAAGGAGTTTTAAATATATGAAGGTTGCGCTCTCAACCTGATGCTATGGCGAGGGTGTAGTAGGCCGGACATAAGATGGTAAATGTCCAGGTATACAGTCATCGGAGTCGGGATGGCCCAGGGCGTTGGTGGCCTACTACACGTGCAGAACTTCACGGGTTCATTATGGATTCCCCTGGTAGATTCACACTATGATTTGCAGACCGGACACAATAACAGGTTATCAACCACCCATCATACACTAGGCCTTACAGGCCAGCCCACTCTAAAGAGCTTTAAATAAGACTCATAGAAATGACCTATTTTCCATAAATAAACAAAAGGTTTTATTCACTAGTGTATTTACAAAACAAAGTAAACAGCCTTAAGTAAAAGGGTTGTTGGCAGGTCGAGGCCCGGAAAAGAAGTGTAGAAAAAGGTGACTCATGCACCTGGCATGAGTCACAATAACCAAAGAGTTAATAAATAATACGAAAAAGTGGCCGCGACAGTATAAAAGATAAAGACACAGGCAACGGAAGGGAGTAACGCTGCCTAGCGGCGGCATAAGTAAAAAGTACGGAGTGCAGATGGCATCACCGTAACAGAGCGATGATCAGTTCCAGACAGATTTTGTCATGTTCCGGCCAGAAAATTCTGATGTATCCGCACCATTACTGGCGTTCTCCTGCTGGTTTTAATATCCGAACTTCCACACTTTTGCCCATATTTTATGTTTTATCTATTAGGCCTACGTATTTATTTAAACTAAAAAATTTCCTGCACTGGAGGTCCCAGGAGGGATCAGGCAGATCCCTCCGGAAGCTTAGCTTGTAGGGGACCGTTGGGGAGTTTTAGCTTTTGCTCAAGTTTCCGATGCACTGCATTTAGTAATCTATAGCGTTGTCAACAAACGAGGTATCCTGATAGAGAAGTACAAGGCGGTTCTTCTTCATTGGATGCTTTTCTTTTTCTTGTTGAACTACAACGACCTTATATACAGTTGTGCACTGCGATGGACAATAATTTTTTTTTTTTTTTTTTTTTTTTTAGCTAACCTAACGAAGACCGAGAAGAAAGACACGCTTTTGACAGACTTAGAACTCAAAGTTGTGTCATCGAAGTTCGCTACTGATGTCTCTGGTAGCACCAAGCGTGGTACCGCTTCGTCTTCGGGTAACCTCCAGTACTCTTACCGTTTATTCAATGCTAAGAGTTTCGGAAAGGTTGAAGTCAAGGAAATCAGTCATATAGCCCTCTGGAAGAGACTTGACGTGGAGTTTGTCACAGCAGATAACAAGGAAATGAACAACAGGAACTCGTATAAATGGGATCACAGGGTAGGTGCTCCTTTCTGTAGTTTCTGTCACAGAGATGGAACATGGGGGTTTAAGATACGCTTGAGCAGGTTTTGTGGACAGATGTTTGCGTAGCCTACCGACTGTACCGTACAGTAAAACTGTTTGCTCAAGTTTATTTCTGAAGGACAGCACATGACGTGTCTGGAAGCCAGATGGTGGGTTGGTAAAGGTATCAGCACTAGCCTTGACAGGCCAAGCTGGCAGTGCTGATCTCCGATTCTCGGCCCTAAGCCAGGAAGTGCAATGGGGGGTTGGGGGCCAGCCATCCTGTGCTTTCGCACACCCTTCCTGTCACCTTCCCCAGATTTCTCCAGGTACCCATTTGAATCTGGGTGGACTTTGGCTTGTCTTACAGGGTTACGCCACTAACCCTCGCTCGAAACCAAACAGTAGGCATAACCGAGACTCGAACAAGGGACCCTTCCCTTGCGAGTTCGGCGCTAACGATGGTGCGTTGACATAGTTAATAGTTTAATAATGTATCAATCTTGGTTGTAATAAAAATAAAATAAGACCAAGAAAAACAAAACGAAATTTTAGCGTTGAAAGTGTTAATGAAATTTAACTCTTCCGGTGTCGCTCAAGTGTGACAGGAGGGAGATTCAGCTTTGGAACTCTCTCCCGTCGGTGTTGATTTACTTGAAATTTGACTTTTCAGCCAGAAGAGTCCCGGCAACAGTTTCTTGGTGCGAAAATGTAAAAAGTGTACCCATCCGCCTTCGAGATTGGTTGGGTTACAACGTGAAAATTTAGGTCTTGCGATTTTTACTGAGGCCGATTTCCGAATCTTCATTGATCATATTCCGGATTCACTTATGGCCGAATCCGGAAATTCGAATGAGAAATTTCGAAATTACCTAGTTCTTTTTATCTGTATAAGTTCGATATACTGAGATGTGGCAATCGTTGGTTTGTCGTTGACTTCAATCTGCGTTTGTGGTTTCATCCGACAAGCACAACTTTGCAAAACCAAAATGTGTGACAGTGTGTTTTCCGGTACGAGTAACGCAACCGGAAAGTGAATCTGGAAATTACATTTTACTGATTTAAGCTCATCGCCCCCGAAACCAGGCTCCGTCGCCCCCGAAACCGGTCGCCTCCGGTCGGCTCCGAAACCAGGCACCGGTTTGACAAGTTTTCGAATTCCTAAACCACTCCCTCGAGAAGGTCCAAAAGGGGGGCATTTGCATGTCCGTTACTGAACATGGCACCATTTTTAGGAACAGTCGCGTAATCTTTCAGCGTACCCTAATATGAGGTCGCAGCGCCTCAGCACCTCCTCAGTTGTGGTAAGAGTCAAACACATTTCAGTGATTTCGGTGCTGTATCAAAGATTTCAGTAGACAGTGATAATGAATGAATGAAATGAAATATTGGTATTACCCATCAACAACACAAAGCGGAAAGAGAGAGAGTATAGGAAACAAGAGCTACGAGCTCATATGGCACTTGTTACGAGTAGAGGGTACAAGAAAGTGGATGAGAAGGTCACACAATACACCCACCATCCAAAAATACGGTTCAGACCTACTAAATAGGATAGGTTAATTCACTGAAGTCTGAACGTTCCGGCATTCCCTCCGATCACGTGGGCTAAATGACTGTCCTAACCTCCAAAGTGTTGCGAGGTTTGTTTCTTCGCTATCTATTAAACGCTGAAGTTGTCAAACTATGTTCAAACAAGAGTTTTTTTTTCTGAACTGATGACACAATCCTTGACACAGTCTATAATAACATGGCTGTAGGCTACCTCAGGTTTGTACTTGTACTACTTGTTTCTTATAGTTGTGGGTGATAAATAAATAATAACAATAATAATAAAAGGAATACAGAATGTCGGAAATGGGGTCTAAATTGTCTTTGCAGACAGTTGAACTTTATCCTTTTCAATCGTAGACATCGACACTGATGATAGCCTGGGACATTATCTTATATAACCTATTTGGTATTATAAAGCTGCCCGTAACGTTTCAGGACCATATTGTCATAGATGGCACTTTACTAATTATTGCAAAACTACGTAATTGTTGCCAAACCTCAGGGATCAAAGAAAAAACAGAAAATCGCAAGTAGGGACTAAATTGACTCTGCAACCAGTTGAACGTTATCTTTTTCAATCGTTGATTTTGGGACTAAAGAAAACATCGAACATTATCTTATATAACCTAGACAGTCTCACAAAGCTGTCCGTAGCTTTTCCTGATCAAAATACCATAGATGCCACTTCACAGATAATTGTAAAACTAAGTCATTCTTTCAAAATACGATTTGTAGTCGTTGCGTTACCACTTAATTCTCGGTTAAAGATAGAGATTGTAAGGTAGCCTACAGTGATAGACCCAAGAGACCAGCTTTCTTACCCTCACATTTATAGAGATAAAATAAAATGTGCATTGATTTTCACAAGTCCCCTTGTGAAGTCCTTCTAGCAACCGATTCTTACTTACAAGTCCATTTTCCCGTGATAGACATGGTACAGTATCGTTCATGAAATACACTGGCAAAAAAAAATTAATAGGTATACCAACTAGCAAAAGCTGCCAACCCCTGATCACCAAAGATTCTAGCAACCGATTCTTACTTACAAGTCCATCTCCCCTTGATAGACGTGGTACCAAATAATATTGTTCGTACCATATTAAAGAGGAACAAATTGTAGGTACACCAAGTAGCCAAAATTGCTAACCCCTCATTGCCGAAGATAATTATGGTATAACAGTCTGTTGTTGCTTACTAGTCTCGCTCGAAGTCTCCTACATGTCTCACAATTTGGAACTACCTATTTTTGGTTTCAGTGTGCACCTTCCTATTAAAGTTGTCAACCCGTGTTGCTCTCGCAAAATAATAATCTCGATTAGAGTCGGTCTTATTTCATGTACATGTTCTATTATCATGTCCTGCAGTCGGCTTTGATTTCAAGCCTCGCTGGCGTAGCGGTTAGGACACTGGTCTAACAACCAGAAGGTCCCCGGTTCGAGTCCGCTACTGGACACTTTTTGCTTTTGCTGCCTTTTGCCTTGTTACTACTTTTCGGACTCCCGTAACTCCCCCATTGGTCACCGGATCCGGTCTGGATTTAAAATGGGACGTGTGATACACGAGGTCTTTGCATATATCAAGTTTCATCAAGATCCGATCACTCGTTAGTAAATTAAAAATACCTCACTTTTCCTGAATTTTTCGGATTCCTCCTCCCTCCACTCCCCCCACGATGGTCGGATCGGGTAAGTGACTATTTCTAATTTAATCATTTAGGGTCCCTGATATGCGTACCAAGTTTCATCGTCCTAGCTTATGTGGAAGTACCCGAACTAGCAAAACCCGGACCGACAGACCGACAGACCGACCGACCGACAGACAGACAGACCGACGGACGGACAGAAATTGCGATCGCTATATGGCACTTGGCCGAAGGGCAAGTGCCATAAAAACGACGAAAAATAACGACTATAATTCTCGATTTATTGATTCTTCAACATAAGGCGTATTCTCGCCGTTCCCCGAGGACTCCACTTGAGGTGTCCCCGCGTTTTTGTTGGGATCCCAAAACGTTAGTGACGGATACCTATGACATCGCAAAACTTGTCCGTCTGTCCGTCCGTCTGTCCGTCTGTCCGTCTGTCCGTCTGTAAGCACGATAACTCTCGAAGGGATTGAGATATTTTGATGAAACTTGGTGGGAGGGTCCTTTGGGTCAAAGTACAAGTCAAGTTCGAAGATGGGCTGTGTAGCCGTATATTTGAGGGTGGGGGAGGGGTTTCAAATTAAGGGGCAAGAAAAATATTTTTTAAAAGCTATTTAGATAGTTGATTTAGGGGTAAGGAGACACGCTGAATCCGAATATGAAAGTTATTTTCTCGTCGGACAAGTAGTTCGGCCGGAATCCGGCCAAAACCGGAAAGTTTGTTAAAAGTAAAAGTTTTATTTGAAGTTGATTAGATGATTAATGTAGGGGTGGGAAGACATGCTGAACACGATGGTGAAAACCATTTTTTGACCGGACAAGTAGTTAGCCCGGAATCCGGCAGAAACCGGAAAATTTGTTCAAAGCAAAAGTTTTATTTGAAGTTGATTAGACGTTCGATTTAGGAGTAAGAAGACATGCTGAACACGATGGTGAAAACCATTTTCTCGACGAACTAGTAGTTAGCCCGGAATCCGGCCGAAACCAAAAAATTTGTTAGAAGCAAAAGTTTTATTTGAAGTTGATTAGATGTTCGATTTAGGGGTAAGAAGACATGCTGAACACGATGGTGAAAACCATTTTCTCGCCGGACAAGTAGTTCGCCCGGAATCCGTCCAAAACCGGAAAATTTGTTAAAAGTAAAATTTGTATTTGAAGTTGATTAGATGATAGATTTAAGGGTAAGAAGATACGCTGAATCTGTATATGACAATCATTTTTTACCCGGACGTATAGTTCGTCCGGAATCCGGTTGAAACCGGATTTTTTTTATAAGTTAAAGTTTTATTTGAAGTTGATTAGACGTTCTTTATAGGGATAAGGAGATGCGCTGAATTCGTTTCTGAACTATCTTTTTTTGGCTGGACAAGTAGTTCGCTCGGAATTCCGCCGAAAACGGAAATTCGGCAGAAGTAAAGCAGGAAGTTTCGATCAGCATCGTCAAAATAAATATGGCTTATACAGGTATATCTGAAATTAATTTTCTGAGATGATTCGCCTGGCGAAGACTGGATCTGGCGTAGAGAAGACGTAGTTGTCTGGTCAAATATTAAATTTTTGGGATCCCATCGAAACCTTTGGTCTTGTTTGTCCCGGGGACTCACTTCCCGTATTCTCGTGAGTCCCCACGGACGGGGAATGCTCCGATTATCATCACCATCATAAAAAAGGACTCCTTTTCAGATTCGGAGGGGAATCAATTTTGGCTGGTGTTGGTGCAATGTAAAATTAAGTAAAAACAATCAGGATAAACAAAACAAAAAAGTGGATCCAGATAAGTTTCGTCAACTGCATATTTTTTTTTCGAACAAAATCCATTTTAGAAGCATTCCCCGTGTTCTCGCTGTTTTCTGTACGCGGAGTCCGCGAGGAATGACTCCCTCTATTCTCGCCGTTCCTTTCGGTCCTTCCTTTCGAGGAGTCCTCGGGGAACGGCGAGAATACGCCTATAGCCAACATTCAACATCTTCCTCTTCCAATAGTCCGTCTTAATATGTGACAACAGGTCACCTGTGCAAGACGGACAACAAAGTGCATTTTGTTTACCCACTGCACTACAAGAGAACTAGTGGAGTATCGAGAGAAAAAAACAAAAACGTTAGTATCTCAACGTGGAGCGCTTGGAAGAGTGAGTGCCTCACAGCCCTTGCACTTTTGTACCCTTGTAGCTTGTGTAGTTTGATAATCATCATCAAATATTCCCGAATTCAACTCCGCAAATTTACTGAACATTATTTTTAATTATTTTTGGTTTTCTTTGTTTAGTTTACTGACGACCACTCAGGTTACTCCTTGGAAATATCTGGGCCTGATTCCCGGTATACTAGTGCCCTAAGTCACAGAATCGAAGTGGACGAAGAAACTTTCACCGCGGGATTCGAAGCGAAAGACGACAAGTCCGGCTTCCATTACGAAGGCATCGCCAACGTCACCGTCTCCTCTAACCTTGTGTCAGTAGATGGGAAGTTCTCAAGGTCAAATGTTGAAGACTTTGCAGGGAAGGTTGTCTGGCGAAAAACCGGTGCCGTTTTGTACAGGAAGGATGATTTGGAACTAGAGTTACGGGCGCGTCAGAACAACTTGCTTAAGTTGACAGCAGCGGTTGACATGAAGCCACCGTTGGATATTTCAGTAAGCGTTTTGAATGTTTGTGATTAATATTATTATTGATAGCAAAATCGGGCACAAGCCTGCCTACACAATTTTACGAAAACTATAAATACCAGATTTGTCATGTCCAACAACGACATGTGAAGAAAGTTGGTTGCCCGCCTCCACAGTTCAGTTTTCAAATTCCCCCCTGCCGACGTCTTTATTGAAGTATTGTAAGCTAAGCTTAAACTGGTGACCCCTAAGGTCGTTCGAGTCGAGAACAAGAAGGTCGCCTGCTAGCCAAATTTTGTCAGCGACTATGTAGTCCAATCTATAATAATTCGTTCAGTTCTCTATTGTCTTTGTACAAAAATAGTGGTGGATAGTCATACGCGGTCACATAGTCAATAGTCGCACGTATGATCCACACCCATGATCCTCTTACAGAAGGTGATTTTCCTCCCACCTAGACAGATGAACAGAGTAAAATAATCAAACAAGAAAGTAAAAATAAAAAAAAGAAGAAAAATCAAGACCGAATACCATGGCTATAATAGCTGTCGAAAGCCTCCCTATCCAACTACAACCTGCATGATACAGTGATCTTTAGCCACATTGCAGAGCATACCGAAAGCGAGTTCTCGTACTGTACCAACTTCCCCCTCTAGGATTGTTTCCCTGTTGCTTGACCGCGGGCGTCTGCAACCATTTCGCTCGCACTGCAGAAAGTCGAATTAGTTGTTACAAGACACTTTCAAATCAGACATAGTTTTTAAAGCAGCGTTATGCACAGCCTCATCAGCCATTGTTCTCTGTTGTATCAAGAGGGTTGCAAATAAATAGTGTCGCCTAGTAAACTTCCCTCCTTCTTGGACCATGAGTAAATGTTCCAAATTTAAGTTAATCGTTACTGTACAGCATGCACCTTTCCAATAAGCATGCGCAGAGAATTTAAGACTGAATAGACATTATTCTTAAAATACAATATTCGTAGTTGGTTACGTGACAACACAGAAAACTCAGAAATACGCCTTTTGCTGTTATTTCACGACAATTTTTTTTCCGTTTTTTCCTTAGAACGGTACGTAGCAAAGGCAAGTGAGCCAATCACGGAGAGTCGTTTTGTGTTTGTCTGCCAAGGTGGATTAATGGGCTCGGCCAAAGAAAGTTGAGCACAGAAAAGAAAAGAAGTGGTTGTGTGTTTTGTTCTCAGGTTTTCAGATAGCGGCGAGAAAGTCATGCTACCGGAGTTTCAAAAGGGTTTGCAAGTCCTTTAGTTTCCCTTTAAGTTGCTTTAAAGTTGGTTTCAAGCGCGTCTTTCCTTTGCAGTTCTTAGTAAATGGAACTCTTGGCCAAGAGGCCCACTTCTCGTGTACTGGAGCGATTATAGCGCCACAGCTAGACAGCATCGATTCGAGCGCTAACTTGGTCACTTCGATGTTCAAACCTGTTGATTTGCTCTTCCGCTACGTTGACAAATTGGACATCCAGAAAGCACAATTCCAGGTAGGTAATGAATGGTCTAATGCCACATAGACGATTTTAAAAATATCAAGATCCATGAGCTTTTGGTTTTGATTAGGAAGAAGGATTTTCGCTCGCGTTTGATCGTTACCATACTGAATGAATGAATGAATATTTTTATTTACCCACTTCTACAGAGATAGAAATAGTGGAGTACATATAAAAAAGAAAGAACACAAGTTAAATTACAACACAGTTTTACACTTTAACAAATTATTACACTTCAAACAAATGGACAAGACCATGATGCGGAGAAAACGCGGCGACCGACAGATTCCTATGCAGCTCGTCAAGTTTAACACTTATGTCTGTTACTGAAAATTTTTCTCGTGTTCCCCGTTGACATTAGCACCGGTTTGACAGAACAAGAAATAATTCTCGAAATTGTTGAGGATTAACCTGGATACAAATTATCAATACATTAGAGTGAACAGTTACGGAAAAATGAGAACATTTGAGTCTTCAGACGCTGTTTTACAGTAACCGGTAAGCTTTTTATTCAGACCAGAAAGACGATTTGAAGTTGGGGAATTAGTTGGTTCCCTTTCCATTCTTGTGCAGATCCGTGAGTCTGTTTATGTGTGAAATGATCAATGAAAATTTATTCCATTTTACGTGCGGATGCGGCGAGCAGAAAGGGCCAAGGTGGGATTTTTTGTGACGGAAATTTTAGGGGAATGCGGTTTTATTAACTCAATGGAGAATTCACGACGGTGTTTTTCCAAAAGATTATATGCGACATTTTCTCGAAACTAAAATATCAGCAGTGCCAATCTGGTAAGAAATGTAAGAGCAGCCGCTGTGGAGATACATAGTTTTCTGTCCGGGACTTTTAGCACCTTCCTTACCTAAAGTTGAAAGATTTTCCGATGTTCCTGTAAAATTTGAAAAATGTCGCTTGCTAGCTGTCGACATGTGTCGGGGTAGTTAAAAATTTAGTGAGACACTTTCGGGTAGCAGCGATCATCGAGAATTATGTAAAATATTATATGTTTTCTGGTTATGTAACGTATTTTTCCTATTTTGTGCATTTTTATTGCTACGGCCAGCTGATTTTTGCAATAACATACCATATCATTTCAAGTTGACTGATTTTCTTGAATTCTAGGGCAAGTATGGAACAAATCAAGAGGTTTCATTATCCTTCATGCGAGACGAGAAGAATAGAACGGGATTAGTCAATGGGGGTCTACAGCTACCAGATGGGTCGTACTCTACTGCTGCTTCTTTCAAATACGGGTCTGAGTTTGAAATTCTGGCTGATATTCATTTAGATAGGTAAGCTTTATGTCTTTTAGATGTGTCTGTTGAAAGAAAAGCCATACAAACAGCGAGAGCTGAATCATTTTTTACTACAAACACCAAGGAGCGCTAATCCTTTGGGCGGTCTAACATTCTAGCAGTTGGATCCAGATAACGAAATTCAGACCCTACCGGTCTTTTCGCTTAATAGCAGCGTGTGTACGGTTAGTTGACGGACGAGGTTTATTTCCACTGACTTACCCTTGGCTCGCATTGCTGCGATTTCGTGCTAAATTCTGCATTTTTTTTTTTAAATACGACACTAATCGTGCGATAAGGGCAAAATTTGCGCTTTGCCACAGTGTCGGAAAAGTTGAAAAACCTTAACTCCTCCGACAGTTTTTGGTACTTCGGGAGGCCAGGAAACGGAAGTGTTGAAACACTTCGGACGTTACAGTGAGCAAAAAGAGGAAAAGGTAAACAAGTTACAGCGTGTGGCTTCAGCTTGACTTTATACTAATTAAATCATTATTTTCACTCATTAGACTACTGTGCATAAATATTTGGAAGATTTGAATTCATCTTAGCCTTCGACGCCGCTCAGTACTAGCAGCGAGGCTGACTGTTTAGTGTTAGCGAGCTGCGTTCTCTATTGCCGGAGTTCAAGTTAAAGTTTTTTAATTTGTGACACTAAACTACAAATACATTAAACAAGCACTGTGGAGAACAACAATTGGTCCATTCAGTGCTTGTTCACAAGGGTAACCTTGACTACAACAACTACGCACCCTATAAATCTTTTTCCTGTAAATCTTTTTGGATTCGCTGGTGACCTCGCTGGTGACCATCTTGGTTTTGCTTCACCAATAGCCGCGTTCGTTTTCGTTTTTTAACGAATTTAAACGTCGTTGTCGGTACCAAAAACGACGTTTAAATTTTTTCATATTGGCGTTTTCTTTGGCACGTTCTATAAACGTCGTTTCACGAACGAAGTTGATACGAAAACGTTAATAGTCGAACTAACTTAATATTTGCAACAGCAGCTATAATAAAGTACAAAAATGGGTTTTTAGCATAACAGGCCACCGTTTTTAAACTTGTTTTACAAGTTTAATTTGTTTTGTCGCAGAATTTTGAAAATTCGCGCTTAATTAACGAACTAAGATGTTGAAACTGACTTTTCGCCTCCTTTCGTCGTTTCAAAAACGGCGAATGAAACGGCGGTTCCACCGAACAAAGAAAACCCCGTATTCTCGGCAGTTCAACGCCGTTCACGAACGACGTTATAAAGAAACTTCTTATAGTAAAACGGCGGTTGGAACGGCAAACGGAACGACGAAAACGAACGCAGCTAATGTGGACTAACCAAAACCTGGTCGGGACACAGATTCTATTGAGAAACCACAGGAAATAGGTGGTTCCTTGCACTTTAGTAGCTTCTATTTTTTACTCACTAGTGTCCGGTGTTACCTACATCAGGAGCTTTTTTGTCTAACCGCCTATGCGGTCGAGAGTGTCCGAAAGTGCCACTGAAAAGAAGGTGAACGAGCACATATGTGACATATGCATTCAGTCACCTCCTAAAATAAATACTGGACATTTTCCAGATTGGCATATATAGAAAGTGCGACAGAAAAAAGGTGAACGGCTAAATAAAAAACATCACATTTTAATGTAACTCACTTTCAGTCAGCGCGACATCTGGCTTCGCCTGTCCCAAAGTGGTAACTCTGCTGTTAGTCGTCACGTCGGTCATATTAAGTGGGACGTGAACAAGGATCCACGACAAGCAGCTCAAATCGTAGTCGATCAGTCGTCAAGGCAAAGAGGAAAGCAGAAAACGGATGTGAAAATAGAATATCCAGACAACAAGGTGATGCTCACTGTAGGTGTTGAAAGGAGTGCAGCGGGATACGAAGTGGATGCGAGGTCGGAAATAGGTGTAACTGGCGACAATAAGATCGTAATGAAGGTCGTGGATTACCCGAATGCCGTCAAGTTTGCCATCAGTACGATGGTGCAGTATGATGGACTGAGGGACTCTCTAATCCATGTCAGGTTAGTAGATCTTTCATCGCACGAGTCGCGAATTCTCACTTGAATTGTCCCCTTGACCTTCTTCCAGGGATTTTTTCGCTTCTTATCTTAAACTGATGTCAGAAGCACTGACTTCATCTTCCAGCGCCAAAAGCAACCTGACCGTATCCTTATCTGAAAATTACCTGCAAATTTGCAATTGCAGGTGAATAGGAATTATAAGATCCCTCGGCAGGGTTCCTCGGGGATTGTAAAGTAAGTGCAAGAACCTGTCTGATGGCTGATGCTTTCTGTTGAGTGTGCGGTCAGTTCGCTACGAGCCACTACCTGTATTGAAGCTGAACATGCTGGAGTGTTAGTTATCTACTTCTTAATTATTCAAGTATCTAGTATCAATCCCGATTCCCGGTTATTCTTTAAGTGTGCTACCGGAAGATACAACCGTTGAACGACTTCGCCACCGGTTCGTTGTTTTGTAACGGTACTTTTCCCGAGCCAGTGCGTTAAGAATTCCAAAAGATGTGCATATCCCAGCTTGTCGGGGGAGCGGCTGCTAAAAAACGAGAAATGCAAATCGCAAAAAGATTGTTTAGTAGTTAGTGCTTAAAGTTTGCCGAATCGTCATCATTTTGCTATGCGATAAAATTTTTGAGGCATGAAAGCTCGGCTGTGAAAGTGGGGAGTGCCAAGCTGAGCGTAGCTTTGAAAACACAGGGCTTTCTTAACGGCTTTTTCAGTTTGAATCAGAGCAAAATAAAACTAGGGAGTAGCGCCAAGACCTATGCTTTCCATGCTTTGCAAACGGGCCATACTTGTAGCGCTGCCCACTACACTTGCGGCATTTAAAGCGAGAAGAACTTGCCGGCTTGGAAATTTCTAGTAAAGCATAGGTGCGGTCTGCACACACCAAGGAAACAATGGAGGCTGTATCATTTTTTCGCAATGTTCAGAATGTGAAGTTCTCGGAGCCAGCGTTGGTGAACGACTGAATGAGTTTCAGTAGGGACGTTCTCTATCGATAGTGGTGCTAGTATCGCTGCTATTCAAGTGTCTGTCAATTTTGTCGAGTCTTGGCGCTACTTCCTAGTGTTATTTTGTTCTGGTTTGAATCTAGTCGGTGACCAATGTAGTGCTATTTGTAGTTGAAAGCGGTTTCGATTGTGACTTTAGGAAAAATGCAGGTCAGAGTAAAATAACACTAGGGAGTAGCGTCAAGATCTATGCTTTCCATGCATCGCAAACGGGCCTTCCTTTCTTCATAGCGTCGCCAACTACGCTTGCGGCCAGAGGAAAATAGCACTAGGGAGTAGCGCCAAGACCTATGCTTTCCATGCATAGGGAACGGGCCTAACTAGTAGCGCCACCCACTACGCTCGTGACATTCAAAGCGAAACAAACTTGCAGACTTAGACAATTCTATTACATCTAAGATGCGGTCTGCACAGATCGAAGAAACAGGGGAGGTTGTATCTTTCTTTTGCTGTGTTCGGAATATGAATTTATCGGAGCCAGCGCTGGTGCACGACTGATTGAGTTTCATGAGGGACATTATCTATCGCTAATGGTGCTAACGTCGCTGATATTCGAGTGTGTGTCACTTTTTTAAGCCTCTGATGCAATTACTAGCTTCGTTTGCAGTGCGGTCGTAAGGACGTATAGCCCTGGGAACTTTTAGTTACATTTTACGTAAAGATGGAACTTACACATGATACGTGTATAAAATCGTAACGGATAAGCCTGAAATGACTTCTTAATTCAGTTTAGAGGTCTAGGACTCCAGTCCATATCCCGAACAGCAGAAACTCGTGAAGAAAACCAAAGGCTTCATTTAAAGGGGAAGGTGTCCTGGAGGTGGAAACATTCTAAGTATTGACATTAAATACGAAAATGCTCCCCAGGCGGGACTTGAACCAGCGACTTTCGGTTTGAATGGTCGTTGCCAAGGCCGTATCCAGGGGGGGGGTTAGGGGGTTCAAACCCCCCCCGAAACCCACAAAAGTAATAGTTTTTTGTAGGTTTTAACCTCTGATCTATGTATTTTTTGTACTTTCTGGTCCGATCCGTGGACAAACCCCCCCCCCCCCCCGAAATAAATTCCGCGAGCAAACCCCCCCCCCCCCCGAAATAAATTCCTGGATACGGCCCTGGTCGTCGCTAACAAACTGAGCTACAGAGGGGATCGTGAGCAGTTAGAAAGTCTCTACAGTCGTCAAGAGGCAAGTTCGTCTAAGCAGTTCAGTTCCTAAAGTTTTGAATTTTAATTTATGAACTTATGAACTGCGTGGACAAACTTTCCTCAAGAAGGATCACTAGTTGCGTTTTTGATCCGAATTCTCCGTTCTGAATTCTCGATTCTGAATTCTCGATTTTCGTACAAAATCACCGTTTTTGCTCCTCTCGCTTCTCGATTCTCACTTTTGACAAAAACACTAATTTGGCAGCTCGTCTGCAACCCGGTGTACCTGTTTGTGCATATTATTAAACACCGCACTCTGTTGATCAATCAGGGAGGAGAACGGAAAGAGGAGAATCGAGAATTCACTATCGGAGCAACTTCTCGATTCTGCAGAATCGCGAGGCTTTCCCCGTTCTCGATTCTGACAAAAACGCAAGAAAAGGAGAATTCGCTTCATCTGAATAGTCCAAAAACGCGAAATAGGAGAATTCTGAGGAGAATCGCGAGGAGAATTCGGATCAAAAACGCAACTACTGTCTTTGATGTAGAAGCCTGTAAATTCTCGATAAAGCTTTGACTTTTCTTGACATTAACCCATTTAATAGCTTTTATTTTTGCAGTTTGGATCGTGCTAGTCAAGGGAAGTCGGGAAACCATAGCCTCTTACTTCGAGCAGTGAAGGATGGAGTAGAGCAGCTTAAGCTCACTAGCGTTGGCTCAGACGAGCAGCTACAGACAAGCAGATCCCTGAGTGAGGTGGCTTCACTAGCAGCACCATTCCTTCGGAAGGATCCGATAGACCTGATTTTGTCTCTAAACAAGAACTCGTCTGGATACGGTCTGAGTTTGGACGTCAAGGTAATGTTAATTTTTTGCTTATATACCAATGAATGAATGAATTTATTTCCCAAAAAAGACTGAGGGGCCATGGCGGTAAAACAAAAATATATTAAAAAACAATGCTAACAAATTCTAATATACATATATGCATATATATATTTAATTTATGACCCACCAAATGCACCAGGTGACAGTGAAGTAAAAGGAAAAAGGGAAAAACAACAGAAGTGAAAATGAACATAAAGCACGACAATTTAGACTGAATTACTAACAGGGCCTAAAAAAAAATCATGAAAAACATCATTTAGTTGATGGACCCTATGAACAGATGTTTTTAGTATAGATGCCGACGTCTTCTCCATGAACGACTGAACGTCTTGCACACCGAACATCTGAAGTAACTTACGGTTACGACATGAACGGGGAGATACATTAAAAATTTACAGCGATTAAAGTAAAATCAGATTCTGATGACTTTTTCTGACCGTTTAGCGTTGTCAACTCTAATATTATAATTACCAAAGCAAACGACTACGTCTTCGCTCCCTACCGCAAAAACGCTCCAGATGCTCCATAGCCTGCTTGAGAATTTTGCTTTCCCACATTTCTTTCCAAATCTTCCTCTTAATAGATGGAAGGTGATGTAATGCTCCTCGAGGGCATGCCACCGGGATAGCTCGGTGTCATAGGTGAAAGGTGGGCCGAATCAAGGGTAAGGCCGTAAGGTAAGGTACAATTTTGTTAAAATGAAAATAGCTCCAGTGAGCTCCAGGTAAGCGTCAGACCATTGGAATATGAATAATGTCGCTTTGTTTATTAACCGATTGATTTGTAAACCCTAGTATATGTTCCAACAGCTAGAACAAACCCAATATATATTGGCGGCACGAAAAATTTAGGACAAGGCAATCAAGACTTAGAACCAAAACAAACACGAATAGCTGCACGGGCATTTTAGGACATGGTACATATACATTCGAAAAAAAAAATGAGTAAAGAGATTTGAGGAACCTTTTTTTTTGGGGGGGGGAAGTAGGTCACCAAAAATTCATGCAGTAAGACGCTCTTAAACTCTTGGGCACTCTTGGTATGCAGTTATTCTGCCACTTATGTTGGTTGTAATTCTGTTGGTGAGGAAGAATTTTTTTGTTTTTTATTTCACAAGAAAACAACCAAAAAACCAACGAAAATGGGGTTTATAAAGGCCAACGAATGTACTGCAATAACCGGCGAATATTTCGAGAGGACAACCGCCTCCCTTCTTCAGCGCAGACAGAAAATTTTGAAGAAAAAAAAAAAAAAAAAAAAAAAAAAAAAAAACTTTCATTTAAACTTTCATTTAAAAATAAAGATGACGTTTTTACAAGGGAGTTATTAATGTGACAAACAAACATCACAATAATCTTGTAATTGGATTTAGAAGTCTGGGACTCCAATATTCTATTGTCGTGGATAGTCGAGGACTTGAATGGCAGATCCTCGCGGAGGAACAAAACGAACTCGAAGACTCGATTTGTAGATGCAGAAAGGTGCCCCTGAACTTAGTTAAATGGGTAGAAACTCCCTTAAAATAAGCACGGTTTAAATTCCTCCCAAGGAGCATTCAGTTCGTTACTTGAAGTTTTGTTTTCTTTCCAGTTGGATGAGGAGAAGTCCCTGACGCTGAATACCAACTTATTTATCGACCTGGGGCAAGAAAAGAAGTACATAACAGGTGACATCAAACTCGTCACTCCGTTTTCAACCGTCCCTCACATAGACCTGGGTCTTCAGCATACCTCCACGCTAAATCCAGCATTTTCGACTCGGAATATAGTTTTCCTTGCTGTCAATAAGGAGAGACACGAGCTTCTGTTTGAAGGTAAGTTTTACCTCCTTACGGTAGGAATACGTAGTTAAGCCTCCGGAGAATATTCAGTTAGTTTTCCAAGCACCGTGAGGGTAACTCGACAGGATTCGGCGGGGTATAATTGTTCAATGGCTTTCCTCATGGGCATGTTGTAGCTGTATAGCCGACAATTTTCGCAACTTTTGAATTCTACAGTATGCTGGGAAAGCTGTTTTTTTTTTCGTATTTGACAGTACAAAACGGATACATCAGCTAAATTTATTAGAGCTATATTTCGGCCGTTCACTGTCAGAAGTTTCATAACAGGTAACACGAGGATGCCCGGTTTCAACAGATAGTGCGTAACAGACAACACTTCGGATGTTATCTGTTGTGTTTGAAAACGTTATTCATGAAATGTTATGCACAAGAAGCTTTGTCGGGAAGAGCAAAAAAAACAAACAGCCAAAACGCATCTACTGACTTTTTTGTTTGTCGTCATGATGTCGGAAAACTCAGCAGATGCTTTTTTGCGGTTTTTCGACTCTTCCTGATTGCAACGCATATTATGCATCACATTTTAAAACACAACAGAAAACATCCGAAGTGTTATCTGTTATGCATTATATGTTGAAACCGCGCATCCTCGTGTTATATGTTATGAAACCTTTAACAGTGTTCTTTCGGCCGAAATATAGCTCTAATAAAATTTAGCTGATGGGTCCGTTTTGCACTGTCAAATATGATTCGCAGTCAGCTTGGGCTGAAGGAATATTTATGTTTTTAAATTAAAAACGCCTTTTTGGGATCCCAGAGCGTTAGTGGGTACCTATTACCTATGACGGATATCCTTGACTTCATTTATTTTGTCCGTCTGTTAGCACGATAATTCTCGAATGGGTGGAGATATATTGTTCAAATTTGGCATGAAGATCCTTTCCCCACGTCAAGTTCATAGATAACCTCCGTAGCCCTATATACTGAGGGAGGGGATTTCAAATTAAGGGGTGAAACAGGAAATCAGGCTGTTGAAGCAGTCAATTTAGGGCTAAGAAGCCGTTCTGAACCCGCAACTGAGCTTTATTTTTCTTGCCGGACAAGTAGTTCGCACGGAATCGTGCGAAAACAGGATTTTATACAAGTGAAAGTTTATCATCAAGTCGGTTAGAGGTTCGTTATAGGGGTAAGGGAGGTGGATTCTGGAGATCTACAAAACCCGATTTTCTTAATGAAGAAGTACAGTAAATATTCCACTTAGGGATCTCATTGAAACCTTGGGTCTTGCTTCTTCCGAGTCTTTCTCCAAAATCGGCTGCTAGGATCGGTAGGTAGACCTGTATCTTTGTTGGACGTATCTCTCATGTTGTCTCTGCACTTTCAGTTGGTCTTGGTGAAGAAGCGGCGTCATACAGTTCCAAGCTCTCTATTGGCTCACCGCTCATTGGTACTGAGTCGGTAATTCTTGCTGGATCCCTTCGGCCGTCGCTGTATTCCCCGTCGCTACGCCTGGAACTTGGTATGCCTGGATCAACAATGGTGGCCTTGGCACGGGTGGACAGGCAGACCGACGGAGGGTTATCAGCAATTGCCTCTTTAGCTGCACCCTTCTTGGAAGGGAATAAGCTTGAAATCATCGGGGAGTATAATATGGAGGAGAAATTTGTCTTAAAGGTAGGTAAGAAGTTGAGTTACCACGTAAGATGTGTGAGGTATAGTGACTTGACTAATGACAGATGCGACATTAGCAAGCAAAATTCCGTAAAAATTACCCAGCAGTAGATACCTTTTCTTTTAGACAAGAAACGTTAAAGTTACGCCACGTTTCTAACATGGTAACGAACAAATCTCAGACTGGACAAAGACAAACCTATTCCTTAATAAGAATGCCTTTTAATAACCGCGCGAATGTTTTTTACTCCGATAAAAAGAAACGTGCTAAAGCGATTGCTCGAATTTGGTGAAAAAAGAATGACTTTTCTTGGATTTGGCTTAAATTAAAAGTAACGAATTTGTGTATAGATCGATATGTCGATATGCACAGAGTGGTCAGCAAATATGAAAAGACTATAGGCAGACTGGTGATGACAATGATTTTTGAGAAATGAAGTCGCGGGATAAAGTTTACATGACTGACATTTCCGTCCACTCTTGTTGCGTTACGCGTGCGGGAGATAATGCCTGGGAGACGAAGTCATTGAACTTTAACCGTGAAAGCAACCGAAGAGGGGGACAGATAGGAAATAATTACAAATAATCGAGTACGAACCGATAAATAGGAAATTATAGTGGATCGGTATTATAGATACGACATGTCATTTAACCCCTGCTTCACAGACGCAGTGATTCGATTTGCTGCAGCCGCACAGGCGCTACGTCGTTTAATTATGCAAATAATAACAAAGAAACTCCGCTTGTATTTATCGATGCTAGTAAATCGGCGTATGGCAGTCAGCAAAAAAAGTCGTAACGATATATTTTGCGAAAATATGTTGTCGACAAATCTTCTGATTTCTGAAGTAACATTGTATTCTTGGGGGTGGTAATGCGGCATCATGATTGTTTGATCCTCCCATTGAACTTTAAGGAATTCATCAACTCATCGTTTCCCTGCTAGTTGCGGATCGACCATACGAGTGTCCTAGCGTTTTCCGGTTGAAACAGAATGTGTTTCGCGTTGGAATTCTGCGTTTTGCATCAGGATTGCGCGTCTCGACGCTATTACTTTGCTTTGGAGAAATCAAGCTTCTGCCTCTGTGGTTCAACGCGAGGGAGCCGACGAACTGAGAAAGAACCAGGGGTGAATCGAACTAAGATTGTCTATAGGTGTTAACGCATGCGTGACGATTCGTGACGGTTTGAGGCAAAACGAATCGTTTTAAGAAGGCAGAGACGTAGTCTCTGTGAAGCAAGGAGAAGGGAGATAAGCGTAGAGATTCTGATTCGGTGTCTTCTTTCCAGGCATCAGCTCTACTGGGAAGCGGCCGTGGCTTCCGGTTTGAAACTCGCTATTTCTTCGTCTCCCTTAAAAACTTTGACGTTGGCTTCATTCTTAGAACACCTTGGGAGCAGTACGAAAACGGAGGCCTGCTGGTTCAGTTGGGTATGAGCGATGACTTTGCAGTTGTCAATGGTACCTTCGTGGGAACAATTAACACTGATGAGGTTAGTTTCGACTTAAGATACGCTTGATTTAGCCGCTGGACATCATAAATTAAAACGGGCGAATTCGCTGGAACAAATTACAAAGAAGTTGCATCGACCCGTGTGTTTCGCGATGTACTCTTTTAAATGATGGCTGCACTTACTTATTTAAGTGAAGGGTCAGGCTCGTTTCAGTTGGGTGCTTACGGCAGTAGAATATTCAATCATTAAAAGGGCGGGCTCGAAAGAGCGGTGAAGGACGTTAACCCGAGGTCCCAGGGGCGTGGTTATGTAGTAACTGCAGTGATAGACCCAGCGTTACTAAGAGAGATATAAGGAAAGGAACGCGCAGCGTCGAATTGCTGACCTCTAACTACGCATGGCAGCAAGGGCCGTGGATTATGGTGAAGTTGGATACCTGCAGTCTCGTTGTGTATCTTTTTCCTTTTCCTTCGTACTGACCGGTAATCAGCCTTGCCCTGAGTGGCCATTCTTGGTACTATACTTTGCTGGCCGTGTTAGTAAGACGGGCGAAGGAGCCCGACTGCGAAAAAGCAGTGGGATTGGTCCTTCTAGCTTCACAGAGAGGAACCAAGTCGTGAATATTTCAGGTGGACTCCTAAAGCATGGTTCAAATGGGTGTAATAAGCTGAATAGCGCTATACGCGATGTTTACGTCTTAATACACACGTCAACAGGTTCTTATCAATGCAGCGTTCGTTGTTGCCACGCTGATACAATTTTTTGAGCTTCTAAAGATCAGAAAAAGCGTTCTTAATACTAGTTGAAGAACACGAGTATAGTTTGACCCCCATCATATTGTAACAAGACCAAAGGTTTCGATGGGATCCCAAAAATTTAATATTTGACCCACACAACTAGGCCTTGTCTTCGCCAGATCCAGTCTTCGCCAGGCTAATCATCTGAGAAAATCAAGTTCAGATATACCTGTATAAGCCATATCTATTTTGACGATACTGATCGAAACTTCCTGCTTTACTTCTGCCAAATTTCCGGTTTCGGCCGAATAAAGAACATCTAATCAACTTCAAATAAAACTTTAACTTATAAAAAAATCCGGTTTCAACCAGATTCCGGACGAACTATATGTCCGGGTAAAAAAAGATTGTCATATACAGATTCAGCGTCTCTTCTTACATCTGTCATCTAATCAACTTCAAATAAAAGTTTCACGTCTAACAAATTTTCCGGTTTCGGCCGGATTCCGGGCGAACTACTTGTCCGGCGAGAAAATGGTTGTCACTGCCGTGTTCAGCATGTCTTCTTACCCCTGAATCGAATCTAATCAACTTCAAATAAAACTTTTGCTTTTTAAAAAATTTCCGGTTTCGGCCGGATTCCGGAACTACTTGTTCGGCGAGAAAATGGTTTTCACCGTCGTGTTCAGCATGTCTTCTTACCCCATAATCGAATATCACATTAGCTGTTTCAAAATATTTTGTTTGCCCCTTAATTTCAATCCCCTCCCCCACCCCTAAATGTAGGGCTACAGAGCCCATCTACGAACTCGACCTTACTCTTGACCCAAAGAATCATCACACCAAGTTTCATCAAAATATCTCATTCCCTTCGAGAGTTATCGTGCTCACAGACGGACGGACGGACGGACGGACAGACGGACAACTTTTGCGATGTCATAGGTATCCGTCACTAACGTTTTGGGATCCCAAAAATCTACTAAATCAACGGATGGACAGCATTGATCCTCGAACTAACAATAAGCAGTCGTAACAGTATAAAACGTGTTCTTTTAAAGAAAAGTTGTTTCTTCAACTTCCAACAAAGTAGAGCTTTGGTGCTTCCCGTGGCAACACTGAAATGCTGCTTTCCTCGGCCCGCTGGGGGAGCCACCCACGCGATCTGATTGGCTCTACATAAGCGAAAGTAGAACGAGAGTCTGTTCTCCTTATTCGTCTTATTACAGCGCGCCTCGAAGAAAATAGGAATCTGTAATACAGCTTGTACGCCGTAATACACCTTATTACACCTATTTTAACAATGCGTAAGGACTTTGACGTAAATAATAGTTGCGTTTTTGTAGTTACCAGGATATGTGATACCCCGGTCGAATGTCGTTTTTGCAGGTGCTGAGTATCTGGCCAGTAACCGTGGTATCTGATATTCGGAGCTTCACAAAAGTTGCGTTTTTGCAGATACCATGGTATCTGTTACCGCGGTAACTGGATCTGCAATTAGTCGTTTTTGAAGTTACCGTGGTATCTGGTACTACGATTGCTCTGCACAAGCGACAATTGCCGAAACTGCGCGTTTCAGAGTCATCCCAAAAGAGTAACTGATATCCAGTCACATCACTAAGTGCCAAACTTCTTTCCAACCAATTTGACAAAATCCTAGGCTCTATTGTTGGTGATGATGAAAGTGAGATGACTTTTTCAGGTACCACGATCAGTTACCACGGTCGACCGTGGTATCTGAACGTCAGATACCACGGTATCTGGCCAGATATCACGATAACTGCAAAAGTGCCTTTTGACCGCGGTATCAGTTACCACGGAACTAAATTCACTTATTCAGAGCTTCTGATATTGAGATGCTGGTCAAGTACTGGTCGATTACTGCACCTGGTATGTGAAAAGATCATCTAACTTTCATCATCACCCAACACTGGAGCCTGGGATTTGGTCAAATTGGCGGGAGAGAAGTTTGGCACTTGTTGATGGATATGTTTCTTTTGAGGGTGACTTCTAAAAGCTAAAATTCGGCAAGTGTCGTTTTTGAAAAGCAACCGTAGTATCGATACCATGGTAACTTGAAAAACGACAAAATGTTCAGTTGACGAGGAATAAGACACCATGGTAAAAACGTAACTATGAATAACGTAGCTTTCGTTTCTTCGAACAACTTTACGTTTGGCGACCTACCTGAAGAAAGGGATTGGGGGAGTTACGGCAGATCCTCGCTTTTGGCGTTTGGGTAACAGAACTTACTCGGTTGTCCCTAGGTCTCTGCAGGCTATGCCTCTGCGTCCTGTATCAGACCTCAGGGCTGCAGCCATATGGGATGATTAGCGGTTGTGTTAGTTTTCACTGATTATCCATTCTCCTTTCAGTTCAGCCTGGGATTTTTCAAGGAAACAGAGGATGGTCTCTTAAAAGGTGAGCTGATCGTTGGACTGCCCAAGACCGAGATGCTCAAAGCCATCGGAGTGCGACAACATTCGGACGATGACAATCAGTCAGTGAACATTCTTCTAGAGCAGGGTCGAGCCAGTCTAGGACTCAAGTTCGTTCAGCAGAAGGTAGGACCCAGTTCTCTGTATTATTGGTAAATGTTCTGAAAGTATGGCCCAGAGAGACTAGAGACCGAAAAGTAGCTGTTTTTTTTAGCAGTAGATGCTGTTTGTTTTTATTGCACTTGCCCTTCGGCCAAGTGCCGTATAGCGATCGCAAATTCTGTCCGTCCGTCGGTCTCTCGGTCGGACGGTCCGGGTTTTGCTAGTTCGGGCACTTCCACATAAGCTAGGACGATAAAACTTGGCAGGCATATCAGGGACCCCAAATGATTAAGTTGGAAATAGTCACTTCCCGATCCGAACAGCGTGGGGGAGGTGGAGGGAGGGGGAATCCGGAATATTGAGGAATTTATAACTGCAGAACGGATTATCGGATCTTAATGAAACTTGATATTTGGAAAGACCTCGTGCCCCAGACGACCCCTTGAAAATCCGGACCGGATCCGGTGACTTTGTGGGGAGCTGGAGCGGGGAGCCGGAAATCTTGAGAAACGCTTGGAGTGGACGGACATTCAACTAGCGCGGAACGAAAACCAAAGCCACGCTTTTCTCAACCGCGTCTGAAAGCTCGTCAAAAAATCAACATAACGACCCCTTTTTTCACTTTTGCGACATCAGTTATTGCGAAGCCAAAACGGAACCCAAAAATCTAGTAATGCCTCCTAAATCAACATAACAACCAGAATATCTTAAACTCGTCACAAATCGACAAAATGACCCCCTTTTCCAGTATTGCGACATTCAACCAAAAATCGCATTTCTTAACCAAGAATATCTTAAAAGTAGTCAGAAATCAACAAAACAACCCCCTTTTTGGGATCCCAAAACGATGGGATACCTATGAGTTCGTAAAGTTGTCCGTCCGTCGTCAGGCCGTCTGGCTGTTTGTCCGTCTGTCTGTTAGCACGATAACTCGAAGGGATCGAGACGTTTTGTCCAAACTTGGTGTGAGGATCCTTTGGGTCAAAGTAAAGGTCAAGTTCGTAGATGAAGGAGTTTCAAATTAAGGGTTGACAAAAATATAAAGCTAACGAGATAGTCGATTTAGGGATAAGAAGACATGCTGAGTCATGAAAATTATTTTTCTTGGCGGACAAGTAGTTCACTCGGAATCTGGCAAAAACCGGAAAATTTTTGAAAAGTAAAAGTTTAATCTGAAGTTGATTAGAGGTTCGTTTAGGGTTAAGGATACATTCTGAATCCGAATATCAAAATTATTTTCTCGCTGGACAGGTACTTCGCCCGGAATCCGACCCAAACCGGAAAATTTGTTAAAAGTTAAAGTTTTATTTGAATTTGATGAGATGTTCGACTTATGGGTAAGAAGACATGCTGAATCCTTATATGAAAATCACTTTCTCACCGGAATATAGTTCAACCGGAATCCGGCTGAAACCGGAAATTTTTTTTGAAGTAAAAGCTTTATGTGAAGTTGATTAGTGGCCTGATGTAGAGGTACGGAGACATGCTGAATTCATTTTTGAGCTTTAGTTGTTTGCCAGACAAGTAGATAGCCGGGAATCCGGCCGAAACAAGAAATTTGGCAGAAGTAAGGCTATAGGGGTAAACAATCCGAATCCATAATCTGTTTCTAAATTTTAATAGTAAAAATGTCTAAGAGTCTGGCGAAGACCAGATGTTTACAAGACCCAGTTGTCTGGATCAAATATTAAATTTTAGGGATCCCATCGAAACCTTTGGTGTTGTTCAGTTTTGCGACATTCAACTACTGCGGAGCGAAAACCGAAGCCAAGAATCGCGTTTCTCAACTTAGAAAAATCTAATAACGCGCCCTAAATCAGCAAAACAACCCCATTTTCCTGTATTTCGACATTCAACCATTACGGAGCGAAAACCAAAGCCAAAAGTCGCGTTTCACGAACTAGAATGCCTTAAACGCGCCCGAAAAAAAAAAAAAAAAACTTTTCCAGCATTCTAAGATCCTAACAGCTGAACTAGTTAGTATTCCGACATTCAAATATTGCGGACCGAATAATCAAAGTCATATATCGCTTTTCTCAAGAGAATGTCATAAAACGCGTCACAAATCAATAACATGACGTCTTTTCCAGTATTGCGAAAAACCAAAACCAAAAGACCATCACTCACACCTAGAATGCACCACAAATCATCAAAACAACCCACTTTTCAAGCATTCCAAGACCCTGATAGAAGCTGAAGAAGTTAGTATTCCAACATTCAACTATAAGCGCGAACCGAAAACCAAAGTCAAGATTTATTTATTTATTTATTACCCGCTTTTTGGTTATAGGGGAGTACAGTATAACAAAGTAAAAGTTACATATTAAAACACTTGACAAAACAAAATAAATAAACATGGCTACATATACCGCGTTTCTCAACCGAAAATGACTTAAAATGCGTCACAAATCAACAAAACGAACTCTTTTCCAGTATTGTGACATTCAACTTGCACCGACCGAAAAACAAAGCCAAGAATCGCGTTTCTCAACCGAGTCTTAAAACGTGTCACAAATCAACGTAACGACCCCCTTTTTCAGTATCGCGACGTTCGACGATTGCGGAGCGAAAAGAGCCTTCTAGATACTCTATATGACTAAGTCCAAAACACGCCAGTATCCTCAGGAAGAAGGGGTAAGCGCGTCCGTAACGACTCAAACTCAACGACTCGCATCCTGTGTCAAGCAATCACGACGATCTTTGGGAGCAGCTGTGACACCACTTCTGCCTTTCTTCCGCTAGATACCCGGAGAGGCCGGAGATTTCGCAGCGGCAAGGAGAGATAGTCATAAAGTGTATTTTCTCAACCGAGAAAGGCGTTGGCGTTGGTTTTCGCTCCGTAATAGTTGAATAATGCAATACCATGGAAAAGGAATGGTTTTTGTGACACTTTTTAAGAGATTCTAGGTTGTGAAACGCGGCTTTTGGCGTTGGTTTTCAGTCCGCGCTAGCTGAATTTATGTATAATAACTCTTTCAACTGTTAGGATCGTGGAATGCTGAAAAAGGGGGTTGTTTTATTGATTTGGGGCGCGTTTAAGGCATTCTAAGTTATGAAATGCGACTTTTGGAGTTGGTTTTCGCTCCGTAATAGTTGAATGTCGCAATACTGGAAAAGGGGGTCGTTTTTGTGACGCGTTTTCAGAGATTCTAGGTTGTGAAACACGGTTTTTGGCGTTGGTTTCAATCCGCGCTAGTTGAATTTAGTTGAATTTATAATAACTCTTTCGCAGCTGTTAGGATCGTGAAAAAGGGGGTTGTTTTGTTCTGAAACGCGGCTTTTGGCATCGGTTTTCAGTCCGCACTAGTTTATACTCTTGATGACTATCTCTCCTTGCCGCTGCAAAATCTCCGGCCTCTCCGGGTACCTAGCGGAGGAAAGGCAGAAGTGTTGGCAGCTGCTCCCAAAGATCGCCGTGATTGCTTGACACAAGATTTGAGTCGTTGAGTTTGAGTCATTACGGAGACGTTTACTTCTTCTTCTTGAAGATCACTGGCGTGTTTTGGACACGCCAGTGATCCAGTCATATAGAGTATTTGGGAATACTAACTCTTTCAGCTGTTAGGATCGTAGAATGCTGGTAAAGGGGGATGTTTTGTTGATTTGAGGCGCGTTTAAGGCATTGGAAGTTGTCAAACGCGACTATTGGCGTTGGTTTCCACTCCGTAATAGTTGAATGTCGCAATGCTGGAAGAGGGGGTCGTTTTTGTGACGCGTTTTAAGGGATTAAAACGCGTGAAACGGGCTTTTGGCGTTGGTTTCAGTCCGCGCTAGTTGAATTTAGGAATACTCTATATGACTAAGTCCAAAACACGCCAGTGATCCTCAAGAAGAAGGAGTAAGCGCGTCCGTAACGACTCAAACTCAACGACTCACATCCTGTGTCAAGCAATCACGACGATCTTTGGGAGCAGCTATGACACCACTTCTGCCTTTCTTCCGCTAGATACCCGGAGAGGCCGGAGATTTCGCAGCGGCAAGGAGAGATAGTCATATGGTGTATACTAACTCTTTCGCAGCTGTTAGGATCATAGAAGGCGGAAAAAGGGGGTTGTTTTATTGATTTGGGGCGCGTTCAAGGCATTCCGAGTTGTGAAACACGACTTCTGGCGTTGGTTTTCGCTCCGTAATAGTTGACTGTCGCAATACTGGAAAAAGGGGTCGTTTTGTTGATTTAGGACGCGTTTTAAGACGTATAATAGGTTTAACAACGCGATATCTGGCTTTGGTTTTTGTTTCGCGCTATTTGAAAGTTGGAATACTCTTTCAGCTATGAGCAGGCTATTAGGATCCTAGAATGCTGGAAAAGGGGTTGTTTTGTTGATTTGTGGCGTGTTTTCAGGCGTTATGGGTTGTGAAACGTGTATTATGGCGTTGGTTTTCGCTCCGTAATAGTTGAATGTCGCAACACTGGAAAAGTGGGTCATTTTTGTGACGCGTTTTAAGAGTTCTGGGTTGTGAAACGCGGCTTTTGGCGTCGTTTTTCAGTCCGTGCTAGTTTAATTTAGGAATACTAACTCTTTCAGCTGTTATAGGATCGTAGAATGCTGGTAAAGGGGGATGTTTTGTTGATTTGGGGGCGCGTTTAAGGCATTCTAAGTTGTGAATGCGACTTCTGGCGTTGGTTTTCGCTCCGCAATAGTTGAATGTCACAATA
Organism: Branchinecta lindahli; assembly: GCA_023053555.1. Taxonomy (NCBI): domain Eukaryota; kingdom Metazoa; phylum Arthropoda; class Branchiopoda; order Anostraca; family Branchinectidae; genus Branchinecta; species Branchinecta lindahli. The sequence goes on from JAKZAO010000003.1 coordinate 16,866,706, forward strand.
CTGGAAAAGGGGTCGTCTTATTGACGGATCGACTAAAAGCAGGAAGGGAAGGGTACACAAGAAAACCAGGAAGGCATACTAAAACCAGGAAGGGCACACTAAAACAAGGAAGGGCATACATCTGCCCTTTTTCCAGCATTCTAAGATCCTAACATCTGCAAGTGTTACGATACATTCAACATCACAAAGCCGCGTTTCACAACCTAGAATATCTTAAAACCATCGATATACTCGGCTAAGTTTGTTATAAATACCTAGATCCAAAAGCCGAAAAACACGAAAAGTGGCGTTTCTCCGTAAGCCGTAATGTTAATGTTCGGTATTGTAGCTTCGGCCTATGACGTCGGAAATTAGTTCCGACAGCGGCAACAGGTAGCCCCGAACCTCCGACAAAATGACAGTGGACACAAAAAGTGACCTGACCACGGTCAGGACCAGGCCAGGGGGGAAGTGGGGGTAGGTCAAAAACACCCGGGGAATCCCCTCAGGCACGCAAAACGAAAAACGTGTTTCCAAAGGGAAAATTGCGAAAGGAGACGAAATTCATTTGTCGCTGATAGGGTTTTCAGACACGGGGAATTCGAATACGGAGTTGGTTTTCGTCCCCGAATTTCCCTTGACCCTTCACGGTCCTAGTAGACCCTAAATAATGAAATTGCTGTATCGGCCAAGAAACACATGTTTTAGGGGTATTTCAAACATCCTGAATGCGAAAAAGACACTTTTTTTTCACTTTAGACCTACCCCTGACCTGTTTCCCTAGGGTCTAGACCCTAAAAATGAAATTGCTGTATCAGCCAAGAAACACATGTTTTAGGGGTATTTCAACATTGTTTTTTACTTTAGACCTACCCCTGACCCGTTTCCCTAGGGTCTAGACCCTAAAAATGAAATTGCTGTATCAGCCAAGAAACACATGTTTTAGGGGTATTTCAAACATTCTGAATCCGAAGATGACATTTTTTTTTCACTTTAGACCTACCCGTGATCCATTTCCCTAGGGTCGAGACCCTAATAAATCAAATTGCCGTATTAGCCAAGAAACATACGTTTTAGGGGTATTTCGAACATTCTGATCAGAAAATGACATTTTTTTTCACTTTGGACCTATCCCTGGCCCGTTTCCCTAGGGTCTAGACCCTAAATGATGAAATTGCTGTATAAGCCAAGAAACACAAGTTTTAGGCATTTCGAACGTTCTGAATCCGAAATGACACTTTTTTTCACTTTAGACCTACCCCTGACCCATTTCCCTAGGGTCGAGACCCTAATAAATCAAATTGCCGTATTAGCCAAGAAACATACGTTTTAGGGGTATTTCGAAAATTCTGGATCAGCAAATGACATTTTTTTTTCACTTTGGACCCATCCCTGGCCCGTTTCCCTAGGGTCTAGACCCTAAAAATGAAATTGCTGTATAAGCCAAGAAACACAAGTTTTAGGGGCATTTCGAACGTTCTGAATCCGAAAATGACACTTTTTTCACTTTAGACCTCTCCCTGACCCATTTTCCTAGGGTCTAGACCCTAATAAAGAAATTACCGTTTCAGCCAAGAAACACGCGTTTTGGGGTATTTCGAACATTCTGAATCAGAAAGTTACACTTGTTTTCACTTTCGACCTACCCCTGGTCCGTTTCCCTAGGGTCTAGACCCTAATAAATCAAATTGCCGTATTAGCCAAGAAACATACGTTTTAGGGGTATTTCGAACATTCTGGATCAGAAAATGACATTTTTTTTCACTTTGGACCTATCCCTGGCCCGTTTCCCTAGGGTCTAGACCCTAAAAATGAAATTGCTGTATAAGCCAAGAAACACAAGTTTTAGGGGCATTTCGAACGTTTTTCGAACGATTTCGTTCGAACGGTTTTTATGGCACTTGCAGCTTCGCTCAAGTGCCATATACCGATCACTTTTCCGTCGGTCGGTCTGTCGGTCGGTCGGTCTGTCGGTCGGTCGGTCTGTCGGTCGGTCGGTCGGTCGGTCGGTCCGGTGATCGCGAGTTAGGGTACTTGCAGATGTGCTAGGACGATGGAACTTGGCAGGCATATCAGGGACCCGACCAAACTAACTTGCAAATAGTCACTTCCCCGATCCGACCACCGTGGAGGGAGTAGAGGGCGGGGGAATCCTGAAAATTTAGTAGTTTTTGTAAAATCCCTACCCCTTTCTACACACTAGTAGGTCTGCGCGCGGCGTGACGTCACTCTTTGCATCGGATCACTGTGTTAACATTGGAAAGAGCTAGTGCATTCGAGGGTCAAAGGGGTTTGTATATGTGGTGCAGTGCGGGGGAATATGGAAAATTGAGTGTTGTGTAACTTTCGAACGGGTGATCGGATTGGGACGAAACTTAATACCTGAATGAATGACATATCTCTGATGTCCCATTTGAAGTCCGAACCGGATTCGACAGCTATGGGGGAGTTGGGGCGGGGGAAGACCGGAAATCTCGAGAAACGGTTATAATGGAGGGATCGGAGTAAAACTTGCTGGGAAGAACAAGAATCTGCTCCAGATAAATCGTTTACACGTCTGGACTGGACCCGGACACTTGGGGGGAGGTGGAGGGGAGTTTCCCGGAATTCTGGTGATGACAGTTTTTGGGATTTTCACGACGAAACTTGGGAGGTGTATCAGGGACCCGATCAAACTGACTTGTAAATAAAAATTCACTCGATCCGATAGTCGTGGGGGGATCGGAGGGAGGGGGAATCCGGAATATTTAGCCATGCGTAACTTTGGAACGGGTGATCGGATTCGAGTGAAATTTAATAACTGAACAGAGGGCGTGCATGTGGTGATCTTTTTCATGTCCGGACCGGATTCGACAACAATTAGGGGGGGGGGAATACGTGACCGGATTGGACTGGAGAGATCGGAATGGAACTTTGTTGGAATAACAAAGAAGTCCAAAACTGAACCGGATTGGCTCCGGCGACTGTGGGGGGAGTTTGAGGGGCGGGTCCGGAATTCCGGTGATCGCGAGTTAAGGTACTTCCAGATGTGCTAGGACGATGAAATTTGGCTGGAATATTAGAAATTCGACAAGATTGGCTTAGAAATCACCACTTTTTAAATCCGACCATTCCTTAAAGTACCAATCATAACCGCAAATTAAGAAAAATACTTTTAAGCAAAATATGCATTTCCATCATCCCCATGAGCTCATGATCATTTTTGCCTGAAGAGTTTTGCTTACAAATGAAGTTCTAGCTCCCTTAAAGTGTGCATCTTAACCGCAAGGTCGAAAAGTACTTTTTATCAAACGATACATCTCAACCCATGATCAGTTTCCCACAAGGGTTTTGCAAAAAAAAAATAATTTCTTGCACCCTTAAAGTGCGCATTTTACCCGCATTAGTGGAAAAAAAAATACTTTTGATCATACGTATATATCAATGATCCCTAAGAGCCTGCTATCGTTTTTGCCTCAAGGGTCTTCCTTACAGATGAATTCCTAGTGCCTTTAAAGTGCGCATCATTACAGCCAAGTTCAACGATAAAATACTTTTTCTCTAGCTCCCTTAAAGTGCGCATCTGAACCGCACAGTCGAAAATTACTTTTGATCAAATAATACATCTCAACCCTTGCAAGTTTCGAACGATTTTCATTTTTTGATTCAGAATGTTCGAAATGAAATAAAACGGCAATTTTATTTGTTGGGTCTACCCTAGGGAAACGGGTCAGATGTAGGTCTACAGTAGAATAAGTGTCATTTTCCGATTCAGAATGTTTGAAATACCCCTAAACGTGCTTTTCTTGGCTGAAATGGAAATTTAATTTGTAGGGTCTAGACCCTAGGGAAACGGGCCAGGGGTAGGTCGAAAGTGAAAACAAGTGTAACTTTCTGATTCAGAATGTTCGAAATACCCCCAAAACGCGTGTTTCTTGGCTGAAACGGTAATTTCTTTATTAGGGTCTAGACCCTAGGAAAATGGGTCAGGGAGAGGTCTAAAGTGAGAAAAGTGTCATTTTCGGATTCAGAACGTTCGAAATGCCCCTAAAGCTTTCAGATATTACTTAGAATGCTGGGAAGGTGGGTTGTTTGTTGATTTGCGTTGCGTTTTAAGACTCGGATTCGGATTCGAAAAGCGAACTTTGGCTTCGGTTTTCGCTCCGCAGTAGTTGAAGGTCGCAATACTGAAAACGGGGTTGTTTGTTGAATTGTGACGCGTTTTAAGATCCTTTTGAGAAATGCGATTCTTGGCTTTGGTTTTCTCTTCGCAATAGTTGAATGTCCCATTTGGAGGTCGTTTTTGATGATTTATCACACAATTGCTCTTGCAACTCTCTTAATAACTCTCTTTCAGCTGTAAGGATCTTAGGATACTTGAAAAGGGGGTTGTTTTGTTGATCTGGGGCGGTCTTAAGTCATTCTAGGTTGAGAAACGTGAATGTCGCAATACAGGAAAAGGTGGTTGTTTTGTTAATTTAGGACGCGTTATTCGATTTTTTTCGTTGGAGAAACGCGATTCTTACCTTCGTTTTTCGCTTAGCAATAGTTGAATGTCGCAATACTGGAAAAGGTGGTCGTTTTATTGATATGTGACGCGTTTTAAGGTATTGAGAAACGCGATTTTTGACGTTTTCAAAACCTTAGAACGTCAAAAACGTCAAACGCCTATAGGCCAAGATTTCATAACTTGACATCGTTTGGGTTAGGACGACTAGAAACTTCGAGCTGAGTTTACTGAAGCTAAGATACGGATCGACAGGGTCCACCATCTACCCTCCACTTGGTTCATGGGCATCTGGGCCTACATTCCCTAATACCGGTGAACGATAGGCTTGGATATTGAGGCCATAATTTAGTATTTTGTTGACCAGGTGTACGTATTAATTTTAAGGGTCGTTGTGTAGAAATTGGAAAAGTCATTTACTAGTATGTCATGTGTTCGCACATGCAATGACGAGGATTCACATCCTTATGGCTTTTCCCTTAGGCTGTACGTTACTGTTTTCGAGACAGGAGGATAAACAAATCACTTATCTCTAATACCTGAACGTGGTTAATTTTTTCGCACTCCACGTTTGATCACTTGTGCACTTGTGTTTAATCTGTTTACCGTTTCAGGACGATAGCAAGAGGGTCGTCCAGTTCTCAGCCACGAATTCGGACATGCTACCATTTGCGAATTTTGATGTCGTCCAGGACATCCAAGACTCTGTTGCCACCTACACCACGGCCGAAGAAGCTGAAGGCACCAATCGTACCATCGCTGGTGCTCTATCCGTCAGCTATCGTCTGCATGAAACTGATAACAACAAGTTCGTCAAGCTTCGAGGGCTGTATGCTGAGAAAACGGAACCAAATGTGGATGGGGATGACAAGACCCGGCTGTCGGGAACCCTCGACGTCACCTCAAGCGTTCCTGGGTTGGAGACGGGTGTTGCTGGGTTCGTGCACGACTGGACAGTTCCAGGCGTACTATCTGATTCGCTGATGGGCAAAGGATTCAACACAGATGTTGCCGTTACAAGTAACTTGAATGTAAGTTAAAGTTTAGGTTTTGCTAGCTGAGGTTTTATTTGACGGTTATGAGTTTGGGTTCGTCATTGAGCCACACTGTCACAAGTTTGGTAACATTTGACACATGGATGCGCTTCTTGTGTTAAATGCTGTCGAAAGTCGAAATCGAAAAAAGTAACGTGAAAGAGTGAACGTCCTAACAGACGGACAGACAGTAGGACAACTTTTACGAAGTCGTAGGTAAACCGTCACTACCTTTTTGGATCCCCAAAACGACTCCAGCTACATTCTGGTCTCCGCCCTGTTTACTTATAGGTACAGTGGTGAAAATGGATAAGGTTTCAGCTCAGCATCTTGTAAGGGCTTGTTTGCTGGCAAGCTTCGAGAAAGATGAAAGTTTTCAGTACTTTCAAAAAGGGACAATTGAGCTCGCCTCTTAAAAAATTATTGCTCGAACAATCTACCAACTTGCAGACAGAGAATGTGCAGAACAAAGAAGTATTAGAAAAATATCTAGTTCCAAGTTTTCTAAGTTAAATGCTAGACTTTTTCTGTTGCTATCGAGAAGGAGAAGACCAACGACGGTTGCGAAAACGACATTTTCCAAGCTTTTGCCAGCAAGGATTGTAGTGTTGCCTTTCGTTGGAAATCGTGGCTTTGGTTTACAAGTACACTCGGTGGATTCATTGGGTGTTTAGGAGGGGCTTGTATAAACGACCCTGTCTTATTATGGCGGTTCACTTATTGCCGGTATTTGATCATGTTTATATTTATTGTAGTCGGTTTGTTCTTCATAAATATTTATTAACAGCCAGGTGCGTCGCTAGCTAAAATTTGAGGGGGGGGGGGGCAGGGCCATTTCAGCTTTTCGTCGCATTTATAGTCAGAAAACTCGTCATACCTGCGAGTGTTGAAGTCGTGTCTCCGATAGCAGGGGCGGTGCGTAGGGCTTGGGCGTGGGAGGTGACTAACTCAAAGTATACGACTGGCAGACGTCCAGCAAGGCTCGATAGTCATACCAGTTAGAAACATAGCCTAGAAACCCAACACCACATGCGAGAAACTGTACGAATTTAAAGAAACTCAAGGTGAATGTTATTCGTGTAACAGGAATTCGCTTCCGCAATTGCCCGACCCGCGGCTGTTTCTGATATCATACAGAATCAAAATGAGCGCCGCAAGCGAATTTTTTTAAGTAGACGATGACTTTATTCGGGGAAAGCACCACTTCCCGCAGCAATTAAGGTCTAGCTTTTAATGTGACCTAAGTCCCGGAATTCCAAGCCTTAAGGGCGCTAGCGCTAAGCCTTACTTGAATCAAGAGAAAAACTTGAGAAAGACTTGTTCTGAAGAATCTTTGATTGAAACAAACAAATTTCTTAAAAATATACGCCATAAACAAAATCAGCCTGATTTTTAACTGAGTCGAGAGATGTTGGTACGCAACAGATCCTGTTAAGACTTCGGTTAAAACTGTGCCCTGCAGGGTGAAATTCATGATTTGACAACTGTCTTTTGCCGATCTTGGAAGCTCAAATCTGACAATCGTACTTCTCATTCGGACAAAATGTAGTTGAAATATTCGAAACAAAAATCCGAACGACTAGAAATAGCCCGCCGCCTCTTTACGTCAATTAAGAGCTAGAAACCTGCGACTGAGTATGCAATTCCGAAGTCTCAAATGCTCGAGAACCCAGAACCGCCGATGTCCAAGCTGGATGTCAACTCAGTTTCGGGGTAACCCAGAATTAGCCTTACTGACCTTTCTGGGATTACTGCCAGCCCCCCATTTAGCTTTCCTGGGTGAGTACCCAGCTTAGCTGAATTTTTATGGTCGGGCGCTCTGCGAGTGGCCAGTTTAGCTCAATTATTGTGGTCGGGCGCTCTGCCAACGCCCGTTTTAGCTTTTTTTAATTCTTCGAGGGGGGGTGGTATCATCCCCCCCATAGTGACGCCCATGTAACAGCTCCCACATGAAATTGCAGCGAGGAACTTAGTCTGGATCGTAAGATTAGATGGAAGAATCATACCAAGATAACATTTTATGCAATTGTCTATTTACTAATCTCATTTTTCATAGTTGGTGGACTCGAAAACTAAAATGGAGGTCAAACTTACCGACCAAACCACCAAGAAAAATCAGTACTATCGCATCACCTCCCAGTACGAAGTGGCGGACGCTATCCAGGTCAATGGGCAGTTCCAGTCCTCAATCCCAAAGTACAAAAACATACCATGGACAATTGAAATAATTAAGAAAGGTAGCTCCACTCCTGACCAGTCAGCCACTGAAGACTCCGAAGGCGGCTGGAACTATGAGGACTATCAGAGAGATGAACCCGAGGAAACTCCAGAAGAAACGGCAGTGGAAGAAGTACAAGAATGGTCCCTGTCGGTGAAGTTAGCAGCCAAGCTTCCTGACAAGCCACTAGATGGAAGCTTCTTTATCAACAACCGGACGGTGGAGGTGAACGTGGAGGGTCCTTGGAGCCTCATTCGGTGAGTGCGCGTATTAAGACCATTAAAGCACGCAGGGCGTCATTTTACCTTTCCGCCGATTGGTCCTTGTCCTTCAGCTTATTTTTGGCATGGAAGACAGTGATCAACACACAAGGTTCGTTTTTAAGTAAACCAAGTAGGGGGCTTACCGTGGTCGGTCTGGTCTGGTAATTTTCGTGGGACTCCTTGGCGGGAACTTCAAATACGTGTGCGGCAATTTTTGGCACTACTTAAACCGCATAATTTGGACTGAGCAGAAATTAGCGTTTTTATACCTACACTGTAAAAAGTTTCTCCGAGTAAGGATTAAAGTTAACTGCAGTATTTGCCACTGGGATTAATGTTATCTCTACTGGGATAAGATTAATCCGAATTAGAAATAATCTTATCTCAGTAGATACAATATTAATCCAAGTAGCAAATACTGCAAGATTTTTTTTTGTTTACAGTGTATATAGCTACAAATCTTGTTGGTCAAGTTTGTCGCGTGTCCGAAAAGCAATTAAATTGAATTGTAGATGTACGCGTATGCCCATGAGCATACAAATAAATTATAATATATTATAATATATAAATTATAATAAATTATATACAACAGTCATAAATATCGTTAAAGTTTAACTGAAAAGCCAACTTATTTGTGTGTCATTTAATTGGATACAATGAATTATTTGGATCCTGCAAAGGGATTTTTTTGTTTTCCACTATCTGCTCTAGTTATGAGGCTCAGAATATCTCCGGCCGTCCCCACAGCGTAAATTCTACTATGACGCGGGAAATTTTAATCTCAACACAAACGCAGCTTTTCAGTGGACAGTGGTGATATTGGTGAAGATTGCTTAGTGCCTGAACCAAAAAAAAAATCATAAATCTTTCTCGTAAAGCATACAACAAAAATTCAGTACCATTAATCACAAGGAAATTCCAGTATTTGAGAACCGGTTATTCGTGAACAGCGGAACAACGAAGTAACGCATTTTCATCGGGTCTAGGACCCTCTTTAAGTGAAAAAGTGAGGGGTAACTAGATTGCCCAGTCTCAGCCCTTTTCAGTTAAACTTTAAAAATTTAACAAGCAGCTCTTCGTTGTACAACCTTAGAAAAGAGGGAACGAAACTGTTTGCAAACCTCTGGTGTGCGCATTTGATTGGTTGCAACTTTTCAACCGCAGTAGCTACTTTGTGAGGGAGCCTTTTCGTTACCTTTTCGGAAGTTTTGGGGATTGGGTGATTCAGGGATTCAGGGAAATTACACAACCGAACCGGACTGGAGGAACATAACGAATGGCCATAGCGAATTGCACGTCTTATTTAAGTTCGAAGCAAACCAAGTAGAGAAAATGAATGAATGAAGAGCTCCGGTTGTACAGATAACCCTTTTGCAGCTGGCTCTTTTGCAACTATGTCACTGTTACCACCGACCAAAGATCAAGCGCGTTGATGAGGGGTTGAAATTGGGAATTTCTCTGACATATCCCGCGATTTACCATGGATTTTGTCAGTAACTCTTTTACAGCTGGTGCCCAAATCGGGATGCGACCCCGTTGCAGTTTTCAGTCCAAGGGACTAATCCAGTTTGTTTTATTTTCTAAAGGGAGCCAGCTAAGATTCTTCTTAGCGTAGAGGCTAGCGAAGAAAATCAGTTCAGTGGGACGGCTAAAATCGAACTTCAGACGAAGCAATACTCAGCATCAGGATTGGTCGAGTTTGACGATGCCAACAGTTTCAGAAAGGTAGGATATTCTTTTATTGTCTCCTTGGAATCGGGGCCGGCGTGATTTGGTGTGCAGACAGATAATAACGACGCAACTGAGCAGTCTCGTTGCAACTTGCTGCTGACATAAGGAGATGGTGTCGATAAGGGGCAGCAAGAGACCTCCCCTGGAATTGTCGGGTTTTTCAGCATCAGTGGAGAATAAAAGAAAGTATAGCATAATTCTTCACATTGGGATTCACGCTGGAATCCTTCAGTTTACCTCCCCTCCCCCTAAAAAAAAAATAGGAGTCTCAGTTACAACTAAACGGGTTTGGTTTTTACCTCCAGATATTTTGCAGTTCTCTGGCAACGCTGTGACGCCGTGGAAATCATTTGAGAACGCTGACGTCACTATTGAAGTAGCCAAGGAGCACCCTGACACTAAAGTTACCTCTAAGTTCGGTTGGGAAAGCAAAGAAATGAACATGACATTGGGGTATTCATACTCTTCTGGACACGTTTATGGAGCCATATTCCAGGTAAGTGAACCGAGTCTCTAATGCCGTTTTGTTAGATTAAGAAAAAAATACGACCGCCCTCCACAGCCCTGTGGCCTTCCGAACTGGGATCAGATTCAGATGAGAACAGAAGTGGTAAGAAACCATCATGCACAAGACAAGCATGTTATAGGTCTGGACTGGATCCGGTTGCTGTGGTGAAATTCAGGGGGGAGGCTCCAGAAATCATATGGCTAGCACAATTGGCTGGCGGATGTAGGAATTAGGACAAAGTTGGGTTGGAAGAACTATCAGATCCGTTTGCTGTGCAATTTTCGGGCTCCCACCGGATCCGTTTTTTTGTGGAACACACTGTAGTACAGGGCCCATGCAAATATGGACACATGCTAGGAAGAGTAGGAAGTTGGTACTGTGCTCTATGCTAAGCCATTTATAGGTTAAGGCTGTTTTCAGTTTTATGTTGCAGGTTTCAACACCATTCGAAAACTTGGAGATCATCGATTTAGTTCTTCGATATGCCACTGGCGAGGAAGAAACGAAGACTCTAATGAAGATTGAGATACCAAAATACCTTTCCCAATACATATCCCGGGACATTGCAACAATTTCATTAAATCACGAATCTGAGGCCGGCCGTAAGCTGGCAAAGGTGAAAGTTAATTCCTCGTCTTCCGTCGTTTATTTCAACTCAGAAGCCAAATTTAAGCTGGATTCGAAGTGGGATTTTGAGTCAGATGAGATGACCGTCGAGAGTGACGTGGTAGTCGATACAGCAACAATTGCTATGTCTGTTAACGGAAAGGTAAGCTATTATTTGCTTTGCATTTTTCAAGTGGCTTATCACTGCGTATGCTTCAGCATTGCTATGCTCTTTTGTCCTAGGTCGTTTTCATATCTCCTTTTAGATGATTGTAACTCGATGCTTTCATTTTCATCAACTCTCGTTAAAGCGCAATGGGCACTAACTATGCTTTAATTTTTATAACATGCTTCACACATATACATTTCTGACTTCCCCTAGATAACGCTTCAAAATTAAGCCGTTTTCTTGTTATCGCTTGTCAATGACTCTTCGGCGTATCGGCGGAGACAATTTCAGAGCATGGTATTGCAAGGCGCGGAAATTCAAAAACTCTCGGCCATGTACGAAAATCGATCGTTTTTTAGAGCTTTTTATATAAAACTTTTGTGTTGTTTGAAGTACCAAAGAAAAGTTTTGTTTTCCGGATGTAAAGTTATAACACTGCCAAAAATTTACAAATATAACCGACCAAAGAATATGTACAAGCGTAAATAGTCTTTGTAACCGACCTACTTGCAGCTGATTCCAGAGCATACAAGGAATTCTCAGGTAACACTCTTAATAAGAACGTTGATGAACAATACAAATAACCAGGAGTATAATAACAAAGAAACTCCGCTTATACTTGTCAAAACTAGTAAATCGGTGTATGGCAGTAAGCAAAAAATATATTTGCGAAAATAAGTTGTCGAGAATCTACTGATTTCTGATATAACATTGTATTCTTGGGGGTGGTAATGTGGCATCATGATTGTTTGATCCGCGCATTGAGCTTTAAGGAATTCATTAACTCGCTGAAGAAATAGCTTTTTCCTGCTAGTTGAGTGGATCGACCATACGAACGTCCTAACGTTCTACCTTCACAGAGGGAAATTTGCTTCACGACACGGCACTTAACTTCATCGCCTTACGACACTTTACGTTGTCGCCTTACTACACTTAACCTTTATAACAAGTTTTCATTTACCGCAGAAATGGGTTTACTCTAAGCTGACGTAACGAAGTGTCTCAATCGCGCTACACCCTAATTTACAAAACCTGCTAAGAGTATTTACTGCGATGGAAATGTTGTTTTACTGATGGTCGAGTTCAATCGGGGTATATAATACAAAAAGAAAAAATTATAGCTTCTCTTGTCATTTGTGCTTTAGGACTATCTACTGTGAATAAGGTAATCCTAATAATGCAGAGGAGTTTTTGGGTGTTCTATGTGGGGAGGCGTCTCGTAGGAGTCTGGCTTGTCTGAAAAAAAAATGTCTTCGTATTTAAGGCATCGTACGCAGAGGACGGACAGACAAGCGCAACATGCAACATCAAACTTCCAGAGCTAGAGAAGATCGACATAGAAGTTGACGGAATCTTCATGATGGAAAACAGCGATGGTACAATTAAGCTGGTTAAAGGGGACTCTTTGTTGACAATGAAACTGGATCACAAGCTTGCAGATAACGGAAACAATTTCAAGTAAGAAAGACCATTTCTTCTCAATTATGTCGGTCGTCCGCGGGTCCTTCTGCAGTGGACCTAGATCCCGCCGTGTCTCCGAATCTTCGTCAGAGTATCTGAAAATTGATTCAGTATCTTCAATATCTGGTTGTCTAGCTTGCGCCTGTAAGGTCTTGAGGAAATAGCACATTAGATTATCACGCGGGACGTTTGAGTTCAATGAGCAGCGGATTGCGTTTGTTCGCGCTGTTGATATCCTGAGTGTAAGCTGTGATCTGATCCGGGGGTGTCATTAGCATATTGGTTTTAATACTCTATATGACCAAGTCCAAAACACGCCAGTGATCCTCAGGAAGAAGGAGTAAACGTCTCCGTAACGGCTCAAACTCAACAACTCAAGTCCTGTGTCAAACAATCACGGCGATCTTTCGGAGCAGCTGTGATACCCGAGGTGATACCACGTCTGGCTCTTCCGCTAGGTACCCGGCGGTTCTGCATCGGCAAGGAGAGATATTTATCAAGAGTATTGAAAGATGCAAACAAAATTAATGAGGAATGTTAAAGGGCCCTCTTACTTTTTCTGCATTTCCTGTTATTCCTAGCTCCTCCGTGGAACTATATAAGGTTCAGAAAATTCTCCCCCTTCGCCACTGTTTCCTTTTGAACCTGCTACAAAAGCGCTCTTCAGCACTTTTGAGGCTGAGCTGAGATTGTCAGCCAACGAGTGCAAATTTTGCCGGAAGTTTCAAGGTTCGCCGACTGGCACCTTATCTTCTTTCAAAAATGATTGCATGGGAAGCTTAAAATTTGTTTTTCATTTTAGAATTCACTTTATGCCGACAGGTTTGTCTTTTGTTTTGGACTCGATCCTTTTTATTTTGCTTGGTTATCCGGCTTTTTATCCACGGCGCGCAAAGGTACAAGTTTTTTTGTGTCCAACTGCCACTTTGCAGAGCAAGAAGTCGGGGTAGAGTCAACAACCGCCAATAAAATTTGCACTAAAAGCAATTGTAAGTCAATTAATAAACTAAACATTTTTAAGATGCCCAAGGGCCCATGATCATCTGTGGCCAAAGTAATTTGCTTTCAAATTCAGTTTGAACCCCTTAAAGTTTAACTGAAAAGCCAACTTATTTGTTTGTCATTCAATTGGATACACTGAATTATTTGGATTCTGCGAAGGGATTTTTTGGTTTTCCACTATCTGCTCTAGTTATGAGGCTCAGAATATCTCCGGCAGTCCCCACAGCGTAAATTCTACTATGACGCGGGAAATTTTAATCTCAACACAAATGCGGCTTTTCAGTGGGCAGTGGCGAGATTGGGGATGATTGCTTAGTGCCTGAACAAAAAAAAAATTATAAATCTTTCTCGTAAGGCATACAACAAAAATACAAGCGCATAGAGTCACCACAAATCACAAGGAAATTCCACTATTTGAAAATCGATTATTCGTATTTGACAGTGCGAAACGGATAGTCAGCTGAAATTTATTGGAGCTATATTTCGGCCCTTCTTGGCAAGGGTTCTCTTCAGGCTCAAAGCCGCTCAAGGTGGAAAAAACGAAACTTGTGATAACCATTTGTGATAACCGATTATTCGTGAATAGCGGAACAACGAAGTAACGCATTTTCAGCAGGTCTTCAGGCCAATTTAAGTGAATAAGTGATGGGTAACTAGATTGTCCTATCCTAGCCCTTTCCTGTTAAACTTTAAAGTGCGCATATTAGCCGCAAAATGCAAAAAATAATACTTTCGGGCGAATTATATAATTTCATGCCCCAAGGGCCTATGACCATTTGTGTACCAGTGCATTTGCTTACAAAATGGATTCCTAAATCCCCCTTAAATTGCGCAAACCGTAAAGTGTATGGCATGTTTTTACGAAACCTTATATTTTCATGAATCCGAAAGGTCCATAATCGTCTGTGCCTCAACACAGCACAAATCTTAACTGTTAGCCTTAACAACTACGTATGCTTGCAAGTGCCATATGAGCTTAAAGCTCTCGTTATGGCACTTCCCTTCAAGCCAAGTGCCATATATCGATCACTTTTCCGTCGGTCGGTCGGTCAGTCCGGTGATCAAGATTTAGGGTACTTCCAGATGTGCTAGGACGATGAAACTTTGCACGCATATTAAGGACCCGACCAAACTAACTTGAAAATAGTCCCTTCCCCGATCCGAACACCGTGGGGGAGTGGAGGGAGGGGGAATCCGGAAAATTGACGAATGTATAACTTTTGAACGGGGAATTGGATCTTAATGAACTTGATATTTGGAAAGACCTCGTGTTTCAGATGTCATACTTCAAGTCCGGAACGGATCCGGTGACTTTTGGGGGAGTTTGAGGGAAAGAACCGGAAATCGTGTGACATGTTCAGAGTGGACGAATTGGATGAAGCTTGGTGAAAAGCATGCACAAGCCCTAGATACATAGCTGACAAGACCAGACCGGATCCAGGCACTGTGGGGAGGCTGGAAGGAGGGTTCCGAAATTCCGGTGACCCCGAGTTCAGATGCTTCCACTTGTGCTAGGACGATGAAACTTGGCAGGTGTATCAGGGACTTGACCGTTTTAACTTAAGAACAGTCGTTTCTCCGATTTGACCATCGTGGGGGAGTCGAGGGAGGGGGAATCCGGAATCTTGAGGTATGTCTAACTTTTGAACGGTTGATCGGATCTAAATGAAGCTTGATATTCGGAAAGAAATCATGTCTGAGATGTCCCATTTCAAGTGCCGACAGGATCCGATCAATGTGGGGGAGGCGGGGAGGATCCGGAAATTTTGTGACACGAATATTAGAGTGTAGCGATTGGGATGAAACACGGTGGAAAGAACAAGTACAAGCCCCAGATACAATAGTGACAGAACCGGACCGGATTCGGACACTCTGGGGAGAGTTTGAGGGGGTGGGTTCGGAAATCCGGGGATCGCGATTTAAGGTAGCCTACTTCCAGATGTGCTAGGCGGTGAAACCTGCGGCTTGAACTTTAGAAACTTGACAAGATTGGTGTAGAAATTGTCACTTCAAAGATCCGAACATCCCTTGAAGTACTCGCGTCTTAACCGCAAATTACAAAAAATACTTGTAAGCAAAATATACATTTCCGTGATGGCACCCTTAAAGTTTGCATCTTAACCGAAAAGTCGAAAAAATACTTTTGACCAAACTATATAATATATTCATGATCCTGAAGGGCCCAGGATCATTTTTGCCTCAATGGTTTTGATTACAGGTGAATTTCTAGCGCCATTAAAGTGCGCATTATCACAGCCAAGTGCAAAAATAAATACTTTTACCAAACGATACATTCTCGTGATTTCCAAGGGCCCACTATTTTTCTTACCTCAAGAGTTTTGCTTACAAATGATCATACAAAACCCACGAATTGGCAAATTCCTACTTTCATTCTCTTACCCAGCCTTACAAGTGCCATATCATCTTCTAGCTCTTGTTTTAAAGATTTTCTAATTTCCCATATATTTGCATTCGGTGGGAGGGTCGGCCGGCGGGAGCTGGTACCCGATTTTTCTTCGCCAGTGTTTTTTGTCGCCTGGGGGGAGGGCTGGTACCGGGGGGGGGGGGTCTCCAGGTTTTTTTCGCCTACAACTGACCCGATTCATTGTATTCATGGAAGGAAATTAATAATCCCGGCATCGCCGAGCCGCATCCAGGTGGTGATGATTATTAGGGTTAGGTTAGTCACTTGCTAGTAGCAACCTAAATGAAGTGACTATATGTACGCGATTTTATGGCAGTTAGGATTCTTTTTAGTCGTCTGGAGTTTGGAGCATCGATAATGGTGTAAGCTGACATGCTGAATCGATCTATTTTGTTTGTTTCCATGCCTGGTCGATAATTCGGACGGAATCCGGTGAAAACCTGAAATTCTGTTGCCCTCGTTTTATGCCTTTATCGGATGTGTTGAATTCGATCCAGTGTTAAAAAAAACACAGGAATCTTCTGGCTTCATTTCCCCTTTCAAGGCGATACTTGGGCTGAAGTCGTCAGAATCCGGTGAAAATGGGAAATGGAAATTCTTTAGTTCTAAGAATGTCGTGTCTTTGTCCGGAGTTCGTGTCATCACAGGAATAATAAAAACGACTGAGCCATCTATCTGCTTTGCTTTCCTACCAAGTAATGCTACGACCGGAATCTGATGTAGACCGGTAATTTCGGAAAGGACAACGTCTTCTGGTACAAGAGCATGCTGAATCGGAATGTTCGTCAGTCGCACTGGGCTGGACCGTAAAGTAAATACTGAACCTAACGGATCGGGTTAAGGGGTTGATTAGGGATAAATAACATATTTAAACGATTGTCTGGATGAACAAGCCCAGGAAATGCTCACGTTTGGGATCCCATCGAAACTGTTGGTCTTGTTTACCGATGTTGGAATGAAAAGTGGTAAAAAGGTTTAAATTTCAGGGCGCTTCTTACGCTTTCGGATCAAGAAGAATACGAGTTGATAACGAACTATGTCAACAATCCGTCGGAAAACACGAAGAGTGCTCAAGCCCAAGTTCGAAGCCCCCTTTCGGGGCTTGAAGATTTGGATTGCGGCTTCATCCTCAAGCAAAATAGGTAAGCTGATCTAAATACTAGAAGAAGTAGAAGACAAAGTGTCGCTTGGATATAGTGAGTAGAACTCTGTTTATTTGCAATGGCGGAAGACCCAGGCTGATTATCTGATTTTAGTTGTCTTTCAAGCCTAAAAAGGACTTTGTGTGCTTGTATCTGTTAAATTTACGTTACTCTTAAACGGCTAAACTACTATGAGAAAATTTACAAGTAGACTACTTGGGCTATGGGGAATCGGATCTTTAGCAAAACTTTCTTTTTCATATGAAGTAGCACTGTAAGCTGTAAGCTTTGCTGTTGGTCCATGAATCTTTTCGTCTCTTTTTTGTACAGGCTGTTCCAGATATTGTGCCGTAAACCAGACAGGTCAGCTGTGATTTGATCCACTGTTACTTCGGCCCTTCTTGGTACAGGTCCTCTTCAGGCTATAGCTAGAAGAAACGAACCCACGACTTAAAACTTATTCTCGTTCATGCAGCCCGAGGAGGACTCTTGCCAAGAAGGGACAAATTATCGCTGGATCAAATCAAATTTGACTTCTCCGCTTTGCGCCATCAGATATGACCCGCAATCAGCTCTGGCGGGAGGAAAACTTAGGGTCTTCCACACTGTCAGAAGTTTCGTAACAGATCGCGCATAAAACTTTCAAGAATAACACCTTTTCACTTAGAAATAAAGTGTTATGACCAATTAAGTTTACACTATTTCAATTCAATTCAATTCAATTTATTTTCAAAAAATTCCCTCACGGACGAGGCCGAACATTGATTTTTTTCGTCATGTATATTCTCGTCACATAACTTAACAATTAATAACAAGTTCAATTAATAACTAAAATTCATTTGGTCAATGTACATATGTCTCACAGAAAAACTCTAAGTAAAACCTTTCATCATACGTAACATGTCAACTAATCAAGCATCTATAATTAAAAAATCATAACTTTGTCAAATTAACAAACAAATTAAAAACTAAATAGTATCAACAATTACGATATCTACAATTCAATAACAACACACACAGAAATACAATTAATTTATGGAGGTGTTTCGGAATGCCCGTTAAAAAGATCGGTGAACGACGGAACAAAACTCTTTTTGTATCGGTCATGGGAACAGTGTACTGGCTGCAACTTTGGAACAGGCTGGGCAGCAGCTCGTGCCGGTCTCGGCATGGCTTAGATCCCCAACAACACCTTCATTTGGTAAAAATACTACACTGTCAGAAGTTACGTAACGACAACAGAAGGATGCCCGGTTTCAACAGATAACACTTTGGGATGTTATCTGTTATGTTTCTTTCGTTCCCGTGGCTTAGATCCCCAACAACACCTTCATTTCGTAAAAATACTACACTGTCAGAAGTTACGTAACGACAACAGAAGGATGCCCGGTTTCAACAGATAACACTTTGGGATGTTATCTGTTATGTTTCTTTCGTTCCCGTGGCTTAGATCCCCAACAACACCTTCATTTCGTAAAAATACTACACTGTCAGAAGTTACGTAACGACAACAGAAGGATGCCCGGTTTCAACAGATAACACTTTGGGATGTTATCTGTTATGTTTCTTTCGTTCCCGTTAGTATTTTTACCAGTTGAAGGTGTTGTTGGAGATCTAGGCACGAAATAGTGTAAGCTTAATTTGGTCATAACACTTTATTTCTGAGTGAAAAGGTGTTATTCTTGAAAGTGTTATGCGCTATCTGTTATGAAACTTCTGACAGTGCAGCATTCGGGATGCCCTGTTTAAGCTGATTAAGAAGTGGGTGTAAGAGAGTCTGGTAAACCAGGATATTCTCTTGGCCTTCGCCTCGGTCTTTAAGTTTGGCTCGATTCTGTTTCTTTTTCGATTGTTTAGGTCGGGATTTTACGTCGATAAGATGGTGGTTAAGTGGGATTTTAGCTGCTTACTTACTTAAGCTTGTTACAATGCTGATGGGTCAAGCGTTAGGCGTGGTGTTGCCACTGGTCGAAGAATTCTGCAACTTTTCACAGGTTTTCGACTCCTTCGACAAAACGAGCCAAAATTCTGCGACCGATGGCCTACGACCGTAAAAAAACAGAAGCATATCATTTCGAAACTGAAAAAGCGAAATTTCTCATGAAAAATCTATAAATTTGTTTTTTTTTAAATGACCTAGTCTGGTAGGCGCTAGATTGTCACACGTTTTTGCGGCCAAAATGTCACAGGTTCCGTCAAAGAAAAGTGACAACACTGGCTAGGCGTAGCCTGTCGGAAAAATGGGCATTTGCGGGCGACTGCTCCTGTCTTGGTCATGCTGAACTGTGAACGATTAAACCATGCAGACTTCAGAAGTTGCTCTCAGTAGTTATTGGTAGTTACTTCTTCATGTTTGTCATCTTCTTTCTTTTTTCAGGACCGGATTTGAAGCCAGAGCTGACGTAAAAAACAGGGGTGAAAATCAACTATCGCTGGTAGCAATCGCGGATGAGAATTCCGAAAATCCCTTAAAGGAGTACAAGGGAGAGGTGTCGCTAGAATCGTCGTATGAGAAGTTGTCGAAGCTGCAAGTTTCTTATGACAAAAAGGTATGAAGATTCAACTACGGAGGGGGGGGGGGCACTGTTTGCGTTGTAACTACTGCAGAAACACGGGCAGAAAAATAAAGTGTACTCGTTTTCACTCTAGCTACAGCCAGCTACAGGACATTTTTTTTTATTTTTCATTGCACAACAAAAACAAACTGGCAAAAATCTTACATGTGGATAATAGTGTTAATATGGATAATCGTCCACGTACCGGAAATCCAAAAATCTTATGACGTAGTTTCAGACCAACCCTGATTTTTCTTTCGTTTCCGAAAATACCACCTAGAAATGTTGGGTATTGCTGGACAGAACCGATATTACTCTACTGAACTCTTCGTGGCTTTGTTACTTCGACTATGCAGGTATCGAAACTCTATGCCCAGGAGACTGTTGGTCGTAGCTATCTTTCTGACTTCGCATTGTTACCCTGCTGGTGTTTGGTCGGCTGGCCTATGGGCCAGTGCGTAACGAATTTGTTAGCTTTTCTTGAACAGAGAAACCTTTCTTTGGATCACGTCACTTAATGCGTTTTCATTAGTTTCGCTCTTTGTCACCGGATGGTCTTTGGTTTCTGATGGACTAGGCGTATTCTAGTTTTAGTTTGTAGCTGTGAAATGCCGTGTATCGGTTCAATCACAAATAAAGTACCTACCTACCTACCTTCACTGGTGGTCTCTGGTTTTCTGGTGAGAAGTTGCCAGGAAATGGGGAGACTGAAACACGTCTTAAAAGAGGAAACACACAGAGTGAATAAAACCAGTAAACCAGAAACGAGAAGGAGGTGTGAGGAATGTCTCTATTGGCTGCAAAAAGAGATGTGTGTTTTAACATCGTAAGCAGCCGCGCAATTTTGCAGTTTGAAAATGGTTTCTCTGCTTAGGAGAAAGAATGCTGGGTGTTATTGAATTTCGGTAGGCTACCTGTATAGTCAATGGGGCAAAGCCAAGAATTACGTAAAGCCATGTCGTACCGTTAACTGCAAAAGCCTCTTGCCGTTAATTGATTTCTGAGCATATAGAATAGATAGGCTACGATTTACTGTATCCTTGATGTTTTAAAGTTTATCCGAATAGGGGTGAGACCCAACAGTCTATTTACAACTCATTAACTTAAAACAGGCCTGAAAACCCGATACGAATGCGTTACTTCGTTTGTCCACTATCCATAGATAATCGATTTCGTCGAAAGAACTTACTCTTTTGGATTTGCAGTACCTCTATGCGCTTGTCCTTCTATGCTTGAAATATATAGAGCGTGTTCCACCCCTCTACCAATAGTAACTATTAGTTACTATTTAGATAGTTAGACAGATAAATCTTTTTATTGACCAAAACCTTTCATGGCTCACGCCAAATTTGTTTGGTATCGTCAGTAGCCTATGAGTATACAGATAAATCATAATAGACCTGTATAGGGTTACAACAGTCATAACTATCGTTAAAAATTTAACAAGTCGCTCAGTTTACACTTCGTTGTACAACCTTCCGTTCCAGCCTCACGAAAACTTACTACGCTGACCGTTCCAACCTTCTCAAAATAGTAACTAATAGTAACTTACCACGCTCGGGAGCGTAGTAAGCGTAGTAACTACGCATCTCTGTAACGTGATTGGTCGGATCAGCCCGCGCCTGATATTTGACCGAAAAAATAAAAAAGCGTTCCAGCCTAGCGTAGTAACTACGGTAAGTAGGGTGGAACACGCTCATAGCAACAACAAAAGGTAAGCCATTGCTGAAAAATAAACTTAAAATGACAGATTCATTGCAAGACATATCTTTACATATTTTGTCTTACTTTCTTCAGCCGTAACTTCCTGAGCTTACCATCTTTAGCCATGGAAATGCAGGCTTATTGAAATCACTGTTCTCCGCTTCTCGATGAATTTTGAGTTGTCGTACAGGAAGCGCACGTTCTGACCGTTCTTACTTGAGTCTCGGGGGAAAAAATACAAAATCCCTTAGATGAGTCAAAAGAGTTGGGTTTATTCGTATATCCGATGTTTACATCAATCTACCTTTTCGGTTAAACTTTAAAGTAAGGTACAATTTTATTTTTATTTTTATTGACAACTTTAGTCGTTACATTAAAGGCATTACATTAATTTACATTTAAGGCGTTACATTAGATGTGCAGTCTTGTGGACAAATCCCGTGCCGAGTGACGGTATAAGTTTTCGATTTGCTCCCTATCTACGTGTTTTGTTTTATCTGAGTCACCTGCAGAAGAATTTCCGGTGACATGGGGGGTAGTTGGAGGGGGAAACCGGAAATCTTGAAAATCGCTTAGAGTGGAGAGATCTGGATGAAAGTTGGTGGAAAGAAGCTAGGACGATGAAACTTGGCAGGCGTATCAGGGACCGGACCAGATTAAATTAGAAACAGTCGCTTCCCCGATCCGACCACTTGAGGGGGAGTGGAGGGAGGGGGAATCCCGAAAAAATAGGAAAAATGATTTATTTTTAACTTACGAACGGGTGATCGGATCTTAATGAAACTTGACATATAGAAGTACCTTGTGTCTCAGACCTCCCATTTTAAATCCAGACCGGATCCGGTGACATGGGGGGTAGTTGGAGGGGGAAACCGGAAATCTTGAAAATCGCTTAGAGTGGAGAGATCTGGATGAAAGTTGGTGAAAAGAACAAGCACAAGTCCTAAATACGGGATTGACATAACCGGACCAGATCCGCTCACTCTGGGGGAGTTGGGGGGGGGGATCCGGATTTCTAGTGATCCCGCGAGTTCGGTGCTTCGTGGTGTGCTAGGACGATGAAAATTGGCAATTATGTAGGGGACCCGAACAAATTGACTTGATAATAGTCGTTTCCCCGATCTGAGCATCCGGGGGGGGGGGGGGGGCTGGAGGGAGGGGAATTCGGAAAAATTAGGTATTTTTAACTTACGAACGGGTGATCGGATCTTAATGAAACTTGATATAGAGAAGTACCTTTGTCTCAGACCTCCCATTTTAAATCCAGACCGGATCCGGTGACATGGGGGGTAGTTGGAGGGGGAAACCGGAAATCTTGAAAATCGCTTAGAGTGGAGAGATCTGGATGAAAGTTGGTGGAAAGAACAAGCACAAGTCCTAGATACGGGATTGACATAAACGGACCAGATCCTCTCACTTTGGGGAGTTGGGGGGGGGATCCGGATTTCTAGTGATCCCGCGAGTTCGGTGCTTCCTGGTGTGCTAGGACGATGAAAATTGGCAGGTATGTAAGGGACCCGAACAAATTGACTTGATAATAGTCGTTTCCCCGATCTGAGCATCCGGGGGGGGCTGGAGGGAGGGGAATTCGGAAAAATGAGGTATTTTTAACTTACGAACGGGTGATCGGATCTTAATGAAACTTGATATATAGAAGTACCTTTGTCTCAGACCTCCCATTTTAAATCCAGACCGGATCCGGTGACATGGGGGGTAGTTGGAGGGGGAAACCGGAAATCTTGAAAATCGCTTAGAGTGGAGAGATCTGGATGAAAGTTGGTGGAAAGAAGAAGCACAAGTCCTAGATACGGGATTGACATAAACGGACCAGATCCTCTCACTTTGGGGGAGTTGGGGGGGGATCCGGATTTCTAGTGATCCCGCGAGTTCGGTGCTTCCTGATGTGCTAGGACGATGAAAATTGACAGGCATGTAAGGGACCCGAACAGATTGACTTGATAATAGTCGTTTCCCCGATCCGACCATCCGGGGGGGCTGGAGGGAGGGGAATCCGGAAAAATGTGGTATTTTTAACTTACGAACGGGTGATCGGATCTTAATGAAACTTGATATTTAGAAGTACCTTGTGTCTCAGACATCCCAGTTTGAATCCGGACCGGATCCGGTGACACTGGTGGAACTGGAGGGGGGAACCGGAAATCTTGGGAAACGCTTTGAGTAGAGAGATCGCGATGAAAGTTGGTGGGAAGAACAAGCACAAGCCCTAGATACGTGATTGACATAACCGGACCGGATCCGTTCACAATGGGGGGGATCCGAATTTCTTGTGATCCCGCGAGTTCGGTTCTTCCTGATGCGCTAAGACGATGAAACTTGGCAGGCGTGTATGTGATCCGAACAGGTTGACTTGAGAATAGTCGTTTCCCGGATCCAACCATCTGGGGGGCGGGGGTGGAGAGAGGGGGAATTCGAAAAGTGAGGTATTTTTAACTTGCGAACGGGTGATCGGATCTTGATGAAACTTGATATATAGAAAGAGCTCGTGTCTCAGACGCCCCATTTTAAATCCGAACCGGATCCGGTGATATTGGGGGGATTCGGACGGGGGAACCGGAAATCTTGGGAAACGCTTGGAGTGGAGGGTTCGGGATGAAAGTTGGTGGGAAGAACAAGTGAATAGCATAACCGGAATGGATCCGGTCACTGTGTGGTGGTTGGAGGGATCCGAGTTTGTAGTAATCCCACGAGTTTGGTACTTCCTGATGTGCAAGGACAATGAACTTAGCAGGCTTGTCAGGTACCCGAACTGTTGACTTGAGAATGTCGTTTCCCCGATCCGACCGTCGAGGGGGAGTGTACGAAAGGGGAATCCGGAATCCAGTGGCAAGCTCAGCTTTTGAACGGGTTATTGGATTTAACCGAAACTTAATATTTAGAAAGGGGTGCCTCAGACGTCTTATTTTAAATCCGGACCAGATCCGGTGACACTGGGAGGAGTTGGAGGGGCGAACCTGAAATCTTTGAAAGCGCTTAGAGTGGAGGGATCGGGATGAAACTTGGTGGGAAGAACAAGCATAAGTTCTAAATATGCCACCTAGAGCTTTCAGATTGAATGAACCTAGATATCCTAATTCAAGGTCCGAACCGCATTTTTGAATGGCGGGGTGTTTATTGTGAGGTTCTCTTCTACTTTCTCGTACCACTACTCGTAACAAGTGCCATATGAGCTCGTAGCTCTTGTTTCTTGTCTTTACGTTATTTCCCTTTTCGTGTCTAGTCCGTAAATAAAATTTCATCATCCTCCCATCATAATCCGAAGATTGTTTGTTACTGATCAATGACTTTTTCTGCAGTACACCAATGACAAAAACAGCGAACACATGCTTGCTTTAACAGTCAACGACTTCGATGAATCCAAGTGGAAGTACGTAAAAGCCACAGAGGAAGACATGGAAAAGACGAGAGAAGCGATTGAACTGGAAGGAAAATACATTATTTGGCCAGTGGCTATTAATTACCTATTCATCCGGGAGTATCCGACGCTAAAGAAATATCCTGTGACAGTAAGTATGTTTTCTAATCTTGGGCTCGAGAGCTAGAAAGGTTCGGGGTTTGGGTAAATGAATGAATGAATGAATCACTTTATTTCAGAAAAAGCCTACACGCTAACAAAAAACAAAAATAACACAAACAATAACTACGGTTTGGCAGGGCCGTCCGGTAGATGATTTTCCATGATGGTAAGTCATGGAAAACATGACTAGCAATAAAAGCAATCAGATCATTGTCCGACTCAATCACTCTTAGGTAAAGTGACGCTTTGGCCTTTCGAAGAATTTCCTGGAAAGTCGAACAATTTCGGGTAACCATTTCAGAACTGACACTACACAATCTAGGCAGTCTAAACATACGGCGAAAAACCTTGTTATACGCAATCTTTAGGTGATCCAACACTCCATCAGGACAATTTGAAATATTTTCGAGACCGTACATCTGGTAGCAATACGTCTTGAACAAACGTAGCTTCACTCCCGGACCAACAGTCGAGAACTTTCGAAGTAGTAGGTTCCCACGCTTGTAGAGACTAGCAATTTGTTCTGCAACATGCGAATCATCTCTGGTGTCTTCCCGTAGGATGTAACCAAGGTAACGGAAATTTGAGATGTACTCAATGCGTCGACCCGATAGTAAAACATTTAATTTCGGTAGCTTATGCCGCTTGTTATTAAAAACCATCGCAAAAGTTTTCTTCGTATTGTAAAGTACATCGTGCTCCACTGCAAGAATCACATATCTTTAGGAGTTGATTCAGACCGAACACACTGGGAGCTAGTACTACAAGGTCATCCGCAAAGAGTATGTGGTTGAAACACTTACCCCCAATATAACAACCAAAACTAGACGTCGACAGACGCTTTGATAGGCTATCAATGTACACTGCATACAGGAGCGGGGACAGAACACCCCCTTGCCTTAAACCATTAAATAAATTAAATTTGTCGCTGATTACTGACGCCCAACGTACACAAAATTTCTGTTTCTGGAACCAAAAAGCAAGTAATCTCACATAAGGGGGAGGTACACCTCTACTCTTTAATATTTTCAGCATTTTATAATGGTTAACGCGGTCGAATGCTTTAGTGGAATCAATAAAACAGCAAAAAACCGGGGAAGAAAAAATCATGAAATATTCAACGATGCACTTTAACAGAAAAACAGCAAAATCTACACCGGCACCTTTCTTGAAACCAAATTGATAAGATGAAGTAGCGAGCCAATCAGCGGTTTTGGAAGCAATACATTTTTTGAATACCTTGGAAATTAATGTAGCAAGCGCAATCGGCCTGTAATTGTCCGACGAAGTCAGGTCACCCGCTCGGTTTTTCGGTACTGGAACAAGTATCACCTCCATAATACTATCAGGAACAATTCCGTGGACTAGAAAAGCATTAAAAAGACTCGCCAGAATCATTGACTTCTTTTCCGATGCAAATTTCAGGTGTCGGGCACTTATTCCGTCACCACCACCGCATTTATTTATATCAAGCTCACGAATGAATTTATCAACCTCAGATTCATTGATAAGTTCGCAAGTCCCTCCACAATTCACCTGAACAAAAGAAGAACAATCACTACTCACACTCTTAAATAGTTTTTCAAACTTCAACTTCCGTAGCTGCGCAATTTCACCATCACCACTAGCACCATCAACCTGGTTAGAGATCACTGTCTTTACATTCAAAATGTAAAGAGTATGCCAGTTCTTTAGCACCATCAACCTGGTTAGAGATCACTGTCTTTACATTCAAAATGTAAAGAGTATGCCAGTTCTTTTTTGGAAAGGCTTAAAGTTTAGGAACTTTTCCGTGTTTTTATTTGTTTTGGTAGAGTGTATTAATATATACTAATCAGTTTTGGGATCCTGGAAATTAAATTTGCAGGATTATTATATACAACTTAAAACTGATTAATAGTTGATAGGGTAGGAGACGTTAATTAGGTAGATAGGATTTTTTCCATACCGAGCAGAGAAGAAGACGTAGTCCCTGAGCTAATCATAACAGTGATATCGCTTGTTTAGCAGGTAGGTGTAGGTTGCATGGCCCGTGCATGCAGTTTTGCGAAGGAGATACAAACATCTCTCAACCCTCTAGCCCGTTGCTAAGGACTATTTTTGGAAGTTGGCTAGTACACTGTAAAAAAAAAATCTTGCAGTATTTACTACTGGGATTAATATTGTCTCTACTGAGATAAGATTATTTCTAATTCGGATTCTCAGCAGAGATAAGATTAATCCCAGTAAAAAATACTGCAGTTATTTGATCCTTATTCGGTGAAAATTTCTATAGTGTAGTTGTCGTGCTCCTTTCTTTCTGTACAATGCTCTGCATCTCATTAGAGTAATTCCGTAATGAAAATGTGATTTTAGATCAAGCGAACCTTTTCAATCTTTGACGCCGATGAACCTAAGCTTCGTGGTGATGTCCATACGATCGTGGAGACAACTGAGTTTGGCAAAGAGTTTAGCATCGAGATTAGCAAGGTCAACTTGACGACTCGGTATGCTTGGCAGCCTAGTAATTTTACTCACGGGACTCTCCTGAAGTTGGCACCTGACGGCAGCAGAAATTTTGGATATGATGTTGGCTTTGTTGATGGATCTAAGGTGAGTCCACAGACATTTTAGTGTAAGTAAATTGCTTAGACTCAAGCTCTCCCCTATCTTTCCAGACTTACTTTCCAGTAAGCCTACTTTGTTACGACTTATCTCCTCAGATAATATGAAAAAAACTTCGTTTTCTTAAAGAGTTAAAGAGGCTGCGTCCCAAAGTCGAACCTTAAAACGTACAGGAATTAGGAGAGGCAGTTGGGGGGCTGCCGCCCCCCAAACCCCCCGCTTTTAAAGACTCTTTTGTACAGGTTTTTTGTTGTGGGGGGCTGCCGCCCCCCTAACCCCCCGCTCTTGGCTTCGGAAAGGCCCTCTTTTAATTAACAAAAAATTGAAATGAATGAATAATGGAATAACTTCGAAAAATGTTAAACACAAGAGGACAGGAGAACCATTGCGCCGAAACTAGTAATTAGTAACAATGAAGTTGACCACTCCATTTACATTTTAACATAATTATTGAAACTGTTTCCCAGACACAGAGCACACAAGCTAAGAGCTGGGGGTGGGGGTAGGGTAGCAAACAAAAACCTGTTTTGTATTTTTTGTTAATTAAAAGAGGGCCTTTCCGAAGCCAAGAGCGGGGGGTTAGGGGGGCGGCAGCCTCCCACAACAAAAAACCTGTACAAAAGAGTCTTTAAAAGCGGGGGGTTTGGGGGGCGGCAGCCCCCCAACTGCCTCTCCTAATTCCTGTACGTTTTAAGGTTCGACTTTGGGACGTAGCCTCTTTAACTCTTTAAGAAAACGAAGTTTTTTTCATATTATTTCTGTACGTTTTTCTACAATCCATGGTGGATGTAAGTTAATAATTCCTGTACTCCTCGTACAGGAATTAGGAGAGGAAGTTGGGTGGCTGCCGCCCCCCAACCCCCCCGCTTTTAAAGACTCTTTTGTACAAGTTTTTTTTTGTGGGGGGCTGCCGCCCCCCTAACCCCCCGCTCTTGGCTTCGGAAAAATTTAAGGTCATTTTTCTCAAATAAAAATTTTACGGATTAAGACAGAATTTTTTGAAGCTTGCAGTCAGTCTGACCATGTCGAGCTGATCATTTTGATGTACTTGAATGTTGAAATTCGTAACTTTTAAGAATTTCAAAAATTAACATGGGCTCTTATGGGGAAATGGAGTTTTTCTAAGCTAGAAAATCGGGGGGTTAAGATTTTCCGACGAAACTTTCAAGCAAAATTACTCGGAGAATTCCGCGTCGAATGAGTCTTCGTACACCCAGATCCGATGTCAGCTGTGACCTGTAGGTGTGGCGAAAAAAAAAAAAGGAGAACATGAACATTAAGTGGCTATGCGTGGTTTCTGGAAAACAGGGAAGGAGTTATCGGATCGAGCTGAAATTTCGCGGATAAGCTCCTGGGCCCTAGGGGACCTTAACTTGTGAATTTCAGCCCGATCGGACAACGTTAAAGGGGGGGTGGGGTTGGGGGGTCGAAACTTTCGGCCAGATTTTCCCCATGAAGGAAAAGTCGGAGGGGGGTGAAATTTGGCAGGTTTCTTTGTTGGAGCTCGGCCTAAGAAATGCATCCCTCCCCATCCCTCTGCGACCACTGGAACCGAAGATCGCTTAACATTGTCGTGGTTCGCCTCTTTAAAGAGGCACGAGTGTGCCTCCTTGATAGGAGAGCGACAAAATCTTGTAGATTTCACGGCTTCACCAAATTCCAATTTCCATGATATATTCTCCATTACCAACCATTGCACTTAACTAAATTAATTAGGTAATTCCTTTCTGTCGTCAATTTTTGGTTTAGCCTAGATTACGACGGGAATATCTGTGCTAGTCGAAATCTCACAGAATATTTTAATACAATATGTTTAGTGAGAGATTTTCTACTTCCCGGAATTTTCCGATTTACAGTAGAAAGCGTTCGTATCATTTAATCAGTAATATTACAAGGCCGGCAGATTGATTCAGTCTTTTTATCCGTATACGAGCACGAACAACTGGACAGAGTCATTAATTAGAAGTGAAGACTTCCCCATTTTGGCCAGATAACAGGGAATCTGGACGATCTAGCTACTTCTTAGAATAATGAAGGAGAAAGGTCGATTTTCTGTGTATTCTTATCACTAGGTCAAATCCGATAAAGGCATAACACGGTTTTCCGAATTTTCGGCTGACCCCGGTTGGCGTTCATACTATCAGCCAACAGGAAAACGAAGCAGATACATCGATCCAGCATGTCAGCTTACCCCACTAACAGGGGCGTCGCAGGGGGGGGGGTGCGGCCCCCCCACCCACCTTTTTGAGATTCGGTAAAAATTTGGGCCGGAGGCCGAAAATTTTACTAAACCTGTTCGGTATTTTTTCGATAGCAGAACTATTCAGTATATTTATGGGGATTCGGTAGTTATAAAGAATCTCAAATAGGCTACCGGTACAAATATATTCGGTATAATGATCGGGATTCGGTATAATTACCAGTATCCGGTAGTTATCACGAATTCGGTGAGAGAATTTACTGAAATATTTGGTAATTTTTCGATACCAGAACTATTCGGTATATTTATGGAGATTCGGTAGTTACGCTGAATCCCGAATAAGCTGTCGGTCCAAAATTATTCGGTATCATGATTGGGATTCGGTAGTTTATTCGATATAATTTCCAAGATTCGGTAGTTACCACGAACCCAGTTTTGATGAAATTATACCGAATCCGAGTATCATTCGGTAGTCTTTCGGTCCCAAAAAAATTTGGTATAGTAACCGGGATAAGGGTAGTTATATAGAATCCCGAGCATGCTATCGGTCCAACCTTTTTCGGTATAATAACTGGGATTCGGTAATTTTTCACTATAGTTGCCAGGATTCGGGAATTACCACGAACCTCGAAACTCGGAAGAGGTCGAGTGAAGCACTGGTCGCAGACAAAAGGACTGATTTATGATTTAATCGATAGTCCTTACATTTATCTTGGATCCCAAAATCCCACAAAGCAGATCTAATCATAAATGTTTCGAAAATTCCGCCTGCGGCGCTTTTCGTAATACTCTCTATTTCGTTGGAGGGCGCGTCATTTGACTGGGGTTTTAAGCCAGTTTTAGGATTGGGATTTCGAAACATTAAAAGCTAGAAATTGGATGGAAATAGTTAAATTTGGCAGGAAAAAGCTAATTTAAAAAAAAATCTCGCCTGCGGTGCTATTGACTAGACTACAGTAGCTGCTGCTGCCGGAACTTCTTAGAGTCTCGGTATTTATCCACGGTAGCCTAAATGATAGAATTTGTAAGAGAAGCAGTTAAATTTTAGCATTAAATATTCCTTCAGCCCAAGCTGACTGCGAATCATATTTGACAGTGCAAAACGGATAAGTATGAATGAATGAATGAATTTTATTACCCGTAAAGTGAAAAACACAAAATACGGAGTATTTTAGAAAGACAAAATGATAAACCAGCTGAAATTTATAGAAGCTATATTTCGGCCCTTCTTGGCAAGGGTCCTCTTCAGGCTCAAAGCCGCTCAAGATGGAAAAAAACGAAACTTGTGATAACCCGAGAACTTGTTATCACAACTTTCGTTTTTTCCATCTTGAGCGGCTTTGAGCCTGAAGAGGACCCTAGCCAAGAAGGGCCGAAATGTAGCTCCAGTAAATTTCAGCTGACTTATCCGTTTTGCACTGTCAAATATAATTTTAGCACATAGAAACAAAAAGTTCGCCTGCGGCGCGATTTAATTTTCTCTTGGGTATAATATAGAAGCTCTATTGCAATCGTGCCCGGCATTGCAATATATTCTCCAAGTGGACTTCACCCCAAAACGCCGCCTAATAGTTTACTTATCGTCTTTCATGCTACCCTTTAATGTCATTCCTACGTAATCCTTTCATGTTCCATAACTTAAAGCTCGAATTCTCAGTTTCTAGGATTCGGTGAAATTTTTGAGAGATTCGGTAAAATTTTGGCTCTGCACCCCCCCCCCCCCCCCACCGAAAATGCACTTACGACGTCCCTGCCCACCAACGATACTCTAAACCACAAGATCAAGCTACCATAAACACTACCAAATCCGCTGTTTGCTGAAGTCTGGCTGAATATAGGCTCGGCAGGAAAAGCAACTAAAGTATACTGATCCAGAATATTTTCTTACCCCTATTTCGACGCTATAATCAACTTCAAATGAAAGTTTTACTTTAACCAGTTAGTGGATTTGGCCGGCTTTTGGGCGAACTACTTGTCCGGCGAGAAAGTTAGTTTCAGATATGGATTCAGCATGCCTCCCTCCTCACTCCCAAAGATATGGGTAGGGAGTACATTTACGAACTTGACCTGTACTGTAAACTAAAGCATCATCAGACCAAGTTTGAACAAAATATGTCAGTATCCTTCGACATTTATCGTGCTAACAGATGGATGGGTGGTATCCCGTCACTAGCATTTTTGGAATCCCCAAAACTGTCATTGTCGTTCCATCCTGTGGAGCGAATGGTTGGCTTGGAACGACAGTGGTAGCTTCCAATCGTTCAACAAACTTTTCAAGGACCGCCGTAGGTAAAAGGCGCTTCGACAACTGGACTGCGTAATTTGAGCCGAAAAGGGTCCGGGGTCATTTTAACAAATAGATATTGTGTAAATGGCAAGTCCCCCCCCCCCGTCTCAAAAACGCTTGTCAGAAGTAGAGCAGATTAGCCGGGATGCGGGTCCGATAGAATCCGACATCCAGTAATTTTTTGGAGTCGGCTGCTCCGTTCATCTCGTTTGTTGTCGAGGGGTTGCAAATGCATTTTTTTTTTGTTCAGCTCATTTCAGATTTTACAAAGACAGCGAAAAGGCGACACCGAAATTTTGTTTCCTTTCAAATAAATACATTCTAGTAAAATGCTGTGTTGGTTAAACAAACAACTGACGGATTGTGTGTCAACATGTCAAGTATCGGACCACGGGATTCAAGACTTAACCTGGAAATTGTGCCAACGTACAAAAGAAGGCAAGAAACGTTGAGAGAGATAGCGGGTGAAGAACTAACTGCTTTCTCTCGCTGTGAGCTATTTCGCAAAATAAGTTATTTATTGACTAATGCATTTTTAGAGACATATAGGCTGGATGATCAACGATGGGTGTCAGTCCCATGTTTGAAGGGGGAAAAGGTAGGCAGTCGTCTCCACCTTAGGTTTTCAAACTCGCTACAAAGTCGGAGTTTTTAATACGGAGTAAGTATTAAAATGTAATAATGTTTGAACGAAGTTTAGTTTAGTTTTAGTTTTGAATTCTCAGGGATAATAGCTCAATTTTGCATCTGGCGCGCAATTCTAAACCTATTAATAATAATAATAATAATTTATTTTTGACCCGCTACAAAAAATCAAAGCGGAGTAGCAATAAAAGAAACAAAACAAACACTTCACAAAACAAAAAGAACAAGAAACTAAAGCAAACGAGTAAGGCCACTGTGGGCGGGCAGATACTTATAAGTAGACTGGGGTATTTTGCCAGCAAGTTCCGTAAGTTTCGACCCGATATCTGGGAAACTGTAAACAGATATGAGGTTCCGATTTCTGTACCATGGAGGCAGATACAATAGAAAACGGGAAAACCGGAAATAATAAGAACGAAGTGAACTGATATCTTTTTTATGAAAAATAGGGTAAATACCAGAAAGAAACAAAACCGAGTGAT
Source organism: Branchinecta lindahli (assembly GCA_023053555.1). NCBI lineage: Eukaryota > Metazoa > Arthropoda > Branchiopoda > Anostraca > Branchinectidae > Branchinecta > Branchinecta lindahli. The sequence continues at coordinate 16,899,742 of JAKZAO010000003.1, forward strand.
CTGTAAAAACCGAATATAATTTAGCAAGAGACTTTCTATTGTATCTACCTCGGTTAGCAACAATTTTAGAATAACTTAATTGGATTTTCTTCTTGCAATCAGCAACGGCAAGAGTCCGTAAGGATTTTAGTGTTTTACTAACATTAATTCCCAGCCATCGAAATGAAGAAACCGACGGGATAGAAAAAGATCCACAGATTAGTGGAGTCGTGATGTTACTATTAAATGAGAGATATTCACACTTTGAAAGATTAAGAGAAAGTCCAATCGCTTGAAGTTTAGATGCTACTGTTGAAACAGACAAAGAAAGCCCTTTTTTAGTCCTACTGATCAAAAGAATATCATCCGCATAAGCAAGATAAGAAATATTTACAGAATTAAGAATGCAAGTGGATGGGATAGAAGAAAGGACAGATGATATACAAAGTTTGAAAATAGAGGGGGAGAGGACAGCACCTTGCCGGACCCCACGCCGTACTGGAATTTTACTTTCTGAAACCCTCATATCCGTTTTAATATGCAAAAAAGAATTTGAATACCAATATCTAAGAAGAAAAATTATCGAAATGTTGATACCGTGACTAACAAGAGCTGTAAGCTCATATGGCACTTGCAAGGGTTGAGATGTATTATTTGATCAAAAGTAATTTTCGACTGTGCGGTTCAGATGCGCACTTTAAGGGAGCTAGAGAAAAAGTATATTATCGTTGAACTTGGCTGTAATGATGCGCACTTTAAAGGCGCTAGAAATTCATCTGTAAGGAAGACCCTTGAGGCAAAAACGATACCAGGCTCTTAGGGATCATTGATATATACGTATGATCAGAAGTATTTTTTTTCCCACTAATTTGCGCACTTTAAGGGTGCAAGAAATATTTTTTTGCAAAACCCTTGTGGGACAACTGATCATGGGTTCAGATGTATCGTTTGATAAAAATTACTTTTCGACCTTGCGGTTAAGATGCACACTTTAAGGGAGCTAGAACTTCATTTGTAAGCAAAACCCTTGAGGCAAAAATGATCATGAGCTCATGGGGATCATGGAAATGGATATTTTGCTTAAAAGTATTTTTCTTAATTTGCGGTCATGATTGGTACTTTAGGGAATAGTCGGATTTGAAAAGTGGCGATTTCTAAGCCAATCTTGTCGAATTTCTAATATTCCAGCCAAATTTCATCGTCCTAGCACATCTGGAAGTACCTTAATTCGCGATCACCGGAATTCCGGACCCGCCCCTCAAACTCCCCCCACAGTCGCCGGAGCCAATCCGGTTCAGTTTGGACTTGTTTGTTATTCCCACAAAGTTCCATCCCGATCTCTCCAGTCCAATCCGGTCACGTATTCCCCCCCCCCCCAATTGTTGTCGGATCCGGTCCGGACATGAAAAAGATCACCACAGGCTCTGTTCAGTTATTAAATTTCACTCGAACCCGATCACCCGTTCCAAAGTTACGCATGGCTAAATATTCCGGATTCCCCCTCCCTCCGATCCCCCCACGACTATCGGATCGAGTGAATTTTTATTGACAAGTCAGTTTGATCGGGTCCCTGATACACCTCCCAAGTTTCGTCGTGAAAATCCCAGAAACTGTCATCACCAGAATTCCGTGAAACTCCCCTCCACCTCCCCCCCCCCAAGTGTCCGGGTCCAGTCCAAACGTGTAAACAAATTATCTGGAGCAGATTCTTGTTCTACCCAGCAAGTTTTACTCCGATCCCTCCATTATAACCGTTTCTCGAGGTTTCCGGTCTTCCCCCACCCCAATTCCCCCATAGATGTCGAATCCGGTTCGGACTTCAAATGGAACATCAGAGATATGTCATTCATTCAGATATTAAGTTTCGTCCCAATCCGATCACCCGTTCGAAAGTTACACAACACTCAATTTTCCATATTCCCCCGCACTGCACCACAGATACAAACCCCTTTGACCCTCGAATGCACTAGCTCTTTCCAATGTTAACAGAGTGATGCGATGCAAAGAGTGACGTCACGCCGCGCGCAGACCTACTAGTGTAAAGAAAGGGGTAGGGGTTTTACAACAAGAGCTGTAAGCTCATATGGCACTTGCAAGGGTTGAGATGTATTATTTGATCAAAAATAATTTTCGACTGTGCGGTTCAGATGCGCACTTTAAGGGAGCTAGAGAAAAAGTATATGATCGTTGAACTTGGCTGTAATGATGCGCACTTTAAAGGCACTAGAAATTCATCTGTAAGGAAGACCCTTGAGGCAAAAACGATAGCAGGCTCTTAGGGATCATTGATATATACGTATGATCAGAAGTATTTTTTTTTTCCCACTAATTTGCGCACTTTAAGGGTGCAAGAAATCATTTTTTTTGCAAAACCCTTGTGGGACAACTGATCATGGGTTCAGATGTATCGTTTGATAAAAAGTACTTTTCGACCTTGCGGTTAAGATGCACACTTTAAGGGAGCTAGAACTTCATTTGTAAGCAAAACCCTTGAGGCAAAAATGATCATGAGCTCATGGGGATCATGGAAATGCATATTTTGCTTAAAAGTATTTTTCTTAATTTGCGGTCATGATTGGTACTTTAGGGAATGGTCGGATTTGAAAAGTGGCGATTTCTAAGCCAATCTTGTCGAGTTTCTAATATTCCAGCCAAATTTCATCGTCCTAGCACATCTGGAAGTACCTTAACTCGCGATCACCGGAATTCCGGGCCCGCCCCTCAAACTCCCCCCACAGTCGCCGGAGCCAATCCGGTTCAGTTTGAACTTGTTTGTTATTCCCACAAAGTTCCATCCCGATCTCTCCAGTCTAATCCGGTCACGTATTCCCCCCCCCCAATTGTTGTCGGATCCGGTCCGGACATGAAAAAGATCACCACAGGCACGCCCTCTGTTCAGTTATTAAATTTCACTCGAATCCGATCACCCGTTCCAAAGTTACGCATGGCTAAATATTCCGGATTCACCCTCCCTCCGATCCCCCCACGACTATCGGATCGAGTGAATTTTTATTGACAAGTCAGTTTGATCGGGTCCCTGATACACCTCCCAAGTTTCGTCGTGAAAATCCCAAAAACTGTCATCACCAGAATTCCGTGAAACTCTCCTCCACCTCACCCCCCCCCCCAAGTGTCCGGGTCCAGTCCAAACGTGTAAACAATTATCTGGAGCAGATTCTTGTTCTTCCCAGCAAGCTTTACTCCGATCCCTCCATTATAACCGTTTCTCGAGATTTCCGGTCTTCCCCCACCCCAATTCCCCCATAGCTGTCGAATCCGGTTCGGACTTCAAATGGAACATCAGAGATATGTCATTCATTCAGATATTAAGTTTCGTCCCAATCCGATCACCCGTTCGAAAGTTACACAACACTCAATATTCCATATTCCCCCGCACTGCAGCACAGATACAAACCCCTTTGACCCTCGAATGCACTAGCTCTTTCCAATGTTAACAGAGTGATCCGATGCAAAGAGTGACGTCACGCCGCGCGCAGACCTACTAGTGTAAAGATAGGGGTAGGGGTTTTACAAAAACTACTAAATTTTCCGGATTCCCCCGCCCTCTACTCCCTCCACGGTGGTCGGATCGGGGAAGTGACTATTTGCAAGTTAGTTTGGTCGGGTCCCCGATATGCCTGCCAAGTTTCATCGTCCTAGCACATCTGCAAGTACCCTAACTCGCGATCACCGGACCGACCGACCGACCGACAGACAGACCGACAGACCGACCGACGGAAAAGTGATCGGTATATGGCACTTGAGCGAAGCTGCAAGTGCCATAAAAACTACTAAATTTTCCGGATTCCCCCGCCCTCTACTCCCTCCACGGAGGTCGGATCGGGGAAGTGATTATTTGCAAGTTAGTTTGGTCGGGTCCCCGATATGCCTGCCAAGTTTCATCGTCCTAGCACATCTGCAAGTACCCTAACTCGCGATCACCGGACCGACCGACCGACCGACAGACCGACAGACAGACCGACCGACGGAAAAGTGATCGGTATAATTATGGCACTTGAGCGAAGCTGCAAGTGCCATAAAAAGGGAAAAGATAGCTTGGGAATGTGTAACGGTGTCAACGGCTTTGGAGAGATCCAAAGCGCATAAATGTAACTCGAATCCCTTTTTAGTAGCCTCAGTAAGAACATTAGCCAGAATTCGATGGGCCTGCTGGCAACCTACCCCAGCTGAAAACCCAATCTGATTTTCACCAAAATATGCCGAAGAATTAACTGATGGGAGGAGAAGATACTCAAAAATTTTGCTTATATTGCAAGAAACCGTTATTGGCCTGTATGATGCACACTCAGTCGGAATCTTTCCTTTTTTCAGGATTGAAGTAACTGTTCCGCACAAAAAACTTTCAGGCACAACCGAGGTACATAAACACATTTGAAACAGAAGTTGTAAATGTTGTACAAGAGCTGGACAATCAACATTTAGGTGTTTGGCACTTATACCATCACAATCAGTAGAACTAGACTTAAGCTTCTTTATAGCTTGTGCTACCGAAGATAAATTAACCGGGAGGATCTGGTTCTGGCGGAGTGATGTAGGAAGCGCAGAATTAAGAAGCTTCATAAAAGTAGCATGAACAAAATGGTTTATAGTGTTAAAAATCTGATCGTAATATTTGCACCAAGCAGCAGGGCTAAATGCGCTGCTCGTTGACGAAGAGTCGTCGATTTTATCTGAATTTACCACTTTTTTCCAATCTAAATTACTTGACGGGAATTTGCACATTTTAGATTTTGCAGACCGTAAATACTTTTTATACTCTAATTTCGTCTTGACCGGAACGATTGCAAGCTGCCGTTGACATGCGATCCTGAGACATAGCCAAGGTTACAGTGTTGTTGCTAACATCGAAATGTTTTTTTAGGGTCAGAAGACGGACTACAAGGTAAAGCTGGTTCTCATCGTTCCCCAGAGAAGCATCGGCCTGGCTTCGACTTACGTGGCTACTGGCAAGTCCAGTGGAGCTCTTGTGGAAACGAGCTGGGACGTAACAGACAGGACGAGATACTTGAGGGTATACTACCAATTGGATCAGGTAGATAAGGGAAAGGACGGTTCAGGAAAAGCATGGAAGCTAGGAGTGAAGCAGCGACGCTTGGCTCTGGTAAGTCTGGTGAATATTTACGTAAGGATGTAACGATGTGCAAGGGACTCGCCTACCGCGGGATCACTGTTCCTGTATCTTTCATCTGTCTGGCGACTATAGTGGTTTGCGAACTATGTTCAAACCGCCTGGTAGCTCAAATTCAAATTCAGTTTATTCGCCATATAACTTTCATCATAATAGCACTGGCCTTAATTGTCAGTATATTTATAATCACCAATTAGTCAAACATTAAGACATTCAAAAAAATCAGAGGTTATTAACAACGTTGGAATTGAAGTTCATAGTAATTTAAATGCCTTTCAACTGCGTAGATAGCTGGGCTCTGGGGTTTCTCTCTAATTGGGTTCTCGGTCGTTTTTTATTATTCACGACGAACTCAGGTAAAATATCACGAACCTTAACTACATGCTACCTACCCTCGCAAGTGCCATATTATGAGCTTGGGGCCCTTTTTTCACGGCGGATTCTTCACGAACGTAGCAACTGTAGTTGTAGCGTACGATGGTTTATTTACGGTCTTCGTGAAGCTCAGGTGCTTTTTCGGTCTAGGACGATTTCATTTTGCACACCACCGTTGTAACTCGTTGTAGTTGATGGGGATTTTCTCGGTGCTTAAATAATCGATTTCGCTCAACTGTCGAATGTAGAGTTGCACAAATTTACTACGAAGCTTTTCCCCGATAGGACCTGCTGGTGGAAGGCGACCTGATACGAGACCCATCTGGTGGCATTACTGGGAGCTCGACGTTCCAATACCTTCCTGGGGATGAGCATCGCCTAAAGGGCACCGTCGCTTTCAAGAAGAAAACGGATTGGTGGAGCCTTGACCAGAATAGCGCATTAACACTGACATTGCCTAAAGCCAAGTGAGTTACATAATAATATTAACAAGAAAATTGCATCATAAAAGGCTTTCGCCTCCACATGACTCGAAGAAATTGGGAGTCTGCTGCTGCACTCCTGATCGACTGGAACATGGTTAGCGATTTAGCCGCGTTTTATTGTAATGTGGTATGATCCAATGTAGTGTAGGTCATTTTTTATTTCTCACTGATCATACGACGAAAGAAAAATGTATGGAGAAGTAATTACTAGGAAAGAAAAATGAACTAAAAAGTCGATAACTAAAGACCCGGGTCGACGTCATACTGGGTGGAAGGGGACCTAGTGTTTCGGATAACTTCTGAATGTTTGAAGAGACGGGCGCAAAACCTAACACGACGTAGGACCATCTAGGATATGAAAAGGGCTGCATGTCAGAACTGGGCTGAAGTATGGGTGTCTGGGTGTGTGTGAGGGGGGGGGGTAAAGATAACAAGGCGAGACCGTGTGATTATCGGGGCCGAGAGATCAAAAGGACACCGCGCATATATTTGTGTTGTTTAACTATTATACATTAATTTTAGTCTCGGAAGTACTTATACGGGCTGGACGGATAGAGATAACAATACGAAACCATAATTACCGGGACCGAGAGATTAAAAAGACAACAAGCATATAATTGTGTTGTTTAATTAATAGAATAAATTGTAATTATTTACTTATTTTTTTTTTTAGATGCACTCGACCCTAGATATGTCCATTTGGGGTCAGAAATCTGTCCGACCGTTCTGGTTATTTCTAGAATTTTGTCGGAAAATTCTCTGTTGGGGAACATTTTTTCTTAACTTGCTATTTTTTAGGTTGAATACAAAGATCGAACAGATGTTGTCAGCCAATTTAAGATCGCTTAAGTTCTTGTCGCTGGTTGATCACTCTAGAAACGAGTCACAGTACAACTCCAGGCGACAGCTGGACATGTCCAGGGTGCCAGAAACAACTTTCTTGTACAAGGTAAATGATGCTTTACATTTGCAATTCTGACCGCTGCGATACTGCGTAAACTTGTGAGACAGAACCTCCAGTAGAACAACTGCTGTACTCAGGGACAGTCCTTACCGAAGATTAACAGATTACCTTACAGGTTATAGAAGACCTTACAGATTAAATGCGTCATACATAAGATTTCCGACTCTGCTGAACACGGTTATGATTATGGGTAGGCTACGAAATAAAAATAATAGCAAAAGTAGTAGCATAAAAATAATAAAGAAAAATAATAGCATAAGGGATTTGCAGCGTGTGGTGGCAGAAGTTTTGGCCTCTGCAGTTCTTCATAGCTGGTGAGAAATAATCGTTCTGTATCGTAGAGGGAATGTTAAAACTTGGATAGCATGCTGCTTGCAGTGTCGGCCGTCTAGCTCTTCCATTCTGTACGTTAGGACTGATAGCAAAAGATAAACAAAAAAGGCTTAATAGCATTCACACCGTTACTGTTGTTACCCTGCCAGTACCGAATCCTCTCGCCTCGGCTCTAGTGACTGAAAAAATAACCATGACTATCTGTATGGTTTGACAACACAAGGATTATTTAATTCCTTTGTTGAGCATGATGAAACATCAGCGAATACTAAGTAAAAGCATATTTGTGAGTTTTACGTCTCAACTTCTTAACAGTTCGTATTATAATTTGAATGTCTCTCTTTCGTTTTTGTCTGGTGTCTTGCTCAAAAGCTATTCCTATGCGAGATAACGTTTTATGCCTGAGACCCTATTTCGCCCTTGACCCGCAACAAAGTTCAGGTCTGGATTCGGACGTTAAGAATCTTCGGCCAGATCAACTTCAAGTATCTAACCCACCAGCCAATCCCGGGCCTCGAGGGAACCTAATGCGTCTCCGTAATGACTCACACTCCACGACTCAAATCCTGTGTCAAGCAATCACGGCGATCTTTGGGAGCAGCTGTGATACCACTTCTGCCTTTCTTCCACTAGGTAGCCGGAGAGGCCGGAGATTTCGCAGCGGCAAGGAGAGATAGTCATCAAGAGTATTTCACCGCAACTATTTAGGTCTTGATGAAGCTATAGCCTATACAAGTATCTTGTCGTCACTAAAAAACTCTTTCTCAGGTGAAAAATCCGAAAGGCCAATTCGATTCGGCAGGACAACTCAAAACTGCTCATGGCATGCTGTTTGCAGTGTACAACGCTTTGGAAAACAGTTCGGTCGCGTCAATGACGTTTTTAAACTACACGTCCGATGGCTTCCCGTACTTCAGACTTTACTCCAATGCCACAGGTTTGTAGTCATTATTTTTTCTTTCTAAATTTGACCCTTTGGATTGGAGCGTCCGAAATTACAGTTAACCAGACTCATTATTGGTGCCAATTAGAAAAGACGCTACGCGAAAAAAAACGTGGTACCACAGATTTTGTTACAATCTGGTCAGGAGAAAAAACAAATCAGGGGGAATTTGCTCCACCGAAAAAAAATATGTAAAATACAATCTGTCTTGCGAGGGGTGCTACAATTAACGCAATGGTGCAAATGAAAACAATATTCGTGACGGAAATATGGTGAATCAGTGTCATAGGCATGACTGGTCCTTTAAGGCTTCGTAAAAAGACACAAAGACACATAGTCAGCCAAGTCCTGTAAGATTTAATTGACGATGCCGTCACTTTCGAGGTCTGTGTCGCCCGTCTTGGAGCAGCTTAATCTGCAAGCTCCTTCTAGTTGCACGGAGAGCGGATCTGCAATAAATTTTGTTTTTCGTCACCTCTTTTCCCGCCAGTATTTTATGTACTGTTTTTTTTAACTTCCGCTAAAACTGCTTCACATTCCAAGACTTTTTTTTTGTGTTCCGAGAGGTTCGGAAAGCGACGCAAAATTGTTCTGGAAAGTGACTCCACGACGTCCAAAATTTGTAAAGGCGCCACGGCTATTCTTGAGTGCCGGATTATCGCTTTGCTTTTTGCAAAGCGTGAGAACTCTTGAATCGACCTGGAATTTCGAGCCGAGAAGCTGAAAAATCTAAACTTGTCGGAACGAAATTGATGATAGTGCTGAAGATCTTAGCAGGAACTTGACTCCGTGGCTTCGAGACCCTGAGGGTCTCCCTCTCCCTACTGTTGCTCAGTTTCGTGCCTCTTTTGACTATTTATTTTTTAATTTTTCAGACGAAGAATTTGACTTGGTGTACAAGTGGGAGAATGATAGAAGTGCTTCACTCCGTGCTGTCTCTTTGGGAAAAGACGGCATCACAATCCCGATTGAGGGTCATTTTGCCTTGAACACATCTCACCTCCTCACGTCGAGTTTGTATTGGACGCCATCACTTGTTTCGGACATAAGGGTAATGCAATTTCAGTACTTCGCATATTACTATGTCTTTACCAATTACATTCAATAGCTCCAAAAGCATATCATGTATATAATAATGTTCAACCCTGCTCAGTGTGAAAACTCCTATTTTCTTTGCAGCATGATATGATATGATATCATCTACATCAAAAGCCCAAGGGCCATAGCAAACAAACAAAATAAATCATATGTAAATACTGAAAGAAATTAGTAGAGGCGAAAGCCCTTTTGTGATGCAGTATTTTTTATATCGCATCTCTTCTGTTTCTTTCCAGAAGTGAAGCAGGGAAAGAACTGAATAAACTTAAAATTTAACCGGGGGCTTGAAAATCTCCTGTTCCGACCAGATTCATTCCGACTAATTAAGTCATTCCCGGGGTAGTGATAAGAGCTTTATTTACGTTTACTAGGAAGTACCATTCTGAAGAAGTACCATTCTGTACCCGAAAATTGTTCCGTGTTGTTATCGAATACTTTCCATGCATTCATGAACTCGGAAGTTTTTCAACCTTCTGTGACATGTTAAGTAAGTAATTAACTTATTTCTGACCCGCCATTTGAAAAGCGGAGCATGCAAATATTTTAAAATATTTGGTGCCTTCTGAGGATCTGAGTGTATCGGAGTGAAGTAAGCGATTTCCGATAAGAAAAGTTCAAATTTGCTAGCCACGAAGAAACTGATTGAAACGAAGTTTACTATAAACTAACGAAACATCTAATAAGACCACCACCGTGGCGCTTAAATTCTTATGTCACACAGGATTTTACGATAGTCAACCCAACCACACAGTGCAAAGTGATTGAAAAGAATCGAATAGCACTCCGAAGTGTGAATTAAGGTAATTAAAAAATGGTCGAAGGCCATTTAAAATTTCAACGATCTTCGGCATTAAACTGTTTTGATCGCGGCTGTGTCTGGCCGCTACTGGTTGGAATTCTGGTACCTTCGTAGAGACTGCTCGCTCTTGCTTTACATTGTTACACGGAGTCGTATCGTGCGCTCCCACTGTTTAGTGCTTATATATTTCAGGAATCTAAAATAGTTGAATTCTGTAAAACTAGGCAAATTACCAACCACGGTGTTGCTTTTTTAGTTCTGTTCGCAGGCCCGTTTACTTCTAGAAAAATGGCGGGAAAATTTAGATTACCGGTTTTTCTGACGAATAAACTTCTTGCAAACATTCCTCGCGAGCATGATCCGCATCAAAAATAGCAAAACGCGACAGTTGAAAAATCAGTGAGGTGTGATTAGGGGGAGGATAAAACGTACCATGTGAAATTCGGATATACGGTTCAAGAATGGATGGAGTGATTACGAAATTGGGTTGGACTGGCTATTGGTACGACGGGTCACTTAAAGAACATCCACTTCGTAAAGGTTTTATTGTTCTGATTTATATTTGATACTAGACTACGTTTCTTTCAGACTTCGTTCAGAGACTATCGAAAGGCACGGAAGGATGACCTACTCTATTTTGTTCTTCAAACCGTCGATGACACTTATCAAGAAGCTGAAGAAATTATCCAGTTTATTTCTGGTGAAATGGAGGAAGTAATAAGCCCCTTCAGAGAAGATGTTACGGCTGAGTGGCAAGCGCTTGTCGACGACGCATTTGCGGTTGAGGAACTTTTCGAAGCGATGTATGAGAAAAACGATTTCCTGATCAAAACCGTCGTCGGCCTTTCAAAAGTTCTTCTGCAAGAGTATCCAGTGGAGACAATTATGCGCGACTTCAAGGAGTGGTTGGTAGTAAAACAAGAAGAATTGACGAAGGAGATAACCTCCAAGACTTACGATTTCGAGAGCTGGGCAAATGATTTGGAAACTCAGGTAAAGCCGGAGCGGAGATTAAAACCTAACCCGATGAAAAATTCTTTGACTGTGTAGTTGTATGGTAGTTGTACGAAAAAGTTCCATGTATATCAACGCATGCAACTTTAGTACTATGGAATACGTCGATTTAACTTGCCTCCGACGGGGTTAATCTTAAGTAGTAGTATCCGATAGCATCCGATCTTGCCGTAGTAGCATCCAGCTTGCTAGTAGTTGCATGCAGTGGCAACAGTTACTACTGCATGCTACTTTTTCGTACAACTTCATACGACCAATTCTCGAAAATTTTTCATCGGGAAGGGATTGAAAGACGGGCTCAATTCAACTATATACTATGCTGTCTAAAAAGGTGTCGAACTCTTTGTTCACACGGAACTACGTGGATCGACAGCCGCCTAAACCTAGCGTCGCTAACGCCAAAGTAGTATTTCTAGCACAAAATTATATCGTAGGCACGCACACAAATGTATCATTAGGAGCTTCGTTTTCACACCAACGCTGTACTGGATTTATCCTGGGAAGTCCGTGATGGTATAAAGAGGCACGATAAGTAAGACTTCGCTGCTTGAAGTTTTCGTATCCGCGTTGAGCTACGCTAAGATATCCATCGACATGATTTTGAAATCGGAGAAGCATGTAACCCCCCTACCCTCTACCGAAGGTGACCCTTTATGTTTCTATCGCCTTTTCTAGCTTGTGTGCGGATTATAGGATTGCACATATAATAGGAAATAGAGTTGTGCCAAAATCTGTCTTGAGCTAACCCTTTTTATAATATACGGCTATAGCTACATTTCTGTCGTTTACTAATCCTTGCCTAGATCAGCATAGTTATTGTCTTGAAGATTGACAATTGATATTTCCTGTATTCTCATCAGGTTCTATCAGGAAAGTTAGACTAGATCTTAATTTGTAAGTACAGATGACTAGGCAGGCCCTGTCTTAGTTGAAACAGTCGCAGTAGACACTGGTCCGACTCGCAAAGAGTACTAGTAATGTAAGACCTGTCCTTTAAATAATATTTCTTGTCCTAGATTGAAAATCTAAAAGCGGTGTGGGCCAACAGTTTGTACGGACCAGCGATGTCCGCATTTTCGAACTTGAGCAGCATTCTAGCCGTGGACTTTAGAACTCGTTTGATGAACTACGAAGTGGTGAGTCTAGTTTTTGTTCAGCAATAATCCATAAGAGTATCTATCTTAAGCTTTGGTAGGTTTTTTCGCTTTTGGCGTTCCCCGTCACTGAAGGCTTGCTCCCACCAAGAATAGAATAGAATAGTGTTTATTTAGCCTCGAATGGGCCATACACAGACTTTTACATACACGACATACAAAAACATTAATCCATTGAAAACATAATGATCCTTCTATAAATAGATGAACTATCTCCTGTTTAAATTCCCGCTCACATATTCTACCACCATTTAATAATAACGTTGTCTTTGGTCGATGTCAATATACCAGGGAAGAGCAAACCACCCCCAAACTGAACCGGTAAAGGAGACTCCTGGCACTGCCCTAGGAGGTGGGCAACAGTGTCCTCATCAATAAAACACATCGGACATCGGTAATTATCATTGGTTAACCCATCCCTATTCCGAATTCGCTTTCGAGTATTCGGATAACTGTCGATAGAAACTCTGTAAAGCGATGGTAGATGGCTCAACGGTTTGTAGCGGCAGGCGGCGGTGCGATTCAGTCAAATTCAAACAGTATGTTGACTGTCAGTGGTAATGAAAATGGATTCGGAGTTCACTTCGAAACTTCTCCTTCTCCTCGAAACAATATTTCAAAGGCGTGATAGACACTGTATATAGAAGTATCATCAGTTTTGCCACGGTTTAAACCGACTGATACGCTTCCTCTCGCTATGTAGCACTGAAGATTAGGCCGTGGGAGGTCTGAATTTGTGAGCGCCTTCCATCCTTCTAACAATAGTAACTATGAGTTACTGTTTTCGTTCCAACCTCGTGAAAAGTTACTACGCTGACTGTTCCAACCTTCTCGAAATAGTAACTATTTGCTTACCATGCTTGGGAGCGTAGTAAGCGTGGTAACTACGAATCTCTGTGAGGTGATTGGCCGGATTAGCCCGTGGCACGATATTTTGGGGAAAATAGTAAAATGCGTTCCAGCCTTGACGCCAAAAAGCCAGAATTCGTGACGTCATGCGTAGTAACTACGATAAGTAGGGTGCAACACTCCCTGCATAACTACCACCACATGTGCAATCCTGTTAAAAAATTGACGAGGAGTTGAGGGAGGGCGATTGACATTAGAATATGTTATTTTCTTTTAAGGCCTTGATGGACTGAATTTTTATGGCTACCACTGGAGTCCAGTTAAAAATCGACAAAGTGGGGGGTATTGTAGCGCCTTTGGAATAAAGTATTTTCTCTTTTAGTTATGAAGCCCTGGATGAATCAAATTTCTGTTCGGTCCGTTTAAAAATCGACGCGGAGTGAGGAGGAGGGGGATAGTAGTGCCAATAGAATAAATTTTCTTTTTAGTTATTCGCAAGAGTTGGAAACCATCTTAGCCGCTGGCTTTCTACAGCCGCATCTGAGTTACAATCCACCCTTAGCGACTTCGGTCTGACCGTATACGAACAAGTCAAGCCTGGATTCCTAACAGCACTGGACATAGTCGAGACAAGCCTTCTTCAGCTAAGTGAAAAACTGTCCAGCGTCTTCCTCACGGATGGCGAGTCAGGAAACGCCGAGTCTTTCTTTGAGAAAATGGAGAAACTGTTGGACAAAATTAGTGAAGTAGTGAAGGAAATGGACTTCGAGAAAGTGTGGGATTTCGTGGACGAATACTACGGAGTCCTGAAAAGAGGTCTCAAGGAAAAGACTGGAAACCTCTTTGAGCATTTCAGAATCGTTATGCATCTTGCAGAAAGAATGAACTCCTTCGTTTATGAGTTCTGGAATGACAATTTTGAAGTCACTGGTTCTTTGGGACCTTTGATTGAGAACTTGAAAGATAAGTTCACCTTAGATCCAGAATTCTCGATGAATGATTGGCTTTCGGATCTTTTTGATAAGATATCCAGCTCTTTTGAGAGCGTCAGCCAGGTCGTGATCGATCAGATGGAATACAGGACTGAAATGGTGTTTGTTCCCGAAGAAGGAAAATTCCATCTTGAGCAAGTTCTGCCGTTCCCTTGGCATAGTTTTAACGAGAAGCCCGACTTCAAAGTAAGTGTTCTTTTATTTTTGATCCAGACTTGACGAGTTGCTCCTCTCCCCTCTGTTTAGTCTTTGCTTTTTTCATCCTCCTACTGCGATGGACATTTGCGTCGCCATCATCCATTTGCACTTTTATAGCCTTGAAAAATCAAGTAATCTTTGTTTTTTCTTTTCTTTCTCCCCGAAAAACACATACGTTTTCGCGGACTATTTGAACGCATCCAACACCGTGACAGAACCGAAAATTTTCCGTTGCTCGTCGCACAGGCTGGGTCGTATCATAAAATGCACAGTTTTTCGAGGAATCATCGGCCTAAATGGAGCGTCACGCCGTCCAAAGAGGCCTAACATAAAGAAGAAGAAGAAGTGTGAACCAGGGATAGAGAAAGAGGCCGGAGTGACTGCGCTGTCGGTTTTCTCCTGACGACAAAGTCTTGCTCATCGACATCGATTGTCAATTCCGTTTGGCCTGAAGTTTTTTGTGGTTCCGTGAGAGAGACTAACCGTTGGCGTTTACTTCCAGGACTTCAAGAACAGTCAAATCTTTTTGGAAGCACTTTCGTTCCTGCAGGAATCAGACCAGGACAAATCTTTCTATGATACGTTGATTTCGAATGTAGATAGAGTGAAGTTCCCACATTTTTATTTTAACGGTTAGTAAGGCTCAATCAACACATCAACCTTTTTACACCTTATCTTTCCTAGCTTCTAAGAATCAATCAATCAAGCCATTCGGTTATTTTACCCCTATGACATAACCATAGGGATCCCTGTTACCATCTGGACGTCTGTATAGTATAGGAGTTGGCTCGGATCAGCTCCCGTGAACGAATACCGAATTATGGATGCCACGAGCCTAAAATAGTGATTTATCGCAGGTCGCCACGTCAATAATGACTTCGCTTGGGTTGCCGTTTTGCTTGCCCGTTACAGGAAGAGGCGTTACAGTCTTACTTGAGCAGTTTCAGTCTTTCTGTTCTAAGTGTTATGGTCTGTCGCTTGTTAACAATTACACGAAACAAGGTCTAAGCGATATACGTGTCGCGTACAATGATAGTTTTCGTCTTCTTCACGGCCTCCAGCGTTTCTGCAGGGCTACCGAAATGTTCAGTGAGTGACTATAACGTTTCACACGTACATCGTACTTCTCTGAGAAACCGTTTGCTTGTTTCAGATAACTGTATCATCAGTGCTCTGTGTAATCCGTGGCTTCGCCTATCTCTGCCTGTATGGGTAGAAATGTAGGCTACGAACCAGAGGGATGTCGTTGATTATTTATTTTCTGCTTTGCTTTCTTTTGTTGTAGTGTTAGAACATGGTTTCTCACCGGATCAGAAGTATTGTAAATTGAATTGAATGACAGGTATAGCCCATGTACCCCCGACTGAGAACCCCAAAACGTGCCTTCAAATTTCTGCAGTAAAATTCATCCGTGACATTCGAAAGAAGACAGACAAGAAGTGGAAAGGGAAGTCTTCGAGTCGTTAATCGCTCTGTATAGAGTGCTAATGTCGTCACCATTTTCCTGGGTACGATGGTAATCATAGCTCTTATTTTTTAGGCTACGCTAGCGTTGATTTCTACGGATACGTCTCAACGTTTAACGGCTTCTCTTATGAGCTCGCCGGAAACTGTACCTATGTCTTGCTTCGAAATTTTGAAACTAAGGGATCATCCTTAGTTGCCCAACGACTACCCAGCGAAAACGGTGCAAGCCTGTTGTTCACACTACTGGCTGGAGACTACAAAGTCGACTTCGTGCCGGGAGCAACCGAGGTATAGATAGATAGATAGTTTATTGCTATAAACAGCCCGAGGGCCATGGCAAAAATTTTACAGACAAAAAAAAAAAAAAACCACAAACACTAACATATATTAATACTTGAACATAATTTCCGTTTAATTTGTTTTACTTATTCCAAAAATCTACTTCTGTGTTCCATCGCTAGCCTAAAAAATCGCCCCATTTTCTTTATACCAGCAAAACACTCATCCCTAAAAATTCGTTTTAACCACTCTTCGTCAAATACGCACACATCATACTCTTCTTTTCTCCAGTCACCCAGCTCAATACAATCGCAAAGCATGTGAATTACACTCTCATCCACGCACCCACACATCATGGGTCTGTTTCGCACAAGTGCGCTGTGCGATCAACCGTAGAAGCTTGAGAAAACAAATTTTCCTTCGCCAGTCTTCTTCTTGTTTGAAAGAGATGCGAAAATGGAAAAGATACCATTGCCAGTCGACAAGAATGATTATTGTTAAAGCACAACTCATACTACAATTGATCTTTTCAAGATGAAATTGCTCGGAAATATCGTTTTCAGAAATATAATTACTTTCCACGAGAAATTAGCGATTTTCTTGTTAGTGCTTGTCGACTCTATCCAGCCGCCTCCACTTCAACGTTGCGGCTGGACGCAAAATATTTGAAAACCTAACGCGCCTTGATTAAAAAGTGGGAAAACCGAGCAAAACAAGTCCAAAACAGATGGTCCTTGATGGTCTACCATGTCTTCCAAAATGAAAAAAATAATACTTTAAAGCTTTGCATTTCCTTATTTGTGTAAGATGAATTAGCCCTTATGACGAGGAGTTTGTCAATTTCTGCCCGGTCATGATTATTCAGTGCGCCATCTGGCGAAGCCGTGGAGGGAGAAGTGCACTCTTCAATAGCGAGCTGTCCAATAGACGCTTTCCTGTGTAAAATACCATAAAGATAAGACTGAAGATCATTTTGTTAAATTTATAATTGAGATTCTTGCAGTAGTATAGTTGCGCTGTAAGTGTGTTTATGGCCCGTTGGCTTTTTGAACACACACTGATATATATACATATTATACATGTAGTTGGAAAGAGCTGAATGACTATTTTAGATTAAAGGGGGAGGGTCTTCATCGCCAGAGGCGTTACCAGCCAAATTGAGGGGGGGACAAGGTATTTACCGACTGGCTGGTCATTTTTACCGACTGTTTATTCAGATAAAAACGACTAAAAACGACTTTATTGATGAAAAATCGGCTAATTTTAAGAAAAAATAATTATTTTAACGAAAAAATCGACTGTTTTTACGAAAAGCCGACTGTTTTTGAGAAAAATCGACTGTTTTCAAGAAAAACCGCAGCGCTTCGCGCCGACTCGGCTATGTTTACCGACTGGCCGACAACATTGGGGGGGGTCCCCCCCTGTAGTGACGCCCCTGCACATCGCATGTTAAAGCATTTCTTTCCTTCTAGACTCGGGAGTTTGTCCTAGTCGACGGCCGTCCTGTTGTACTGCCATTTGTCACCGATCGTGTTTGGGTGTCATATGCCATTGGAAGAGTTACAATGGAAACTGAAAGCTTGAAGGTTCTTTGCTTCCTGGAGAGGAAGCTCTGTCAGATCATAGTGAAAGGTAAAGATCTTTTTTTATGGCACTTGTCCTTCGGCCAAGTGCCATATAGCGATCGCAATTTCTGTCCGTCCGTCGGTCTGTCTGTCGGTCGGTCGGTCTGTCGGTCCGGGTTTTGCTAGTTCGGGTACTTCCAGATAAGCTAGGACGATGAAACTTGGCAGGCATATCAGGGACCGGAACAGATTAAATTAGAAATAGTCGCTTCCCCGATCCGACCACCTGAGGGGGAGTGGAGGGAAGGGGAATCCGGAAAAAATAGGAAAAATGCAGGGAAAAATGACTTATTTTTAACTTACGAACGGGTGATCGGATCTTAATGAAACTTTATATATGGAAGGACCACTTGTCTCAGACCTTCCATTTTAAATCCAGACCGGATCCGGTGACATGGGGGGTAGTTGGAGGGGGAAACCGGAAATCTTGAAAATCGCTTAGAGTGGAGAGATCTGGATGAAAGTTGGTGGAAAGAACAAGCACAAGTCCTAGATACGGGATTGACATAACCGGACCGGATCCGCTCACTTTGGGGGAGTTGGGGGGGATCCGGATTTCTAGTGATCCCGCGAATTCGGTGCTTCCTGATGTGCTAGGACGATGAAAATTGGCAGGCATGTCAGGGACACGAACAGATTGAATTGATAATAGCCGTTTACCCAATCCGACCATCCGGGGGGGGCTGGAGGGAGGGGAATCCGGAAAAATGAGGTATTTTTAACTTACGAACGGGTGATCGGATCTTAATGAAACTTGATATATAGAAGTACCTCGTGTCTCAGACCTCCCATTTTAAATCCAGACCGGATCCGGTGACATGGGGGGTAGTTGGAGGGGGAAACCGGAAATCTTGAAGATCGCTTAGAGTGGAGAGATCTGGATGAAAGCTGGTGGAAAGAACAAGCACAAGTCCTAGATACGGGACTGACATAACCGGACCGGATCCGCTCACTTTCGGGGAGTTCGGGGGGGGATCCGGATTTCTAGTGATCCCGCGAGTTCGGTGCTTCCTGATGTGCTAAGACGATGAAAATTGGCAGGCGTGTCAGGGACCCGAACAGATTGACTTGATAATAGTCGTTTCCCGGATCCGACCATCCGGGGGGGGCTGGAGGGAGGGGAATCCAGAAAAATGAGGTATTTTGAGCTTACGAACGGGTGATCGGATCTTAATGAAACTTGATATATAGAAGTACCTTGTGTCTCAGACATCCCAGTTTAAATCCGGACCGGATCCGGTGACATGGGGGGAACCGGAAATCTTGGGAAACGCTTTGAGTAGAGAGATCGGGATGAAAGTTGGTGGAAAGAACAAGCATAAGCCCTAGATACATGATTGACATAACCGGACCGGATCCGTTCACAGCGGGGGGGGGGAGGGATCCGAATTTCTAGTGATCCCGCGAGTTCGGTACTTCCTGATACGCTAAGACGATGAAACTTGGCAGGCCGGTATTGGACCCGAACAGGTTGACTTGAGAATAGTCGTTTCCCGGATCCGACCATCTGGGGGGGGGGGTAGAGAGAGGGGGAATCCGAAAAGTGCGGTATTTTTAACTTGCGAACGGGTGATCGGATCTTGATGAAACTTGACGTATAGAAAGATCTCGTGTCTCAGACGCCCCATTTATATCCGAACCGGATCCGGTGATATTGGGGGGAGTCGGACGGGGGAACCGGAAATCTTGGGAAACGCTTAGAGTGGAGGGTTTGGGATGAAAGTTGGTGGGAAGAGCAAGTGAATAGCATAACCGAAATGGATCCGGTCACTGTGGGGGAGTTGGAGGGGATCCGAGTTTGTAGTAATCCCACGAGTTCGGTACTTCCTGATGTGCAAGGACAATGAACTTGGCATGCTTGTCAGGTACCCGGACTATTGACTTGAGAATGTCATTTCCCCGATCCGACCGTCGAGGGTGAGTGTACAAAAGGGGAATCCGGAATCCAGTGGAAAGCTCAGCTATTGAACGGGTTATCGGATTTAACCGAAACTTGATATTTAGAAAGGTCTTGTGCCTCAGACATCCCATTTTAAATCTATCTATATAGCTACTAGCGACTCTAGCAAGGTATAGAGGAGGGTGACCAGATGATTGGGATGGGCTTTGCAACAGCACTTCATGTCCGCGCAACTTGGCGATACTCTTAAACCCTTTTAGTAAATTTTTGACTGAGCTTTGTTGACCACTTCAAGTTCAGTTTTAAATTCATCTCATGGTCTTTTCCCAACTTCACTGTAAAAGGTTTCTCCGAGCAAGGATTAAAGTTAACTGCAGTATTTGCTACTGGGATTAATCTAATCTCTACTGGGATAAGATTAATCTGAATTAGAAATAATCTTATCTAAAAAGAGACAAAATTAATCCCAGTAGTAAATATTGCAAGATTTTTTTACAGTGTTCTGACAGCTGTTTTGTCTTAGGGAATTCTGTGCGAAGTTCCGCCGGCTTACTCGGCCGACCCGACGCTGAGCTAGCCACTGACAGAAGAAGCCCAGCTGGAAATCCAGTTGACCTTCCAGAATTTCTAACATCTTGGCAAGCTTCCATGAAAACATGCAGTCCACCATCGCAAGTGACTAAGCAGACAATAAAAAAAGACGATCTGTGTTCGAGATATTTTGATAAATCTGCTCCAGGACTGGCTAATTGCTACGGTGTTGTAAGTAGCGTCATCTCCTTTCTGTTTTGCATACTGCTGCTGTGCCTTGTTGTCGTATCATGCATCTTGTTCCGTCGGCGCTTCAAGGAGCCTTTTCCCGTAGGTGGTGTTGCAGCTTTGGAAACGGGCGTAGTCGTTGAGGATGGTATTGTTGAAAGCGAGAGTAGCCTGTAGATTGGGAGTCACTCGACGTGCGTAGGCTCAAAATTATGTATAACCAAGAACTTATAATATTACTGTACAGTAGAACGTCCGTCTCTCCCCATCTCGCAGAACATCCTTGCACCGACTGTGCATTTCCTTACTCGAATGAGTTGTGTCACTGTACTCACAACTTATACAATTTCGCGTCTCTGCGCACTAGCCCCATGTTGCCATACCATACAGACGGTCAGTGCTAGTCGGTGTGAGCATCCGCTCAGTATCTGAGGAATACGATCACGGTTTTTTATTTACTTGGCTTGGTGGTTGAGAGAGAGAAGCTCCTAATATTATTGGTTCTTGGAATTACTACTGCGTTCATGTTTCCTGTTTCGAAAAATGATCGTTCGGTGTATTTAACAAAGAAATACTCGTTGCCAGAATATTCATTTTTTGACTGGTTTTATTTGATCACGTGCGCTTCTCAGCCGATCGGGGGTATTGAAGAAAAACATCTACCAGACTGCGAAAAGAAAGTGTAGACAAAATTGCGAACACAAGAACAGGGGCAATTTTTAAACCATCGGTTCTGCGCGACCGGAATAAGGCGTTCGCGAATAAGATTTGTTTCACACATCGAATGATCTGGAAGTTCTAGTTTTATCTGGGCTGTGGTCGTCTTGATACTACCATTGGCGTGTCCTTTGGATTTTTATCTGAAAATATTCACCGAGTAAACATTCTTTGACAGGTCCCATAAATGCAAGCTCTGCTCGTCGAAGCGAAAAGTAGGTACTTGAGTTTTGATGTCAGGAGCATGTTGTCAAATAAGTAAGCATAAGAATGACGAAGAGTTTCAAGAAACAATATGCCCGTAACTTTTAAGGTGCTTGCACTGACTAAAGAGATTCTAAAAAATGCGTTCTTCGAGAAGATTTTGTGCTAAAAATAGATGGATCTTCTTTCGTTTTCCATTCATGTGGCAGCTAGATGCCAGTGAGCCTATCCTTTGACCTCGTGCTGCTTCGCATTCGGCGACATCTGCAGTTGATAGATCCGGTGTTCTTTGCAACTTGTAGTTGTTAGTTCTTTGCAGCTAATTCTGTCTGTCGCTCAACCACGATAACCCTCGAACGGATATTTTGTGCTGAATTTTAGCGAGACTTGGTGTAGAGCTCCTTTTGTTTAAAGTACAGTTCAAGTTGGTAAATATTCCTGGTAGCCCTGAATGTAGGTATGTGGGATGGTTGCCAATTAAGGTGCCACAAATCTGTCGATTCAGATCGACTGGAGTGTCAATTTAGGTGCAAAAAGACTTGCCGAACCTAAATCTGCAATCGGAAAAAGTAGTTGAACTAAAAATTATTTGATAACCGTTCTCCCCGCTTCACAAATCTACACTTGGTCAGTTTTTTGCGGGATTTCGACCTACACCGGAAATTCGGAAATTTGTAATGTCAGGAGTATTTGATACACGAGCAGAACAGCACGTGAATCTATGTGTTATATCTGCAAAATTTGCCCTATCCGCAGGATCTGGGACGTCCAAACAATTTTTGTATTTGGGATCCATGGTCTTGTTTACTTGGAGTACTCATCTCAGTTTTGCGTGATAAACCTTTCTGTCTGGTTGTCTGAAACACTGTAACATTCTATTTCTGTCTTGAATCTGTGATACTAGTAACTTTCGAATCTTGTGTTGATCTGAGGTAAGCCATATGCACACACAGTCCGATTTCCCGTGCGAAAAAATACATGCGAAATTCGCCTCACTGTAGGGAAACCTGCATGCGATACGTCAAGCGAAGGAGGCAATTCGCATTCGACTGTGAAAATCAGATTTTGTGTGCACGTACGTTTAAGAAGGTGTCTCCCTAAATGTGTGTTCTGCAGATATATTGGTATGTGATCATTTGCATTGTGCCTTGCATGAGGAATTTGGCATCGGTTTGTTTTTACAGCGTTGTTGTTATTTATTTGTTATGGTTTTAATAAATGTGCTTTTATAAACCTGTTTGTCAGTATACACCAATTCCCCATTAACCAAAACTAATACTAATATTTAACTAATTAATTAATCTGTAATAATTATGATTGTATGGTGCTAATGAATCTTTAATTTGTTTTTATATTTTCTTTGAATCATTAGTTGGTACGGCGCAAGTAGGGAAGAAACTTTTAACAATCGATACGAATGATTATTGTGAAGTCAAATATACATTTTCCTTCTCAAAAATCCTAACCTTTGGCAACACACAAAAGAACAGAAAACCAGTTTCACCCTTACAGCAACCACACCCGCCAATTTGTTCCACTCGTTGATTATTCAGAGGTTCGGAGATTGTTGACTAGCTTAGTGACACACCTTTTATTTTTTTTTAAATGTGACTAATCGTTAAATTCTTTCAACTTTTCGTTTCACACACAGTAAATACTTGTCTTCCTCTTTGATTCTTGCTCTGGGATGATTATTATGAACACAATTTTACCTTTTCTTTCTCCAAAATCCAAACCCCAGCCAACACTGTTCCTACAAAACAGAAACTCAGCTTCCTCCGTACAGAGACAAGTCCGTCAATCTGGTCCGCTCATTAATTATTGAGAGGTTCGGAGGGCATTGACTAGCTTCTCCGACACACCTTTAGGCTACTTATGAGAAATGTAGATTGTTAAACAGAAACTTAAAAAACAAATTACTAAAAGAAATAGACACTGCCATGTAGTGTTTTTTTTTACTCCTTATTCACACACCAGTAAATTATTGGCTTCCTCTTTGGTTTGTGTGCTGGGGTCTTCTTTGACAGTGTCCAACAGTATACTTTCCGAATCTCGCCGATAGATGATCCCACGGTCGTACCGAGTGACCTAGGCATTGCACGGCGAGAATGCTTCTAAATCACCCACCTCCCAATTAAATAGATTTTCCTTCGAAGCTTCTTTTGAAATCAACGTATTCACTCCAGGTCGCCCCAGCAGAAAGAAATTCCATTCATGTGGAAATGGTCATCCTAGTTGATGATCGGGGATAACAGTGGCGTGGACAGGGTCCTTTGCTCATACTTTCACATGTTCACTCGTCAGCGTTAAAGGCTTTATTGTGTGTTCGGGCGTTGTTATTGATGCTTCTGCTGTAATTCAGGATTCCTACCGATGTTACCGTTAGTAGTACCTTGTGAGACAGTATAAGCGACGGCACTTATACATTCACAAGGGCTCTTCTGACTGTAAAAGCTCACATATTCATCCGTCTGGGTGTAAGCCCGATAGGTCTCTAACCCTCTAACTCTGCAGGTAAACAGTGAGGTCAAGTTCAAAGAAGGACTCTGACCTAGCTCAGTATTTATGTGTTTGTGACGGTTCTGGAAATTTAGGACTAAAGAGAATATCAGTTCAGAGAGGTAAAGGGGCACTCGGTAAGAGTTTGGGATGTCTTGTTCTCTCCGGCTTCAGCTGACTCTTTCCCGACAAACAAAACCAGGCATGGAACAGAGGCAGCTTACGTAAAGAAACGATGCTCGATCCGTCAGACGAAGAAGACGAGCGTCCTACGAGCTCGGCACAGCTAAACGGTGCAGATAGACGATCAGGTCTTGCCGCCCATAAGTTCTGCCCTTTCATCGTGAAATAGATTATCTGAAATTTCTCGTGCGAAACTAGTTATGGGGCTGGAAATCGTGGCAGTGATTTGAGTCCACAACCACCCGATCCTGACCGTCTGTCCGCACTACGAGACAGTTTCTTTGGATAGGTAGCAGTGTGCATGATTCCGAAAAATGTGTTTGTTGTATCAAGAAATATTCTTCAGAAGAAGGTAAGAATGCGTGTGTCTTCATAGTGCACAAGAAAATGAATTAGTAGAGATATATGGGAACGGAGGGTGCAGTTGGTACGGCATGCAAAATATTTGACTAACTGAACATTTTTAGGTTGATCCAAAGACATTCCTTTCCCAGTGTCATGAACTCGGGAAAAACAAGATTAGCAGCCGCTGTACTGCTTTGTCAGCATACGAAACCGCCTGCAAGGCCAAAGGTGTGTCTGTCTCGATCCACAGCGACTGTCTCAGGTATGACATTTTTTAATATAGACAGCATCCTTGCCCAGTCCCTATGACCGCGTTGTCCTACGTGTACGAGCGACATCCGATGACGGAAATCGCTGCATGTTCGACCTGAATTTTGGATCCTGGTGCGTTCATCGCAACCGAGTGCTAAAATTTTACTGTGTGTGCGCGCAACGTCAGAGACCGCCTATTATTCGAGCTATATCTTAGAGCTAGCCTGTCCCCACCCCCGACACACCTCTTTTACCGCACTGAACTGAGTTGCTTAGAATTAGTCTTGTCTGGATCACCTCTCGTGAAGTTGAAACATAGCTCAAAATTGGTCTCACCGGCGAATCCCGCTGGGAATTCCTTGAGCATGACTTCGTACAAACGCTCGATGGGCGGAGCCCTTTTCTCCCGCTGTTCTTATCGCTTGAGAACTCGAAAACAGTGTTCGCGTCTAATAGCGTATTGCGAAATATTCGATCCTTGATTTGGTTTGTAATTCCAGGTGCCAGCTTGACGCGAAGACTCATCTCGATATAGGAGACGTTCGAAAACTTACAGGTGGAGCCAAAAACAGGGGCGCCGCCGACGTTCTTTTCCTCTTAGAAAATGGCGATTGTTTGAAAATGCTTTCCAAGCGGTTCAAGGAACTTTTGTCCGCGGTTGATAAAGAATTGCAGCACTTACTAAAGGCGAAGAATAGCAGGTACTCGTCTCTTCTCTTCTCTCCACTAAACTGAAAATGTTTATTGTTTTTGGCTGCAACACTGCGATGTGTGTGAATATTTTGATTCTATAGCTTCGTTTAACACCCCTTATTCCTGAAACTAGGACACCTCTCTTACCGTTTTATCAGTCAATATCTTTTGCATACGCCCAGTGTCCGGCTGATTTTCGGTCAATACCTGATCGGTCTCCGTTGATATTTTTTTTTTAATTTTTTTTTTATCCCCGTTGATGGGCCCCCGAGCTGCCAGAGTGTAGCCTACATCCTCCGCCAGACCTACATTAGCATAGTGACGACAACACTTTGGTTATAAACCTCCTAACGGACGAAACTGCGGTACTCGCCAAATAATAGATACAAAGTTGCGAATAAAGATATGAAACTAAACACGTAGTGTGAAGATATGTCTTACTTTATGGTGCGATCTGTGAAGTCCTCTTAGGACAATCTTCAACATTCATCCATTCGCTTGTACTACTCGTCTGTTTGCATGCCAAACCCAGTGAGCTAGTCGACCTATTATTCTGCGCGTCCTGGGGTTGCCAATCCGGTAATTTCGCCTTCGTCTCTTTCGCTTCTACCCACAAACCTAGTGACCGACCTAACGGTCAGCGTTGACCGCTTTGCCACTCGAAAGTCCGCACTTGATTCTATTCTCGTAAATCGGTCACCGCCAATACTCGTATACTAGTGTCCTAAACACACCGGTGCTCCTAGAGAAGAACAAGAAACGTCACCCAAACACATCCTCGAAATTGACTTAAATCCTATGCAAGCCAATCAACAACATTTGTTGTAGTGACGTTTCTGGTTCTTCGCTAGGCACACGGCAATCCTTCGTCGGCAGGCAGAGGTAGTCATCAAGAGCATTCTCCGCACTTTGTGAGATTGAGTGATCTCCGTCAGCGGGAAACTTAGCAGCTCCATCCGTCAGGATTTTCGGCAGCTATTTCCCAGCACCCACCCCGCACACTACAGCTAACCAGATCTTTCATGGTTCAGTAGTCCACTATCACTCGTCGTTCCTTTACACCACCATTTTTCTGCTCTTCGTGAGATTCGGGGAGCTGATTCTCCAACCTCTACAAGATCTTTCCAGCCTTGGTCGAACGTAGCTGAAAAACTCGCTCATTTTTCAGTCGACGCCTGGTTGGGCTCTGATTTGTTATAGAGAAAATTTTGTAAATTTGTCTTGGATTTCACGATTCAGCGGCTGATTCTTGGTCTTTCGTCAACAGCAAGAGCGAAGCCGAGATCGCTGGCCAACCGAAAATAAGCGTTTTTTAGCTACGTTTGGAGAGCTTGTTTGAACGTAGAGCGATTAAATTTCAAGTTCTTTCCCCCAGAAAAATCAGTCACTTGTTCTGTTTCAGGTTTGGGTTTGTCATCTACGGTTCCAAAGCGCAGGTTGTGTCCCTGAATGCGGAAGAGTTATTCGTCCCAAAGAAGGCACAGGATATCTTGAAGCATATTATCGAC
Organism: Branchinecta lindahli; assembly: GCA_023053555.1. Classification (NCBI taxonomy): domain Eukaryota; kingdom Metazoa; phylum Arthropoda; class Branchiopoda; order Anostraca; family Branchinectidae; genus Branchinecta; species Branchinecta lindahli. The sequence continues at coordinate 16,926,505 of JAKZAO010000003.1, forward strand.
ACGTGTAAGTAGTGGTTAAGCGGAAAATAGATCCCTAAACTGCTCGGAAAAAGATTCTGAGCCCCTGCTCTAAGCTGAGCGTGTGGATTAATTAACTTTACTCCTACCGTCTGAGCAGTTAGTCATTTTTATGTTGCAAAATTTACCTGATTCCGGTAGAACTGTTCATCTATAGGTCATTTCCATTAGTCAACGTGTCTCTTTCGCCTTAAACCAACCCTAAGCCATTCACCGCATCTAAATATTTCGGCACGAAGTCCATCCACGAACATCTGTCAAGCACTCCGAGAGTTATCGTGCTTAACGGATCGACGGTATCAGAACTGTTACTTTCGATCACAATTTACAGTGGAGTGTGATTTTTAACAAACTTCTTTTTAATTACAGATCCAAGCCCCGATTTCGGAAATCCCTCTCAGGATCTCTATGCCCTCTCGCAGGCGATAGAAGTTTTCCCTTTCCGGCACCAGGCGTCGAGATCAGTAATCTTTGTCCCATGCACCTCTTGTGTTAAGCAAAATCCAAAGGTAAATACTTCGGTCTTTTCGACGTTATAAGTAATCGTCAGCCACCGTAAATAATTATTATTAAGAACCCCAAAAGACTTCTTACGATTTTGACGTTATAAGTAATCATCTCGAATCTTTCCGACTGCTCTGTTAGGACGGAGACAGAGCTATCGAAACAACAAGTTTGGGTCGATTTCAGTATTTTCTGAAACAAATAACTTAACGTGAAAGCCCCTAACAATTGTTAAGGGCGTTCACGTTACTTTATAGAAAATCCCAGCCATAGTTCTTCTGTCCATGCGAAGACTTCTGCCTAACTAACTCTCAACCTTGTGTACTCTACGACTTCCATTTCCGACCGACCTTCATACAAAACATTCTTATGAACCGTCCTTGGATCGACTGATGCTGAATGAAATCGTTGACCAATCAGGATGTCTCGGCTATTTCATTCTGAGGGGTCGGAAAATTCGGTAGCGTGAAATGAAAATAAACTGAACATAAGTCATATCGTGACAGTCCACTAAAATTCTGATTTCTTTTTAGATGCACAAGCAATTGGTAGCAAGCCTGGAATCTTCTAGAGCCGCTGTCCACGTTATCTTCAGTGAAGAATTTGGTTTTTTGAAAACTAGCGAAAAACGCACAATTTCCGGGTTCGACCTTACCGGTGGCCTTACCAACAAGGTATCAGCTGCAGCATTGAAAGTTCCTAGCCACGATCATCTGCTCAGGAAAGAAGCCGGAATGTGCGCTGATGTAGCATTCCGAACTAATGGTAAGCCATTTCCAGACAGGTTAAAAAATAGAAGAGGCTCTGCAGAAATATAGGACCGAACAAATACCTTATAACGCCATCGAAGTCTTAGTTTACTTTTCTTTTCTTTCCTTATTGACAAGTTTGTATCGAGGTCATATCCACCTATGTACGTCCAACATCTGCGATGTACTCTTCTTCTTCTTCTTCAAAAAGGTTTGGCGTTTTTAGGCGATTGAGAATATTGCCGTAGGACGGCACGTACATCTTTCTCACTTAACACTTCCACAACAAAAAATATAATTTTCACTTTTTTAGGGTTATCAGTGAAGTTATCACTATTTTCATCTTATAGTTCAGTTACTCCACAAATGCAATGTACTCAATTTGAAAAATAGTTCATGCCAGCATTTATCTCAGGACGCCTTTCAAGTGTTGTCTTAAAGGACCCCTCTTGCTTATTCTGCTTTTTATAATATATCTAGCTCCCATACAGAATTATAAGCTTCCAAAATTCCCGCCTTTCTCCATTGTTTCGTTTTGTGCCTACGAAATTTTAGCGCTTTTTTGGCCTTGCCGAGTTTTGCCCGTCACACAACGAAACGTTTGCCGGGATCGTCAATGTCTGCTGACAACTCTTTCACACATAAGGATCTGAGAAGCTTTTGTTTATTACTTCTTTTATTTACTTAGTTTTCACACTTTTTAACCACGGCGCTATCAGTTTTAAAATGTCTTGCGCCCAGCCGTCGCGTCGGAGAGCAGGAAGGCTGGACATAGTCGACAGGCGCTAACAAGAAAATCGCTAATTTCAGATGGAAAGTAATGGTATTTTCGAAAATGTTTTTTTCTGATCCACTTCATAGGGAAAATATTATTTCTGGTAAGAGTTGTGCTTTAATGAATCTTGTTTTGTTGGTTGTATGTCAATTGCAAATGTTTCATGTGACTTACTGACTTCCATTTCCATTCTTACCTGTAAGCGTTTACTTTATCACCGAAATGTGGCGAATCTTCCGGATTTGTCACTATGGGTGCGTTCCAGCCTCCTACCGGGTCGTCACTAGCATTTTACCTTTGTGGGGGTACGTCCAGTATAGTCGACGGGAATTTTCCGACAAAACGTCTGGCTCAAGTAATTTGAACGACTGCGATTTCTTAAATTCTTTTTCAGGAACGATTTTTACATCTCAGCGCCTGTTTGATCAGAAAGCAGAAGGAAAGCGCCCCATCGCTGCGTTCGCGCGCCAGGTGGCTCTGAGGGCTGAAGCTGAGCCGTGTATGGTTTGCCGATGCACACAGCTGGGAACCAATCTTGAAACTGGTCTTGTGTGCGAGCCATGTCGGAACTCGAGCAAGGTATGGAACAGCTAAGGTCGTAACCGATGTGTAGTCTCTTTGGAGTCTATTCACAGACCTTATTACGCACGTCAGATAATATTTTTGTTTGTCATTCCCAAAAAACGGTAAGCTAAAAGCTTGTCGCTGGCAGAGGCGTTACTAGCCAAAATGTTTGGGGGGAGGGCAAGGTATTTACCAACTGGCTGATAATTTTTACCGACTGTTTTTGCAGAAAAACGGCTGTTTATGCAGAATAAAACGACTGTTTTTAAGAAGAAATTGACCATTTTTACGAAAAACCGACTATTTATAAATATTATTTATAAATCGACTGTTTTTACGAAGAATCATGGCGCTTCGTGCCGGATCGGTAATTTTTTACCGACTGGTCGACAAAATGGGGGGGGTCCTCCCCCCCCCATACGTGACGCCCTTGGTCGCTGGTACCAGTATTAAAAATAATAGTCACAAAACATATTCACACATAGGGTTCTCTCCCAAAATCAGTGTTTTTCTTTTTCTTTCCTTCAGTCACAATCGTTGGTGGTCTTGTCTGGCCACAAAAACGACTGTCTCTGCCCGAGTGGCGAGCTTGAAGGGAAGATGTACATTGGTGTTCTAACTGATTTAAATCGATGCCGTGTGCCTTTAATATCCATTTCTTGCTCTTGTTTGAGGTTGCTTCTGTAGTTATAGTTACCAATCGCTTCAAACGATCCTAACAGGTTTCTTGAATAAGTGGCCAAAAGTTTGAGAAATTTGTGAGCGGTTGAAAGTCGGCAGGTCAGACTCAAATCGGAACGAATGCCAGCCCATCCTTCACCCCATGGGGCGTAAACCCAACCAGTTATCCCTTGAAAAGCCTTCAGAATTTGTAGGCCAAGAGGCAAACTGAAGAGCTGAGCATAAATGTGGTAAATTCCCTTTTTAGCTAGCTTTTGACATGTTAACTTCCAAAACTTCAAACGCGATTATATCGAAACTAAGCAAAACGCGAGTTATCACCTTTGTGCGCTCAGCTCTTCAATTCACCGCCACAGGTTTGTTATCCATGTCACATGTTAGTCGGTAGGTTCCGTGAATTAAAGGAAAAACGTTAAACCTTGTCTCTTTTCAACGAGGCCGAAGGGCCTGGATTCTGCTTTGTCTGCTTTGTTTTTATGTCACCGAGAACAAGCGTGTCTTTTAGGAGGACAGATCTTATTTATTCGCAATAGACGCATGGAAAGTGTCCGCAGTTTGTAGGACTCAAGCCACTGTTTATTTGTATATATGGACGATTTCGACAAATTTGGATTTTACCATGATAGTTTTAAAACAATAAAAGCGATATCTATCTATCATTTCTGTCTATCACTGTAAATCGCGGTCGTGTGTGCAGAGATGGCCTCCGATGACTAAAAATTATTTTCTTTCAGAAGCTGCAAGATCCCGGAAAAGCTTGAAAAGCTCTAGGTACAAGAAATGTGTATTCTCTTTTGTTTTTACGAATTAAAGTGACACTATACGCTTCGTCATCTCAGGGAGGGTAAAGGGTCCTTTCCGAAGGTGCCACAATAGTATTTCCTTGAACTCCCGGTAGTAACCGTAAAAAGTGGTCGGCTTCTTAAGTTGTGTTGTGGGGAGCTGCAACACTCCAAAAGTAGACCTTTACTAGTCGAATTATTATGGGTGTGTTTTAAACTCCTATACAAGGGGTTACATAGGGCCAACCATTTTGCTCCAATCTTTTAAGTTGTATGCGTATCCATCATGTACTGAGAACAATGTCGGGTACTAAGGACAATTTACTGTACTTACATTCTTCCATGTGTAGAGTAAGACTGTCCTGTCTGGTATCTCGGATTGACAGTTCAACAAACATAAAGAATTTAGTCTTTCGAAAGAGGTCGGACAAAGTGATGTTTGGTCCGGATTATGGTTCTTACGACGATCGTCTGCCCAGGCTTCAAAGCCGACCCTCGCGGCCACAGCTGACGATGAACTTTGGTAACAAATGTCCTGCATGAACCATTTTACCCGATTTCGAAACTCCGGAATCGACCCGAACAACTGCAATAGGAAGAAAAGATCTACCCTTGATAATCTACCCATTCCACTAGGCTCAGAGAGAGAACAAAAAACGCAGCAAAGCTGGAACAACTGCCGATCCACTCATCCAAGCGGCACCTGAAGTCATTTGGTTCCTACTTCGTAAAACATTATAATGGTGTCCTGGAAAAAAATTGTCAATAAATCATGTGTGAATAATTAAATTTGGAAGTGTTTTAAATTGTTTTTGACCTCCGCTGTTATTTTTGTCATCGACAAGAATATTAAGGTAAAATAAAGTGAATTTGAATTTGAATAAGATGGCATGACTTGTCTACCCCCTATAGATTGAAACGAAAGATACCTGTCATCGTTCGTGCCTTATTTTGTTGATCACTTTCATCGAGTTACATTGATTCGGAGTGTATGATATTTTGTTTTTCGTTATTGTGTTATGTTTCCCGCCATGGCCCTTGGGCTTTATTGGGAATAAATTCATTCATTCTTAGTTATGGTATACTAATGACGGTCCGAATCCTCCGAAGCTAGCAATTATTGAACGATTTATTTTATTTATTTATTTAACTGAGCAGGGAAAATTACTGGTCACTCACGAGGTCCCAAATAACAGATCATTAATCCTTGATAGTTGCAACTGTTCCAACTCAGTTGCAACCAGTGTTTCCACTTGTGCTCTTCGAAAATCCTGTCGGGAACCCCAAAAATCCTGCTCGGAAAGTTCAAAATCCTGCCGGAAAAGAAATGTTTCCATACTAGTTGAAAGGATGGATAGCTGGAGGATTTGAACAAATCCAGCTGAATTTGTCGGCTCTATCGCTTGAGAGGACAAGGACGTTTTTGCCGCAAGAAGTAAATGAATATAAGACGCAGGGGCGTCGCAAGGGGGGGTGCGGGGGGTGCAGCACCCCCACCACCACCTTTTTGAGATTCGGTAAAATTTTAGGCCGGAGGCCCAAAATTTAACTAAAATTGTTCGGTATTTTCGATAGCAGAACTATTCGGTATATTTATGGGTATTCGGTAGTTCTACAGAACCCGTACAAATCTATTCGGTATAACGATCGAGATCCGGTATAATTGCCAGTATACGGTAGTTATTACGTATTCGGAGAGAGAAAATACTGAAATTCTTTCGTAATTTTTCTATGTCCTATGTCATATAATAACTGGGATACGGTAGTTCTAATATCCCGAAACATATATCCCGAACATGCTATCGGTTTAGACTTATTCGGTATAATAGCTGAGATTCGGTAATCTATCCGGAACTATTGCCAGGATACGGCAGTTGCCACCAACCTGGAAACTCGGAAGAGGTCGAGTGAAGCACTGGTTGCAAACAAAAGGATTGATCTATGATTTCATCGATAGTCCTTACTTTTATCTTGGATCCCAAAAGAAGATCTAATCATTAATGTTTCAAAAATTTCGCCTGCGGCGCTTTTCGTAATTATCTCTGTTTTGTGGAAGGGCGCGTCATTTGACTGGGGTTTTAAGCCAGTTTTAGGACTGGGATTTCGAAACATGAAAAGCTTGAATCTGGATGGATATAGTTAAATTTGGCAGGAAAAAGCTAACTGAAAAAAAAACTCGCCTGCGGCGCTCGCTTTATGTGATCATGGGTAGTATTGACTAGACTACAGTAGCTGCTGTTGCCAGAACGTCGATCCATCCGGTTTCTGGAACTTTCTAGTGTCTCGGAGAGATTCGGTAAAATTTTGGCTCTGCCTCCCCCCCACGAAAATGCACTTGCGACGCCCCTGATAAGACGACTACAGATAATAAATATAAGACTATCATTAGAGAGTAAGTCACCAGACGGGACTTGAAAATGTACCGACAATAGGCACACCAGCCTTTAACGCCACCTAAATGACGTGCACTTCTTCTAAATAGGGATTATATAGTACAAAATGCGCCGCAGGCGAAATTCTGCGGAAACACAGATCATCAAAGTGTATTTTTGTGATACGAAATGAAGACATACTCAGAAGCATAGCTTTCAAACGAAAGAAATAAATCCCATTTTTATGTTAGAAGCTCGACGAAAGCGGAACGTCAAACTTAGCCATGGGCTATAGCTAAAATAGAGCATCCGCTACGGTTAAGTTTTCCTCAAAATACCTAATTCCTGGGAAATCCTGAAAAAGTCCGGAAATCCTGAAAAATCCTGGATTCTCAAGAATCCTGAAGAAAATCTTCTCGGGATCCAAAAATCCTGAATTTCAGGATAAATTCTGCAAAGTGGAAGCACTGGTTGCCAGGGGCGTCGCTATGGGGGGGGTGTTACCACCCCCCTCGAAGAAAGAAAAAAAAATCTAAAACGGGCGCTCCCAGGGCGCCCGACCAAAACCTTTGAGCTAATTTGAGCGCTCGCAGAGCGCCCGACCAAAAATGTTGAGCTAGTCTGAGCGCTCGCGGAGCGCCCGACCATAAAATTCAGCTAAACTGGGCGCTGGCAGTGCGCCCGGTAAAAGTCAGTAAGGGTAGTTCAGGATTACCAAGACTTTTCTAAACCGACACGATGTGTTATGTACCAACATCTCTCGATTCAACAAAATTCAGGTTGATTTTGCTTGTGGTGTATATTTTCAAGAATTTGTCAGTTTCATGCAAATGTGCATTGTGAAAATTTGGTGAAAAGAATTTTCCTCCAGTGCGTCACATAATTAATAAATCGGCTTTGTGAGTCAGCAATGAAGGAAGATGTAATAACAGGCCTGATTATTACAACGCGTCTTTTGATTTCGGAAAAACGCATTTTTTTATTTCGCCTGTGGCGCTCATTTTCATTCTGTCTGGTATTACGGGCTGTAGGTTGAGTTTTTACGAAAACGAATTCCTCGAGCCCAGTCGTATATTTTGAGGTAGTCACTTTCCATGCCCAAACCGTCCCTGAGCCCGGAGATACGACTATGCCTTTCAGTCTTCAACGCTTGCAGGTATCACGAGTTTAATCAATAGGCTACATATACGACGAAAAGCTGAAACGGGCGGCAGGGTGCCGGCAGGCACCCAGCCACCCCCCCCCCCCCCTCGAGTTTTGGCTAGCGACGCCCCTGCTGGTTGCAACTGAGCAGAAAGTAGAATCTCCGAAAGTAGAAAGCGCCGAAACGAAACACGACAGTCGAGCCAAAAACAACTGTACTTGATAACTCTCTACTCCGGGATTGATTTGCGCGAAGTTTTTAAAAACAGGAAGGGTGGATGGAATGGAATCCCTGTAGACAGTCACCCCTGAAGTATCTATTCAGTACAAAGTGACTTCGCGAGGTCTTTGACGACGAGGGGCGAAGTTAATTAACAACAACTATATCCTGACCTGAAACTTTTTTTTTCATCAAACGGTGAGTCATTCCATGGTTTAGGCTTAGCCTAGTTCTTCTTCATGATTATGAATGGTTGGAGGATAGCATCAGGCCCAGGGTCATAACTTTGGTTGGCACGATTTGGCCCACAATAAGCTTTGTTCTTATGGCGAAGCCCCTGCACACTTGCACACTTTTATTTTGTACCCAAATAAGCTCTACTATAGCCAGTAGCCTAGAAATACTTCTGAAGTAATCCGTCAGCACAGTTTCACCCTCAATCGGTTGGGCACCAGATATTTTGGAGAATTCCCCTACTTTAGGAGAATCTCTTACACAGGTGAAAAAGAATCCCCTGTGGGACAACTTTTAGCCTATGGCATATTCTAGTACAGTCAGAGCCATCACTACTGGGGGGGAGGGAGGGATGCCCCCCCCCCAATGTTGTCGGCCAGTCGGTAAAAAATAACCGAGTCGGCGCAGCGCCCCGATTTTTAGTAAAAATAGTGGATTTTGTTCTTGGAAAAAGTCGTTTTTTCTTAAAAACAATAAAAAACAGTCTGTTTTTCGTAAAAATAGTTGATTTTTCTTAAAAATAGTCGTTTTTCGTCGTTTTATCTGCAAAATTAGTCGGTAAAAAGGACCAGCCAGTCGGTAAATACCTTGTCCCCCCCCCAAACATTTTGGCTAGTAACGCCTCTGAGTAGAGTAGACCTAACAAACTGTTTCTATGTCCATCACCCTCCCCCACCCCCCACCCACTTTTCTTTCTCAGGTGCTTTCACCTACCATAGAGAAAGCCTTGATACTGGAGAAATCATTTGGCCAATAAGTAACAATTACACCCAAATTGAGTAACCCCTGGACTGAATTAACTAAATAGAAAGGGAATTTATCCAGGAATACAAGCTGTCCAAGGGATCCCTTCCACTCAAATAGCATATACTGAACAAATGGTTTCTCTGGTATTAAGGCTTTCTCTACCATAGGTAAAAGCACCTGAAAAAGTAAAGTGCTTGTAAACTCCAACAAGAAAAGAAGAAATCAGCAAAATTGTAATGCATTGTGTTAAATAGTGCTACAAGTACAGCAGTCATGCAGACTGGACTCAAAAGCTTTTCTGGATACAAGTGAAATACATATAAATACTAGTTTTTTGGTTATTTTCCATGTTATTTAGGATCAGAAGGAGTTGGGTGGGGGGTGGGGGAGGGTGATAGACCTGGAGACAGTTTTTTAGGTCTACTTTACTAGAATATACCATAAGATTTGTCCCACTTATTCCCCCCCCCCCTCACCTCCTCTACAGGGGATTCTTTTTCACCTGTGTAGGAGATTCCCCTTAAGCAGGGAAATTCTCCAAAATATCTGGTGCCCTACTGTGAATAGGCCTAGCTTCTGTTGTACCTGTTTTGCACTAAGCCCACATAGTAGCGTACAGACATTTTTGTCAGCACATTTTCATACAAAAATCTTTTTCTTAGTTTTCGTATTCTGGTTTGAATGCCAACTTGTCAAAAAAAATAAATAGAATCAATATAACGCTAAGCATGGAATTTTTTTCCAACTTTCTGATCAAATGGACAGATCAGCACATTTTTGTCCCATAATAGCATTGGTTGGGTGTGAACCACTGACAAAACTATACTGACATTTCTGCCGCAAGTGACCCTGTTCAGTCTACTCTGTTTTAGTCAGCAGATTCTCCTTCAAATCCAACCTATTGGCAATAAGTTTGCATAAAATTTCAGCTTTTACTTTTCAGTCAAACTGATAGGAAAACATTCAAAGAAATCCTTTGGCACAATTTTACCTTTAATTATCGTTTGTCCAGCTTGAAGCGTAGATAGGCTATAATGTGTCTGTATTTTGTGAGGGAACGTCATTTACGTGTGAGATTGGAGTTTGAGCTAGATAAAACACTAAAATTTCTATGAGAAGTGCCTGAACTTAGGGATTAAAAGACGAATCTAAAGAATAAATATTCCGCCCAAGCTGACTTTGGAACATATATTCAGATAATAATTTTGCCTTTAATGAGCTTAAATAATATAAGGCTGTCAATCTTCAGGATCAACATTGGGGAAGATAGATTGATTACAGGTTTGTTCTTCCCCAACTTTGATCCTGAATATGGACAGCCTAACGAGGACCCTTGCCAAGAAAGGCCGAAATATCGCTGCCAAAGCACCGTAGCTGACTTATCCGTTTTATGCGTTATTTGAATAAATCTAAAGAATTTTGCATGCCGCCCCTTACTTAAAGATTGATTCTGTATTCAGTTTAATTTGTGTCATTTACGTTGGTTGACGATTTGGATTTAAGGGTTGGTGCCAGACAAAAATTCTACGGGAAATGGTTCAGATCTAAAGGAAAATGTATACAAACTTGCCTGCACAGCGTTGCATTGGTTAAAATTAGTCTAAAAAATCGCCTGCGGCGCTTTAGTTTTGCCAGGCATTGACCAGTCAACCCCCACCAAAGTGACTTTGTTGTACCTATTGGTACCCAGTACTTGGCATAAGGCATTTTTCCGTGCTCCCACAAACAGTTTGTGGGTCGATTGTGGCTCGAAAAGAGTGTTACCGCGGCCTTTTGTGCGGCCCACAAGTGTGTTTCCGCGACCAACAAGATTTTCGTGGCGCGCTTTGTGGCTCAAATTCGACAAACAACGGCCGGGGTGATTGTCGATTTTGTGGCTCGATTTTGGCGGGAAATTTGAACTTAGCAGCAAAACAACGTCAAAACAGTAAAATTAAAAACTTTCTCAAGTATGTGGACGTAAAACAGAAGATCCTTTTTGCATGGAATGGTAAGGACGAAAGCCTGGAGTTCTATTTATTGAGATTTTGCATGATTTTTATTTATATATTCTGACATTTGAATTTACCGCCAAAAAAATAGACAAAACGGCGTTTCCGCGAGTTTCAACTTGTGGCTCGACTGTGTGGCACACAATCGTGTTTCCGCGAAAAACAATCAGAAGTGTATGGCCCACAATTGTGTCACGGAAAAACGCCTATAGTGTTCCAGCATTAGGCATAGGATATGCCTAAGGCTTGAGGCGTTTTTTCGTGCTCCCACAAACAGTTTGTGGGTCGATTGTGGCTCGAGAAGAGTATTTCCGTGGCCTTTCGTGCGGCCCACAAGTGTGTTTCCGCGACCAACAAGATTTTTGTGGCTCGAATTCGACAAACAACTGCCGAGGTGATTGTCGATTTTGTGGCTCGATTCTGGCGGGAAATTCAAATTTAGCAGCAAAATAATATCAAAACAATAAATTATAAATTTTCTCAAGGATGTAGACGTAAAATTGAGATCCTTTTTGCACGGAATGCTAAGGAGGAAAGCCTGGAGTTCTATTCATTGAGACATTATATGAGTTTAGTTTTTATTTTCAGACATTTGAAGTTACCGCCCCAAAATACACAAAAGGGCGTTTCCGCAGTTTCAACTAGTGGCTCAACTGTGTGGCACACAGTCGTGTTTCCATGACAAACACTCAGAAGTGTGTGGCCCACAATTATATCGCGGAAAAACGCCTTTAGGGTAGGGTATTCAAAATCATGGGTTTGTGGTAGGGTCTGTGCGTGGCTCTTCGGTGTGGTTTTCTCAGTGCTAATTCTAGGCCCCACCGGACCGACTTCTTTATCCATTCAGATGCGGAAACTCGGGACTAACTTCTTCACCAGCAAGAAGGACTTCTTGCACATAAAAAACATCTTTTAATATTATTCTGAATTTTGAATATTATTAATATTATTCTAAATTTTGTTTTTATTAACCTTCAAAATAGTGTATAATGGAATTCAAGTTCCGATTTCCTGTCCTGGACACCCCTTTGGACCCTAAAGTAAGACCTGTTCAGGTTGATTTATGGTTGATGAAGCACCACCTAATTATTTTATCTAGTGTGTTTTGTAATTCCCTAGGATAGTTAACTGTGTAGTGAACAGAGGCGTTACTAGCCAAAATGTTTTGGTTGGACAAGGTATTTACCGACTGGCTGGTCGCTTTTACCGACTGTTTTTGTAGATAAAAAAACGACTATAATTGAGAAAAACGACTGTGTTGACGAAAAATCGGCTGACTATTTTTAAGAAAAAATCGACTATTTTTACGAAAAACCGACTGTTTTTAAGAAAAATCGATTGTTTTTAAGAAAAAAACAACTACCTATTTCTAAGTAAAAAATCGACTGTTTTTACTGAAAATCGCGGCGCTTCGCGCCGACTCGTGGCTATTTTTTACCGACAACATTGGGGGGGGAGCCGTCCCCTCCTCCCCCTAGTAGTGACGCCTCTGGTAGTGAAGGTTGGTGTTGCTATCCACCCGTTGTTCTAGGCTATTGGAAAGCATAACTTGGCCCAGTCTAAGCTTAATATTTGTATTTTTTCAGTCAGAATAATAAACCCACAATGGACTTGTTGGAAATAACTGGAGATGCTGACTTGGTGGACTTGCCACCACCAACTGAAACAGACAAAGAATTGAATATCTCACGCTTAAGCTTAACAGATGCCACTGAGGTTGTCCTTGACCCGAATGAACTAGTCGACTCTTCCGAAAATTTTGCAGAAAACAGCCTTCCCAGTAGCTGGAAAGGAGCCAAAAAACATGTGTTTGTCCTGAGCGAAGCTGGAAAGCCAATTTACTCTCGGAATGGAGAAGAAGATGCACTTGTAACCCTTTTTGCAGTGATGCAGGCTATTGTATCAGTCGTTGAAGATGAGGGAGACACAGTTAAGTCTTTGAAAGCTGGACATTGTCTGATCGTCTTCCGGAAGTATGGCCCTCTAATATGCGTGGCAGTTACCAAGCAAGGGGAAAGTGAAGAACAGCTAGCACTCCATCTTCAGTATGTATATCAGCAGATCGTCACAGTTTTGACATCAGTCCATCTTGAAAAGATCTTGTCAGAAAGGAGAAACTATGACCTACGACGACTCATATCAGGCTCTGAGAGGCTCATAAGTAGTCTCTTGAACTATGTGGAAAATGACTTGTCAGTCTTAGTTAGTTCTGTGCGCTATCTTAACCTCCCCTACTCTGAACGCGATGCGATTGCAAGTGCTATCAGCAGCAGTGTTAAAGTGAAAAACGTAGTATTTGCACTGATAATCGCCGATTCAAAAATCGTGAGCTTGGTCAGAATGAAGAAGTACGGTCTCCAACCAAGTGATTTGCACTTGCTTCTGAACTTGATAAGTTCAACTGGAAGCTTCAAGACTGCCGAATCTTGGACCCCTATCTGCCTGCCTAACTTTGATCCGTCGGGATTTCTACATATGTATGTTTCATACCTGAAGGATGATTCCTCTGCGTGTCTGGTTCTTATAACCAATGACAGAGACTCTTTTTACTCTCTTTCCGAGAGTAAGACCAAGTTGGTCGAGAAATTGCAGAAAAATAACCTGATTGACTCCATCGACAAGAATGTACTCGACCAGACATCGCACCTGAGGGCAGTCGATTCCCCAGATTTGCGACATTTCGTATACAAGTCTAGGTCCCTCTCGCAGTGTGTTATTTCCGAGTTTGGACTTCCGTATCGGACTCCAGAAGAAAGACAGAAAATCATCGAAAATTATAGGAGAGTATACCATCTGGTTTCAACAGCTTCAAGACCTCAGAAACTTGTCCTTGAAACTAGGTCTCATGAGGTCACAGTTGGGTGGGTGACACAAGGATTTGAGCTGCTGGCTACGTTTGAGCCTCTAGCAACCAAAGGACATATTGTGAACAGCATAAATAGCATTATAAAATGGGTCAAGAAAGATGAAGACAGCATTTTTGCAAGCCAGTCACCAACATTTTAATTCGGCCGTCCTGTGTAACTGAGCCTGTAATTATGACTGTATCTAAGAAGGGTATACGCTGGATATCAACAGGTACGGTCTGCCGATTGCCCAGTCCTCTCTGTGTTGTATGCTACTGTTTATCCTTCTCCCCATATCCACAACTGAGTGTTTGTTTGCTGTGGTTTTGTAGCCAAGTCGATCAGTCAGCAAAAGGCCTTAAAGTGTGGACAGACGACGAAAGTGTGGTGGTTGCTGACTGGAATTCCTGCCAGTTTTTTCAGCCCCATCATCAGTTCCATGTTTTAATACTCTTGGATTTGACTAATTAAATGGAGAATATACGCTCGGGAGATCGTCTATAAGAAACAATGCTGTATAAAGTTTGCGAATAAACTATGGACGTATGTAACATACCATACCGTATGTGTTCGTGTACCCCACTGTGTAACTTATTCCACGTTTATTTCTCATCTCACAAATAAAACTATCAATCACCCTCCAAGAAAACAATAGTGTAAGATTATAAATCATTAGAAACAACCTAAAAAATGGAATATTCAAAAAGAATCGACAACAACTCTCAATAACAACTTATGAATGGCCTTAGATTTTACGTCTGCCAGCCGAGTCCAGCGACAGTTGAAACTAACAGTAAAGCACTTTATTTGATATAAAGCGAATAAACCCGAAATTTGGCCTAAAAGCCCAATCCTGCCAAACAAATAGCGCTAGCATTGCATTACTTGTTTGCATATGTCTACCAAGAATGGCTAGATTCCCATGGGTCCGGATTTCGAAGTCGGGACCGGCAATGCGCGCGCGCATCCGAAAAACGAATGCCAGTATACACCAAGAGGACCGAGCCATTCAAATTACGCGCACGATTTAAGGCAGCACGAGTGGTAGCTTCTAGCTCATGCTGTTTTCAAGCTTAACCAAGTAGCGATGCTAGCCCCCTGGGTTCCGCACAGACACGGAGATTTGGCGCAAACCGGATAAAGGCGTCGGTCTACGCTATAGCCATACGAACAGGTTGTACCAACCGTGGTTTCAAACGAAGCACATAACTTCCCACGGTACTTCCGGTCTGACACTGGATTTAACGGGAAAATCTTGGCCGCTTTTTGTCCACCAGTGTAAACGACACTGATAAATTTTCAACCTTCGCAAAACCGTTCCGCGCCTTTCTGCACTAAGTAACTCGCGTTTCCAAATAATTAGCATTCCACACTGAAGCAGCGTTACCACATATTGACAAAACTTGTGGCAGAGGTGTAACCGGACCTTAATCATCTAGCAAGTCCTCTTCCCGTATGTCGCTGTAGTCGATGTTCTCATCTAAGGTCATATTCTCTAAATCCAGTTCAATGTCTTCGTCCGTTAAGAATTCGGCAGGCTTGGGAGGCTGTGGTTCTGCTTGCTTTGCCGGAGCGACTCCTGAAGTGAAGAAAATTTGTGTTTGACAGGTGCAAGCAACTCACATTCACGCCAGACCATGCATTTGTTTAAAAGGCAGTAATAGTTTTGAGCGTCCGTTCTAGGAAGGTGTTGTTCTTCTTCTTCGGACGTTTTTTTACTTTGGATGGTTTCATTACCATCTACTTACTGCGAAATTCCACGATTGCTATATCAAATTAGTTCCTCAGGTTTAGATTTTGTTATGTTTATTTTTAAGCCAGAAAAAAAACTGGCCGGATCTTCTTCTGATGTGAAGGCGTTTTGAGAAGGAGAGGAGAGAACGGAAAACCTTATTCCCGCTATTTTCTGGTTCATTTGATTTTTTCACTACACATTTAACAAGAGCTGTAAGCTCATATGGCACTTGCATGGGTTCGTTAAGATGTATTGTTTGATCAAACATACTTTTCGACTTTGCGGTTAAGATGCGCGCTTTAAGGGAGCTAGAGAAAAAGTATTTTATTTTTGAACTTTGCTGTTACGATGCGCACTTTAAAGGCGCTAGAAATTCATGTGTAAGCAAAACCCTTGAGGCAAAAACGATAACAGGCTCTTAGGCAGGGGCGTCGCTAGCCAAAACTCGAGGGGGGGTGGCTGGGCGCCTGCCGGCGCCCAGCCGCTCGTTTCAGCTTTTCGTCGCAAAAGTAGCTTATTGATAAAACTCGTGATACTGCAAGCGTTGAAGATTGAGATGCCTAGTCGTATCTCCGAGCTCAGGGACGGTTTGAACGGCTTGGGCATGAAAGGTGACTACCTCAGAATATACGACTGGGCTCATTCGTAATAAGAGGAATTCATTTTCGTAAAAGCTCAACCCACGGGCCGCTAATACCAGACAGAATGACGAATGCATATCAGACAGAATGAAAATGAGCGCAGCAGGCGAAATTTTTGAAGTAACCTATGACTATTTTCGGATTAAACACTACTTCCCCCCAACAAAATGTTGCTTTTAATGGCCCAAGCCGCGAAATTCCAAGCAAATCCATATGAGATTACGTGATGACGCTAAAAAATGCGCCGCAGGCAAAATTTTTTGCAGTCCGGTAGGTTCGAACGTCTTTTCGAATCCCAAATGAAAGTAAGGGCCGTTTAGTACGGATCTGCCCCTCTGTCTTTGTTCACGACAAATCCAGAAAAAGTTACACATTTAGCTGGAAGTTGGTAATGTGGCCCTTTCGGAAAAAGAAGTACTGATCATCCAGGAAAAAACAGCTTGAAACAGAGCAGACATGTTCTCAATTTAAAGTTAAAATACAAAATAAAAATCAAATGACGCGTTGTAATAATCAGGCCTGTCATTAGCCAGGCCTGTTTATTGTTATTGTGACGCACTGGAGGAAAATTCTTTTCACCAAATTATTTTATGTTAAAACAATAAAAGCACCTTTGCATGAAACTGACAAATCCTTGAAAATGTACGCCACAAGCACAATCAGCCTGAATTTTGTTGAATCGAGAGATGTTGGTACATAACACATCGTGTCGGTTTAGAGAAGTCTTGGTAATCCTGAACTATCCTTACTGACTTTACCCGGGTGCACTGCCAACGCCCAGTTTAGCTGAATTTGTATGGTCGGGTGAGCGCCCAGAATAGCGCCCAGACTAGCTCAAAGTTTTTGATCGGGCGCTCTGCGAGCGCCCAGATTAGCTCAAAGTTTTTGGTCGGGCTCTCTGCGAGCGCCCAGATTAGCTCAAAGTTTTTGGTCGGGCGCTCTGCGAGCGCCCGTTTTAGCTTTTTTTTTTCTTCGAGGGGGGGTGGTACCACCCCCCCATAGCGACGCCCCTGCTTAGGGATCATTGATTTCAAAAGTATTTTTTTCACTTTTCATTTAAAATGCGCACTTTAAGGGTGCTAGAAATAAATTTTCAGCAGAACCCTTGTTTCACAAATGAATGGGTTGAGATGTATCGTTTGATAAAAAGTACTTTTCAACCTTACGGTTAAGATGCTTCATTTGTAAAGATGCTTCATTTGTTAAGATGCGCACTAGAACTTCATCTGTAAGCAAAACCTTCGAGGCAAAAATGATAATGGGCTCATGGAGATCTTGAAAATGTACATTTTGCTTTAAAATATTTTTCTTACTTTGCGGTCAAGATTGGTACTTTAAGGAATAGTCGGATTTGGAAAGTGGCGATTGCTACGCCAATCTTGTCAAATCTATAATATTCGAGCCAAGTTTCATCGTCTTAGCACATCTGGAAGCGCCTTAACTCGCGATCACCAGAATTCCGGACCCCCCCCCCCAACCCCCCTTACAGTCGCCGGAGCCGATCCGGTTCCGTAAATGATTTATCAACAGCATCTCTTTGTTCTTCCCACAAAGTTCCATCCCGATCTCTCCAGTCTAAGCCGGTCACGTACCCCCCCCCCCCAATTGTGGTCGGATCCGGTCCGGACACAAGAAAGATCACCAGAGACATGTACTCTGTTCAATTATCAAATTTCACTCGAATCCGATCACCCGTTCCAAAGTTACGCATGACTCAATTCCGGATTCCCCCTCCCTCCACCCCCCCCCCCCCAATGACCCCAAACCGCCATCACCGGAATTCCGGGAAACTCCCCTCCACCCCCCTTCCCAGTGTCCGGATCCAGTCCAAATGTATAAACGATTCATCTGGAGCAGATGCTTGTTCTTCCCAGCAAGTTTCACTCCGATCCCTCCATTTCTAACTGTTTCTCGAGATTTTCGGTCCCCCTCCCCCCCCCCCCCCAACGCCCCCATAGCTGTCGAATCCGGTCCGGACTTCAAATGGGACATCAGAGGTATGCCATTTATTCAGTTATTAAGTTTCATTCCAATCCGATTACCCGTTAGAAAGTCACACACTACTCCAATTTTCCGGATTCCCCAGCCCTCCGCTCCCCCCAGGTGATCGGATTGGGAAACTGATTATTTCCAGGTCAGTCCGTTCAGGTCCCTGATGCTCCTGCCAAATTTCGTCGTCCTAGCACATCTGAAAGTACCCCAACTCGAAAAAGTGTGACAAAAACTACTTAATTTTCAGAATTCCCCGGCCCACCACTCCCCCAGATGGTCGGATAGGGAAACTGTTTATTTCCAAGCTAGTTATATCGGGTCCCTGATATGCCTGCCAAGTTTCATCGTCCTTGCACATCTGGAAGTACCCTAACTCGAGAAAGTGTGACAAAAAAAAAACTCGGACCGACTGACCGACCGACCGACAGACGGAATTGCGATCGGTATATGGCACTTGAGCCAGAGGCTGCAAGTGCCATAAAAATAAGCTATATACCAAATAACCAATCTAGCAGAGGGCGGAAACTAGACGGACAGGTGACAAATAACTTCTACTTCGTGTCTTACGCACTGTCTTATTTTATATTCCAAAGTAGTGACCTTACCTTTTTTTGACTGAAAAAAAGTCTCATCCCCCACCCCTCCGAAGAGATCTGAACTAGCCAGTGAGAAACTGGTAGACTTTCACGACAAGATCTGGCAAAAAAAAAGGCAATTCGGAGACTGAATTAGAGATGGTAGTGCCGTAGGCCTGTATTTCTGAAATACTGACTCGAAAAAAGCGCTGTCATATTTTTGACACTAGCCAATGTCGGAGGGTATAGATACTAAGGAATACAGGGAGGAGAAGAGAAGTGAGACTCACCTAAACTTGCGCTAGGCGCCTCGTGTCGTTCATGATGTACTTTAGGCATACTAACATGTTCCGGCACGCCATCTTCTGAACTAAAATGGGTCGGAGCAGGGTCTGGTACTGAAAACCCATCTTCTCTTGCTCTTGCTAGCTCTTCGATCAATTTTCTATCTTGATTAGGGACCCGGGATGGGTACTGACCAGCTGGGACAGAGTGTCTTGTCTGTGCAAGATATGTCTGGGCCTAGAACAAAAAACACTGACTGAGAGCAAGGTTCCATCTTATGTTGTTTGTAGTTACTCACAAAGACCTGTCACTATTATGGTTTCTTGGCGATCTTCTCCATTCGACAAATTTCTTATTTTCCGCTGAATCAAATCGATGCTCAGCTACGACAAAAAATCATTAGTTGCGTTTTTGAGAATACCATGGTATCTGTTACCCCGGTAACTGGATCTGCAATTAATCGTTTTTGCAGTTACCGTGGTACCTGATAGACTATACGGTTGCTCTGGAAAAACGACAATTGCCGAGATTGCGCTTTTCGAAGTCATCCCAAAAGAAAAACTGATATCCAGTCACATCACTAAGTGCCAAACTTCTTTCCCACCAATTTGACAAAAACTGATGAAAGTGAGATGACTTTTTCAGATACCACGACCAGTTACCATGGTCGGACCGTAGTATCTGAATATCAGATACCACGGTGACTGGCCAGATACCACGATAACTGCAAAAACGCCTTTTGACCGTGGTATCAGATAACACGATAATCAAAAACGACTTTAGACCGTGGTATCAGATACCATGGTATCTGCAAAAACGCAGCTACTTACTCTTATTGAGATCAAAACAATAGAAAATGGATTTGAATGAAGTACTTTATTCTATCTGACCAAACAAGATGCCCTTGAGCGCCATATCTAGCAGCAGGTGCGTTTTTGCAGATACCATTGCATATCCAGTTACCGTGGTAACAGATACTATGGTATCCGCAAAAACGCAACTATTGATTGATGATTAGAAAACAAAGGTTTCTATACGGAGGATCATGGGGAACTCGCTGAAACAGTTTCTAAACTTGTGCATGGTTACGAAGAATTTGGGAACCTTTAAAGGACCCGTCATGCCACTCGTGCCTTTATTGTCAATGCAACCTACTTCCGCAATCGCTCCATCCGTTCCTAGACCTGGAGACCCGAATGGGTAAATTCTATCCCCCCCCCCCCCCTACGGACACCTTACTGATATTCATACTTTCCCTGTTCTGCTATTTTCGATGCTTGTCATGCTGTAAGACGATCGTTTTGAGAAGCTCATCCATCACACAAACCGGTTATGTAAATTTTTCCGTATATTTGCTAGAATTCAACGGGCCAGGAGAAAGGCTTCAAACAGCCAAAGCCGTGGATAATTTGCTAAAAGCAAGTCTAGTTTTAAGGATTCAACTATTTTCAAAATTGGAATATAGACAGTAAACAGTGAGAGGGGTCCTTTAAAAAAGTTAATACTATCTAAGGTTGGAATTTCAACGTTGAGGAGGCTTATCTGCTCTAACTTTTTTCACCCCTATCACACAGACCGAAAACGGACGAACCTGAATGGATTCTTCAAAGTCTGGGAAGAGATTCTTGTAATCGGCCGGATCAGCTATGCTCTGGGCAATCTTGGGGTTTCGTTTATGAAGCTCACTTTTCCACTTCTCCACGACTCTGGAACAAAGAAACATCAATAGTTGCAGGTTGCAGCACTACTCGTTCCTAACGAAACAGGGACAGGTAACTGGCAAGTCCGAACTGTTTCATGTACTTTCTCAGCTGCCTGAACAGGGAGCTGCAAGCAGAAATCCTCAATTTTGGGGTACAGCGGGGCAACTAGGGACATGTGCCCCATAGCAAGAATAAATAAGCCAAGCAGAACCTCCAACTTCGGTCCCTTCCACCGACTATGTGTACCCCCTACTGCGATGAGCTGCTTCTGGAGGTAATTACCTCCGCTCGTTTGAATCGGGAATCGTCCCATACATTATTCGACTCCGCGTGGTTGTAGTACAGAGACCGGGAGACGGAGGTTCTACTTCTTGTTTGTTCTTGCCCATAAGGACAAAACGTCCAACAGTGGCTGAGCTGTTTTGTCACACTGCCCAGCTGTAAGTTCACTGTACCCCCCGTGACGGCTGTGAAGCCTACTGAAGCTGCGCTTGGTTCACGGTCTGGTCTACGCTCTGACATTCGCGACGTATTCCGTTCACACTGAAAATCAACTGTCATCTTCCGACACGCCTGTAACAATAGTTGCGTTTTTGCGGATACCATGGTATCTGTTACCACGGTAACTGGATCTGCAATTAGTCGTTTTTGCAGTTACCGTGGTATCTGATATACGGTCCACTGCAAAAACGACTATTGCCGAAATTGCACTTTTCGAAGTCATCCCAAAATAAAAACTGATATCCAGTTACATCACTAAGTGCTGAACTTCTTTCTCACCAATTTGACAAAATTTGATGAAAGTGAGATGCGTTTTCCAGACACCACGACCAGATACCACGGTCGGACCGTGATATCTGAATATCTGTTACCACGGTAACTGGCCTGATACCACGACAACTGCAAAAACGCCTTTCGACCGTGGTATCAGATACCACGATAACTGCAAAAACGACTTTAGACCGTATATCAGATACCACGGTATCAGCAAAAACGCAACTAATAACTAGACATTGCTTCGGCGATGATTATCTCTGTTCAAATGTACTAGGCAGAGATGGTCTGGACTCCAGAAGGATTGACAATCGAAATGCCAGACGCTTTTCCCGCACAACACAAGAATGTTCGGGATTTCTGTCCCTTCTGCTTCACATATGCTCGGTTTCACCCAAGGAGGTTGACTACTAGAACATGTTTACTAGACTGGCCGAATAGGAAATAGTTTTCTGAGACGGTAAGTGAAACGAGAGAAATGCTTTACGATGAATACTTTACAGAGGCAAAGGTATTTTTGCTGCAGTTATATTATTATTATTACGAACTTCTGGGAAATTCTGGCATACCGAGTTTGGGCTGATATAAGTTATCCAACGAAAAAACTTATTAAACGTCTAACAATCCCGACCCGAGTAACTCCGCTTGGCAGAATCAGCCGAGTGTGGTGGATGCACTGTGGCAAACGAAAGTTGAAGGAACAGAAAACTTGACTCAAAATTGACTCGGGGAGCTAGCTAACATATCAAGAATGTATGTACCCTGAGTCGATATTGAGAGTAAGAAAACTTCTCGTTACGACCACTGCAGTTTCCGGGCAGTTTCCGAGAATTCGACTTTTGAGCAAAAGGTTTGCAAAAGCAAAAGGTTTGTGTGCCGCGACTAGGAATCGAACCCCGGCCGTCTTGTCGGGGAGGTTGTTAGTCTGTGGTCTACATGTAACAAGACCAAAGGTTCCGATGGGATCCCAAAATTCAATATTTGATCCAGACAATTAGGTTTTGTCTTAGACAGATCCAGTCTTCGCCAGGCCAAACAGCTACTCATTAAAAAATCCAAGCTCAGATATGGATTCAGCATGTGCGTTTACCTCTATAAGCCGATCGAAACGATCCTAGCTTACTTTTGTGAATTTTGTGGTTTTGGCGAAATTCAAGAACTACTTGTCCGGCGAAAAGCTAAAGCTCAAAAACGGATTCAGCGTACCTCCTTGCCCCTATATCAACATCTAATCAACTTCAAATAAAAATTTAACTTCTAACAAATTTTCCGGTTTCAGCCGGATTCCGGACGAACTATATGTCCGGCTAAAGAGTGATGGTCATATACGGATTCTGCATCTCTTCTTACCACTAAATCTATCATCTAATCAGCTTCAAATAAAACTTTTACTTTAAACAAATTTTCCGGTTTTGGCCGGATTCCGGGCGAACTACTTGTCTGGCAATAAAATGGGTTTCGTATTCTTGTTCAGCATGCCTTCTTACAACTACTTCAAACATCTAATCAACTTCAGATAAAACTTTAACTTCTAACAAACTTTTCGGTTTTGGCCGGATTCCGGTCGAACTGCTCGTCCGGCGAGAAAATGGTTTTCATATTCGTGTTCAGCATGGCTTCTTACCCCAAAATCAAACATCTAATCAACCTCAAATAAAACTTTTTCTTTTAACAAACTTTCCGGTTTTGGCCGGATTCCGGACGAACTACTTGTCCGGCAAGAAAATGGCTTTCATATTCGTGTTCAGCGTGTCTTCTTACCCCATAATCGACTATCACATTAGCTGTTTAATTTTTTTTTGCTTGCCCCTTAATTTAAACCCCCTCCCCCACCCCTAAATGTAAAGCTACAGGGCCCATCTACGAACTCGACCTTACTCTTGGCCCAAAGAATCCCCACACCAAGTTTCATCAAAATATCTCACTGCCTTCGACATTTATCGTGCTTACAGACAGACGGACGGACAGACGGACAACTTTTGCGATGTCATAGGTATCCCTCCACTTACGTTTTGGGATCCCAAAAAGGGGAACTTTTACAGTACATAAGTGCATAATTACAGTGCATAAGGGGCAAGGGCCTGCCAGCTAGCTTTGGGAACACTAAGGAGGGGGTTCGAGACGGTTCGAGATAACAAAGAAGGGGGGGGGGGGGCCTGTCGACAATAAGACCCTGTATATTTATCTACCCCCCCCCCCCCCCCCCGGGCGATTCGATGGCCGAAAGTTGCGTAGTCAAGTTTACTGTTCCTTTAACGATCCAAAAGCCGCACTGTTCTGCTCTTCCGTCTATATACACGCTTTTCGTTGTGTTTTCTGATCTGTGTGAGTGACACATTGTAAGGTATCTTTTCAAATATAAGGCAACGGCGGCGCTTACCTTGAGACTTCACTGGGCAGGTAAGTCCTAGCGAAGAAAGCAGCCTCGGGCAGTCGATTGGTTTGAATGAGTGTCTCCAGCGCCTTATCTAACTGACCGGTAAGCATATAGGCCGTGAAAGCAATGTTATGTTTGCCAGCTTCATGTGACGCATCTCCTAGCTGTGCCACTTTCTGCGCATTTCCACCGGACGTACCAAGAAGAAGCAATGCACCGTAATCTTCCGACGCTTCGTAACACTTCTCAGCCAGGTCGAGTCGGCCTTTCTGTATGCTAGAGTCAGCCAGCTGGTGCCACTTCTGTTCACTGCCAGTTTCTCTCGCCAGATTTATGGCTAGATCCAGATTGCCAAGTCGCAGAGCAAGGTCGAACTTATGCTCGGGGTCAGTTGATACGACCAAGGCCTGGCTGACGAAGCCTTGTTTCTCAAGGAAGTGAGCGATCTTAGTGCGGTACTCCTTGGGTATCAGCGGAAGCAGCTTTTCCGCGGTTTCGATATCTTTACGCATGACAGCCGTTTCGAACTCGAGCATTGATAAATGGAGAGAGTAGGACACAACGTTGAGCTCCTTATCGCATAAGTAGACACGATTGTCCTTCGGAATATAGCCAAGAAGGTAGAATGGGCGATCCAGATGGCAGAGGGTAACTATTTCTCCACCTACGTAATAGTTAAGCCTATTTAGGCTATTCGTGTAGATGAAGCAATCTCCGACCCACAATCCCGTTTTGGCATATTCAGGGACTTCTCCGACTACATCAAAGGCCTCCTCAAATCCATCCTCGGTCTGTCCTTCCTTGCTCTCCAACCCTTGGCTCACCACCTCAGGGTTGTACTTTAAAACATAAAAGCTTTCCTCAGTCGTTATCGCCACCATCTCCCCATTTTCGGACCAAAGTACACCCTTAGGCTGGATTTCAATACGCCTTACAAGTTCCAGATTATTCCATTCGTAGAAAGTAAGATGATTGGCTGAACGGACACCCAAAAGCGCCCCACCATAGATCCCCTCTGCACCCAATTCGGGCTTGAAGGTCTTCTTCTCCTTTAGTTTCTTGAAGGTCTTAACAGCATTGACACTTTCTCGTATGGCAAATTCTTCTGGGTCGGCGCCCCAAACAAATTCTTGGCCAGGACCATAGCACTTATTACGAAGGGCCATAGCAGTGTAAATGATGTACTCCCCGTCCCCGCAGACAGCTACGTAGCGACCGTTGCTATTGTGCGCAACACTCTGAGGGTAGACGTCACAGGTGCCCATATCTGAAACGAAAAGAAAGCTCATACACAACTTGTCCATCTCATGCAGACGAAGGGTGTAGGGATGTACACGACCTGTCTGACTTCGTTATTATTTTGATTTATAAGGAAGTAGGTAAGCCCATTTTAAATTACCGGATACACAAAAAATGAGGAACAAAATTTCTTTTGACCGTATAGACAGGTAGACGGAAAGTTTCTTCTAAAAATCGACTTTCGTGGTTATGCAACCAAATTTGCGATTATTGTCATAAAACAGAAAAATTACAATGCATGCGTCAATACACTTTAAAATCTGTCAGGCTTCGTTAAGAAGTTTCACGAACTCTGGAATAAAACTTTTTGCATATCTGGTGTGTTTTGTAGATACAGTACAGAGCTTGGGTACCCTAGACCTTACCACTCGTTCTGGTTGATTTCTAACATTTTGGTAGGGGGGAGGATTTGGGAGTGGAGAGAGGGGATACAATGGCTGAACTGAAGTCGGTGCTTGGCTCTTTTCTGCGTTCCTGCAGCGCTTTGAGGTTATTGAAAGTTACTATGCTATGGGCCAAGTCCAGCCATAGACACGTTGTCTTTCTGGTAGTCAGACCGTTCTACCCGTTCCCAAGAAGGCACAATTTCATCCCCTTATGGGGTCGGATCGTCCCGCATCCGAACCATGACCCAACAATTCAGATAAAACTGAAAGGCGCGCCTGATATAGGGACAGTACGTTCGCTGTCCTCGAAATCTTGCTTAGCTATTACAGTATCAGCAGCAAGGATCATAACACATTTCTGGTTCACGCTCGCAAGGGTTTCACACCAGTTTTCTGAAATTCATGACGCAGCATATGTTCCCGTGTCAGAGACGGTAATCTACGGAGAAACTAAAGAACCAGGCCTTACAAAAATCTGCCCTTCGATCCCACCCACCATCCTTACCCAAGAAGATCAAGCGCTATATTCAACATTCACAGAGTTTTATACCAGTTTTGCAGATTCGATAAGTAGTATCGAGTTCCCCCGTGCCATAGCGGTTAAACTACAGCAAAATAAAAGAACCGGCCTTAAAAAAAGTTGACCTCCTCTGCCACCCACCCTGCTGATCCAAACAAATAAAACGCTGTAGCCAACAATCACAGTGTTTTTATACAACTTTTCTGAAGTTCGTGTCGCACATAGACTCCCGTGACAGAGGCTATAATCTAAAGCGAAAAGCACAGTCCTTAAAGAAACGCTGCCTTGCTTCCAAACCCACCCTCGCATATTTCAGCAGGACTCACAGCAGCGACACCGCACAGACTCCTGTTTCAGTGCCGGCAACCTACATCGGAAAAAAAGAACCAGGCCTTAACAAAAAATCTAACCTTCTTACCCAAAAGATCAAACACATACCTTTAACCGCTAGTGGCAGTCTCTCCCCATCTCTGACTTCATCCTCATTCAACTGTTTAAAGTTGACTTGCTGCATTTCCGAATGCTTCGCCCATATCACCTTTCCACTGGTGTCCATAGAGAAGGCAGGCTCTTCTCTGCCCAATCGCACGAGGACACTGCCTTCATCGTAGCCAATAGCAACCGTATTCGAGCCCTTAAGGCAGGTGATGGCCCACACACGTTCTAGGCCGTAGTTTAGCGTGTTCTCTAGTCGGTAGGTGTTGGAGTGCCAGACTTTAACGGTGCCGTCTTCAGATCCTGGGAAATATAACACGAATAGTTAGAACCCAGAACTGAACAGCAATGTCCTGTCCCTTCTTCTATGCCACAGTGAATGCTGGAAGCTCAACATGCAGCAGGAGAAAAGGATTCTCGCCTTCAAGACGAACTGTCTTCGGAAAATCCTCAACATAACTTGGCTGCAGCGAGTATCAAACCAGGAGGTACTCAGGTCCCAATCACTACACTCTAAGCGTGTCACAAAATTTCCGTTCCCCCCCCCCCCCCGACTACCCCATACTGATCGGATCCTGGAATTTGGAACTTGGAATTTGGACATCTGAGACACGAGTTCTTTCCGAATAACAAGTTTCATTAAGATCCGATCACCCGTTCAAAAGTTGGACATTTCAAGATTCCGGATTCCCCCTCCCTCCACCCCCCCACGATGGTCCAATCGGAGAAGCGACTGTTCTTAAGTTAAAATTGTCGAGTCCTTGATAAGCCTGCCAAGTTTCATCGTCCTAGCACATGTGTAAGCATCTTAACTCTAGATCACCGGAATTCGGGAACCCTCCCTCGAACTCCCCTACAGTGCCCGTATCCGGTCTGATCTGGTCAACTATGTATCTGGGGCTTGTGCTTGTTCTTCCCACCAAGTTTCATTCCGATCCGTCCACTCTGAACATGTCACACGATTCCCGGTTCCCCCCTCCAATGCCCCCCCCCCCAAAGTCACCAGATCCATTCCGGACTTGAGCTTCGATATCTGAGATAGGAGGTCTTTCTAAATATCAAGTTTCATTAAGATCCAATTGCCCGTTGAAAAGTAAAAAATACGTCAATATTCCGGATTCCCCCTCCCTCCACTCCCCCACGGTGGGCGGACCGGGGAAGTGACTATTTCCAAGTTAGTTTGGTCGGGTCCCTAATACGCCTGCCAAGTTTCATCGCCCTAGCACATCTGGAAGTACCCTAACTTGAGATAAGTGGCCTGACAGACCGACTGACCGAAAAGTGATCGGTATATGGCACTTGAGCGAAGCTGCAAGTGCCATAAAAAGCATTGCCAGGAAGAGCCGAAAAGCCGCCGAAAAAGCATCTGCTGACTTTCCCGATATCATCATGACAAACAAAAAAGTCAGCAGACGTTTTTTTTCTGTTTCGGCTCTTTTTGTATGCATAACGTTTAATGCGTAACGTTTGAAAAACATAACAGCTAAGAACAGCTCCCAAGTGTTATCTTTTGAAACCGCGCATCCTTGCGTTGTTTGATATGAAACTTCTGATGGTGTAGACACGAAATGCTGATAAACTGCACATGTATAGTAAAAATATTATTTGTAATAGGTTGCGCAAATTCTCTACAGGAAACACCAACTCGGATCAGTTGATACTTTTTACAACATTTTCATTTTATCCACTGTATTCAACATGCGGGTTAGAAACAAATGATTATTATTATTCGTAGCAGTAACTACACTTCTTGTAACATGGGCAAACAATCGAGTAATTCATAATCAACCTTGTGCGGAATTCGAATTCGGAACCGGATTCTGGATCTGTAACAGCCTACGTCGAACTGAGTTACCTCTCGTACAGTTAAAAAAAAAAAAAAAAAAATTAGATTTAATTGTTTCTTTATTCTGGGGTTGGGAACTCTTTTGCTTACCAGTTAGAATGATTGGAAGTTCGGGATGAAAAGCCACAGCAGATATGTTCTGTGCATGCCCCTCTAACGTTTGGATGCAGCTCTTGTTCTGATAGTCCCAAATCTTGACGAGGCGATCATCGGCGCCGGAAATCAGGTAGGGCTTTTCTCCAGCATGATAGTAATCAATACAGTTGACACCCTTTTCATGACCTGGAAAAAACATCAGAATTACTTCAGGGTGATGTATATACTTTGTGTCGGGTCCGCTGGCGTTCCTTTTACGAATAATTTGGTTGTGGGATGTTTGTTTAAGCTAGAGCAAGGGTCCTATCCCGTCTTTTTTTGCGTACGCCTGCAGCAAGCACAAATATTGACATATTCTTGGGTAAGGTGAGGTAGTCCCAATGCCGAGAACCGCCGGATTCCCATTCCTTGGCGCCCTTACTGGTGCAGGGCGGGTATATACGCGATTACCTCCGCCCCTAAATCTCTTTCCCGTATGATTAAAATACTTCCAAAACATAGAATTCCATAAATTTATTTTTGGTAGTACGGTGATGTCGAGATTTGGGAGCTCGCACTCCGCGCAAAGTAATGCCATTTCTCTCAAGGCATGCTTACAGAAATAATCACTTGACGACCTCGAAACATACATCGACGATTGGGAATGTAAGTGCAGAGCCGTCTGGTGAGCGAGTGAATTGCACACTACAGCGTATCTTTTACATCAGCTAGGTTTTACAATAGACGCTGAATCGAAACTACGTGAAATCACTTAGCAGCTATATGTTACAATAGGAAGCTTACCTTCGAGGGTGAAGTTAGGGGTAGACGATCCAAGCTGCCAAACCTTTACGGTTCTATCAAGGGAGGCTGAAGCAAATGTGTTGTTGTCTTTCGGGTTGAAGACAATCTGCATCACGTAGTGAGAATGTCCTGAAATCATGATTAACACATTAAAATTAACGAGCCATGTCTGACATGCGCTTCAGAACATTGCCCCAAGGCACCACGGTCGCTACAAATGCGAAGAGGATTTCCGCGAGCTCGAATTCAAAGCCGCGTTGAATTTCTGTTGGTTTAAGAAAACATTTGCAGCGGTTTCTTGCCCTGGGAACTGAAATAACTTTACCGGATAGTGTTTCCCGAAAAGCTAAGCGAAACTTTTGAAAGTTCGGGCACAATATCAGAACGAATAAAAAAGCAAAGCAAAACTGTAGGGGAGTGACTTTGTTGAAACAGAAATGATCTGCAGAATTCTTGTGTAAACAAATTGGCGAAATCCCTTCCGGATAAACAGACTTCTATAAGCTTTCACTGCAGATGGAAATGATACGTGGGAACCGACGAATAGGTTCCGAGCTTCTTTTGCGATGCTGTTCGCTCGCGTTGAAGGATATGAAAGGAAATAAGCCTGCACTTTAGGACTCGATCAACTCGGACTCGGGACTAGAACTCGGATTAAATGGTAGTTTTAAGTAGTAAACTTAAATTCGATGAAGGGCTTATTGCAGCCTAACACAGCCTACCTCAAATCCATGAGTTTGGGCTGCAAAACGTCGGGTATACCCACAGCTTGGAATAAGCCTATGCCAAACCACGGTCACCCTATGCCAAATACTGAGCACCCTTACCATGCCTTACCACGAAATAATTTTGAACGGTTATTTCCTGAATTTCACTCCAACCATCAATATTCTACTGGACCAGGGTGCCCAGCGTTTGGTGAACGGTAGGCTATTCAGCGTTTGGTATAAGTTTCACCAAACTGTGGTCATACTCAACGTCTGGCATAGCCTATCCAAAAATCAAGGATGTTGCAGATCGGACCAACAGTCAAGGGCACGTGTACCTCTGGTCACATAGAATCTCGTCAATTTTGGTTCATAGCCTGAATAAGTGTATGGAAGCCGAAGCAAAAACTTGTTGAATACCGTAGCCCCAACACCATCCTAAATTGTCAGCCACAAAGAAGACGTCGATAGGTAAGAGAAGACACACGATCTGCCGCACCCTAACTTCTGCGGGAGGATGTCCCGGCAGCAGCAGCTGTAGCAGAGAGAAAACTGGCTCCCTATTCGGGAATGGCCTTGGTACCTCTGGTGGCAACAGAGGGTCCAAGGTAACTTAAGGGATTTTATGTTATTAGCTGCATGGTCGATATATGGATATTCACTGCAGCGTGCAGTTATCTATTTAAATTGACGGTGCGGGTTTTAAACTGGTATTTGTCAAATAGATGTTTGCCATACCTTCAAAGACTTTTTGACAGGCCCAGTTTTTCTCCCAGTTCCACATCTTGATGGACATGTCATCACTGCCAGTAAGGATGATGGGCTGAGTGGGATGAACGGCAATGCAGCGGACATAGTCAGAATGTGCATCAAACGAGTGGACCCTCTCGAGTGTATTGTAGTTGAAGATCCTCAGCTAAAATTATTTCTTATATTGTAATCAACGACGATCTTCCTAAACGCACAAAGTGATTGCAACTGTTCTCAGATAGAGAACACTGTATTACTATTATTAATATTTATCTGATTCCTTCAAACAGCGATGTATAAAACTTAAAACAACAACATATCAGTCAAACTAGCACAAACTTAC
The DNA here is from genome assembly GCA_023053555.1 of Branchinecta lindahli. Classification (NCBI taxonomy): domain Eukaryota; kingdom Metazoa; phylum Arthropoda; class Branchiopoda; order Anostraca; family Branchinectidae; genus Branchinecta; species Branchinecta lindahli. The sequence continues at coordinate 16,957,378 of JAKZAO010000003.1, forward strand.
ATGGATCCAATTTGTAGCTGGAGAAAATGGCAAAAAAAATGAAGACAAACACCACAAAGCAAACACAGGACAGCAGATCCTGCATGATTCTGACAGGGAACTGCAATGACCAGAAGGCCAGAACAGTTCAACCGTATTCACTAAATGAAAACAAAGGAGTTCAAAAGTTCGGGGGGAAAGGACGATTTCAATTCAACGTATTTCACCTCTAAACCTATTGTACTGTTGGTTCTAGTCAGGGTCTCTGTGGGTCAGTTGCCTACAAATCATTGTGGGATGCCAGGGAGTTGCGGATTTATTATTTGAAAATACCAGCTAAATCTGTAGCATGTTTCTTTGTTCTAGTCTTAAAAGGTATATGCTGATGACTCTTCTGGTCCCAGCTGTTCTTTAACCAATGGTTGATAAGCAAGGGCACACAACAGGCCATTCCAGATCTCAAGAATCCGGTTTAGCCATCTCTCCGGTTCTAGAGTTGCGATCTCCACAAAAACTGACCCCACGGACTAGCTGAAGGAGGCCAACATTTCCCTCACTCCACAATGGGACGACACCACTGCAGCCGCACAGATTCGTGGTGAATGGAGAGGCTTTGTCGACGTCCTTGCCCTATGCGCCACTGATGGCTCAGGAGGATCTAAGGTCTAAGGTGCCTGAATGGTGGCTTCCAGCTATACCTGCAACTCAGGTTTCATTGTTCTGATCCTGATAGTTCTCAAGTTACTGGCTTATCTTACTTGCAAATCTGGGTCAAGTTGATTCTGAACTGGGCGGTGTGTGGAAAAGTAGTACCCACAACCAGACTGCTGGTACCAACTAAAGGTCAGCGAATACACACATAGGCCTACACAGAGGCGTTACTAGCCAAAATGTTTGGGGGGGGACGAGGTATTTACCGACTGGCTGGTCATTTTTACCGACTGGTTTTGCAGATAAAAACGACTGTGTTGACGAAAAATCGGCTAATTTTAAGAAAAATCGACAATTTTTACGAAAAACCGACTGTTTTTAAGAAAAATCGACTGTTTCCAGGAAAAAAATCGACTGTTTTTAAGAAAAATAGCGGCGCTCCGCGCACGACTAAGCTATTTTTTACCGACTGGCCGACAACATTGGGGGGGGGGCGTCCCCCCCCTCCCCCCCCCCCCTAGTAGTCTACATACGAACTGGAAACTCCAATCTGGGAGACCATGCCTGTAACCAGGGGCGTAGCGAGGGTCTGGTTATGGGGGGGGTGCAGATCTGGAAAAATACCTGATTTTTTTTTTTTTTACCTTAAAGTTTAACCGAAAAGGGCTAGGATAGGACAATCTAGTTACGCATCACTTATTCACTTAAATTGGCTTGAAGAACCCCTTAAAATAAGTTACTTCGTTGTTACGTTATTCACGAATAATCGATTTTCAAATAGTGGAATTTCCGTGTGATTTGTGGTGCCTCTATGCGTTTGTATTTTTGCTGTATGCCTTACGAGAAAGATTTGTCAATTTTTTTTGTTCAGGCACTAAGCAATCTTCACCGACCTCACCACTGCCCACTGAAAAGCCGCATTTGTGTTGAAATTAAAATTCCCCGCGTCATAGTAGAATTTACGCTGTGGGGACGGCTGGAGATATTCTGAGCCTCATAACTAGAGCAGATAGTGGAAAATAAAAAAAATCACTTTGCAGAATCCAAATAATTCAGTGTATCCAGTTAAATGACACACAAATGAGTTGGCTTTTCAGTTAAACTTTAATTCTAATTGAGTAAGAATAGTTTAATTCGCATACATAAAGAGACAAACAATTAAAATGGAAGCGACGGGAACTGCTTCACGAATTGAAAAAATAAAAAGAAGAACTCGTTTAAACAGAAATTCGTCTGGCTTTCAGAGAACCCCACTTGATCGTAACTGGTTTTATATCAATCCTATCGAGGAGGTCAGCTTCACACGCCATAAGCAGGAGGTTTGAAGTCTGGTGTCTCCTATTGTCGACCTCAGTACAGTCTTCACTAGCTTCATACGGCTGAAGACTCTCTCCCCTGTGCAAGTTGTCACCGGGATAGTTTTTGCATAAAGGTATGCTGTCCAAACACGAGGGAGAACTTCCTTTAGCTGTTTTGCGTTGTCAAAAAGTACGTCAAAGTCTTCAAAGTCTAGAGGTCCATGGACCAGAGAGGTCACATCACGTTTAAAAAGCTCCATCTGGCTCTTGAACTCAGTTCTGTTGAAACTGAACTGAGTGGCGAATCAGGTAAAGAAGGGATACGAAAAATCAGGTAAAACAGATAATCAAATAATGATACAAAAAAGTCAGGTAGATCAGGTAAAACAAAAATCAAAAGAAATTTAGAATCTACCGCTGTAAATCAGGTAATAGTGAATGGTATGACATTCAGGTTACCTGAAGCGAGAAATCACGGAAAACGTAGAAGAAAAAGAAAACCTGATGCGCGTCATTAATTCAGGATGGCTTAAATGGCGATTTAAAGGGAAAGCGTTAAAGAAAAAGATATTCAGGTAAAAACCGCGGCGCTGCGCGCCCCGGATTTTACCTGAATTTTTTTTTCGATGCTTCTGGGGGGGGGGGGTGCTGCACCCCCCCACACCCCCCCTCGCGACGCCCCTGTGTAACTGCACTCTAAATGTTGCTTTATGATGAAATAATTAAGATGACAAATTAAGAGAGAACAGAATATTACCTGCATGTCATCAGAACCAGTTACAATCCAGTTTTTTCTTGGAGTAAACTTGGCAGCTCTGACAGGCAAATCGCATACTTCAAAGGTCTTTATGAGCTGCTGACTCTCATAATTCCAGATGTGAACATTTCCATTGTAGAGTGAAACAAGCATCCATGGTTCAGTTGGGTGAAGGTCAACACTTTTGACCCTATCTGAACGTGCAGTAAGGCTTCTCTTAATGTCAAGCTTCAGTGGCATGATTTATCTTAAAGAAAAGAGAATGAGTACGCATGTATAAGGATGGATTCAGAGTTACAGTAGACGTCACAAAAATCTTCCACCCTACCCAATCTTTGGGATGAATCAATCAATCAATTTTATTTGGACCCTAATAGCACTAGGCTAACACGGGTGAAATTGAAAAAAAAATTCACGAACTAATAGCCTACGAATAAAATAAACTAAAAAAAAAAAAATATGAAACGAACGTAAAAATCAAGTATATTTAAAATGTTTTGTGAAATATGGAACGAATGACTTTATGTATCTTTCTGAAGATTCCCTTGGCAGGGGAAGAAGCTTGGGTCTCAGGTCATTCTTGCTTCGCGTGTTAGAACCAAAGAGGGTGTAACAAAGTCCGGAAGGGTGGTCCTGTGGTGTCCCGCATTCAAAGTTTGGTGGCCGAAACGCATGAGAAGATTTTCAGACAGTTTTTCGATGCCGAGGATTTGAGGGCTTTCGTTGTAGGATGAGTAATTGTCGCCAAGTATTATTCTACAGGCTCTCTTCTGCAGTCACTCGATTTTGGCATAAGAAATCAATGAGATGTACTCATTATTTGGAAAGTGTAGTTTCACAGTAATCGAGGGTGACTATCCCAGACTCAAAAGGTTCATGAAGACCCTATACATTGTATACTCTTTCATTTTCACACACCACAACTTTTTGGGATTTGATAAAAAAAATTGGGCAGGAGGCCCATAATTTACTAAAATTGTTCGGTATTTTTTCGCAGAACTATTCGGTATATTTACAGGGATTCTGTAGTTAAACAGAATGCCAAATAGGTTATCGGTACAAATCTATTCGGTATAATGATCGGGATTCTGTATAATTGCCAGTATTTGGTAGTTACCACAAATTCGGTGAGAGAATTTACCGAAATTATTTGGTAATCTTTCGACGCCAGAACTATTCGGTATATTTATGGGGATTTGGTAGTTATACAGAATCCCGAACATGTTATCGGTCTAAACTTATTCGGTATAATAAGTGGGAATCACTAATTTATTCGGCATAATTGCCAAATTCAGTTACCACAAACTCGAAACTCGGAAGAGGTCGAGTCAAGCACTGGTCGCCGACAAAAGGACTGGTATGTGATTTCATCGGTGGTCCTAACTTTTATCTCGGATCACAAAAAGAGGATCTAATCATAAATGTTTCGAACGGTTTGGTTTCCGTGAGAACTACCGGTTCCGTAGCCCATAGGACATAAAGTACGGCTCCCGGTTCTCTAGACAGTGCCAAAAAAAAAAGAAGCTTGGACATTAGGTCCTTAATTTTTAAAGACTTTTCTTTCCATCTGACTCTTCAAGGAACAAAGAAATAAGTCAAAATAGTAAATGACTATAGGTGCATTTTTGACCGTTTCGCAATAGTTAATTTTAATTGAGCAAAAATAGCAAAAAATCTCTGTTTTTGTCATTTTTGCTAGCTATTTTACCAGCATGACTGGAGTGAAAACAACAATTCTGATCTTGGTCAACAAAAACCTACAAGAAGATACCTCTTTTTAATCTAATAATGCAGAGAAAAAGCTGTATTTTTTCTTTCCGAGAGTTCTCCTAAAGGAAAATGAATGCTTTTTTGTTGTCTCCATGCTGAGTGTGGTGTTGTTACGGACCTTTCTACAGAGCCAGAAGGTCAGTAGCCTAACTGCGTAACAACTATGGCGCACAGATTGTTGAGTGTAACTAGAGGCGTTTTTCTGTGCTCCCACAAACATTAGGTGCATTTTTGTTCATGGTTCTCAGGTCTCAGTTCTCTGGTCTCAGTTCTCTGTTTTGCCAAAAATTGATGTTTTCGTTCACAGTTCTCTGTTCTCAGTTCTCTGGTGGATGGTCACCATAGAACTGACTAGCGAAGTCAGTTATCTGGTGAGGCTTATCCACCAGAGAACTGAGAACAGTCAGTTCGCTGGTTGACGTAAAAACGAACTCAGGTCTCTGTTCTCAGTTCTCTGGCGTGCGAAAAAACACAAAAATATTACTAACTGGCAGGAGACCAGAGACCAACCAGAGAACAAAAATGCACCTGGTCTGTGGGTCGGTTGTGGCTCGAAAAGAGTGTTTCCGCGGCCTTTTGTGTGGCCCACAAGTGTGTTTCAGCGACCAACAAGATTTTCGTGGCTCGCTTTGTGGCTCAAATTCAACAAACAACTGCCGAGGTGATTGTCGATTATGTGGCTCGATTTTGGCAGGAAATTCAAATTTGGCAGCAAAACAACGTCAAACTGCAAAGCAATCAAATTAAAAACTTTCTCAACTCAAGTATGTGCCATATCATATGTGGACATAAAACTGAAGATCCTTTTTGCACGGAATGGTAAGGACTGGGTAAGGACGACAGCCTGGAGTTCTATTTATTGAGATTTTGCATGATTTTAATTTTTATATTCAGACATTTGAATTTACTGCCGAAAAAATAGACAAAATGGTGTTTCCGCGAGTTTCAACTTGTGGCTCGACTGTGTGGCACAGAATCGTGTTTCCGCGAACAACACTCAGAACTGTGTGGCCCACAACTGTGTCACGGAAAAACGCCTTAGGCTAATGGCTGGTGAAAACATTTTCAGTTACAGACTGCCAATGCGACTTTATCAGTTATTAGCTACAGGCTATTACATTTACAATGAAAAAGGCACCTTATGTCTCTGTTGTACCCTATCTTCTAATGATAAAACTTACCAAGAACCTTTGCCAAAAAGTTACAAAAAGAAAACACAACAGATCTACAAGAATTTAGTAGCTTTCCTCTACTTCTTCCCTCTGGGCAATTTTAAAGTCAAGAAACGACGTGGCGAAGAGCATAGAGATAAATAAATAATTCTTCCAAGCTGCAAGTCTGATACAAGCTGGTAAGTCCGGTAACATCGTGTGGTAAGTAGATAAAAGCCTTGAAAGTGGAAAGCCTAAACTACCCAATCTCTTATCTCTGCACCCTGCTTTTGTTTCCTTCTACCCTATCTTTTCCAATACGTTGTAAACATGCTTGTGTAGGCTACTTTCAGTTCAGGAAGTAATCAACTGAGTACTAACTTGACTATGAAAGAGATACATCTTCAAGTAATTGATATGAACCAATTGGACAGGTCGGCTAATCCAAAATTCATTCATCTTCGGTTCGGGGCATCTCAGATCAGACTGATAACCGACGCATCCCATGCGTAACGCGGACTATATATGCGAGAGTAAAGCCGCTTTCACATTGACGCGTTTATCTTGCGTAATCTGATGCGTACGCGTCGATGCAACGCAAGAATAGAGCCGCTTTCACATTGACGCGTTTATCTTGCGTAATTTGATGCGTACGCGTCGACGCAACGCAAGGATAGCGTTGCATCGACGCGTACGCATCAGATTACGCAAGATAAACGCGTCAATGTGAAAGCAGCTTAACGCAAGAGTCTTACGTTCTCAATGTTACGCCCCATGATGCGTTGGTGACAGCTTGCTAAATCCTTCACTCACTCCCCCTCAACTTCACTCTATATATTACCTTTATAGCTAAGCTCAATATTTTATTTCTAAAAAAAATGATAGTCTGCAACAGCAGATCTGAGACAAGGTTGGAAACAAACAAAAATGCTTGGGGCGGTGTACCTAAGCTTTGAGCTACTATGCCCAAAAATTAACGCCATGGCATAATGGCGCTACAAAGCTACGAAATCAACATAGTCATGCGATTACATGAGTAGATAACTGGAAACAACTGAATTTGCGCTAGCTACAGCTTTTCTGTTTACCAACTAAATTATTTCAGGTGAAAAAAAAAATAGAATCATAAAAACAATAACACTCGATATCTCCTCTAGCACGCATTTGCTCGGTACAGGAATTTCAAGAAACTTCTACATTCATGCAATATACCACTATCGAATTATCAGCCACAGGTCGCTAGATGGGTGGGTGAATGGGGTGAAGTTTCATCACGACCAGCCAAATGTTGCTGGACAAAGTTGCGTCAGAAGATGAGAAATTTTGCCACTCTCACGGACTATAAGCGGGACTTCTGGAAAAACAACAACAAAATTTGTGGACAGGCGCACAGGTTCTCCCGACCAAATTTTCGGCATCTTCACGATAAAGTTGAAAAAAACATCTCATCTTCCCAGCACGGAATTGATGATAATGTCGAAAATATGGCAGGTCGGAGGACCCTGCTCATCTGTTCCGACCACGAACAAAACAAAGTATGTTCAAAAAATAATGTGGTATTACCTTCATGCTATCTAGAAAGTGAACCCGAACTTGCTTCTAATCGAAAACGAGTATTCACCAAATCTCAATTGCCCAAACACACACACGGATGTCTTTTAGTCTGATTAAATCGAAAAAGAAGGCAACTGAACGGATGGACTTCAATTATCTAATGAAATGTTTGGAGAAAGCATGACGGATGAAGACGGGGCTTTGCCCGCAGGAAAAATAGGAAGAAGGATTTCCGAGAAAAACAAAAAGTAAGAGAGATGGACTCTAAGCCCAGAAGTAAAGCATACCAAGAAAATGCGAAACAAGTCGACGATAGTTCTAAAAATTGGAATCGTTCCTATTACAGCGCTTGTCAATTAATGGGATCTCTTTTCTTAAAAAAAAAGTTAGACCAAGGGCACACACTAAGTTGTCCGTCACCGTTCGTTTAATTAAGCGATCTTCTCCCTTTAAATAAATGCATATCCGTTTAAAAGCAGAGCGCGCAGGCCCGTCAATTTTTTTCGTAGAGAAATGTCATCAAGCGAAAACCGACGAACATGATCAGGGGTAAGGTAAGGTATGGTACAATTTTATCGACAACTAGGGGGGAAGCAGATCGCCGACAAATCATGCTGGTAAAGGGCCCATGTGGATAAGTGAACAATTACAAATTACGAGGACTGAGTTAAAGCGAAATATTTAATTTAGCGTCTTTGTTTCGAATGTGGAGTATCAAGGAAAAGAAAAATAGGGTTTGTCAAATATAGAAAAAGGCACATAAAGTGAAGGAACGCTAGGCTATCCTAGAAAATAGTATTTTAGATAATCGAAGTCCACCCTCAAATTGTAAATGATCTGACAGGAAAATAATGTTCCAACAGCACCAGAAACAGCTATCTGCTGCGAAAATAAACACAATTATTTTTGTTTTACGGTTTTATCACCAGATATCATGGAAGTACTTCCTTAAATTAAGCCCCGCTCATACTGAGACTATAAGACTAAACTAACTAGGGGATGGTCGAACAAACTATACACAATGCACTTTCAGCTCTAGCTTAGAGCTACTAGACGCATTACAAGAAAAATGGGACGCTAAAGGAGGGTTTTCGTGGGTTGGAAAGCAAAGCCGAATCCCCCCATTTCCAATTCAGCGCTGGTAGCGAATTGGCCTTATTACAGTTCAGCGCTCCAAGTCGACTAGTTTCTATTAGTCCCCCATTGCCTCATAACCAACCCTTGTGTAGACATAGAGCGTGTTCCACCCTACTTACCGTAGTCACTACGGCAGTCACCGTAGTTACTAGGCTAGGCCGGAACGCTTTTTTATTTTTTCCGGTCAAATATCAGGCCGCGGATTGATCGGACCAATCACGTGACAGAGATGCGTAGTTACTACGCTTACTATGCTCCGAAGCGTGGTAAGCAAATAGTTACTATTAGTTACTATTTTGAGAAGGTTGGAACGGTCAGCGTAGTAACTTTCCGTGAGGCTGGAACGGAAATAGTAACTAATGGTTACTATTGGTAGAGGGGTGGAACACGCTCATAGTAAAATGTCGGATCCATAGGGTAATGGGTCACTTTCACTTTCTGCTGCTGAGACATAAACCTCCATTACCTGGGATACAGATGACAGGTTTTCAACTCACTAACCTTTGGATCTATTTTACCATGTCTGATCCAAGTGCTGATGGTGAGGCATAGACGGATTAACAGAAGCTAGTCCGCTTGGAAACGCTGAATGGGAATATGGCCAATTACACTACTCGGTACACTACTCGGAGTTGACGCATAAAACTCGTAACCAAAACTGGACACGCACGAATTGACTATGTTCAGCCTAGACGATTGGCAGAAAACCAAAATAAAAGAAAACTATGCCACCAAACAGTAACTATCAATTATAAACAGAAATAACCGTAGAAACAGAATCAGAGACCATAGCTTTGACGAAGAGTTTCAGGCGTCAATTCGAAGTAGCATTTCCAATTGTACTTAATCCGCTAGAGCGCTCAAATGTACGATCGCGAATCACTTTTCAATCGTGTTCGCGCTATTACGGAAAGATGCCCAGATTTCCGCAGGAAAATGGGAAACGATTTTCGGAACAGGCTTTCCCCAGGTTTTGCGATTACTTTCGCTGCCTTGAAAATGATTCGGAATCTCCCGAAAATCCTCCTTGGGCTTTCCAATAAACTGATCCACTACACACTTCCGACAAATAAAAAAAATCACAGTTTCTACACACAGGAAGAACCGGTGCCATCCGGGGTTGCTCAGGCGGCGTACCCAGTCCACGCAAGCCGCTGGTTCAGAAAAACTGAGTTTCTGGGTTTTGTATCGTCATCAAACAACTTAGCGGACAAAACCCTCTTAAATGGGAAAGACTGAAGAGTTAATGATTTCACCAAATGGAATGGAAACTAGGCAGATTACTGAGATATGAAAAAATAAATCAATTTCTGCCTTAAGCTGGATTTTAAATGTAAGATTTTGCGTCAGCTCACAGCCTCTTTGCAGGTGAAAATCACAACACACTGAACCAGGGTGAGTCTGAGTGAAAACAAGACAGAACTACAGAATTTCAACTTTCTACGTCTTCGACGATTACTTAGAAATCCGGTAAAGGCTTTTCAACGGACTCTTTTGAACTGGATTAGCTTCCCTAGCATGTTCCCGGATATCGGCATTTCTATTGTATTTTTCGTCTGAAGACGGGTTTTGGTGCCCGACTTTGTCGTCACCGAAAATTTTAGGGGAGGAGGGCCATTACTACACATTTATAATCGGGTTCCATTTGGCTTTTTTACCCCTAGTTCACACAGACGCGCTATTATTTCAACATTTGTGTCGGCGGCAAAACAACGCAATCGGTGCACTGCTGTGTGAACCAGGGCTTAGGCGCCTACAATACACTTCTAGTATCTCATGACAAAGACTCCCATTCCACCATGGAGCCCAAAGAGCGGCTCATGGCGTGAACGAGCAAAGCCTGTGCCTAATGAAACCAGGCTTTTCGACATAATCCACCGGAATGGGAAGAACGGTGGTGGGTACAAAACTTTGTTCACAGAACTGGACTGAAATAAAGCTTGCTTCGCTACTCCATTTCAGTCAAGATATGACCACCTTGAGTATTCCCAAGAACCGACAGTCCTATAAGAGAGCTGGTGTATTTTTGCTGGCTGAATCAGATTAGATCGAGGCCCATGGCTATCTCCGGAGACCCCAAGCTTTCCCAGGGCTTGCAATTTGTATGCTGGCTTCTCATTACAGTAAAATCCCTGCTTGTCCTTACATAAAGCGGGGGGGAGTTCTTAGGATTATCGATTCTTGGTATATTCCCATCGCGAATTCTTAGTCCACACTGACACTGCACTAAACACTATGCACTAAATTCGCCACTAACGGCACACACAAGAGAGCGTCGACATCTTGAACTCGAGAGTACGACTCGTATACATTTCTAAGACACTGAGTGTACTACAGACACTTATAATCTCTGGAGTGTTCCACTGATATTCGAGACTGTCATACTACATGATCATATCAGTGTATTGCAGCTTTAAAACCCACGTTCTGATTAAATCAGTAGGTAGCTTATAAGAAACTGAATATTACGCCTGACCCACATTAGATGCTCAGGTGACACATGTCATTCCTTATTCTACCAGTGCACCATGGCAAGGTATCACGAAGTTTTATTTCAATGTGTGTAGGCTACATTTTTGTGTCACTGTCATCGGTGATTGCAGGCTTTGGCCGATCCCAAAGTTCACTTATTTAGGGGACAGAGGCTCTTGTTTAGTCCAAGGTATAGGGCACTGCATTTGCAGTTTGTCAACTCCGTACTGGTGCAGTGTGTTACTCGAGCTGATGTAGCTGCCACCGTGGCAGAGTGCTGGGTTCGCAACAGCAATTATGCTGTCTCCCCTTGACGAAAGAACCTGCATCCGTTCTTGGTAGTAGGATTCGATGCTTCCATTGTGTCGGTACCTGGAATCACCACTATATTAATTAATAGCGAAAAGAAAAGCGTAAGCTTCTAAGAAATTCTTCGCAAAGATTATATCGTCCCTGGACTGCCAAAGGGTCGTGTGTGACATATTTTCCGAAGAAAATTTTATTGAATTATACTTGCGGTTTGTTTACATTAAAAGCTTTTAAAGTGGGATGATTACAAATTAGGTTATTTCAACACTTGTTTGGTTATTGGGGATGTGAAATGTCTTCGTTCTAACGCTGTTTGTATATAAACTGTGATAAACATTTTACTTTCACACTCCACGTCTGAGCGCTTGCGCACTTGTTTCGCTCTTATGAGCAATTCTGAAAAGTACGGACACGACTTTTTAGCTGTCCACGGACGATATTGTACTTCTCTGTTACAGGATCCTCCTTTGACCTCCGATGGCGCTAGTCGTTGGCGCGTCGGGCTCTTGACCGGAAGGTTGAGGGTCCGAGTCCCCACGGGGACTAGGGACGTTTGTCCTGAAAAACATCGGCAGAGCCTTGGGCAAGCTCTGGATAAAAACGGTTAGCCAACGTATGTCCTGCGGCAAACTGGACAACAGCTTCAGCGCGCGTAGTACCACATCTATGGCTGCGGGGCACGGCACAAATTAGCGTGAGCTATCAAGTCCGTAGCATATATCTGTCAAAAAAAAAAAAAAAAAAAAAAATATCCCTGTGCAAAAAAGTCCACAAAAAAGGCCTTGATCAAGAACTTCCCTGGTTAAACAAACAAGAGCTGTAAGCTCTTATGGCACTTGCATGGGTTGAGATGTATTGTTTGATCAAAAGTACTTTTAAGGTTGCCTTTTGTGGTTCAGATGTGCACTTTAAGGGAGCTAGAGAAAAAGTATTTTATTTTTGAACTTGGCTGTAATGATGCGCACTCTAAAGCCGTAGAAATTCATCTGTAAGAAAAACTATCATCGTGGGTTGAGATGTATCGTTTGAAAAAAAGAAGTATTTTTATTTTTATCAATCATTATTTCTATAATTTGAAACCCTTAATCAGCTACTTTGGCTGACAAGTAGTTAACTTTTGTCACAGCAAGTGGATGAAAATGGTACTGTTCAAAGTTAACCAACGTTCAGAGAATCATAGCTCTACTGTGCTGCCATTCTGTCAGGTACTAACTTACTACTGATGATGCCTCATCTGGTTTGGCAAAAAAATAAAACAGAACTGTTTCCCCACGCAAGTCTTCCTTTCCAATTTATGGTCATCCAAGTTCCAGCAAGGACAGGAAACCATTACCAAAATGGACACCTAAATTTCAAGAGGACTTCCAATTTCCAAAGAATTCTCCCAACCCACAAAACGCTACGACCATTACTTACCCAATTCTATTTTCCCTTGCTCGCGGTGACATGTCGCCGTTCTCCCCGTTTCCATTACCTCCCATCTGGAAGAAAAGAACAGAATTAAAATTGGAGTTTATTAGCTGGAGGTGGCACTAAGAACTTGGGACTTGGAGGTAGGTGAAGAGTTAACTACGGAAGAGGCGAAATAATGAAGGAGGGGAAAGTATATTGTCTAGGGGAAAAAGGGAGGGGGAAATATTAATTTGGAAAACGGAAATATTTGTGGAACGCCTGAGAGGTCAGAATTGGCTATTTACTAGCATACAGAAGGAACCAGGAATTACAGGAGGACGCTCCTTGCTTGCCGTTAAAGGGAAATGGTATTCTGGCGAGGGCTATAATTTGTCGAAAATTTGACAGCCCACTCCAAAAAGTATCTGCTCGGTAAGCGATGGAAGAAGCATGGTCTGCGAGAAGACTGTAAGACGGGCATAGCCTGCAAACATATTCCAGCATCTGAAATGTAAGTCGGGAAACTCGAGTACTGTGCAGTGCTCTGACTGTGCTTACTTAAAGGAACAGAAAACTTGACTCAAACTTGACTCGGGGAGCTAGCTGACATATCAAGAATGTACCCCGAGTCGATATTGAAAGTAAGAAAAATTCTCGTTACGACCATTGCAATTTCCGGGCAGTTTCCGAGAATTCGACTTTCGGGTTAGTAGAAAAAAGCAAAAGGTTTGTGTGCCGGGAGTAGGAATCGAACGCACGACCTCTTGACCACTATCCCGATACACGGCAAAAGGCGAACTTTATAGTGCATAATTACAGTGCCTAAGGGGCAAGGGCCTGCCAGCTAGCTTTGAGAACACTAAGGAGGGGGTTCGAGATAACAATTAAAGAGTCCTGTCGACAATAAGTCCCTGCATTATCTAAGCCCCCCGTCGGTCTGATGGCCGATAAGTTGCGTAGTCAAGTTTTACGTGCCTTTAATTGGAAAATCCGCGGTAGATACTGTTTCTGTTGAATTATTCCAAGTCGCATGTAGTATGAAAGTCGAAGTCGAGGGGTACTACAAATTTCTGCTCACGCTTCCAATCCGAATCAGTAATGGTTCAAATATCCAAAATCGAATGTTCTCGAAAGATTTGCCGGATTGGCTTACTTACACCTACAATACGCCTCAGATAGACACTTCAGGCGGAGTCCTGTGAAAACCCCACTCGCCGTGGAGCTAAGGCATATTTATTATAATTATTATTCGTGTCGGATGGGCAACCTTTATTTGTGTAGGCCTCAGTGCGGAATCCGAGACAAGCCGGATTTCCCAGCGTATGGCTACGAAGATAAGGGTGCCGTACGAGTAAAAAGGACACGAAAATGTCCATCGGGCTGCAAAAAAATCCATTCAGGTGTCATCAGGATGGACCGGATAAACTGATGAAATTCCAGGGATATTAGGATACATGGGGCAATATATGCATTCGATTTCCAGTCAAATAATAAATCATACAAATTACTGAGTGCTTGTCTACGCCTCTCTTGTTATTTGCTTTCTAAACCCACATAGCATCTTTCTAATTTCTTTTGAAATTTCTTCCTCTTTGGGCTACGCCTCCTCCTCAAGTGAGCGACATTATTTTTTACTTCAATCTTAAACCCAAACTCCAACCTAAACCCGACCCCTGTGCTTCTTCTGCTTTTTATATTATCCCTAGTTCCCCAATCGAAATACAAGCTTCGGAAATCCGAATCCGAATCGGAAGTCGTTTTGCACCAACATTTTTTTTAGCGCTTTTCCAGACGAGCAGAATTTGCCAGCTAAGCAGGCAAACTTCGCCATAAGTTTCAAGGTTCGCCGACAACTCTTTCAAGAGTATGGGTTTCAAATTTTGTTTGCTGTTTGGAAGACATGGCTAACCAACAAGTCTACCTTATGTTTCCGACTCCCTTTCTTGTGCTTTTGCTAAACCCCTTTATCTTGGAATTATTAGTTCTAGTAAGAGTTGTGCTCAAGCTAACACCAGATCGATGCCAAAATCCTTGCAATCCTTTTACGGCCGAACTTTCGGAGCGCGATTGTATTTTTAAGGGAGAGGGTATGTTTTGCGAGGTCGTTGGTCGTGACAGAAATCCGGGGGAAAGAAACTAGGACTCGTTTCTATTGCGGAACCATTGTTTGTTTTTCCACCATATTTCAAGGAACGAACGTCGAAACTTTCCCTAGGAAAAAGTTTAGCAAACGAAGGAGCCAAACGGAGGACAAAAAAGCTCCCTCTTTGAAACACCGTTAGAAACTGCCCTGAGTAATGTCGGAAAAAGACCCGAGTTGCCGCAGATATAATCCTAGGTAGAAAAACAACGAGGGGAGGAGGTTTTCCCGACAGCTCAGACAGGATATAAAAAGTATCGACACAAAGTGTGGAAAAGAAGATTCTGAAACGACGTGCTTGCAGTTCGTTTTCGTCCAGTTTGCTTTGAGGCTGTTGCCTTTGCCCGATGGTGCCCAATGATGCGTCTGCCGGCTCGAGAGAGCATAAGTCAGGCATTTGTCCAGAATCGTTGCTGCAGTTTTGCTGAACTCGAAAAGCCCGGTCATCTTTGGTTGTAAGGTTATGGCGTTCAGAGAACTGTCTTATTCTCCTGGCAGCAAACCCCATTTTCCACAACCTACCAGTCTGGAGGCATTTGTTGGAGACACCTTAAAGTTGTGCCATTGCGTTGTTTTTATGTTAATTGTTTGTTAGTTTATGACGCAGGCTGAATTAAAAAGTTAATAATAATAATTACACAGAAACTGAATAGGGTCTACTTCTACTTTCATACAGGTCTGCTTCGCACTTGAATAGAGGGACTCCACTACGCTGGCCGGAAACGAAACTGTCCAGGATCCTAATGAAAGAGTCTCGTGAAGAAATCCTAACAAAGTCAAACTCGCTCTAAAGATGGGAGCGTGTGTTTGAGATGAAAGCATTACACATACTGAACTGAAAGGCAAAAGTACTCCTCGGGCGGGCTTTTTAATTGAACCCACGACCTTTGGCTTCCCAAATCCCGGACCGATGCACTACTACACTGTCAGAACTTTCATAACTGATAAGACAAGGATGCGCAGATTCAACAAACAACTCTCAACAGACAAGACTTGGGGTGTAATATGTTTTGTTTGAAAACGCTGTGCATGAAAAAGTTATGCAGAACAAGCATTGCCAGGGAGAGCCGAAAAACCGCCAAAAAAGCATCTGCTGAATTTCCCTATATAAAGACGACAAACAAAAAAGTCAGCAGATGCTTTTTCGGCTCTTTGGCAATGCTTGTTAGGCATAACATCTCATGCATAACGTTTTTAAAATCACAGCAGATTACATCCTAAGTGTTGTCTGTTGAGCATTGTCCGTTGAAACTGCGCATCCTTGTGTTATCTCTTATGAAACTTTTGACAGTGTACTAAAATAATACCAGCCTAACACCAAGGAATTTGTGAAAAAAACTCGCAAACCACTATAGGTGGAGCTGCAATATCAGAAGTTTCATGTCATTTACACAAGGATGTACGATTCAAACATATAGGAGATAAAGCACTACCTGTTGAAAAATCGTGTTTAGAGCCTTAAGTGTTACTTTTCTGAACAACATTCTAACAGAGGATCCAAAAGTTTGACCCAAAACGCCAAGTGAACCAAACAATCAATGCTCTTTCACATGTTGGCAATACCGTATCCGGGGAGAGGCGAGTAGGGGTTAATCGACTCCAGTTGCTTTTTTTCATCTTCTACACTCTACTATGTGCCAATTTATGTATATTTGTAATGGGCAATAAAACTATCCATCCATTCGTTTAATAGCCAGGTTGATTAATAAGAGTGGTCAGGGTTTCATCTTTTCGTCGCACAAGCTTACTTGTAAGAATAGCTTCTTCTACGCGCGCAACACACGAAAACCCCGACGATGACATCGGCAAAGGTATAAAACCAACCGTCGCCGTTCAAAGAGCAATTCCTATCCGGTATGCAGACATCCCCGCCATTTTTGCCATTCCTTCCGAAGTTTCCATTAAGGTAAGCATTTTGGAAATTTATTCTGGCTCAAGCTCAAATTTAAGGCTGGAGATTAATCACCTTTCCTTACAACCTTTCACTGTGCATAACGAAGTAATTTTTTTTACTGAGAGTCCAACGTCAAACTGCCTGTGCTTTTTTGGCACTTATCCAGAACATTAAAAACAAATTATCCAGGGACGGGAATTTCCCGTAGGAGTTTCATTCGTTGCCTCACGGTTGCTGTACTGGTTCCAGCGAGTTCGGATCCCTGTAACATATCTTCACGTATCAGCAGTCGCCTCTAGAACGCTACCACATTAGAACAAGGAGATCGGCTAATAACACCGTACAGCTATGTGCCCACAGAACGCGAATCTTTTCCGCCACGCGGCGCGAAACAAATTCGACTTGGAGTTGAAACGGTGGGGCGCGAATTTTTTCCGCTCGCGACGTCAAATTCGCCCAGGCGAACGCGAATTCGCGTTCTGTGGGCACCTAGCTTACCGTTATAAAATGGTGGCAGCGGTGGGGTATCAAGTAACCTGACGGAACCAACTTATACCAATAAAGACAAATTAAGAAGACCATGCAAGGCAAGAGAAATCGTAAACCACAACTACCCAGACCCACGGCATATTTGTGTCTCACGCGAAATAAAACTATTCATTCTTTCATTCAGCAGCCTGGTTCACTGGCCTGGCCACGGAAACAAAGTTTGTGCGACCCACTCAACCCACAAGTTGAAATTCGCCGTACGTTCAGCACTACAGCACAGCCTATTTAAAACTCATCCACTTTTTGACATCGCAAAAGTTGTCCGTCTGTCCGTCTGTTAGCACGATAACTCTCGAAGGGATCGAGATATTTTGATGAAACTTGGTGAGAGGATCCTTCGGGTCGAAGTACAAGTCAAGTTCGAAGATGGGCTCTATAGCTCTATATTTGAGGGTGGGGGAGGGGTTTCAAATTAAGGGGCAAAATAAATATTTTTTGAAAGCTTTTCAGATAGTGGATTTAGGGGTAAGGAGACACGCTGAATCCAAATATGAAAGTTATTTTCTCGCGGGACAAGTAGTTCGCCCGGAATCCGGCCAAAACCGGAAAGTTTGTTAAAAGTAAAAGTTTTTTTTGAAGTTGATTAGATGTTTGATTTAGGGGTAAGAAGACATGCTGAATACGATGGTGAAAACCATTTTCTTGACTGACAAGTAGTTCGCCCGGAATCCGGCGCAAACCGGAAAATTTGATAAGAGCAAAATTTGTATTTGAAGTTGATTAGATATTCGATTTAGAGGTAAGAAAACGTGCTGCACACGATGGTGAAAACCATTTTCTTGCCGGACAAATAGTTCGTACGGAATCCGGTCAAAACCGGAAAATTTGTTAAAAGCAAAATCTGTATTTGAAATTGATTAGATGATAGATTTAAGGGTAAGAAAAAACGCTGAATCTATATATGGCAATCATTTTTTAACCGGACATATAGTTCGTCCGGAATCCGGTTGAGACCGGATTTTTTTTTTAGAAGTTAAAGTTTTATTTGAAGTTGATTAAATGTTCTTTATAGGGATAAGGAGATACGCTGAACTCTTTTCTGAACTATCTTTTGTTTTTGCTGGGCAAGTAGTTTGCTCGGAACTCGGCCGAAACCGGAAATTTGGTAGAAGTAAACCAGGAAGTTTCGATCAGTATCGTCAAAATAGATATGGCTTATACAGGTATATCTGAACTTGGTTTTCTCAGATGATTAGCCTGGCGAAGACTGGATCTGGCGAAGACAAGACCTAGTTAATATTAAATTTTTGGGATCCCATCGAAAACTTTGGTCTTGTTAATTTGGTAGACCGGGTATACAGACATTCGCTATGGTCGTGTGGCCGCACCAGACGCAGGAATAAATGAATGAATCTTTTTATTTACCCACTTCTATAAAATAGAAATAACGGAGTACATATAAAAAAGAAAGAACACAACTTAAATTAGAATACAAATTTACACTCCGAACAGATTACACTTCAAACAAACGGACAAGAGAAAACGCCGCGACCGACAGAGAAACCGACAGGGTTTGCGTCAAATACTAATAATCGTGTAGATCACTGGAGGACTTGTCGGGCATAAGCAGCACTCTGTTGTGGAATACCGAGGATTAAAACAAAACAAAATCCGAATCTTTTTACGGGGCCAGGGCTCGGGATATCTCTTACTGGCAAATAAGAACGGGAACTTGCTAAAATTGTTCGAGCTCAAAGAAGACATTAGGTAGGGCTGTTTTTCTTCTGCAATACGCAGCTCCTGAAAAATGGCTACCTATCGTTTGACAAGTTTTCATCAGACAAGTCTATTACTTGACATTTATTTGTTGACAAGTTCGCGTTAAACAAATTCTCACCAGGCAAGTTGCCACAGGGCAACACCAACAAAAGACAAGTTTTCGACGGAGCAGTTAGAACGCACTTTTCCGGTTGACAAATGAGCTCATCGACGTCATATCCATAAGGCGTATTCTCGCCGTTCCCCGAGGACTCCCTGGGGAATCGAAGGGAACGGCGAGAATAGAGGGAGTCACTCCATGCGGACTCCGCGTACAGAAAGCAGCGAGAACACGGGGAATGCTTCCAAAATGGATTTTGGAACAAAAAAATATGCAGTTGACGAATTTTATCTGGATCCATTTAATTTTTGGTTTTGTTTATCCTGATTGTTTTAATCTACTTCACACTGCCCCAACACCAGCAAAAATTGATTCCCCTCCGAATCTGACCGGGAGTCCTTTTTGATGATGGTGATGATAAGCAGAGCATTCCCCGTCCGTGGGGACTCGCGAGAATACGGGGAGTCAGTCCCCGAGACAAACGAAAACGCGGGGACTCCTCAAGTGGAGTCCTCGGCGAACGGCGAGAATACTCCTATAAAACAGCTTTTCGTAACCTGTCGTTGACAACCGTTGCAATGTCAGGAACATGGTTATGTTCCTTCTGTCCTTTAAACGTCCTTGCCCTGTGGGGACTTGCCTTTCCCGCAACTGTTCTGTGGGCACATGTTAACTAGGAACTGCATAAATCGGCTTACGGAATGAAAACTTGCCAACTGATACGATCCCTGATAAATTACCTTTGAGTTTTTTCCCTGCATCTGACGATCCCATCTCCGTTACATGCATTTACAGAAAAAAGTGCCTATCCATGTAATTAATCAAGCAATTATTTGCGTGCGTGCTACTAGATCCAAGGGGCAATTAACCTAATGACGGATTAGCGGCTGCAATTTATTTTATTGCCCAGGTGTGCTCTTTTTTTTCCGAATCACAACGAAGCTACTTTGTTTCCAAGCTATCATTTGTGAGGACCGGTCCGACACTAAGAATTATATGGCCTCTTTGTCAATGAGGTAGACAATGCAGCATCACATCAAGTTTAGCAATAAAGAACAAAGCTAAAGGACCCGTCGGACTTATGAGAGTAATTCATCCCACTTCAGGAATATTTTCATCCACTCTCATTCTCAAGATTCTTCACTTCACAAGTCTTCTATTATCAATACACTGATTATCACGCTTGCCATTTTGTTCTCTTTACGTGACGTATCAGGCTCCCGATCATAGGTTCTGAGATGCTTATTCGTCAGACGACCGGTTATGCAAATTTTGCCAATTTTGTCAACCAAGGCAAGGGACATGGAAAGGGGCTAAAAACAGTGCCAAAGCCTTGTGTAATTTGCTGTAAGCATAGCTAAGTCTTAAAGTAGTCAACTACCTCAGAGCAGCTTAGGAGAAACATTAGTTGCGTTTTTGTAGATACCATGGTATCTGATACCACGGTCTAAAGTCGTTTTTGCAGTTATAGTGCTATCTGATACCATGAACAACAGGCGTTTTGGCAGTTATCGTGGTATCTGGTCAGTTATCGTGGTATGTGATATTTAGATACCACGGTCCGGGCGTGGTAACTGATCCTGTTCGTCTCACTTTCATCAATTTTTGTCAAATTGTTGAGAAAGAATTTTAGCACTTAGTGATGTGACAGGATATCAGTTTTTCTTTTCGTATGACTTCGAAAAGCGCAAACTCGGGAATTGTCGTTTTTGCAGAGTAACCGTATATCAGATACCACAGTAACTGGAAAAACGACTAACTGCAGATCCAGTTACCGTGGTAACAGATACCATGGTATCTGCAAAAAACGCAACTATAATGTAGTGCAAGGTGCCTTTTAAGCTTCCACGTTCGTTTGAGTTTCCTCTTTTATGTTATTTCCTGTTGAAGTTCGGACTCGTTCGCTACTAACTTTGGTTCCGTTCCGAGAAATACTCGGTTCCCAATCTGGATGGAAAAAAATCGCTTCGATTAGGAAGCCTTTCCCTGGATATTTGCAGGAATAAATGGCCGAAGGAAGTCGGAAAAGCGAGTCGGACTTGCCGTCTTTAAAGACAAAAACGAAAAAGCGGGGATAGCAATTTCGGATGATGGCTTTGGTGATTTTAATAATAGTAATGATAATTTAAAAAATAGTACAAATAATGAAGGGAGCATACAGACGGTGAATAAATTTGAAGTGGTAGCCTTGGAGAATTTAATTAAAAAATAACAATAAAACAAAAAAAAAACAGTTAGTTGACGCTAAACGGGTAAGTCAGCTAAGCGTATCCGTTTCGCGTCCATTTTTAAACATGATTTGCATTCAGCTTGAGAAAAAAGAGTGGTTTAAACAATTAATAATGTGTAATAAAATTTTCCACACAAAGGGAGGAAGAAAATTTTGAGTGATAGGTATGGTGAATCGAATACAGAACAAAAACAGTAAAAAAAAACATTAATACACAAATTATGGGTGCATATATAAAGACGGGGATAAATGGGACGGGGAAAACAATTTAAAAAAAAACATAAAAATTAACGAACGATGCCGAACGATCTAACCAAGTGAGAGCTGTAGCTTCGGTGAGTTTAATGCCTTAAGGAACAGAACTCGTAAATCATAACAACGATACTGTACTGTTCCTCAGTTTTGGTCCAGAATTTCCCTCTTCTGTCATCGCGAAAGATCAACTCTACGACAACTTCTTAAAAGAACTGCTAATATTTTGTCTGTGCAACTGACAGCAAAGAACGAGACGTCCTCCCTCTTCTTCTCCTTCCGGCTATTTTTCTGCAAAAGGTATTTTTCCTACGTTGGAAGAAAAAAAAACTTTCTGTGAATTTTCGTAGAAATAAACGAACAGGGAATTTTAAATTAAATAAACGAACAGGGAATTAATGCCAGATAAACATACTGTTCATAAAGACCAGAGCAAAATAACGCTAGGGAGTAGCACCAAGATCGTAGAAAGTGACACACACTCGAATAACAGCGACGTTGAGTTTCAACGTCCCTATTGAAACTCATTCAGTCGTTCGCCAGGGCTGGCTCCGATAAAGTCGTATAAAAAAATTATTCTGCGTCCTTTGTTTCCTTGGTGTGTGCAGACCGCACCTTTGCTTTACTAGAAATTTCTAAACCCGCAAGTTTGTCTCGCTTTAAATGCTACAAGCGTAGCGGGCGGCGCTGCGAGTATGGCCCACTTACAAAGCTTAGAAAGCATAGATCTTGGCGCTATTCTCATAGTGTCGTCTGTCGTCTACTCTCATCATCGGCGCGCAAGTAGGAGGGCACGGTGTCGGTGTGTAAGGTGACTTACCGGTATGGGAGATGGCTCGTTGGAGGAAAGTCGAGATTCTGGGGTTCCTGGAGACTCTGAGGGGTCGTTGGGAGATAGGCTGCCACTCTGCTTGATTTCCCGCCTAGAAAAATTAAAACCCTGGGTCTTAAACCATATAAACTCAATTCTTTCTACTTGATCAAGATTTCCACGTTTATTTAAACCATACCGATTCCTGTGGGACCAATACAATACAGCTACTACTCTAAACTTACAAGAAAATATCTTAACTGGTTCATCAGACGGTGGTCTTGTCTTCGCAGAAGCGAGTGTAGAGAAATCAGAAAGTGTGGCGTGTGTGCGCCCTTGGTTTATTTGGTTCACATGTAAGCCTGAGATTCTGACTGAGTGCACTATTATGGTTTGGAGTCCTGGTGCGAGCAGAGGATCAGGTTTTCACGGCTGAATTTTCCGTATAGTTCCTAAAAAATCTGACTCCCGGCAAAAAAACGTGGAGTCCTCCTCTCTCTCGTCTTTTAGGCTGTTTTTCTGCAGAAGTTCGATCTTTCTCGCTACAAACCCTGGTTTCATTTCGATAGTATTATGTTCCTAAGGGCGGGAAAAAATATTTTTGTGAATATTTGTAGAAATAAACGAGGAAAGAGTGTCCCAAAAATATACATTTTTGCTTGTAATAATATATTTGAATATAAGATACAATTATATATACAAAGTATAGTTACATTTAAATATAGAACATATATTTAAATATAAATATATACAAAAGCGAACAGAAAGATGACATTAAAGTTTTGGGACAAAATGGATATTTCTATTACTTTTATTCCTACAGATTATTTTTTTTTGTTACCAAAATATTGTTTGAACAGTTCAGAAAGGTTCTTCCAAGCTAAGGTCCGCTCTTTCATGATTTTTCCGAGACCCCCCTCCAACTCACTCGAAGTGGCCGACTTGGATCTATTCCGAAGTGGAATAGGTCCAATCCGGATCTATAAATAGTAGATCTAGGCATTGTGACATGTACCGCAAACCAGATCCCAACCGGTCCCAATACTTCAAACGTGCAACAACATTTGCGGGACCCACCTCCAACCCACCACAGTGCCCGGATCTAGTTCGGACATGAAATGGACCATCCGGGACAGGTGCTATAAAATTTCGTCTAGATTGGATGAATCGCTCAAGAGTTCGGCATGTCAAGATTCCGGATCCCCCCCCCCATGTATGGTCGAATCCGGGAACATTTAGGTCCAAATACTTTTGACACGTCTTAATCGTCCTAGACCATCTGGAAGTATACTAACTCGCGAACAGCGGACCGACAGACCGACGTAAAGGCGATCGATAAATAGCCCTTGAGCCGAAGGCTGCAAGTTCCATAAATAGGCAAACGCCAACCCTCCGGTATCGCATGAAAAACTTGCCCGACGAAAATTTTGGAATGACAGGCAACGGCGAATTTTTTGCAATTTGTCTGATAGCATGCACGCAATACCCCTAAGTTTTTTACAGGGAGTTATCAAAGTGTCAAATTTCGAATAAGCTTGAAATGGGAAAAAACATCAGCGCACAACAGCAAACGAACGCGAAAACAGTACCAAATTAACCGCCCACTTTCGAAAATTCTCTACTCAGGAGACACCCGAGAGGTGGCCAACAAGCCCTGCAAATCTTGTGCGTCAGAAGGTCGTTGTCTTATGTCGGATTGACCCTCACACTATTTTGGGAGTTTTGATAACTTTCAGGGATAATTGTGAAAATCAGCACCTCATACTGTGGGGTCCATAAAGTAAATACGTTTCTATATGTTTGTACGCAAATAAGTAGCCGAGCCTGATGGTCTACCATGTCTTCCAACATGAAAAACGAAGCTTCTCATGTCTTTATGTGTGAGAGAGTTGTCGGCGGACCTTGAAGTTTGCTGCAAGTTTGGCTCGACCAAAAAAGCGCTAAAAAGTTGTAGGTACAAAACGAAACAATGGCGGAAGGTGAGGATTTAAAAAGCTTATAATTCCAGAAGGGAGCTAGCGATAATGAGAAGGGCAGAATAAGCAAGAGGGGTCCTTTAACTATTACTGAAAGTGGAACGTTACGCGTCTACATTATCTTGACATGATCTACGGCGTGGTATGCAGTACCAATTTGCAGCCTTGAAAAGCCGCCACAGATGCAGAATACTCTATATGACTAAGTCCAAAATACGCCAGTGATCCTCAGGAAGAAAGAGTAAACGTCTCCGTAACGACTCAAATCATGTGTCAAACAATCACAGCGATCTTTGGGAGCAGCTGTGATACCATTTCTGCCTTCTTCCGCTAGGTAGGCTACCCCGAAAGGCCGGAGATTTTGCATCGGCAAGTAGAGATATTCATCAAGAGTAATAATTATGGGGGCTGCTGACTGGTTCGAAGTAGGAGAGTTACCGGTATCGTATCACAGTCTTCAGACACGCATAGACACAAACACAATCCTTCTTCTACCTGGCCCCAAAAGTTACTCCGCTTGAGATACTGGAGGCTTTACTCAAGAAATCACAGAACAACCGAACGGGCGCAAGAAAAGTACTAAGAGTTTCCGATCCATTATTTTATAATTATCCAGAAGGGCCTTTCAATATACAAACATTTAAACAAACAACAGTCAAAGTACAGTCGAACATATTGTTAACAGCCACGTTTTTTTGGCAGAGCACGATTATACGAGTAGTCTCGAAACTGTCCTACAAAAAAAAAAAAAAAAATACTATTCGCGTCCCCGCTAAATATCACGATTTTCCATTACTCGGCTTCTTTTAATATTACAAAGAAATTAGAGGGGTTGTCTCTAAAACGTCCCCAAAAGTTAAGAAGACAAGACAGGGCGGCGAAACTTCAAATGAACATACGAAAGATAGAGGAGAGAGATGGGTATATTAGAAATCGTCATAGCATAATAACTAATTTCAGCTTCTTACATACAAACACAAACTCTATAGCTTCACATTAAACACCCAGGTAAAAAAAAAAGAAGCAAAAATGAGTTTCCGCATCGATTTTTTCGGACTTTTAGAGGTTCAAATTTATTTTGTTGCCGAGTTCCATGGTTGGGAGGGGCCGTTTCCAACAATACCGATCAGTGGTTTCTACAGACGGAGAAAGATTTGCCAAATCATACTGGAGTGGTTAATCTGCTATGAATTACGTCCAGGTGTGGATCTTTTGTTTTCTTTTTTTCGCGAACAGCTGAATAATACTTTTCAGACAGTCAGTTCGGCCTGTCATCACACACACGCTAGACTGCATGCAAATTTCATGGCGAAGGTAATTTTCGGTCTAATTCTCTACATTTGCAAAACAATTTTTTTTTCCTGATAATTGCGTAGCTTTAAATCAGTTTTTGCGGTCCAGAACAGTATAACTAAGGAAGGAAGTAGCCACCTATTTTTACGACTTTTTCCCACCAAAATTAGCAATTACTATCATGTTTGTGCCTACACGTACAGCCTCCAAATTGCGTTGTCTATGCCTACCAGACGGTAAACAAAAATATGACCAGACTACGCCTACTAATTTCGAGAAACTGGTTTATAACTAGACTGAGATAATAAGCGCGTCAGGGGATTTTTAGCAGTTTTTATCGACTCCAAACTGGCCTATTGCACATCCAATTTTTGTTTACTTTGGCTACATAGTAATTAGTCTACATAGTACATCGTATTAGGCTTTTTTTGTTTTTGGAGATGGGATTTTGGAATGTACAGTTGTCGGTTGTTCTGACCAGGAACCGAGTAAGTGCATTTTTTTCTTACTCTTGTTTCATTCCTTTTTCTTTTTTATATAGGTATGTAGGTTAATTTGTCAAGGGGGGGGGGGGTTGTCAAACCAGATAACAAGAGTAAAATTCTGGAAGGTGTTGTAGTTACTAGCCTTTTTTTCTAATAATATATGATCTAAAATCTAAAAAATCTAATCTACAGCCTTGTTAAAAGCAAAACTGGAAGGTACAACGATCAAAGTAGGGTTGTAGCTCCGACGCAATTCTCCCACTTTCGAAGGAGAATCAGCGTGCAACCTCTCTCAAGGCATTAGCGCTAAAGGAGGACATAACGGTAGAAACACACAGCACAAGTACCAAGAATAAATAAGGGGGCTCCCTTATTTATCCTTGCAAGTACTTAGGGTATGACTCCAACTCCTAACCGACTTTCTCCCACTTAGATGTAGGACGAAGTAGGTTTTCTGTCTTTTTCAGGACCCGTTAATACGTTATTTTGGTTTCCGGTCTACCGTACACCTGAACTGGGGCGTCACGTATGGGGGGGGGGGAGGGGGGACGCCCCCAATGTTGTGGGCCAGTCGGTAAAAAATAACCGAGTCGGCGCTTTGCGCCGACTGCGACGATTTTTTTGTAGAAACAGTCGATTTGTTTTCTTAGAAATGGTCAATTATTCGCCAAATGGTCAATCAAATACGTCCTATTGCTAGAGATCTTATCAAGCCCAAATACGTGCGTAAAACAAGCTCGTATTCCAAAATGGATTTACGCAGTGTGTAAACGTAGCATCATAATGTACATGGATGTGATTCAAAGATTATTTCGGATGGGAGATTATCGTTTTCGGGAAGAAAGTAACGGAGTTGTGTCGAATCGAGCTTGTGCAGGCTGATCATTCCAGCGTAGCTTTACGTGTTCTTGGTAAAAGTAAACTAGAACTGAATAAGTCTAGAAGAAGCTAACAAGGTATCTGTCAGGAGGAAACAAAGGAAGTCGTAGATTATCCGGTTTATCATCAAGGGACAGACGCAATACACAATTAGGAAACCACAAAGAAGGAAGACGCTAGAATTCCTTAGAATGAACCAAAAGAAAGTGGACCACGATACAATCGAACATGCCGTGAGTTTAACCCACCAAACCCAGGTCTCAATCGACGAGGAGAAACGACCGGGATTCTATGATTATGTTCGTCTTATGAGCCCTAAGGAAGTGTGAATATTCGCATATGATGACAGTTTTCTATGGGTTTTAGACCGAATTTCTAACCGACAGACCCGGACACAGAGATCCAGGGCCCCTAGGCAGATAACAGACGAGCGATAACAGAGTAGGGTCCCACTTTTTGGTAATTTAGCAAAAAGGTTGTATTTTTTTATTGTTTATTTAAAGTACTTTGACATTAGAAAATAGGCAAACAAACTTGGCCAGAGTAAGTAAATAAATAATTTATTAGCAACCCGCCATTTTTTAAAAGCGGGATAAGCAAAAGAAAATAAATAAAACACATAAAGACACATTTAGCCAGGAAAAAGTGGATAACGTCAAGCGATGGTTGGGCCCAGTTGTCCAAGATTTTTGAAAGCGAAGAGGAAACACCCAGAAGGGTAAAACTTGCATCTTGAATTTCTCCGTTAATGTATGGTTATGGCAGGTGCTTCGCATATTGAAATGAAATACATAAATACCCACTCCACTTTTTTACGCATTAGCTGCGTTTTTGCGGATACCATGGTATCTGTTACCACGGTAACTGGATCTGCTATTAGTCGTTTTTGCAGTTACCGTGGTATCTGATATACGGTCCACCGCAAAAACGACTATTGCCAAAATCAGGCCGAAATTGCACTTGTCGAAGTCATCCCAAAAGAAAAACTGATATCCAGTTAAATCACTAAGTGCTGAACTTCTTTCTCACCAATTTGACAAAATTTGATGAAAGTAAGATGACTTTTCCGGTACATACCACGGTCGGACCGTGACATCTGAATATCTGCTACCACGGTAACTGGCCAGATACCACTACAACTGCAAAAACGCCTTTTGACCGTAGTATCAGATACCACGATAACTGCAAAAACGACTTTAGACCGTATATCAGATACCACAGTATCTGCAAAAACGCAACTATTATCAGTGTTACATTTACTACTTCGGCCTCATTGCAGGGCGGGGCCCCTTTCGAGGTTGGGGCCCAGACAGATGTTCGCCGCTGCTGATCGGGGTCCGAATTTCACATTCAACTGCAAACATCGGAATCTCTGTGGGCGTTATTTCAAGCTCAGTTATAAGCGAAGTCGATCTGGTCTCGGTTGCGTCATTTCGCTTCAACTAAAACATATTTGCCCGACCAAAAATGTCTGTCTCTCAGCTCAAATTAGAACAAGGCTCAGACCAGTGGAACACAAGGAACAAG
This sequence comes from Branchinecta lindahli, assembly GCA_023053555.1. Classification (NCBI taxonomy): domain Eukaryota; kingdom Metazoa; phylum Arthropoda; class Branchiopoda; order Anostraca; family Branchinectidae; genus Branchinecta; species Branchinecta lindahli. The sequence continues at coordinate 16,985,703 of JAKZAO010000003.1, forward strand.
GCTTCTAAAGTGATAACAAGGTTCAAAAACAGGCAAGAACAAGTCATATATGACGACGATAAAGCTAAGCAGAAGAAAACAAAATCCTATATAGCCGGATGGTCACCTTCGGAATGCCAGGACAAAACACTTTGTACTACCTTTTTTTGTATTTTGTATACCTTTTTTGTACTACCGAAATAAACTCCTGGACACGGACCTGTCATTGCCTTGCTACCGGGGGAAGTTGTATTACCCTCCTACCATGGTGATCAGCGCCAACATCATGAACAACCCAGTTATCACCCTCGCTTGCTCGGGAGTTCTGTGCTTGTTCCTATTAACCTCGATAATCATCATGACAATAATAGCAATGAGTGAAAAGGCCATTTGCCTTTAAATATTTTCATTTTAAATGATGAAAGAAAAGTCGGTCCCTTCGCTATCATTTCCCCACAGTCGAATGTCGGTCCCTTCGTTATCATTTCCCCACAGTCGAATGTCGGTCCCTTCGCTATCATTCCCAAACAGTCGAATTCGCTCGCGTCCTGACGGAGCTAAAAGTAACGCGATTATGTTGGCTTCAGACCCGGGAATTTCAAACTATTAAAAAAAAACTCTCGTTGGTCCAGTGAAACCTGTTACTTTCCAATTCAAGCTGAAAATATCCGTCAATGATAATCAATATTCCAGTCGACAATCAAAACTCAATTAGCGATACATAACTACCGCACAACAACCCACTAACCAATCAACTGTTCGCTCGCAGTTAATCAATCAAAATTTGGCAAATGATTCTTCCGAATCCACCAATCCAACTCGTCCTCCACTTTCATTCACCGATTCCGGATGATCCGTCACAATTAACACCGTTAATCTATCCAATTCCTCGGTGATCCATCTTTTTCTGACAAGGTAGGATGGAAGACTGTGTCAGGCCTGTTTTTTGTAATTCTTTTTTTCTAGGAGGCTGCATAGGATTACCTGTTGCATCGCGAGCGCAAACGAATTTTATTCGACTTTTCGTCCTCTGCCACAGGGAAATAAAAATCGAGAAGAACGAATCAGGGTTCCCAAAAGAACCCCGAATGTTTTGACTTAAGTTTTTCCGGACAGCAATATTTGCACTATTGTAACTGCTGTATCCGGTTTTCGGCTCACGATATGTGGATTAAATAACTATGAACTGTACAAAATTCCATACTGAAACATGGAATCAACTAATGACCCCCCCCCCCTCCAGCACGTTCACTCGCAAGTGGGTCTATTTTGCTCAGCGACTTAAGCTTATTCTTGGATAACAATCTATCCTGGTACACGATCGATCTATTTGGTTGATAGGATCGGATATACTCTAAAATTAAAAGAAGTTGACCCCCCCCCCCCCGACGCGTTCACGCGTTTTAACTTGGGCTAACAGATATCAAAGGTAGGGCTGGATCCGGGTCCCCCCTCCCAAACTCCCAAACCCGGACATAGAGATCCTAAGACCCTAGGCAGTTGATAGAGTCGGGGCTCCTATTTTGGCAACGAAGTAAAGGTAGCCGTTGGTACGAAAGCTCTAGCAGTTGAGGTGGGCTAACTAAGATATGATTACAATAAACGCAGTTTTGCCGGAACCCGGCGTCGACGGGAAGCTCGTTGGTAAAATCCTTGTCTACTGTCTAGTGGTTTTGCGTCGGTGTAGGTACAATAAGACTGACTACTTATATCTGTTCGCGTAGTCGCGTGTACTGGCAAATGATACGACCGAAATGAGATGTAAACTGGAAATTACGAAAAAAACTTACAGGATGGTGCATTCATAATACGTTTTTTTCAGTTCAGTTCATTTTTATTAAATTCAAAATAAATGAACAAATAAAGTTTCGACCCCTACAAAGCTCCGTGGCCCGTTACATAGGGGTTAATACCAAAGTAATCAACAAATAACGACGTTGAATCAGAATGCTCCACGAGACTTTACTAGCATTGATTTTCCGGGCGTAGCTGGTCTCGACGAAAATTAAAGACGCGGCAAAATTGCCTAACAGATCTGGTTCAGAAGTTGACCACCCGTGTCTACGGGATCTGGCGAAGACTGGAAATCTGTAAGACCGATTGTGTTTATGAAGAAGTCCAACGAACATGTCCCTTTGGGATCACACACAAACCTTTGGTCTTGTTTCCTTTCGCTACCATACTTTAGGTTGTTTTCATTTCGCGATCATGCCCAGCCCTTACAACTGCGAACATGTTGGGTTTTTTTTTGGTGCAATAACTCACAATATGCAATTCTCATAATTCCAGTCATTTTTCAAGAAAAAAGTAAGTTATGCACGTTATTTATGTCTTGATTGGCAAAAAACCTCATTATCTTGTTTTTATGGCGCTGGACAGTTATGCTGTTCTTATGCGGGTTCTGACCTTCAAAAGTCTTCGGCAGAAGAAGTTGACTTCACAGTCAGTTCGAAGGTTTTATTAACAAAATAAGTGGACTTTCAAATCAAAGAAATGAATTTGAGAAAGTATGGGTAAAAGAAAAAAGACACCATTCAGAATTTGTAAGAAATAAAACAAAAAACAATAACTAAATTAAATCAAGGAAAGAATTGAAGAAACTTGACCCTAACTGGGATGTCTTTGTGAAGTCAATAAATACAACAGAACGGTCCTGTCTTAAGGAAGAAGAAGAAAATCAGAACAGAACTAAGTAGAGTAGACATTCAACCAGGGAATGGCTAATGAGTAGAAAGAAAGTAAACCTACAAGTATGGTGGGGGAGGGGTTTCACATAAAGGGATAACAATAAATATCTGTTTAGCCGGACAAGTAGTTCGACCGGAATCCGACAAAAACCGAAAATTTGATAGATGTAAAAGTCGATTAGAGGTTTGATAGAGGAGTAAAACTACATGCTGAATCTATATATGAACTTTGTTTTCTTCCGGGCAATTAGTTCTCCGGAATCCGGTCCAAACCGGAAATTCGATAAAAGTAACAATAAACATTCTGAGGATTAGAGGTTCAATATAAGGGGTAAGGAGACATGCTGAATCCGTTTTCTGAACATTGTTAAAAGAGAAAGCTAAATCTGAAGTAGATTAGAGATTTAAAATGGGGTTAGAGATTCATGCTCAATTAATCGGGTTCATCGTTTGGACGTTATTCGCCAAAAAATACCACTATCATTTTTTGCACATTTTCAAGCGATTGCTTAGAAACAGACAACTTGCTTACGGGATTCGGCGAAGACCGGAAACCTACAAGACCCGATTGTCTGGACGAACAGGTCAAATAACTTTTCCCCTTGGGATCCCACCGAAGCCTTCGGTCTTGATTTTCGCGAAGCAGGCGGGAAGAAACTGACGTTGGAAATAACTAAATGGTGCAAAAAGGAATGAGAGAGTGAAAGGCGGACCGATTCGGAAAAACAAATTAACGACGGTAACGCACAGAGGTGAGAGGAGGCGTTGGGGAGGAGGTATCAAATTACGAAAGTGCTTACCTTGCTAGCTTCAGCTGTAGCATAATCTCATTCTGCTCGAAAAGGAGGTTTTGCTGTTGATTCTGAATCGCTGCTGACTGAGCGTTTTGATCGTTCGTGTGGGCCGACCTAAGCTCGTCGCTTCTATCGCCTAGGGTGCGAAGCTCGTCGTCGATCTGAAGCAGCCTTTCCTAGAAACAAGATGAAGACAAATATTAAGTCCCGTTGAACTTCCTACCAGACGATGTAGTTGATGTCAACTTATTTTATTTTTGTTTATGACTAAAAAACATCGTAGGCTATTTGGGCTCTGCCCACGAGAGATATGTTTTGTTTTATTATTGAATGAAAAAAAAAAACACGGTGAACGAATAAAAAGCTGTAGAAAGCATTCATCTGGACGAAATCTTTTCAGTCTCACAATTCTCTAGAGAGAGATTTAGTTATCTTTCGATACCAAAATTAAATGAACTTCTTATAGAGCAAGATCAGTGAGAGCTTTTATCAGCATTATATTCATCGACAGAAGAATTTACTTATCATGAACGTTGCGAATAGGCATCCCTTTCTGGATTGCCAGAAAAAAATAAAAATATCTGATTTTTCTGACCTCAGAAGGAGTAAAACTTACGAAAAATGAATGTCCGTGTTTTTTTTCTAACCAAATAAAAGAAGAAAAGGGCAGACCGGCACACCTATATGTGGGACATCTCATGTAACTCAACCTCAGAGGGATACTTCACAAAAACTGTGCGCGAGTTTACTGGATTCATCCGGATTCATCATTTGCACCGCTTCACTCCATTTTTTCTTTTCAACTAATTTTCAAATTTAGAACAAGAGAAAGAGTAGCCGATTAATATTGTAAAACCCATTTCCAACAACACAGGCCTAAGTTAGTTTCCTTGCCAAAAACATTGCAATTTCTGGCATCCGATTTACACGATTTGTATATGCAATAACAAGTCTAAAAGACTTTTCACATTTGGGTGATGATGATAACGATAGTGACAATCTCAATAACAATGAATATAACAATTTTTTAAATTCTTTACAGCGTATTGTTTGACCTCTTTTTTTTTACAACGGTGCACTGTCAGAAGTTTCATAACAGATAGCGTATACACTTTCAAGAATAACACCTTTTCACTTAGAAATAAAGTGTTATGACCAATTAAGTTTACACTACTTCGCGCCTAGATCTCCAACAACACCTTCAATTGGTAAAATACTAACGGGAACGAAATAAATTTAACAGATAACATCCCAAAGTGTTATCTGTTGAAACCGGGCATCCTTCTGTTGTCGTTATGTAACTTCTGACAGTGTAGTCTTTTTACCAATTGAAGGTGTTGTTGGAGATCTAGGCACGAAATAGTGTAAACTTAATTGATCATAACAATTTATTTCTAAGTGAAAAGGTGTTATTCTTAAAAGTGTTATGCGCAATCTGTTGTGAAACTTCTGACATGTGTGGTCTGAAGGGAGCTGGTGCTAGAATGACGTGACACCTTTATACCTGATATCTCCGAACGATATTCTCATCATAATTATCATTCGAGTCAATGCGAGAACGCTTGAGTGCTGGCTTGCCGCAACCGTCATTGGAGCTGCCATCTGAGCGGGTGCACGACCCAAAGAGTTGAGATCTGAAAATAAAGGAATAGTATTACTTTTTGTTAGCCAATCTGAAGATATCGGGCACTCCTTACGTAGCAACCAATTACGGGCAAGAAAAGATATGAAAATGAAAGTACGTACTGTAAAAGGATGAATTTATTGAATGCTGATATCTAAAAACACATGCATTGCTCACTATATAATAAGGATTCACTGTGCTCAAGGAAGGAAATTAAGAATCCCGGCATCACCGGGTCACATCAAAATGGTCAGTAAAGGGAATAGACACTTGCTAGTAACAGTATAAAAGGAAGTGAACGTATGTGCGTTTTCTTTTTCAGTTATTATGGCAGTTCTGTGGACGTAAAAAGGTTTGCATCAAAATTTCGTGTGGGTAGCTTGACTGTGCGGACGTAACTTAATGTCACATCATGATTTGCATGCTTGTTTATGAACTGTGTGTAGACAATATGAGAGCAGGGGGTATGATAATTCATGACAATGAGTATAAGAGTAAACTACGGAAAAAACTAGAGACTGTATGGCAAAGCTATAGACTTTTATTTAGAGGCAAAAGCCTTTTCTCTTGCTTTGTAAGGAAGTGGAGCTGCCATCCTTCCAGATTTTTCTTCCGGATTCCAGACATCCGTTTTTGTCAATATGGACCTGGAAGTCAGGAGTATTTGACATCCCAGATTCCGGATATCTGGCAGGTATCATCTAGGAACCGGATTCGACAGTCACAATAAATATGCAACTGAATACAGGAGAAAAGGAAGAGTAATTGACAGCGATTGGAAGGTAAAATATGTGCAAAAGGGTATCTGGGAAATGTTGAAGAGTAACAAATTAGCTATCATCATTATCATGAAAATCCGGAAGGGTTCGCTTGACTGTGCGGAAGTTCCAGACATCTGGAAGGTGAAGGCTCTCTCTAATTTGGTCTGCAGAATGGAAAAGCGCGGCAACAGTCGCTGTCTTTCACTTAGTTTTTGGCCCCCAAAAGCGGGCGGTGTCATTTTTGCTATCCCGCGGCGCGAAAATCATTTTGCCAATCGTCATTTCTTGCAGCAAGTGATTAATATGTGACTGACTTTAGTCAGCAAAAAACAACAAGCGCACGGCGGCGTATTCTTAATGAATCATACTATTGAGATTCGTGAGTGGGGTGTGCAGGTGACGGTTGCGATTGCTATCGCGTAGCAACACGACGGCTGACTTTTTAAACATGCGAGTAAAAAGACCGAAGTCTAACCAATTTTTTTTATCAACTCACCATATTTTTTGGTCTTTACTGTATTCCGAAGATGGTTGGTTAGAAAGTCTGTTAATGAGTGATAACTTTTTTTTTTTTACTGTGAACCGTTGGCAAGATTTTTGAAGCTTCTCTTTTTGAGATTCGTGTTGACATGAATAGTGTATATTTGCTTTCTTAAAACAAGGAAACGAAATGAACGAAAACAGATCCAAATGATCATTTATTCAACACAAATTTCACGGAGGTGAACGTTAATTTCAAAATCTACTACGATAACATCCCATCTTTACTCAATATTTATCCTATATCAGTAGGCTACAGTAAAAACTCAAACATAATTTCTGTTCATTTATAGGTAAAAACGTTGTAAAGGTATCAGCACTAGCCATGACAGGTCACGAGGGCCAAACTGGCACACCGTTCCAGCTTCCCCGGATTTCTCCAGGTAGGCTACCCATATGAAGCTGGGTAAACTTTGGCTTGTCTTAAAGGTTATGCCAGTAACCCCCCGCCCCAACACTCGGCACCATTGAGAATCGAACCTGCTCCAAGGGGGTCAGGAAAATTTCGAATCCACCCTTCAACCTGTTCCTTTATACTGTCGCCTTGTACCAGCTTACCGTTTGGCTAATACCAAACAACTGCATCCGTAATAAAGCGAATAAACGAAGCAGTCGAGTTCAAATTTTTCCCGAATTCACCAACATATCTAAAATGAAAATTGTTTCCAAACCATAAAGCCGGCAGGGGCAAGATTAGAAAAAGCTCTAATTCCAAAATAATCAAGCAGCAGCTTTTTGCGGATCAAGTTTTTCTCCAAAACGAGACACGAAGCATACATTTGGAACTTCGGAGTTTAATTTACATTCGCGAAGTTTTTGCGTAATTTTTTGTGCGGATTTTATTTTCCGTACATGCGCGTATTAGTTGAGAACTTTACCGACGCCAGATGCGACTACATGCAAAAACTCTGAATCGAACTTCGGAAAGTTGCAATTTAACTAAGCTGGAAATTTTCGACTACCAAACGATAAGATACAAGGTGGCTTATTCCAAATCATGAGCTCTCCTAGCTTTACGTTACGAAAACGGATAGATTGTCAGGATTCTCTACCAGACGTCCGATCCGGAATCCACAATTTCGTTGTTCAAGTCATCCAACTGTTCAAATTTTTTTCAACTTATCAGTATACTGATGGTAATTTAAGCACGGCATCCAGTCGAAACAAAGCCAAAGGTTTTGACTGTTCCCAAAGGGGATTTGTTGATCTTTCTAACACAAACAGCGTCTTGCAGAAGTTCGGTCTTTGCCGAACCCCGTTAAAATTTGATATCACCGTAATACACCACTCAACCAGATCCATCAGGGAATACGAGCTCTCCAAAATTTACACTACGAAAACGGATACATTGGCAGATTATACCAGGCGTCCGACCCCGAATCCCCAGTTTCGTTGTTCAAATCAACCAACTCCATGTTGAGATTTTTTCAACTTATCTGGTTGGTGATTACAGTATTAACCAGTCGGAAAAAGAACAAAGGTTTCGACGGGATCCCAACGATGAATACTTTTTATCTCTCTAATACAGACACTCGGGTCTTCAAAATGTTCTGGTCTTCGCCGAACCCCGTAGACATTTGATTTCATCCTAACAGACCCCTCAACCAGATCCACTAAGTACCATTTCCAGCAAAAAGCATTTGAGACAATCAGGTTCAATCGTAAACACCTGGTTTTGGCTTGATTCCAGCCGGGCTTTCAACTGTCAATGTTCGGCGAGAACAACTAGTATTTCCCGATTTACGGTGTCTTTTCAGGTACACTAACCCCTTCCAGTATATCAGGCAAAAACTTTTCTTTCTACCAAGTTTCTAGTAGCACATTTCGAGCAAGACAGAAATAAAAAAATAAAGACATTCCAAATATTCGCAGAAATTGACTGCTACAAGTTCACATCTCAATCTCAGAAATACGTCACTGCTAATCATTCACAGATGGTTGATCAAGCTCGTGGAAGGAACTTAGGATTCCCGGCGCAGCAGAATCGGGCAAAAGTAAGTGACAGGCAAGCTGCAAAGGGGGTTGGAAAAATCATCAACTGGAAGGAATGAATGCATATACACTATACAGTATTGTCATACCTCGTAACACTTCAAACATCCCAAGCGGACAGTGAATCCTTTTTGGTGGTTCTAAATAGATTAATCGGTGGATTCTGTTTCGGCCCTTCTTGGCAAGGGTCATCTACCATAGCTACAGCCTGTAGCTAAAATATGAACTGAAACATATGTTGAAAGTTTTGTATTCACATTTGTAGTTCATATTTTTAAAGTACCATGGGCAAAGACGGGCTGAAGTATCGCTGAAATGAAATCTCAGCCGATTAATTCGTTTTGGCTCATATCGCAGAACTTCAACAAATGGCCGGTTTTACGAATATCCTCCCCAAAAAAATAAACTAACCTTGAGTGGCCTTTTGAGTACTGGTATCCAGATTCCCGAACAACCTGGCGAGCAAGGGGAAATAGCTCATCTCGTCTGGTAAGTAGAGCAGGAACTAACCGGCAGATCTGAGCTGCAGCCTCATTGACAGAGACCTAGAAATAAGACGAATGTCAGCAAGGGAGGTCCCTATCGAACATTCTCGTTTGTTTTATACCCTATACTCCTGCTTTTGTTCTATCTGGCTAAGAATCACAGCTAACGTACGGGTCCTCCTAGTAAGGTAGTGTTCTAGAGTGGCGGTACTATACTAGGATAGAAGTCAAAATTATTGCATGATCGGCGGTTAAACTGTCAGAACATCATTACCAGGATGCACATAACTCCATTAAAAGTCATCAAGGATGCCTAGGATGTACAGGTTGCGACGTCTTCAAGGACCCGTCTCATCCATATTACTGCTTTACTCTACGTACATTCACGTTTCCGAGATTTCAATATTCCTATGTCATTTTTATCCACCCAAATATCACTACGCCGAGTTTTGGGTTTTCCGTGTTTGGCTCTTTTCAATGCAGATCCGGCTTCCAATTATTGCTCCCGAGGAGCTAACGATGAAAAGCATGGTCAAGCATGGTCAAAAGCATGTTTATGAATTCTTACACATGGATCAATAAATTTCATTCGTTCATTAAAAATTCAAACACGCTACTTTCTTAAGATGCATTGTAAGTTTCAATACCGTCTGTGTGTCTGTTAGCACGATAACTCTCGAAGGGGTTAAGATATTTTGTTCAAACTTTTCACGAGGACTCTTTGAGTCAAAGTACAGGTCAAATTCGAAGATGGGCTCTGTAGCCCTATATTTAAGGGTGGGGGAGGGGTTTCAAATTAAGGGGCAAAAAAAAATATTGTTTAAAAGCTATTGAGATCGTTGATTTAGGGGTAAGGAGACATACTGAATCCGAATATGAAAGTTATTTTCTAGCCGGACAAGTAGTTCACCCGGAATCCGAATTCATCCGAAATCCCGAATTCATTGACGCCAGCGAAAGCTCGCCGCTTGGATGACGACATTCTTTGTTTAATCTATGAACGTCGGAGAGATCTAGTGTAATCGAAGGTCGAAGGGGTTGACATAGGTTGTTCAAGCTTAGTATGAGGATTCACTGGCAAAGTACAGGTCAAGTTCGTAAAGGGTCCTTTAGTCCTATATTTAGAGGCAGAGGAGGGGTTTCGAATTTACGGTAAAAACATGTATGTTTTATAAGCTAATAAGATACTCATTGAAGGGGTAAGGAGGTCCGCTGAATCCTTATCTGAACTTCTTTTTCTTGCTGGACAAATGATTCATCACGAATTCGGCTGAAACTGGAAATTTGGTTGAAGCTCAAAGTTGTTTCTGAAGTCAGTTAGAGATCCGGTCTCGGGGCAAGGAGACATGCTGAATTCATTTTCGAACTTTATTTTAACAGTAAAAATCTTCAAGGAATCTGACGAAGACTGAATGGCGAATGGATCCGTCAAAACCTTTGGTCTTGTTCCTTTTCGATCTACTCTCCTGGCACCTACTCTTTCATTTTTTTCAAATATTTACTGGGTTAACCTGTTCTTTGCATAACTGCACTATTTGAATTTTTTTAAGAATTTGCTCGAAAAAGGTCGGTTTGGTTTTACTCACTTCATGAAGAGTTAGTGGCTTCTCCGGCCTTCTTTTACAATCGAACCGGCCATAGATGGCAGCATACTTCCGAATCTCTTCCATCTTCCGGGGATCGTCGTCAGGTAGACTCGAAATATACTGCAAAAGAGATTGTGATCAGATTGTACCAATCCAAAATCCATTATACATTGCAGGTACGAAGACCCTTGCTGTTGCGGTGATGCCATCTGCACTCCGTACGTTTTCCTTATCCCGCCGCTATGCAGCGTTACTCCCTTCCGTTGCCTGTGTCTTTAATCTTCTATACTGTCGCGGCTACTTTCCGTACTCTTGCACTATCTATTAACTCTTTGGTGATTGTGACTCATGCCAGGTGGAAGATTAACCTTTTGTTTATTTACGGACCATAGGTCACTACTATGAGTCTCATTTAAGCTCCTTAGAGTGGGTTGGCCTGTAAGGCCTAGTGTATGATGGGTGGTTGTTAACCTGTTGTGTGTTCGGTATGCAAACCATAGTGTGAATCGACCAGGGGAATCCATAATGAACCCGTGAGTTCTGCACGTGTAGTAGGCCACCAACGCCCTAGGCCAGTGGTTCCCAACCTTTTTCGTACCGCGTACCCCTAATCAAGCTTCGAAAAGGTTGCGTACCCCCTTTTCCGAATGTGAAAAAGACGATATCTGTTAGAAATATATACAAAATCAATGAGACACTTGAGGCTGCTTTGTCGCTAAAATTTTGTAAAATCTCGGCTCGATGTCATTAACGACAATATTTTTTACAGTCAGCCTGTTTCTGTGTTTGGTTTTGGTGTTCCCGTGCTTTCATCAAGCTGCTTCGCAAACGTTTTCGTTAGCTGAATACGCAACCTGAGTGACAATATCACTTGCACTGTCTTTGATTCGTCTTTAAACATTATCTGACACAGGAAAAAAATTTACGGCACTATGCTAGCTGTCTTGGAATCAACAATATTTCGTAGACTTTCACTAAGGCTTGTAATCAGAGGCCTCACGCACGGGTTGGCAACACCCCTCCTCCCAAAGTGGTCGGCCAGACTGTTGCGAAGCGCCGCATTTTTCGTAAAAACAGTTATTTTTTTGAAAAACAATCGGTGAAACGACCTGCCAGTCAGTAAAAATATCTTGCCCCTCAAAAAGAATGATGGCTGGTAATATTAGGCTTTCGTCATAATGAGGCGAGGTTTTGAAGCAACAGATTAAACCAACTTTGGTTCCTTCGCGTACCCCTTGCAAGGGTCTCGCGTACCCCTTTGGGTACGCGTACCACCGGTTGGGAACCACTGCCCTAGGCCATCCTGACTCCGATGATTGTATACCTGGACATTTACCATCTTAATGTCCGACCTACTACACCCCTAGCCATAACATCAGGTTGAGAGTGCAACCTTCATATATAAATAGAGTCATCGTAACAATGGTTTCAGAAGTGGGATTTTGGGTTTTCCCTCCATACGATTGTCATAACAGTATTGGATTTTCCCCCACACCATTTTGCCAAGAAGGGACGAAATATCGCTGGAGAAAATCTTAGCTGACTTATCCATTTAGATAGATAGACAGATGTTTTATGGATTCAACCGGAGCTGGTTCTAATTACTTCGATCATTAGCACCCTTTTGGATGTTTCCTCGTCGCTTCCAAAAATCATGGACAACTAGGCCCAACCAACACACGACGTTATCTCCTGGCCGAAGATTAAAAATTTATTGTCTTTTTTGTGTTTTATTTTATTTTCTTTCATTTACTCCGCTTTTTAAAAATGGCGGGTTACAAGTAAATTACTTACTTACTTACTTGTTGCAATTACGCACTAAACGGATGAGAAGAAATTTATCAACGACTGGAATACTTTTTCCGAATCCATGGTGTCAACGAAGTCACTGGACCACGAGTGGTCGGTCATGTACGATTTGGAAATACTGCTGGGACGACCCAGACCAGAGCAACACATATCCATTGGACCTCAATCGCTCCGATGTGCGAATCAAAATAATAAAGGTAAGGTAATATTTACAATTATAATGCATTACAACAAATATTTGTGCCTAAACTATACAATCTTCAGGTAAATGTTCTTGTAAGATAGAGTGCGAAAGAGTTCAAATTTCGGCTGGCACCAAGCGATTCTGGTAGCGTGTCCGCTGGTTCACCGGTGCTTGTCTGGGTTACTGCCATCAAATATGATTCTTATTCACCTTGGACTGACGGAATACTTAAACAGGAGACACTAATTCAATCCACCATACAAAATTCAATTTCAATCCAAATTCTGAGACGAGATTCAAGTTCTTCACAGATAAAATAATCTCGAAGTCTTCGCCAAAAATTACTGAGTTTTTGTTCAACACTTGTCCCTCAATTCTGCTGGTTTGACAACTTCCACAACGCGTTAGCAAGTGGGTGGTAGAAAAATGCGCTCAGTGCTGAAAAACTGCGAAACCATTCGATTAAAAAGGTCTGCCAATGAAAACGATAATAGCTTTCAACTCCCAACAGCTGCCAAATATTATCATTTTCTTTTAGAAGTTTCAACAAGGATCTATCTTGGACATACGTACGAAAGAGGACAGAGTTCTATGTTTCTAAAAAGGGGAAAAAAGATAGATAGATAGATCAGTGTATTTCAGAAGCCCAAGGGCCATATACACAAAAGAACAACAAAAATATAACTTAAACACTCAGACTCCTTCTTAGTTCTAAACATTTATCTATATACACGCCCACTCGAGTAATAACGGTAGGGTTAATATCACTCATAATTTCGAGAAGTGACAAAATTGCACCATCTAGATAACTTTTGCTTAAATCAGAGTACTTCGGGCATCTACGGAGAAAATGGTCCACTAACTAAAGACGGGCTATAAATTTGATGTAATTCTACTTAAAACCAGCCGTAATCTCTATTTCCTGATGAGTGTAGCATTTTCCTTCTGTCAATAAACGATGACGCACCGCACATGCATTCACTTCCTTCGGATCCTCCTTAATTGCGGAGTTTCTAACCCCTTTTCTCATCGCCTGTTACTCTTTCTTCCCGATCCCAGACGCCAGAATTCCTAAATTCCTTCAATGAGCTTGATGAATAATCTTTGAAGAATTAGCAATGCAATGTCAACTTGCAAACAACAAATCCTGGCGGATATTTTGAATTTCTTCTTTCATTTCTATTTCATTTGTTTGCTTGAAATGTGTTTCTATGTATCACATGAAAATCCGACGCCTGAAATCCTGCCCCGTCTTAACGGTGGATCAGAACAGACTCTCTCTGAACTGAGAGTTTGAATGAAGCAAAAGCTGAAGATCTGGGATTAGGACCAACAAGTAAAGGGTTGGACACGGAAGCTAGACACAAATTTGGTCCCTGTTTGCAAGGCTGGGGAGGAAAATTTGTCGCACTTCCTCAACCAGGCGCTTTCGCATTTGAGGGATAAATTCGTCGGAGGTGGTTTGGTTCCGCTTCCCGGTATATTGAAATCCACGAGCCCTGACCTTATCGTTTCGAAATGGGTACAAAAAGAACTTGAATTTTGTATAGACAAATTAGTCTGGATTGATATGGATAGGTGTGAATTATAAATAAACAAGCATCAGAGTTCCTTGGGGATGCAGGAGATGAAAGCGCAATCACAACCAGGCGTATTTGTGAATCAGAGCAGGAAAGTTAGAAATCAAATTCCATGGCCGATGAGATCACGGCTCGTTATCGAATGCGTGGGCAACTCCCGTCATGACGTGCATCATGCCAACGACCCAATCGGGCAGCAAAAACAGTACCCGTGTCGAAAAGGAAAAAGATATTCATAAGAAATAACTCCCAAAAACACAATATTTTTAGCCTAAATTGTCAATTTACTTTATCGCACTTTCGTCTTTCTAATCTGAGCCTGAAGAGGACCCTTGCCAAGAGAGGCCGAAATACCCGTAAAATAAACCTCAGCTGGCTATTCCGTTTAGAACCATCAAACATGATTGTTGATGGGATTTTTAACTCCGATCAGTCCGACTACTCAAAATTTCTTAGAGTTATTTAGAGGCGAAAGCCTTTTCCCTTGCTTTGTATTATTATTATTATAATACAAATTATCTATCTATCAATTTGGCATCTACCTGAGAGATGCCTTTGTTTGTCAAGCCGACTAGCGAAACCAGGATTTTACAACATTACCATCAACCTATACATGCACGGTCCTTGTCTTTTAATGCTTTGTTTTGAGATAAAATTTCGCGTGTTTAGTCTGGTTTTTTGCTACGCCTGAAACTCGCGACACAAAAAAAAAACAATTTAGTACTCTCCGTCTGATCCGGCTGCTTTTATTGAGATTTTTTGTGCCGAGGCTCCGCCCGCAATTTTTTACACGTCTGTGCTGTAGATTTGCGGTTACTTAGGAAATTATCATCGCACCGATCGAAGACCGTATTGCAATACGCAGTGTGTATTTTTGTGAATGAGAAGGCAGGTTTAAGACCCCCCCCCCTCAGTGGCAAAGTAGGCACATGCCAAGGGCCCAGCCTCGGAAGGGACGAAAGCCAGGCCAGGCCGAAAGTGGCAATTGTAAAAACTATTATGTGTAGAAAAGTATAGTTGGTACTTATCTATTTCATTTCTGCATGTGCTTGTCTATATTTAAACTCAAAGTAGTTAAAAAAAATAGAAGTAGATTTTGTTTTTTCCTAAATTCCTAAAAAAGTGGTCCCGAGTCTGTTCCATGGCCTAGGGGCCCTAGATCTCTATGTCTGCCTCCCCCTCTAATGAGTAAAAACGTCGGCAAAAACGGAACGTTTTAATCAAATTTTAACGGGCATAGACCCACAAAAACGGAAAAAAACAGTATTACAAAACACTTCAAAAAAAAAAAAAAAATTGGCAAAAAAAGACCCGTTAACAGAACAGATCATTTTACTCCTGAGTCATGAGGCTATATTCTATTAGGCCTACGTAATTATACAAACTGCAATATTAAAGAACGAAGTTCCCTTATTAGCCTTCAGCTTGAGTGCCATGCAGGTAGAGATGGAAGTGTCTGTCGGTTCGCTGATCTCGACGAAGAGCCCTTCACATTAAGAATCAAAGGAGATAGACGAACAAATTCAGAGGGCCCACGATCCGCCTGGTTCTGTAGGATACATTCATTTCTTTCCCCTTCCATGCATGGAGGAAATAAACTGCGGCAATTGAAACTGAAACTAAACTGCGCTTACTTTTTTATTGGTTTAATAACTAGCACACAGGGAAAATTGTAAATCCCTCCAGTTTCAAATATACGAAAAGAGTTCATATTTAATATGTTTTTCTTGTTGTTTTTGGTGCGATCGCCCTTGTTAGCTCTTATGCATCACATCCATCCATCTATCTATCTATATCTATCAGTTTCTCCAGCTTACTATAATGATGAAAGTGGGGTAGACAGGTAAAAACAAATAAAAGTGGGGACATAAACAGGGGCGAATTTTAAGGGGTGGGGCAAGTGCTCCCTGGCTTTGCAACATGGTCCCTCAACTACCCAAGGAGTGTCAACTGAATCGGATCACATGCCCTAAGGACCTGCCAAGTCTAGTCTTCCTGCGAAGGCCCGTTTTCCTCAATCTCAAGGGGTTTCTCTAACAGGTATCCGTAATCATTATTGGTAATCAGAAACGGAGATTCCAGGGCTTTTGAGCGTTCTGCCTACCAAATTTCGTGCCGATCCTTCCGACCCATCAATTATGAGCACCACAAAATTACGGAAATTCCCTCTAAAACTGCGCCAGCATAGACCGAATCCGGTAGGGATCTAAAAGTGGCTCACCTACATATTATCTTTCATCCGAATAAGATCTCATCATGATCCCGCCATCCGTTCAGCACTTCAGTTTGCCAGAAAACTGCGGGTCCCCTCACCCCCCCCCCCCGGAACAGTAGTGAGGTTCGGATCTATCGTATCACTAGGGCGTTCTGCCTACCAAATTTCGTCCCAATCCCTTCACCCTTTCCGCACTTAAGCGTGCCACAAGATTTCCGGGACAATACCTCAAATCCCCCCCCCACTGTCCGGATTACATATGAAATATGGGACCCATGAAATATGACCCATAAAATACGTATATTTTACTAATGTACTGGATGGATATTTCTACGGATAATTCTATTATTATACTGTTTATTTTTCGTTTGACATGCTGTGAAGCACTTGTGCGGTTTTCGTCTTACCATGGAACATTTTAGGATGCGAAGGGGGTCCAAGACGAAGCCGCTGCCCCCTCCCTTCCCCCCAAGTATCCACGAAATGACGTCCCTGTACATAAAGACAACCAATTAACCGAACAAATTTCGACATTAACAATTAATAATTTGACGTTCAGTTCCCTTCATGATACAGAATTTCAACCGTCACAACCCGAGCTCTTCTGTCACTATGCACCTAGAGGACGTCTATAAAAATCACTGGCTAGACATTAAAAAGTCTGGAACCAGGCCCTCCACTGCATTCTTAATTATCTCCTAAATTACTTTAGACATTATAAAAACAGGACAACAATGTTTTGACCGGACGGATTCCCTGGAGTCCCATCACGAGGCATGCTGAATTTATAGCTCTGTTTTCACGCGGACTACCGCTTTTTTTCCGGCGGAAATTAGGTGATTGCAAAACAGCGAAATTTTCCAGAATAAATACTTTCAAGGGGAAAACTGGAACTTCTTCATGGTTCCGAGCTATTCCAGCGGTATTGATTTCAAGAGCTCGAATGAAAGAACAAAAAACTTTTCTTTGCGAAAAACTCTTCTGAAGTTATTTCCTGACGAAAAAACATCATTACTTCTTCTGTGTGGAGCGAGCGAGTTTCAAAATGGGAATTGGAAAAACATGGGAAACTGAAATGGGTTTTGGGGAGGAAAAAAGTCGAAAGGCAATGGGAACCATCTGGCTGCACAAGCAATCGGGCTAACGAGGTCAGGGGAGAACGGCTACCTTAATCTGTTTTTGGGATCCCAAAACGTAAGTGGAGGGATACCTATGACATAGCAAAAGTTGTCCGTCCGTCCGTCCGTCCGTCTGTACGCACGATAACTCTCGAAGGGATTGAGATATTTTGATGAAACTTGGTGTGAGTATCCTTTGGGTCAAAGTACAAGTCAAGTTCGAAGATGGGCTATGTAGCCCTATATTTGAGGGTGGGGGAGGGGTTTCAAATTAAAGGGCAAAAAAAAATATTTTTGAAATCTATTGAGATAGTCAATTTAGGGGTAAGGAGACATGCTGAATCCGAATATGAAAGTTATTCTCTCATCGGAAAAGTAGTTCACCCGGAATCCGGCGAAAACCGGATACAAAATTTGTCGACCCTCGCTACCCCTTGTCTCAGATTTTTATAGCTCTGCGCGGGATCAGTATGGCCCTGCGCGGGGCTGACGTAAGAGAGAGAGAGCTAGTGCGGTCGAAGGGGTTGGTATAATGGAAAAGAGTAGATGGTTGCCGACTGTGCGGGCTATATAACAGTTGGAAAGTTTATAGGGGTTGACAACTTCAGTAGTAGGGTACACACTAAAACCGAAAATAGGCCGATCTAAAATTGTGAGACAAGTAGGGGACTTCTAATGGTCTCATGGTCTGATAATAGGCTGTTAGACCATAATCATCTTCGGCAATGAGGGATTAGCAGTTTTTTTCTACTTGGTGTACCTACAGTTTGTTTTCTGTGCTTTATGTGGTACGAACAATTTGGTACCACGTCTATCACGAGGACATGGAGTAGTAAGTAAGTGTTGCCAGAATCTTTGGTGGTGAGGGGTTGCCAACTTTTGTTAGTTGATATATCTTTTATTTTTTGCCAGTGTAGCTCATGATAAGAACGATACGGTACCATGTCTATCACGGGTAGATGGACTTGTTTTATAAGTTAAGGTTTTATTTGAAGTTGATTAGATGTTCTTTATAGGGATAAGGAGATGCGCTGAATTCGTTTCTGAACTATCTTTTCTTGGCTGGACAAGTAGTTCGCTCGGAATCCGGCGGAAGTAAAGCAGGAAGTAAAGCGGAAGTAAAGCAGGAAGTTTCGATCAGTATCGTCAAAATAGATATGGCTTATAAAGGTATATCTGAACTTGATTTTCTCAGATGATTAGCCTGGCAAAGACTGGATCTGGTTTTAAAAGCTAATGTGATAGTCGATTTAGGGGTAGGCAGACCTGCTGAGTCCGTATATGACAATCATTTTCTACCTGGACATATCCTTCGACCGGAATCCGGCTGAAACCAGAAATTTGACAGTATTATAGCCTAAGGCAGGAAGTTTTGATCAATTTCGTCAACGCCATTGATCTTAATCTGTTTATATGTTTTAATATTAAAAATGTTCATGTAGTCTGGCGAAGACTGGATATCTACAAGACCCAATTGTCTGGATCAAATATTAAGTTTTTGGGATCCCATCGAAATCTTTGATCTTGTTCTTTTTGATAAGGCCCTTTTTTGTGCAGATACAGCAAATTTAACACGAATAAGGTCAGACATTAAAATGATGTTATGGAACACAGGTCTCATTTTTGGCAGGTTCTGTTACAGTTCAGTCCTTGTAATTCGATAGTAAATTATGCTCTACCTTCAAGTAACGGTCTTAATATTGGGAATACCCGTAACAGCCTCCATCTCCAAGCTGTCACTACCTGCCCAACCTAACACCAAACAAAAGAAAAATATTTAAACCCTCAAACAAACAAAATGAAATCCCCCTCCTAAAAACTGGGGCGTGAATTGCAGAGGGATAACACTATTTTCATCAAATCTTGAAACACATCCGAAATGTAATTGCTAATCGTATCGCTGAACACGTAAGATGTGTGCTCAGTCGTCCCTGGAACGAGCTGTCATCTGACCTACTATCCTAACACCCTTTTATGACGATAAAAAGTGTTCTTCATGACCTACTTTAACTTAAGGGACAACTCGCAATAAATATCCCCGTTCCAGATCCTTCGGCCCACTTAGTTTTGATGAGAAATACGGAAAAACTTGCATAACTGCTAATCTCGACCAATGGGCTCCTCGTAGCTTATTCGCTTCGAAAAGAACCAAACACACACAAATGCAAAAATCAGCGTAGTGCCGTTAGGGAGTTATGGTGGATAATAATGACGTAGAAAGTTTGATAATTGAGAACGGATGCACTGTCAGAAGTTTCATAACAGATCGCCCATAACACTTTCAAGAATAACACCTTTTCACTTAGAAATAAAGTGTTATGACCAATTAAGTTTACACTGTTTCGTGCCTCGATCTCCAACAAAACCTTCAATTGGTAAAAATACTACACTGTCAGAATTTACGTAACGACAACAGAAGGATGCCCGGTTTCAACAGATAACACTTTGGGATGTTATCTATTATGTTTATTTCGTTCCCGTTAGTATTTTTACCAATTGAAGGTGTTGTTGGAGATCTAGGCACGAAATAGTATAAACTTAATTGGTCATAACACTTTATTTCTAAGTGAAAAGGTTTTATTCTTGAAAGTGTTATGCGCTATCTGTTATGAAACTTCTGACAGTGTGGAACAATTAGGGACATAGAGTGAAGCAGTAGTATAGGTAAGGAGGGTCCTTTAAGGCTCGTGCCGGGAGAAGCTTCATGGAGGGACAAATTAAAGCGTAGAGTGATACCAAATTTGTATTCCCCGATTTGTATTTATCCTCAATCATTTGCCACGCTGTCACCAGTATTTTGGAAAAACCGCATCCTCTTAGACCGCGAAAACCACTTTGTCTAATAGAAATTAGGGTAAAAAACACGGTGAGCCCTACCTCTAGCTCTTTACAGGCTTTCTTCTTCGACGCTACCGGCCTGGTGTCGAACGCAGGAAGTGACTTGACAAGCAACTCGGTTGATGCTGCTAGTCTCGCAATCTGAGACTCTAAGAGGACCGGGTTCGGACCCAAGTTCGGCGAGCCACTTAGTGGGTAGTCTGTGCTCAACTGAAAAACAGGCATTGGTCAGGACGAGCAGCTCTTAGTAAAGGACCCCCCGCACTATTTACTGTTCAGGTTCCAATATTTTTAAAAAGCTGGATACTTCGAAACAGGCCCGTATCCAGGAATGTATTTCGGGGGGGGGGGTTGCCCGCGGAATCTATTTCGGGGGGGGGGGGGTTTGCCCACGGGTCGGACCAAAAAGTACAAAAAACCAGAGGTTAAAGCCTACAAAAAACTATTACTTTTGTGGGTTTCGGGGGGGGGGGGGTCGAACCCCCTAACCCCCCCTGGATATGGCCTTGCTTCGAAACTAGGTTCTGCTAGTAACAGATTACCCACGGTTTTGGCTGTTTTAACCCTATCTCCAGGCCCATTGACGTCTAGCAAAAACACAGAAAAAAATTTACTTAACCGGCTTTTCTGACAACTGATCTTCCCGCAGACAATCGTAACAGTACGCAGCAGTAACATGACAAGCATCAAAAGTGAAAAAATCAGCGTGGTGTCGTTAGGGGGTTTAGACTGTACAGTACGAAATACAATTCTCAAGAGTCTAACAGTGGATGGAGCGATTACAGAATTAGGTTGGCTTTAGTATCACAAGTGTGACAGGTTCTTCATGATCGAACAAAGTGGTTTTCTACCGTTCTGGAAACATATGGCCTGATCACTTGCTAACGACGCCGAGAGTTGGTTCTGTGATAACACATATGGTGATACGTTGCACTATTTGTGCATTTCTCATAGAAAAAAAGAGAAGTACGTTGAAAAATGACAGTGGACGGGGAACCCTCTTGAAGAGGGGTTCCGTCTTCTTGAGGACCCTTGGCAAGAAGGGCCAGAATACCGCTGAAGAACATCCTAGCTGTTTTGTTTAATGATTCCCATCCAGCTTGGGTTGAAGGTGTATTTAAAAAAGAAAAGGGATCAAGGCTAAAACAACACAGCCGAATAGGCTACGCTGCCCTCGCAGTACTAGTAGGAGTTGTGAATTGCGATTTCTACGAAACAGGAAACCGGTGCACTGTCGAGTTTAGAGGGTAGTATTTATTTATTTGGTAGATAGCAGGTCATTTTATACAGGTCAGATAAATAAAGTTATATTATATTTTGTCAGATTTATAGGGCACGTAGTTGTTGTCATTAAGGTACAATTTTTAACAAGCACTGAATGTCCGAATTTTTATTCTCCACAGTGCTTGTTCAGTGTATTTGTAATTTTGTGTACACATTTAAAACCTTGAACTTGAACTGCCCCCTGCCCATCCCCCCCCCCCCCAGTAAGGTCATCACAGTTTTTATATATCTGGTCCCCTTGGTAAGATCATCACAATTATTACACTTTTGGTTCCATGTTCCCCTTTTCGTACGTCCCTTTCCTAGTACAAATATACCCTGTTTAGAACACGTAAGACACTACACAAAGATACGCTCTATACAATTTCATAAGCGGGGAGAGAAGTTTTTGCTCATATGGTCGCATGAGCTGTCTTCTCGTTTTCAAGGTCTAAAACTAATTACGAGACATTTATTTTTCTTACTTGGTTTGGCTCCGGGGATCCAGGCATTTCCTGGGGAAAATTGGATGTCTGACTGTTGCCCTGACTGCCCTGAATGGATCCTGGAACAGCCGCTGGACTGGGACTAATGGCTTCTCGGGGACAGGCTGGAAAAAAGCATGAAACGTGATAAAGCAGAAACTGTGTTAGTCGTAAGTGCAATCGGCATGAGGTTTTTGCTAAGCCTATGACTCCAATTTTAGGATTAGGAAAGAAAAGAACTAAATGGGAACTTGAAGACTTTGTTACAGAACAGATGGAACTGAAATTAGGGAAATCGGAGAATTTTCGTGATTCAATTCTGGAACCTGGTAGAAAAAGAACAAGAATCAGGAGGGAAATGTCAAGTTGCCATTATTTGTATTATATAAAGATGTTTCTTACTTGGTGTTTTGACTTATTGGTGAAGGGATATTGCAGTCCATCACAATTTAATCCCTGATTTTTGGTTAGCATACGCCAAACCTTGGGTATATCCATACTTGGAATAACCTACGCAAAATGCTGGGCACCTTAATCCGGTAAACAAAAAAATTGTAATGTGTTATTTTTTAATTTAATTCAAATCATACAATATTTTATTGGGTTGTAGCAGATTTGGTAATCTGGGATTTGTGACAGACTTTTTGTTCCTTAATTTGTGCAACATAATATACGTGGGAACCAAAAAGTAAGAACCAAACATTGTGCTGTTGGCAATTATTCGCATGATTTCTTCTCCCACTTTACAAGTTTCCTCGGTTGCAGTTAGATGACCAGCTACACCAGAGACAGACGATATGGGAATCTATTTGGTCTTATTTAGAACAAATATAAAATGGACTTCAATAATCGTTCCAGTTTCTTCTACCGGACCAAACAGATACTAACAATAATGATACTAACAAGCCATAGCGCCAGAGTCGGGGGCCCCTTTTTGGTAATTTAGCTAGAAACAAACTTTAATTTAATTTGTTTATTTACTTAAAGTTTAACTGAACAGCCAACTTATTCTTGTACCATTTAACTGAATACACTGCATTATTTTGATTGTGCTGTCCTCACAACGCAAAATTCTACTACGTCGCGGAAAATTTGTATCTCAATACAAATGCGGTTTTTCAGTAGCCAGTGATCAGCACACGGAAGGCAGCTCACTGCGTGAACACTTAATTTCGGTAAATCGTTTTTGTCAAGCGTACAATACGGGTACAAGCAAATAGAGGTACCACAAACCAACAGGGAAATTCCACTATATGAAAATCGATTATTCGTGAATAGCGAAGCAACGAGTAACGCATTTTCATCGGGTCTCCAAGCCTCTTTAAGTGAATAAGTGATGGGTAACTATATTGTCCTATCTCAGCCCTTTTCGGTTAAACTTTAACGTACTCTGGCTTTAGGATATAGAAAAACATATTTAGAAACGAAACAGACCGATCTAGGCGAGCCCCTACGCCACCCGGCGACCTACCCACCGTAACCGAATCCCCTCCCCCGGTCACCCCCCCAACCAAATGCAAGTATACCATGGAGGGGGGGGGGTCACCGTTTTTCTTTTGCCGGAACCCAGAATAGACATGCAACAAATATAATGAATAATACAAATAATCAAGTAAATCTGGTAAGAACTTACCGTTATTAACGCCACCAGAACTGTTCCGGCCGCCTGGCGACACAGGAGACGACTGGTTTGACCGCGGTGGCGGTGGTGGCGACGAGTGGCGTTCATTCTTTCCACTGGCGGAGCTATGGGGTCGCGAACCTGAGCCACCAAGGCTCGCATTGGGGGTTGAGTTTGAGTTCAGCGGGAGGGATATCGGCATCGGGAACCCAGAAAGGGGTAACGAGGAAAACAACGGTCCTTGGAACAGGCCTGGAATGAAATGAATATCCCCATCAGTCACGAAAACTGCTGAAGTCTTGTATCCGGACAGGAAACACTACCAAAGAATCTACAGCTCGACTATTGCTCGGGTTTTCTGCGAAACGTCCCCAATCGCCACATCCCCGACGAACCCTCCCTATTACAAAATTGTCCTCATGGCAAAACGACAACGTGTAAAGCGTATCCACGAAAAAACGTCCCCAACTGGGAACGTTGCTTGGGGACGTTTCGCCATGGAGACGGTTTGCCACGGGAACGTTTTGTCATGGGGACGTTTTGCCATGGGGAAGTTTCGCTGGGATTTTTTTTTTTTTCGTGGGGACATTTCACAACTAAGCCAGTTAACACAGCCTTCCTTTTTTTGCTGCCTGCTAACTTTTCAAAGAATTGGGAGACATGCCACCTGCCATCTTCTACCAATGAGGTAACACAAGCACTGCTAGAGAGCGATGAATACTCGATATGACTAAGTCCAAAACACGCCTGTGATCCTAAGGAAGAACGAGAAAACGTCTCACTAGCGACTCAAACTCAACAGCTTAAATCCTGTGTCAACCAATCACGGCGATCGTTGGGCACAGCTGAGGTGCCGCTTCCGGCTCTTCTGCTATGTATCCGGCGAGTTTGCATCGGCAAGGAGAGTTAGTCATCAAGAGTATTAGCATGCTATCTTTCTGCATAACTATCGTGCACAGAAGAAAAGTTGACGAAGAACTGAGTAGTACAGAATAAATATTTCTTGTTTCTTTGGGTTTAGTCAGGGTTTACTGTATTTAGTTCGCTTTTAGCTATTTGTTGGCGGGGTGGGGGTCACTAAGTGCGACTGCGGTATGGTGCCAACACCCCCCAATATACTAGCTATTTCATATCTACTGTAAGGAAAAGAAATCAACAAAAGTGAGAAGAAACTCCAGCTTATTCTACATTCTATCAAATTCCGCAGGTTCAACATAAACGGGCGTGGGCTTAGACCCTCAGCGCACGTGAGCTGAGGTACGTTTGACAGAAGAGACCTTTGAACTCAAAAGGTATCATGAGGTTAACAAAAAAAAATGTCGGTTTTTGCATACAATGCCCCACAGAGCCACAACCAGGATATAAGCATAAAAAGTAATGGTTAATCAAATGTCATATTAAGGTACAGTTTGAAACGAATTAATCCCACCCAGAATCCCATCGTAATTAAAGACCGATGGATGTGAAGTATTTTAGAATAATAGACAAGAAACAGTAGGCTATCTAACTGCAGGGTGTCCCTTAATGTTTAAAAGAGGACGAATCTTAAATCTAATGAGGGTGTCAAACAAAAGTAACGTGTGAATCTAGATTATTTGTTCGCATTTTGGCAGTAAATGTGTTATCAACCTTTCATCCTGATTCCACTTCCACAGGAATTGACTGAGGGTAAGCGAGCTAAAGAACGATGTAAAGGTTCTGAATCAACTAATTTACGAGGGGTTGCCCCCTCCCTGGCACCTGCTGTACACCCTTTCCCGGCACCGGCTTGCACCGGCCAAAATCAGCGGTGGCGGCAATGCCGGCCATAAATTAGGCGATTCAAATCTCAAACGCTTCTAAACATGCTGATTTTAATGTTCTAACACGTAGAAACCGGTGCCAGCACTGGTATGGCACCGGGCACAACTTGCTGTACACTAAAACTGAGAGTGGGCAACCCCTCGCTCCTTTAACACAAAAAAAGTGGAATGCACTGAACAAAACCGAACGCACTGACTAATTAATGAGGGTGGACTCGTTGCGCTAAATGATTAGTTCGGTTTCTGTTGTGAATACTGTTGGCCGGTGTTACAGTTTTGCAGAAAGAAAAGTACTGCTGTATTCACAATAATCATTCCTATCGATTCCTCCTGATTTCCGCCGTCTCATCAACTCCTTTAATGTTAATGTGCATCAAAGAAAATTAACTACCGGTGGAGTCTTACATTTTGAAAGAATTAGTGCAGAACAGACCAACAACAGTTCTCAAAAACAGAATTCACCCCAGACAGTGAACACCTTCACAAGCAGACTCGAACCCTTGTCCGGATCTGTCAGGGAACAATCTTTTTGCGATCGAACTTCAGAAGCCATGTTTGTTGTGACAAGAAGTAAAAATCATCCGATTTTTTGCGACCTGTCTGAAGCGAATTTTCTGTTTAGTTTGGCTCTTCCTGAGTAGCTTGCGCAAAAAGAAGTGACGTGACGCAAGGTAGTGACACCAGAGGAGACAGCGGAGCAAGAATTCGAGGACCTGCGTGACTTGGTTTAAGGTGAGTAGGTGCAAACTCTTGTCTTGGTGTACACCAAATAGGCTATTGCGTATCCCCTTGATATGAGGTAGTCTCCTGTCTCCGCTATTAACCTGGCTTTACGATCATTGCCTGCGTTCAGAGCCGTATCCAGGGGGGGGGGGTAGGGGGTTCGACCCCCCCCAAAGAAAAACCCACAAAAGTGATAGTTTTTTGTGGGCTTTAACCTCTGATCTATGTCTTTTTTGTATTTTTTGTAGGCAAACCCCCCCCCCCGAAATAAATCCTGGATACGGGCCTGCCTGCGTTGTTGTATTTTTACGACGCGGGTAGCGGGGTCGGGTAAGCCCACCCATGAGCTCAGTTTTGGTAGGTAAGTAAGTATATTTGTTGCCCCAAAAATAGTTCAACAAAAACAGTGGAAGAGGAAGGAAAGAGAAGACGAACAAACACGAGACAAAAATATCGGTCAAGCATCAAGATACGAAGCCCGACAGTCAAGCTAAGGAGGTCAACAAGAAGAGGAAACGGTCGTAAAAAAATAGGAACATTGAAAAAAATGAGCGGAAGGTAAACCAGTCGATCAGTGGAAGACACTTTGAATAGAATAGAATAGAATTTTATTTTTTCAAAAGTAGCTATCACAGCGATACCGCCGAATTTGACCTTTTCGTCTACAATCAGCTTGAACAGGGGCCAGATTGGCTGTAGGAGAGAGGTGAACACTTTTCGGAGAATAAGCATAATTCTAGGTCCGCTGTAACATTCCTAATGGGCTACTCTAACACCTCCCTCAGCAATTATTGTATCCCCCCTCATTGCAATGGAAAATAAAACATTAATAGGAACTTCAGAATGACTTCTTTTTGCGGGAACGAGTTCAACTTTTTTTGCGAACTTGAATAGCGTGTGGAGTCTATCGATTTTCTTCCTTTCTTCTAAAACCTTGATAGCACTTCCGTCCGTAGTAATAAATTTCTCGACGAGAGCTGAGAGAGCGACAAAAACTACCTTGGATGCTCTCTTGGGCGACAAAAAACGGCGTATATATATCTCTCCGGGAAAAAGGCAGGGCTTGGGAAATAAATCCGCACAAGTCCGCAGTAACTCAGCAATTTTTCGGCTTTTTGCGAACCCGCAAAAATTAGCTTCGTAGGATATTTCTATTGGCTAGCGCCAAGAGGCGATTGGGACACTGATGACATTATTATGGGGCTTTCTGAGATACTAAAATCCCAGAAAAAAATAATGACCAGGGTTCATTCGTGAAGCTGCCAGCCGTGGCGACGAATTTTTGGTGCCCATAAACTTCAGTGGAACCTTTTTAATGATCCCAAAGTAAGGGACACAGGCAGGCTCGTATCAATGATTTTTTTTTTTTTTTTTTTGAGGGTGCCCGCCGAGCGGACCAAAAAGTACAACAAAAACAAAGATAAGATTTTAAAGCCTACAAAAAACGATTACTTTTGTGGGTTTCGGGGGGGAGGGTCGAACCCCCTAATCCCCCCCTGGATACGGCCTTGGACACAGGAATATGAGATGACATTCACATTATGGAGGACAATGCGAAGTTCCTTAATAAACGTCTTTAAACTTTAACAACAAAGACAACTGTATATTCAAAAGAAGCAATAGAACAGACCAATAACAGCTTAGACCAAAGACTTCACCCCACAGTGGACACTTTCAAAACCAGATTCGAACCTGTGTCCAGCTCTATCAGGGGAACATCTTTTTGCTATAGAACTACCATAGAAAGATGCAAAAGGATGTCGCGAATTTGCTTTCAACACGCTGGACTAATTTTCGACCAAACGAGAAAAACAATCAAATTTCAAAAGAAATGACAAACTTGCACCCACTCCTGAAATTCCTGCGTCGTAAACTCGCAAAGTTGTCGGCTGAAGAACAAACGGTCAGAATTGTTAGCAATGTTGTCACTGGCTGCAGAATTTGGTCTATATCGCGAGGACGCGAGGTTTGTGAATTCCTCGACAAAGCAAACCAGAATTCTGCGACTGGGAAGAATAATAACTAAAGCAGAAGCGTATGATTATGATTTTTAGAAAGTGAGATTAATAACTGGTTAATTGGATCGTTAATAATTGATAAACAATAAAAATAAGGACCGTTTTACGTAGGCAGCAGAATGTCACAAGTTTCCGCGGCAAAATGTCACAGATTCCGTCAGAAGAAAAGTGAAAACACCGAGCGTTAACTGTATGGTCTCGACCTGACCATGGAGAGGAAGCCGATCTGAAGATTCATGGTTTATGTTTCTTAAGGACGGTTTAACTCTAAACCTTGGGTTTAGATGACTCTAAACCCAAAATGTAGACGGATCTCTACCCTTCTGACGACCCAATGGAACGGCAAAAACAGCAGCCATGTCCAGAATGAAATCACAGCACCAGCTTTAGCTCCAACAAATTTTCAGAGAAGAAGTTCACAGAATCAAATATTTAAGGAAGCATCTTAAACTGAAGCTATTTTTCCAGCTTGAGGGGCTTGACCCTGAAGAGTACCCTTGCCAAGAAGGGCCGAAATATAGCTCTAATAAAATGTAGCTGACTTATCCGTTCTGCATCGTCAAATATGGTTTAATTGCTTTTAGACATTGGTCCTTATGCGATTTTATTCAGTCTAACGAACACCTCTTTGAATACCTAGCTAATAATCAGATTTTCCTCACGCGATGTACAATACCTACGAGCTCATAAGGCATTTGTCACGTACGAGTAAATTGTAAGAGTTGAGCTTTGTATTTTCAATACCGGAAACGCTCCTCTTTCGTCAGCAGACTGGATGTCGAGGATTCCCCTTTAGCTGCCAACAGATCACTAGGGCACGTATCAGAATTTCCAGCATCATCAGCACATCCGTATCCATCTTGAAAACCCCCTCCCCCCCCCCACCGTGGCTCGATTCGGTTCTGACACATAAGTGACACACCCCGAGCATCCACTGCTACTATCCATTTAGTTTCCCTCGAATCGGAGCATTTACGGGAATATCCAGTACCACCCTAGAACTCCACCCACCGAGGTCACATTCAACCCAGATCCCAAAATGGCACATCTAGGGCTCATGACCTTCGTAGTTTCATCCCAATCGCTAGACCCGTTTTGTCCCTACGCTTGCCACACATTTTCAGCCCCATCCCTCGAGCTTCCCGCACCATAGAACGGTCCGGATAGAGAAATGACACAATGTAGTCCACCAGATTCTACCACCCATAAGTTCAAGTTAATACGGAGCATTTTTGGGAAATGTCGGGCACCACCCTCGAACTGTCCACCGAGGTCGGATCTTCCCCGAACCCCAAAATAGCATTCCTGTGGCACATAAGCTTTGTAACATAAAAGCTTTATCCCAGTCGCTCCACCAGTTAGGTATCTACGTGTGCCAAAAAACTTCCAGGCCCCTCCTTCAACTCGGACACATAAATTGCTCATTAGGGCATCCGGGCATCTTCTTTCGCCACCCATCAAGTTTCTCTAGAATCAGATCATTCGTTCACAACTTTCGCATTCAACCTCGCATTCAACAAGGTCCCAAATTCCCCCTCCCTCCGACACCGCCCGCACGGATGACCAAATTCGGAAAACGACGGTTTCATACAACACTGGATCGGGTCCTCGTACCAAGTTTCATGTTCCTAGATTATGTGGAAGTGCCCGAACTAGACGCAGTGGGACAGACAGGCCGACAGACGCTAATACGATCGCTATTAACCACGAAAGATAATTATGCTACGTGTTTTTTCACGGTTGGCCTGCCGGAAACCATGCAAACGAAATTAACATGTACGACCAATAATAAGCACACTGAGACACAAAGTTTCAATCATAGACATAGTACTTTTTGCTAATTTGCACAAACAATGTGTTTAAATTCCGACACACGCCTACGCAACCAACTACGATGTATGCGCGAAGGATGAAGGCAATTCATTTAAGTTTTGGCAAACTCTGAAACGCTACTTCATGAGACACTGATTACTAGTGATGGGAAATTGAAAATTTCTTGTCATTGACTTTGGGAATTTCGCAGAACGCAAAAATAATTGTTATTACGGAAGTAAGTACGCATTAATTAAACCGGGCACGTGATTACAACACAAAGACTGCATATTTTTTCTACGTTGCCAGAAGTTTGATAATATACACTTTATGTAAGTGTTAAAGTGTCAGCGTGAACGACTTTAATCAGCTGCCAGCGGCACCTCATAAAAGAAGCAAGAACGCAGCCTGCGGTACTGAATTGACATTTCCGATTCTTTGCGTGTCCGCCGCGAATTCGAAAAGAAAACGGCCAAAAACGTTTTTCTGAATATTTCGTGTGGGATTCCGTGATCTTCTGGCGGCCGGCAAAAACTGCGCAGTCAGAAAAGGCGCATGTTTTCCGTCAGCTTTTTTAGTGAAGAATCCCGGACAAAAAGTCGGGACACCTGACATGCAATATCAAGACACGGAATAAGTCCTGAGTTTAAATTCTGATGGGCGGAATCAAACAGAGTGAGCAAAGGATAATGAAGAAAAAGCGCGTGCACTAAGATCTAGCTTAAAGAAAACGACATCTGGACTTCACAAGATTTACAAGGGGAAGTAAGTGAACTCGGCTGTAACCTAAAATAGGTCAACAAATACTCATCTGAACTCTGACGCGAAACCGCGCGAACGAGAAAATAATCAAACTGTAACCTCAAAATTTCACAATAATTGTCGGTCTCAGTCTGAGACCAGATCATTTTCAAACTGTAAACTCAAAGTCGTTCTTGCAATTACCGTGGTACATGGTACCACGATCAAAAGTCGTTTTTGCAGTTACTGTCGAGGGGTTGCCCACTCCCCGGCACCTGCTGTACATCCTTTCTCTGCACCGGCCGGCACCAGCCGAAATAGGCGGTGCCGGCACCGGTGCCGACAATAAATTAGGCGATTCATCATTCAAACGCTTCTAAAAATGCTTATTGTGATGTTTTAACACGTGGCAACCGGTGCCGGCTTGTTTCAGCCGGTGCCAGCACCGATCGGGCATCGCGGCACCGGGCACTTGCTGTACACTAAAATCGAGAGTGGGCAACCTCTCGGTTACTGTATGGCCGGTTACCATGGTATATAATATTCAGATATCACGGTCCCGACCGTAGTAAACGACAGTAGTATATGAAAAAGTTATCTCACTTTCATAAGTTCCTATGTTTTTATGGCACTTGCCCTTCGGCCAAGTGCCATATAGCGATCGCAATTTCTGTCGGTCTGTCGGTCTGTCGGTCTGTCGGTCGGTCGGTCGGTCGGTCGGTCGGTCGGTCTGTCTGTCCGGGTTTTGCTAGTTCGGGTACTTCCACATAGGCTAGGACGATGAAACTTGGCAGGCATATCAGGGACCCCAATTGATTAAGTTGGAAATAGTCACTTTCCCGATCGGAACATCGTGGGGGGAGGGAGGGGAGCCGGAATCCGGAATTTAGTGGCATGCATAACTTTCGAACGGGTGATCAGACCTTCATGAAACTTGATATTTAGAAAGACGTCATGCTTCAGATGTCCCATATCAAGTCCGGACCGAATCCGATGAATATGGGGGGGGGGGTCGGAGGAGGGAACCGGAAATCATGTTGAACGCTTAGAGTGGAGCGATCGGGATGAAACTTGGTGGGAGGAACAAGAACAACCCCTAGGTACGTCATTGACAGAACCGGACCGGATTCGTGCACTGTGGGGGGAGTTGGAGGGAGGTTCCGGAATTCCGGTCATACGGAGTTAAGATACTTCCAGGTGGGCTAGGACAATGAAACTTGGCAGGCAAATCAGAGACGCGACCAGATTAACCTGGAAATAGTCAGCTTCCCGATCCGACCATCGTAGGGGGAGTGGAGGGAGGGGGAATCCGGAATCTTGAGGTATGTATAACTTCCGAACGGGTGATCGGATCATAATGAAATTTGACATGTAGAAAGACCACATGTCTCGGATGTCCCATTTCAACTCCGGACTGGATCCGATGAAGCTGGGGGGGGGGTCGGAGGGGGGTCCGGAAACCTTGTGACATGCTTGGAGTGGAGCGATCGGAATGAAACTTGGTGGGAAGAACAAGCACAAGCCCTATGTAGATCAGTGACAGAACCGGACCGGATTCGGGCATAGTGGGGGAGTTAGGGGGGTCCGGAATTCCGGTGATCGCAAGTTAAGGTACTTCCAGACATGCTAGGACGATGAAACTTGGCTTGAAAATTAGAGACTTGACATGATTGGCTTAGAAATAGTTAGTTCCCAGATCCGACTATCCCTTAAAGTACTAATGCTAACCGCAAAGTACAAAAAAAAAATATTTTTAAGCAAAATATACATTTTCGTTATCCGTATGAGCCAATGATCATTTTTGCCGCAAGGGTTTTGCTTACAACTGAATTCCTTAAAGTACAAACAATACTTTTGAGTAAAATATACATTTTCGTGCTCCTGGTGATCATCTTTTTTGCTTCAAGAGTTTTGATTACAGATGATTTCCCACCGCCCTTAAAGTGCGCACAGCCAAATGCATTGCCAAACGATACAGTCTCGTGATTTCCAAGGACCCGTGATCATTCTTATCTCAAGGGTTTTGCTTACAAATGATCAAAACAAACCCACGCATTGACGAATTCCTACTTTCATCCTCTGACCCAGCCTTGCAAGTGCCATATGAGCTTTCAGCTCTTGTTGTTTAATTGGTGGGAAGATGTGGGTAACTTGTGATGCTAACAAATGAAAGTATCTGTTTTTGAGTGTTCGGCAATTGTCGTTTTTTCAAAGCAACTGTAGTATCAGATACCATGGTAACTGTAAAAACGAAAATAATGCAGGTCCAGTTACCGTGTTATTAGGTACCATGGTATCTGCACTACTGACTTCAATCAAACAAAACGGAAATGCATTTAACTTGTTGTAATACCACCAAAAGGGACTGGATAGTCCAGACTTCAAAAATACTGTACAATCTCAGAAATGCAAATTTTAAGAAGTTATTATCGTAGTTCTGGTGTCGGAGCATTACCTCCATGAAAACTGATCAAAGCCAAAGAAGACTTACTCCTGCTTAATATTCTTTCGAACACTTAATGGCGGAAGAACAAGACATTTTAGATAATTGTCTAAACCCCAATAATGATGACAAATTCCAATGACAAAGGTTCCAGACTCAAAAACTAAACCTTAAAAAAAAAAAGACATTCTCTCAATAAAACCCTTCCGCTCGAGACCGCTTAACTGACCTACTGCGAAAAAAGCGTCATTCAATCTAAAGCGGCTACTGTTTACCTATTAGATAGATGACCAGAGGGGGTCGCCCAAACCCTTCAGACCCCAATTATGATGGATCTATTTGGGCGTAGACTGCTAATTGGTGAGACAGAGAAAGCGGATTCGTAAACGAGATTGGTGGTCAGGTCGCGTGGGGGGAACTGTTTTCCATACATAAAATATTGAATTATTGAATTAAAAGGGACACGATAAACGTAGCAGTTTGGTTTCGGCGACTCCAAACGTAGTACTGAACGAACAAATGTACGGAGTCTAACCACCATGGTGGTAGAGCAGACCAAGCGAAATTCCGAAAATCTACCATGAATGCAAATCGTGGTTTCAGCGGACTACAACTAACCGAGTGGTCCGCTTCGAAAACTGGTAACAGATCAGCGAATATTCGTAAAGTTCCTTCCAAAGCACTAATCGATTTATGAGCGAATTTTCCCTTCTATCAGATATCCGGTTTTTGCCGGATTCCGGGCGAACTACTTGTCCAGCGAGAAAGTTAAGTTCACACATGGATTTAGCATGTAATCTTACTTCTAAATTAATGCTGCAATTTGACTTAAAACAATTTATTTACTTTTACCAAATCTACGGTGCAACTATTTGTCATAAAGTTTAGATATGCACCCAGCAAGTTTTCTTACCTCTACTTGTCAGATTAAAATAAAGCCCAGATCTCGATTCAGCATTTCTTTTTAGCTCTTGTCACTCAAACAATATATTTATCTCACCCCTTAAACTGCCCGCCCCCCCTTCCAATATAGGACTAAGGGACTAGCGTATGACCTTGACATCCTTGCCTCACAAAATAGTCTGAACAAAACAACTCAACCCCTTCGAGAGTTCTCTTGCTAAAAAGACGACAGACATACGGACAGATGGACCGACCAGAGCGACGGACAGGGCATAGGCACCTATCACTAATGTTTTAAATCCCAAAAGCTCGTGCCTACCGTGGGTAAAGGGTTCTGGTTTCACGGAGGATAACAATGTAGGCCCAGTGTCGGATCACGAAGCAGAAACTTTTATTATATTTTACGTTTCTTAATGCCAAGGCTTGGTTCTAGTCGAAGCGACTTTATCGAACTAGTTGGGCTTTTATCGAACTAGTTTTGAACTACACTGTCAGAAGTTTCATAACAGATAGCGCATAAC
The DNA here is from genome assembly GCA_023053555.1 of Branchinecta lindahli. Taxonomy (NCBI): domain Eukaryota; kingdom Metazoa; phylum Arthropoda; class Branchiopoda; order Anostraca; family Branchinectidae; genus Branchinecta; species Branchinecta lindahli. The sequence goes on from JAKZAO010000003.1 coordinate 17,020,227, forward strand.
ACTTTCAGGAATAACACCTTTTCACTTAGAAATAAAGTGTTATGACCAATTAAGTTTACACTATTTCGTGCCTAGATCTCCAACAACACCTTCAATTGGTAAAAATACTAACGGGAACGAAAGAAACATAACAGATAACATCCCAAAGTGTTATCTGTTGAAACCGGGCATCTTTCTGTTGTCGTTATGTAACTTCTGACAATGTAATATTTTTACCAATTGAAGGTGTTGTTGGAGATCTAGGCACGAAATAGTTTAAACTTAATTAGTCATAAAACTTTATTTCTAAGTGAAAAGGTGTTATTCTTGAAAGTGTTATGCGCGATCTGTTATGAAACTTCTGACAGTGTAGGAATCGATACTAACATATCAGACCCATAAGCTGCCATTTCCTGGAAACCAATAACCAAGCGACTAGAAAAAAGAACAGTGAAGAAAAACGGGTCTAAACTTAACGAGGAACAAAAACGCCACGTCGAGTCACGAAGCTCTAACTTTTCTTTCCCGCGCTCTGAGAGACGTGGCTTGCCTGGCTAAAGAAAACTCGTCCCAACGATCCTCTCACTTTTTATACCATAGGTACAAAAAACAATCCCAGTTATGGTATTCACGTTTTATGAAACTGCGATGCGTTTTTGCCTCCCCGGTCGTAAAAAGCAGATAATGTCTGAGAAGCGAGCTTGCGACGGAAAATAATATGGTTTTCTTTCATCGTAAAATCCATTCGCCCTTTTTGAGATAGACTGCTACACAGCGCAATTGAAGTAGGATCTTCGAAGATAAGAACGAAACGGAATTCTAGAATCGGTAGTTTTCGATTTCCTGGAGTGATATGTGAGTCTTTTTTTTTTTTGGGGGGGGGGGGGTGAAAAGAGGAGCCTCCGGTATCACGATATCATAAGGTGTAGCGGATGCTAATTCATTTTGTTTGCCCTCAGGGTATGGAATAACTCTGAGGGAAATTAGCGCATTGATTTTGTGATCAGTACGCTGGGGAGGGTTGTCAAGAAGAGATCTATGAATTTTGTTTCGTTTTAAAAGGAATAAAGTGCTTAATAACTGGTGTAATTAATTAGTTTTCATTACAAACCATCATGCGGTGCAGTTAAGCTTGACCTTAAAGGACCCGTCGCAACTTTGGTACTACACTGTCACAAGTTTCATAACAGATAACACGAGGATGCGCGGTTTCAACAGATAGTGCGTAACAGACAAAACTCCGGATGTTATCTGTTGTGTTTAAAAATGTTATTCATGAAATGTTATGCATAAGAAGCTTTGTCAGGAAGAGCCAAAAACAGCCAAAAAAGCATCTACTGACTTTTTTGTTTGTCGTCATGATGTCGGAAAACTCAGCAGATGCTTTTTTGCGGTTTTTCGACTCTGCCTAACAGAAAACATCCGAAGTGTTATCTGTTATGCATTGAAACCGCGCATCCTCGTGTTATCTGTTATGAAACTTCTGACAGTGTAATTTACCTTATTTCCGTTTCCATCCATTTAGTCTTATATCCATATACTATTGGAATTGTTCTGATTATTGCGCTTGCCATGTTTGTCTACATATTCGAATTTTGATGGACCGTTAACCCCAGAAAGAAGAGAAAGCTTAAAGTGAGAAAACCAGCTATGCAGATTTTGCCGTGTTTGTCATCAAAGGCAAGGGGTCTGGTGAAGGAAGTGGGAGGTATACACAGCCGAAGTCTTGTGTAGTTTGCTGTAAGAAGAGTTAAATACCCCTCGAGCCCAAGCTGACCGGGAAACATATATCCAAACAATGCATAAAACGGATACTTCAGATACGATGCTTAATATCACTGCCAAAGCATCGTAGCAGACGTATCCGTTTTAGGCATTGTTTGATTTTACGTAAAGTGGCAACTATTCCTCCTGAAGCTGTATTTTTTGTAAAGTGATAAAATTCAGTTCTTATAAGTTCAGTTCAATTTATTTCTTCAACATGTTCAACATTCAACATATTCTTAAACCAATAGCCCGTCTCAATATGTGACAAGAGGTCACCTGTGCAAGACGGACAACAAATTACCAAGATCTTTTATCAACGGTGACGAATTTTCCAGCTCGAGCGCTTAGCCTGAAGAGGACCCTTGCCAAGAAGGGCCGAAATATAGCTCCAATAAAAGACAAGTTCATTTTCCACCTTGAGCGGCTTGAGCCTGAAGAGGACCTTTGCCAAGAAGGGAAATATAGCTCCAATAAAATGTAGCTGACTTTTTCGTTTTGCTTTGTCAAATACTAATTATCAATATTTATATACATTGTATATATAAATATGTATATTATTGATCTCTATCGTGTGTTCGATTTTATCTGGAATTGTTTCTATGTTTATCTGTACATGGCCCAAAGTTTTTGTGTGACAGTACAATCATCTATCCTATCTTTCATCTTAGCCGAAACATTACTTTCTGTGTCTTTGAAGGACTGTTTGCCTATCCACTTTGCATTACAAAATGTGAATAAATGAACTAAAGACGGTGACACAAGTGAGACTAACAGAGGCAGAGCCGTGTCATAAGCTCACATGTAAAACAAGATCAAAGATTTCGATGGGATCCCAAAAATTTAATATTTGACTCAGACAACTACGTCCTGACTACGTCTTGTCTACGCCAGATCCAGTCTTCGCCAGGCTAATCATCTGAGAAAATTAATTTCAGATATACCTGTATAAGCCATATTTATTTTGACGATACTGATCGAAACTACCTGCTTTACTTCTGCCGAATTTCCGTTTTCGGCCGAATTCCGAGCGAACTACTTGTCCAGCCAAAAAAAGATAGTTCAGAAACGAATTCAGCGCATCTCCTTATCCCTATAGAGAACGTCTAATCAACTTCAAATAAAACTTTAACTTGTAAAAAAAATCCGGTTTCAACCGGATTCCGGACGAAGTATATGTCAGGGTAAACCAGATCCAGTCTTCGCCGGGACAAACAGCTACTCATTAAGAAATCCAAGCTCAGATATGGATTCAGCATGTGCATTTTCCTCTATAAGCCGATCGAAACGATCCTAGCTTACTTTTGTGAAATTTGCGGTTTTGGCGAAATTCAAGAACTACTTGTCCGGCGAAAAGCTAAATCTCAAAATCGGATTCAGCGTATCTCCTTACCCCTATATCCAACATCTAATCAACTTCAAATAAAAATTTTACTTCTAACAAATTTTCCGGTTTCAGCCGGATTCCGGACGAACTATATGTCCAGCTAAAGAGTGATTGTCATATACGGATTCTGCATCTCTTCTTACCCCTAAATCTATCATCTAATCAACTTCAAATAAAACTTTTACTTTTAACAAATTTTCCGGTTTTGGCCGGATTCCGGGCGAACTACTTGTCTGGCGATAAAATGGTTTTCGTATTCTTGTTCAGCATGCCTTCTTACCCCTACATCAAACATCTAATCAACTTCAGATAAAACTTTAACTTCTAACAAACTTTCCGGTGGTGGCCGGATTCCGGGCGAACTGCTTGTCCGGCGATAAAATGGTTTTCATATTCGTGTTCAGCATGGCTTCTCACCCCAAAATCAAACATCTAATCAAGCTCAAATAAAACTTTTACTATTAACAAACTTTCCGGTTTTGGCCGGATTCCGGACGAACTACTTGTCCGGCGAGAAAATGGTTTTCATATTCGTGTTCAGCGTGTCTTCTTACCCCATAATCGACTATCACATTAACTGTTTAAAAAAATTTTGCTTGCCCCTTAATTTAAACCCCCTCCCCCACCCCTAAATGTAAAGCTACAGGGCCTATCTACGAACTCGATCTTACTCTTGACCCAAAGAATCCCCACACCAAGTTTCATCAAAATATCTCACTGCCTTCGAGAGTTATCGTGCTTACAGACAGACGGACAGACGGACAGACGGACGGACGGACGGACAGACGGACAACTTTTGCGATGTCATAGGTATCCCTCCACTTACGTTTTGGGATCCCAAAAACAAAACAGGAAACGCTCAGTGGTGCCGAGAAAGCTCAATCCGCGACAAAATACCATAATCTGTAAATAGTGAAAAAGGACTTACTCGGATTGGACATCCACTCGTGCAGAGCCTTTTGAAGCCTCCGAACGTGGAGGGGCTTTGAAGCCATTCCAACAAGTGCCATGATTTCAAGGAATTCCTCTTCTCCCGCTTCGCATAACTGTTGCACGTCGTCACCTCCTAGTCAAAACGTCACTTAAGTAACTATCATCAACTTCGCAACTTAAATATCATCAACTTCGCTGCGCGACCTCATTACCTAACGACCTAACATTCGAAACGAGATACGCGAGATTTGACCAGAGCAAAATAACACTAGAGAGTAGCGCCAAGACTGGGAAAAAGTGACACATACTCGAATAGCAGCGACACTAGCACCACTAGCGTTACTGAACGTCCCTACTCAAACTCAATCAGTCGTGCACCAGCGCTGGCTCCAGTAACTTCATATTCTGAACATAGCAAAAAAATGATACAACCTCCATTCTTTCCTTGGTGTGTGCAGAAAACACCTTTGCTTTACTAGAGATTTCTACGCCAGCAAGTTTGTCGCGTTTTAAATGTCGCAAGCGTAGTGGGCGTCGCTACGAATATGGCCCGTTTGCAAAGCATTGAAAGCATAGGTCTTGGCGCTACTCCCTAGTGTTATTTTGCTCTGGATTTGACCGTTGAATTTTAAGCCAAGTTCAAAGATATCATCTTCATTTCACAGAGAAAACGGCCAAACGATAATAAAGGCATGTTCAAACTTTTCCAATCCGCTCAGACAAGAGTTTTCAAGATAAACCTAACGAACAGATATTTCGAAAATTTTCGCACTTTTGAAAAATATTACTGATACACTTTAAAAAATAATTTGTAATGGCTCTTTGATGTTTGAAGGTGGAAGCCACAAAAGGATGAATGTTCAGAATCACTATACAGAAGTACTTCCAACGTTTTTGGGATCCCAAAACGTAAGTGGAGGGATACCTACGACATCGCAAAAGTTGTCCGTCTGTCCGTCCGTCCGTCTGTCCGTCTGTCCGTCTGTCTGTAAGCACGATAACTCTAGAAGGCAGTGAGATATTTTGATGAAACTTGGTGTGGGGATTCTTTGGGTCAAGAGTAAGGTCGAGTTCGTAGATGGGCCCTGTAGATTTACATTTAGGGGTGGGGGAGGGGGTTTAAATTAAGGGGCAAGCAAAAAAAATTTTAAACAGCTAATGTGATAGTCGATTATGGGGTAAGAAGACACGCTGAACACGAGTATGAAAACCATTTTCTCGCCGGACAAGTAGTTCGTCCGGAATCCGACGAAAACCGGAAAGTTTGTCAAAAGTAGAAGTCTTATTTGAAGTTGATTAGATGTTCGATATAGGGGTAAGAAGGCATGCTGAACAAGAATATGAAAACCGTTTTCTCGCCGGACAAGTAGTTCGTCCGGAATCCGGCCAGAACCGGAAAGTTTGTTAAAAGTAGAAGTCTTATTTGAAGTTGACTAGATGTTCGATATAGGGGTAAGAAGGCATGCTGAACACGAATATGAAAGTTATTTTTCGCCAGACAAGTAGTTCGCCTGGAATCCGGCCGAAACCGGGAAGTCTGTTAAAAATAAAAGTTTTATTTGAAGTTGATTAGATGTTCGATCTAGGGGTAAGAAGAGATGCTGAATCCGTATATGACAATTCTTTTTTTGCCGGACAAGTAGTTCGTCCGGAATCCGGCCAAAACCGGAAAGTTTGTTAAAAGTAGAAGTTTTATTTGAAGTTGATTAGACGTTCGTTGCAGGGGTAAGAAGGCATGCTGAATCTTTATATGAAAAGCATTTTCTACTCGGACAAGTGTTTAGGTCGGAATCCGGCTGAAACTGGAAAATTTTTGAAAGCAAAAGTTTTGTTTGTAGTTGATTAGATGTCCGATTTGGGGGCAAGAACAGATGCTGAATCCGGCTGAAACCGGGAACTTTTGGATGGTCTAAATAAATACTTCGTTTCTAGTCGTGAATATTGTAGCCAAATAGCCTTTCTGGTTTTATCGGATGCACTTCCAGACCTTACCACTGGATCTCGCGAAGACAAAACCTATTTGTCTGGATCAAATATTCGATTTTTGGGATCCCATCGGAACCTTTGGTCTTGTTCTTTGTTCAGCGGACTTACTTTCAGCATTCTCGCTGAAAGTAAGAGATAGTCGACAAGCTGAATATGAAAATTATTTTCTCGCAGGACAAATGGTTCACCCGGAACCCGGCAAAAACCGGAAAATTTGTGTAAGGAAAAAGTTTAATCCAAAGTTGGTTAGAGGTTATGGGTAAGAAAAGATGTTAAATCCGTATTATTATGACAAATATTTTCTCACCGGATTTATGGTTCGCTCGGAATCCAGCTGAAACCGGAAAACTTGTTAAAAGTAAAGGTTCTTCTATGAAGTTGGTTAGAGGTTCGATATATGGGCAAGGAGACAAGTTTTTTCGCCCGGAATCCGGCCGAAACCGAAAATTTGGCAGAAGTAAGGAAGCAAGTTTTGATCAGTTTAGTCAAAGTAAATATGTGGTAAACACACATGCTGAATCCATATCTGAACTTGGTCTTCTCAGATGAATACCATTGGCCTTAATCTGTCTCTAAATTTTAATAGTAAAATATTTACGGAGTCTGGCGACGACTGGATATCTAGAAGACCCAACTGTCTGAATTAAATCTTAAATTTGTGGGATACCATCGAAACCTTGGTTTTGTTAGACAAGGAAATCGCAGCTGATAAGCGGAAAGAGCAGAAAAACGGCAATCAACTGAGCCCACCTTGATTCAAAACACAATCATTACAGTAGTTATTCATACAGCAGTACCAAGCTCTACCCCGCAGGGCACATTTATTCCTGCATGACCACAGGTAAAAAACTGATTGTCTTTTTTCACACAAGCGCAATTTATGGCTACTTATTCAAGAATTCTTACTTTTTTGCTCGGCTCAAAGTGCCAATGCGGTTACGAATTTAAATTAGCTTCGTCTGTGTGTGCAACAAAGTTCGCAAAAACTGGTACTTGTATTACTTCGGACCTCATAAAGAGGTCGAACTAACCGAGAGCTACGACGGAGTTGGGAGGAACTCCAGTCGTCTAAGACGCATATGATGAAGTGAATAATTCATTATTTCTTTGTAAAACTTATTTTTTGTCCTGAGTAGCGTGGCAGTGGTCATGACGAGATATTCTTGAAGCGCCATAGAGATGGAACTGTGTTGAAGATTAGACGTGGCAAAGGGTTCCGACGGTTCACACCATAAGTAAAGACGGAGCGGCAGCCATGAAAAACTACATGCCCGCATCCTTCGTTCTTGCAACCGTCCCTGGATATCCCGCCCGTGCGGTCAGGAATAATCAGCATCTCATTAGTTAGCGTTTTTGCTTGAGAGTGTTATTGTTTTTGTTCAATCCTTAGCCTGCCGATCCTTAGTAAAAAGAAACTTTTCAATAGGACGAAAGCTGGGACGGGAGATAATTTATTACCTCTGCCCTCTTTGCAAGGTGCAGGAGGAAGATTTGAACCACTTCCTCTTAGAGTGCCAAGCGCTTTCACATTTGAGAGTAAAAATTTTTGGGGGAGGGTCTTATCGCTTCCCCGTATCCTGAAATCTACGAACCCCAAGTGTATCGTAGATATAAGCAAATATGTGACTAGAGGATTTAGTCTTAGGAATGAAAGTTTAGCATAGTAGTTAATAGAGGTGTAATCGTGTATTTGTAAAGTGAAACGTATAAAACTTGTATGGCCTTTTGGCTGAATAAACAAGCTTTATTATTATTATTATACTTTATGTTTTTCTTTTTCCTGTCTCTACTAGTACTCATTTAGCTTAATGGTTGAATAAAATATGTTCATTAATTCTACCATGGGCAGAGGGGGACTGAGAATTCGAGTTTCTGCAGTCTCCGGTCGGTAATAGTTGTATTTTCAAATTTTAAAAGAAAGACGAAGAAGATTTACGTTAGAACATGACTCCTCCCTTCGTCGTTTTCGTCCCTTCGTCCTTCGTCCCTTCTTTGAGCGTAATTTAACTTGGTTTCATTTCCGTGCACACGTTCTGATGAAAATCAACTGATGGTGAGTAAAGTAGTTTCTCAGGTTTAGTAAAGACATTTATGTGGGAGTGCTGACATTAATCATATAAATTGGCCAAAAACTGCACCGTGTCAAGATGATACATCTACTGTACCAGGTCATTAAGCGGTTAAATAGTCAGCTAAAATTTTGTCTTCGGCCGTGTCTTAATCACAAGTTCAGATTTTTACCTACAGCGTGAAGAGGACGCTGGCCAAGAAAGGTCGAAATACTGCCGAAACTATATCTAATCCGACGCCAGCTTGGGCTGACAGGTTACTCTAAATAACGAGAGTTAGCTTTTTAATTTCTCTGTTATCAGCTTGCTGTCATAATTTTAAAGGATACGTCGTACTTACGATAGTAATTCATTCTAATTCAGCAGTATTTCCATCCATTCTCGTTCCCGAGATTCTACACTGTCTCCTCTATTAGCATTACACTGATTATCATGCTTGCCACGTTTGTTCTCTTTAACTGACGTATCAAGCTACCAATCGTTGTTACCGAGAAGCTTATTGGTCCGAAGATCGGTTACACAAATTTTGCCAAGACTGTCGTCCAAGGAAGGGACACGGAAAGGGGCTGAAACAACCGAAGCCTTATGTAATTTTCTCTAATCACCGCTAAATTTTAACGTGGTCAAGTGTATCAGAATATCTTAGCAGAAACACTATGTAGTGCAAACTGTCCTTTAACACTTTTTTCGAACAGGTGAGAAACGAAAAACGGCAATTAAAAAGAGTCGTGCGAAAGCGAAAAGAGCTAAATGCGAATTTTACCGCTGAAAATAAGCACACCTACGGCGCTTGACGCTTTCCAAGAAGTAAAAGACGGAATCCCCCTCCTCCCATCCCATTTCTTTCCAAATTTAGTCAACCATTAAGATAAGAGGTTTATCTCGCTAGCAGCAAAGTACTTTCAAAATTTAAGTCCGTAAAAGCAGTTTAAAAATTTGTCAAAAGACTTATATATCGAATTTCCAGGCACAGGCATGCTTCAGTTCAGTTGGAAACAACGATCGAAATGATAAATCCGTTCCCTTAAGTAGTTTATATCTTAGTCAGTCAGAAGAGCCTTCCATATCCTTTGACAGAGCGATTGCCCCCCCCCCACACACACACACACTTTAGTTGGGAGTCACACCCTCTTGAAAAATCGGGCCTAGACGGTTTGCTGCTGATACTTGTTATCGAGAAATAATACAAATGGAATGAAGTTTCGATTTTTCCTTCGTATGAAATGATTGAGTCAGGACTATTGCTCACGAACTCCTTAGTCTGGGTGGATACAAACAGGCAAACAAAATGTCATATATCACAGAGGGATATTAGAGATACAGAGAAAAGGGGCTTTTTCGCCGCAGCACGTTAAACTCCAATCTCCCTATGCCAGAAATGTTACTTCTGTGGCAGGCTTGAGTCCATTTTCGGAACATTTTATTGCCGGCTCTTTGGGGAATGAGCCGTCAAGCCACCCTGATGATTTTACGGTCCTTACTAAGACCTAGTGTTGGGCGATATTCGATATCGATAACTATATATCAATATATCGGACCAAATATCGATATCGAATATCGAGACGGAAATATAGATATCGAAAACGATATTTGTGCGTTTACTACTTCTTGCGAATATTTACAACAAAACCAACTCTTCTATATCCGAATATGGTTTTCGTAAATCAGTTTTTGCATTTTCGAAGTTTCTAATCAAAAATGATGGAAATATTTATTTGATGACAGTTTTGTTCAAAAAATTTAGCGGTTTATGAGACCGAATCATGGTCCAGTAATATCGATATCGGTATATCGATTATCGAATACCGAAAGTTACAATATCGATATAATATCGAAAAATCCAAATATCGCCCAATACTACTAAGACCTAAATTGAGAACTTGGGGAGCGCAGTGGCCGAGCACAGTATCTTTGAATTTAGAAACCTACACCACCGTAATCCCTTCGGCTAGCATCCACCCGGGTCATTGGCTAGAGCGACAAGAATCCTAGAAGACGACTTACAACCCTGGAAATGTGACGCAGGGGAGAGCATTTTGAGAGCTGGGGTCTAGCCACAGCCCCTAACATAGCCCATTACCAGTCAGTACTTCCAAGCGGACTAGTTTCTCAAAGACCCCATTGTCCTATTATCGTCACTTGTGACAGATATAGTAAAACATATTACACAAGTTGATGAGTAGAAAGTCTACATTCTGCTTACCGAGCAACAGAAATTTTGCACTGTGTTTGGAGTAGAAAGTGACAGCTATTATTTTCTGCATTACCTTCCGGATCCATATTTATTATGTTAAATTACTATCTCTCTGTCACAAAATGTTGATAATGAGACAATGGGAGACATTCAGAAACTGGTCCAGGCCTTTAGTTCCTGGTAAGCGCTAGAGGGGGTATCCACTCACCTTGACTGATAAATGTATCGTAGTAGGACAACAAATTTGCTCGCTGTAATACTCGATATAGCTGTAGTTCTGACTCGTTTGCTGGCTGACACGTAACGGCAACTAAAAATTTAAGCAGTTAAAATTCTTGTTATTGAGAATAGCATAACTTAGCGACAACAGCCGATAAACTGAGACCAAGTTTATGTGCAATTCATCATTCAAAATTGTACAAGTTCAACCGTCGGAGCCTTGTTCATCAATGAGGTAAACACTGCTAAAACAAGGCTACTACCGTAGAAATTTCTCAGGGAAGAAGAAGATTAATTATACCAGAATAGGGCTCCTGTCTTCCAACCCTTACGGAAGAAGAAGAAAATTAGAACAGAGGTCCTTTATAGGCGTAGAAGCTCCGCGATTCCACTGAGCGCCTGGACTGGTTGAGATGTTTTCGGCATCATATTTCTCAGAAAGCTTTAATTTTGTCAAATTTTAGTACTGAAATGAATAAGAAGCGTAATAGTTTTATTTCAGCGTCATAATTATTTGGAAATTTGTGTCATACCCTCAGGCTAACCCATGTCTAGACTGTGACTCTAACCAGTGGTTCAGTTTTATAATAAACCAGATAAGTCTAGAGCAGTGGTTCCCAACCGGGGGTACGCGTACCCAAAGGGGTACGCGAGACCCTTGCAAGGGGTACGCGAAGGAACCAAAATCGTTTTAATTCGTAACTTCAAAATCTGCCTTAGCCTACTCATTTTTGAATGCCGAAAGCCTAATATTACCAGCAAAGGCATCACTAGCCAAAACGTTTTGAGAGGCAAGGTATTTTCACCGACTGTTTTTAAAAAAAAATAACTGTTTTTTTTACGAAAATCGCGGCGGTTCGCGCCGACTCGTTTCTTTTTAACCGTCTGGACGACCACTTTGGGGAAGGGGTGTTGTCAACAAGTGCGTGGCGCCCCTGACTACAGCTAGCCTACTGCCGTAAAATCTGTTCCTGTATCTAACAATATTGTTTCAAGAAGAATCGACGGCATAAGTGATATTGTCATTCAGGTTACGAATTAAGCTAACGAAAACGTTTGCGATGCAGTCTGATGAAAGCACTGAGAACATCAAAACCAAACACAGAAACAGGCTGACTGTAAAAAAAAATATTGCCGTTAATGACGTCGAGCCGAGATTTTATAAAATTTTAGCTAAAAAGTCTCATTGATTTTGTATAAATTTCTACACGTGTATACTGTATGCCTTATCATTTATGATAATAAATATCGTCTTTTTAACGTTCTGGAAAAGGGGGTACGCAACATTTTCGAACCTTGATTAGGGGTACGCAGTACGGAAAAGGTTGGGAACCACTCGTCTAGAGTATTTTGCTAAATGGGAAGGCTTCCAGGCGGCTTCTTAGGCAGTATATCTGGGAGAATGTATTAAAAGAAAAAACTACAAAGGTATTCAGGATTCTCTAAAAAAGGCAAAATTTCATGGATTTTAAGTGTCATTTGGATGCTTTATTTTTTGGGTCTTCAGCGCAAGGTCGAAAAAAAACAAATGATGGTTTCAAGAAAAAATCCATAAAGGTTTATAGGGACATAAACTATTTAAAAAAAACCTATTTACCCACGCAGGAAGTGCTCTTTTTAACATTTTTTGGACAGAAAAAGGCCAACCCATGCAAATTTTTGCATTCAAAACCGCTACAAAATGCTTTTTATGTCAAACATAAAAATGCAAGGGTTCTACCCATTCAGGCAACCCCGAACTGAGGATGACACCTCATTGGATGGCTAAGCCCCCTTTTTCTTCGCAAGGGCTCGTAAAAATCTTTAATAGGCTCAGGGGAAAAAAATGTTAAAGGCGTTCGTCCAATCAGGAACGGCATTTGGCTCGGGTTCAGTTTTTCGGCTGACCGAGCCTCGCACAATAAATGAATGTCATAAATCTGTACTCAACTCTCAGACACCGGCGGGACGGACAAAGCCTGTACAAAACACTGCCAACGTAGTAAACAACCAGAGCGGATTTTATACACTGAAGCGTATTGCAAATAAAATCATCACGGCTAATTTTGTGCGACTGTTCAATTACAACAAGACCAAAGGTTTCGATGGGATCCGAACAATTTAATATTTAATCCAGACAGTTGCGGGTCTTGTCTTCGCCAAATAAAGTCTTAGCCAGGCTAATCATCTGAGAAAACCAAGTACAGATACACCTCTATAAGCCAAATCTATTTTAACGATATTGATCGAAACTTCCTGCTTTACTTCTGCCAAATTTCCGGTTTATGCCGAATTCCGAGCAAACTACTTGTCCAGCAAAAAAAAGAAACTTCAGAAACGAATTCAGCGCATCTCCTTATCCCAGCCTTATCCCTATAAAGAACACATAATCAACTTAAAATAAAACTTTCAAGATTCACTTTCATTCAGATTCAGCGTCTTTTCTTACCCCTAATTCTGTCATCTGATCAATTTCAAATAAAACTTTTGCTTTTAACAAATTTTCCAGTTTGGGCCGGATTCGGGCGAACAAGTTGTCCAGGTAGCAAATGCTTTTCACATAACTGTTCAGCATGTCTTCTTACTGCTAAATCTAACATCTAATCAACTTCAAATAAAAACTTTTACTTTTGACAAACTTTCCGTTTTTTCCCGGATTCCGGACGAACTACTTGTCCGGCGAGAAAACGATTTTGACCATCGTGTTCAGAATGTCTTCTTGCCCCATAATCGACTATCATATTAGCTGTTTAAAACTATTTTGCTTGCCCCTTAATCTGAACCCCCACCCCTAAATGTAGGGCTGCAGAGTCCATCTACGAACTTGACCTTGCTCTTGACCCAAAGAATCCTCACACCATGTTTCATCAAAACATCTCATTCCCTTCGAGAGTTGTCATGCTTACAGACGGACGGACGGACAGACGGACAAATTTTGCGATGTCATAGGTATCTCTCCACTTACGTTTTGGGATCCCAAAAAAAGACGAGAGGGTATATCGACTTTCACCCCTTCAATGTCAAGCCGGTATTTCCAGGGGTTCATCAATCCAGGGTTTTCGTTAAGATCTGAATCATAATACTGTAGATCAGCCTTTCAATGTGTGAAGGTGGTTCTACAAGTTGATTAAATAAAACGCTTCTGGTATCTTCATTTTTCGGCAATGATCTTATTGGTTGGACTCGATTATTTCTTTTTTATGAGAGTGAGTAATAAAGAAAAAGTTAGTTGCGTTTTTGCAGAAACCATGGTAACTGGATCTGCACGTTGTCGTTTTTGCAGTTAACATGGTATCCTATATGACGGTTGCTTTGACAAAACGACAATTGCCGAATTCTTCCTTTCAGAAGTTCCACTATACAAATACTCCCATCCACTCACATCACAAGTATCAAACTTCTTTCCCACGAATCTGACAAAAACCTAGACTCTTGTGTTGGTGATGATAAAACTGAGATGATTTTTTCAGACATTACAGATCAGTTACTACGGTCGGGGTCATGGTATCTGAATATCAGATACCCCGGCAACTGGCCAGATATTCAACTAACTGCAAAAACGACTTATGACCGCGATATCAGGTACCATGGTATCGGCAAAAACGCAAATATTCATTCATTCATACTCCGCAACAATGGCAAACGTTTTCAAGGGACCACAAACTCAGAAAGGTCCACGGTCACGGCCGAAGTGCCAATTATAATAGTACTTGTCTATTTCATTTAATTAAGTCGGCTTGTCTATTTCTAAAGAGAGAGTACGTTAAATAAATAAAAGTAAAGTTTTTTTTTTTACTAAATTACCAAAAAGGATGCCACGACTAGACTGCTGGGCCTGCTTCGCAATACCAGAGGATCATGATGTTACTATTTTTCACAAGTACCTTCTTAGCATTATTTCTTAATCTTCTTCCCCATAATTTTGTTCGATGTCCCGCTGTTATGGAAAAAGTTAGATGGGGCTCGGCGTGGTGTACCCTGGACGAAAAAAAAAGGATTTGGTATAACTGAAAACAGAATTCTATGATAAACGGCAAGATCGGTTTATGAAAAAGAGGAAGTGGGATAAGTGAATGATGAACAACCAATTATGGGCCCCTGGCACTACAGGGATAATATCACTTCTGCAAATCTCCCTTATGTCCATGCCTCTAGGAGAGGGCACGAAGCCGTCAGAAGGCTTGCCACTTTCTTTACTTTGTAGAGGCCCAAGGCCTGACTATTTTCATTGTATTTTTATTATTTTAGAGTTATTGTCATTGTGCATTTTTGTCTGGAAGAATATCCGGTGGAGCCTCTCATTCCGGCTATTAAGTCTGAAGGCTATCCAAAAACGTAGGACATCGTAATAACAGAAGAATTTATATTCCATACAGTATATACGAGCTCCGGACGCAATTTCTTGGCCGAACTTTTCGTTAGTAATTATCCTGTCAGAAATTCGACACTTCTAAAATGGGCAGGTCACACAGTCGATGGAGACTTCGAATAAAGGCCAATTTTGTTGGCCCAAAGGGAAATAAGGGCGAGGCGGGAAGACGAACTAAAGGGTGGATGATACGGGACTTTCTAAAATATGAAATAAGGTCCAAAATGAGCCCTAGACGAAAAGCGTTATTCTGCACATCGAAACGCAACCATACTAGGTTTAAGATAATAAATGATTTAAAAAAATCCCACAAAAAAAGATTCGATTCCATGGTTTTAAGAATTATGTCTCATATTTTAATGTAACGGACTGAAGGATTAAGCTACAAATGCTTAAGGAAGGCATCAGTATACAACTAAGAACGTATTTTTTTCTCTCATTTACTATATAAGAAAATCCAAAAACTTTTAATGTTCTTCATTAAACTACATACAATTCCTTTCAAACAGTTTTATTTCTTAAAATTTCCACATATATCTGAAAAAAATTTATAGGCTACACATGTATTTAGTTTTTTTTCATAACCTCATTTTAACTCATTTCCAAATAAATTATCTAACGATCACAAGCAACAGTACCAGCATCTTTCAGTCGGAGGTGTTACAAAAAAAAGGTGTGTCTCGACTCCCGATTTATGCAGGGCACACGGTCGAATCTTTGGACAAATTCAGTTGGGACTGATCTCGAATCGAATAGCCGTTCAACAGATAAGTGGTGTTATCGTAGGCTGACGTTACCGCCTTGCCCTTATCGTAGCATGTCATAATAATGACGTTCTGATCGTCACGGTTTTTGCCTTGACGCTGTTCGTGCATGGTGCCGGCTTTAGCGATCGTCGCAGTTTTTACCACGCGCTGTTTTTTGTCGCGGTTTTTGCTATCGCGGTTTTGACCGTCGCTGTTTTTGTTTTCACTATTTCTGACCTGTAACCCTGGCTCAAAAAGAGCGTTTCGCGATCGTAGGTGTGGCCCGTCTGTTTTCGCGACCAACAAGGTTTTTGTGGCTCGCTCAAATTTGACAAACAACTCCCGAGGTGATTTTCGATTTTGTGGCTAGGAACTTGGCGGCAATTAATAAAATGAGCTATTTTGCTAAGTAGATAAATATAAAACTGAGTATCCTTCTTTTAAACAATGGTGAGGGCGTATAAGCCTGACGCGCTCTATTTCTTGAGATTTAACTTTGTTTTTAAGGCTTTTAAAAATACCATAAAAAAAAAACGCCTTTCAGCCAGTTCCAACGTGTGGGTCGATAATGCCGCATACTTCAGTTTCCGTGAATAACATCCAGAAACGTGTGGGACACAAGTAAAAACGCATTATATTTACTGAATGAGCTGACGCATCATACAGGCAGTGGGCAGGAAGGAAGCTTGCAATAAGAAAAAAAGAATTAAAAACTTACGGGTTCCATTTAAGTTCCTACTAATGATCTTATTTCCTTGTGACGTTGGAAAAACAGCCGGTACTCCAGTTGAAGCAAATGCCGCTAGCGCCGCTGCGGCGGCTGATGTCAGAACGCCACCTTGAGGTGTGGTGGCGGAACTCCGCCCCTGGTATTGCTCCCCGGCCAATCCGAGAGCGGATGCTAGTGACGAAGGGGAAGGTCCAGGACGCGCTGCGGGTTCAGGGGTTATACCAGACTGTGGACGGGGGGTTGACATGCCAGGGCGTGGGGTAGACAGGCAAGCCTGAAGCAGTTCACGAGGATCCATGTTTTCCTAGATAAAAAAAATCAGGTAAAAAGCAGCCGGGTAATGTAAACAGGGTGTTGCAAAGCAATGGTCCGTTCACATTGGCGTAAACGTCTTGCATATTCGCTAAGTTTCTGCGTGAACCGAACAATTTCCTGGGACAAAGAGAGAACTTACTAATCCGGAAAACATTAGTAAACCTGAACCAAGGCCGCCCCAAGGGAGACCTGAGACCCCGCAGCAATGGATCATGTCATGACTATTCGGCTTTGTTAGGAAATAAACACAACTATCTATACAAAAATATAGAGGGTAGGGAGAACGTCAATAAACGAAAACCAACTCACCCGGATAAGACTCAAACTAAACGAAACTAATCCGTTTATTAAGCAAAATGGGTTTGACAAAATTTAAGAATCTGCTTCGAATAGAACCACCCTCCATAGGCTTATCAATGAGTACAATGGTTTAAAACTGAAGTTAGACTGTGTTTTGAACCTTGCGATTCTTGTCCTGTAGCTGTTTTCTTACATTTCGCGGTTTTCGCACTGTTTTTGCAGTTGCTGATTTTTGTTCGCAGTTTTGACCGGATACCGCCCTGGATGCCCCATCCATGATATCCCAGCACAGCTTCCAAACAATTACCCGCGAACGGGAACGCACGGCCTGGTACATCCACCGATCTATTAGGTTTACACCTATGGAACACTGAAAGGGAATATTAAATAGCATCACAAGTTTGATGACGAGGCTTTTGTCACGGGTAATCGTGTACTCATGAATAAGTCGGACAGCAGGCGAAGGAATACAAAGTGTGTATCGGATAATAATCATCGCGCACAAAAAGTCCTTTCAAGCGACAGCCCCCCCCCCCAAACCTTCACTTCATTGCTAATCATGAACGCATCAAAATATTCAAAAAGATAATCAATCTGTACATTTCCAGGGCCGAAACACAATTAGTGGGCTCGTAGAAAGCAGTTTATTTCATGACGAAGTACATTACGAGTACAAAACTACAAGATGTGTGTGCAAGGCGTATAGTGTTAGTGATAAATATTTTCTTTTCACAGATTAATGGAAAGTAAAAAATTACCAAGTAAAATAGCAAAAAAGGAACCTAGAAAATGGACTCAGCCAATATAGGCTACGCCGAACGACGCCTCTGTCAAACCCCACAAATACTTATAGCGTTGAGAAAGCCAGACAGCCGCACTTTAATCCTTCTTATCCTTGTGACGAGGCTATAAAGCGAGGCTATAAGTGAATACATACATACCAGGCCCGTATCCAGGGGTGGTTAGGGGGCTCAACCCCCCCCCCCGAAACATGCAAAAATGATAGTTTTTTATGGGCTTTAACCTCTGATCTATGTTTTTATTTTGTACTTTTTGGTCCGCCGGCAAGCCCCCCCCCCGAAATAAAATCCTGGATACGGACCTGATACATACGCTCCAACGTCAATCTTCAAACAACAACACAACTCGTATTTTACAGTGCAAAACGGATACGTCAGCTAAATTTTATTCGAGCTATATTTTCGGCCCCTGAGCGGTTTTGAGCCTGAAGAGGACCCTTGCCAAGAAGGGCCGAAATATAGCTCGAATAAAATTTAGCTGACGTATCCGTATTGCACTGTCAATTGTGATTCGCAGTCAGCTTGGGCTGAAGGAATATTTAACACACAACTGGTTTTCAGAAGTGTCAGACTGGATATTAAGAAGTAGCAAATTCGTACTTGATTCTATCCATTTGCGTCCGTTTGTCTTCTTTCGTTTACAGCGTTGGCTCTGTCATGCTACAGAGAAAGCGATGGCCTATCTTTCGCAAGAAATAGCAATATAGTAGTAGTGAGACTAAACTGAAATGTACAGCAGATGACTTTTTACAGAAACAAAGACTATTCACCGAATAGCCGTGTAACTCTCTTCTCGCCGCCCGGAATCCATTAGGACTTTTCCGCGCCATCTAGCAAAATACTTCCGCATTCTGCGGATACTTTGAAAGTTCTAAGTTGGAGAGGATACTTACATGTTGGTAATTATGATGGTTCGGGTATTATTGGGTACTATTGACTACCTTATTGATGCACGCGGGTAGTTTCTAACTTCAATTTTTACCATGTATCATCGATGTAAACCGGTAGTTTTTGTTTTGACGACCTACAAGATGAGAGGTTGATGTGACTTTACAATTCGCTGTTCTCTTTTCCGGAACTGACAGAGCTCATCAACATCAAACGTTTGGTACTACTGTTCATTTTTCGTGCATCTCTAACACGCTGATCTCGAGTCTCGACCTTCAGTCTCTGCGGCTGTATTAATTAATGGAAGAGTAACAAATCCCTCAGTTTGTCTGGGCTGGGCACCAAAAACAAAAAAGACTAGAAAAAAAATACCCGTACCCACAGGCCTTTGTGTCTCCTGATCCGAGTTTGTATTCATGAATAGAGCAATGGGATATGTTTGCATTGGTGAGATGAAAGGCGGCCATTTTATTTAATGCGTCAGTAAATAAAGGGTGCAATGGAAAGTTGGATAAGCGCAAGGTGTAAATGGAGGCTATATCCATCAACGGAGTGACGACGGCGACTTTGTCGGTACAGAAGTATATAGGCGACGGCTGCAGCCGAGTCACACGTTCTGACACAGATTTTCTTCAAGTAAACCATGTGCAGAACCATCACCAACGTGACGCATAACCATGGAATCATAAATGACGATGATGATGAAATTTCATTAACGCACTGAATAAAAAAAGGAAATGGCGCAAAAAAAGAAAGAAATTTTTTTAATGAGCTTTCGATAACGCAGTAAATGCACAAGATAAAATCAAGCAATCAAAACACAAAAAGGGACTAATCAGGTAAAATCTTCTTCCCAAATGAAAAGTGGAAAAATGGTCAACGGCAGAAACGTTGAGGTCCTGGGCAATGGAGGATAGATTTGCACAAGGGTCAGACAGTAAAAAGTTTGCAAAAACGCGTGAATTCCTGTAGCGACGAGGAAGGTATAAAAGAAATTTAAAATATTTGAAATAGAAAGTCCTGGTATCTTTATAGCCTGTCTCAAATTTGGACATACTCGCACATACCCAACGTAATCCGGCTTTCAGCTTCCGGTTTACACAAATCTTATCCTCTGTTGTGGTTCAGCTCAACACCAGTCAATATTCAGGCAATCTTACACATACAAATGTTTCAAGCAAGAAGAGAGATAACAATGAAAGGTAGCGAGCGAAAATATCTCCGCAAGGACGAATTTGTTACATGCTGGTATTAAAAATCACAGATATTGGATAGATGGTTATTCTATGATGATTCACTGCCGTCCGAACCGTATCTAGGCGGTGAGCAAAGGGGTTAGCTCTTTCGCGAAGGTATGTGTGTTTTTTTTATTCCTTGTCACTTTCGTGAATTGAAATGGTTGATGGTATCGCGATACAGAAAGAGGAGTCAGTTTTAACAAGAATATATATTCTATGATGGTTCACTGCCATCATGAAAGGAAATTAAGAACCTCGGCGTCACCGAGCCGTATCCAGGCGGTTAGCAAAGGGGTTGGCCCCTTGGCGAAGGTGTGTGCGATTTTTTATTATTTGTTACCTTTGTGAATAAAATTGAAAAGGTTGCTAGTATCCCGCTAGATAGAGAGGTGTTGGTTCTAAGCAGAACAGCGTATTTTCAGGCTCGCTTTAATCCCCCGTCGCGTTGTTTTCCCCTCTCGGTTTAATTTGAATGCGTTGAGATCTATTTTAATTCGTAAATGAGCGGTTAGTGGTCAGTTGTCCATTGATTTGCATTTAACAAGGATGTTGGCGTGAGAGAACATGAAAAGCCATTTGCGTGGGTCAGAATAGACCTGATAGATTTAAGCTACGTGCACACAGAGTTCGATAAGGTTTCGATTGCGGAAATTCCCGTCAATATGTTTGCATGTTGAATGTCATGCGTCAAAATTTCAGTGAATACGGAAATGCATACGACTACGAAAATCAGACTAAGTGTGCATGTTCCCTTACTTCTTTCTCAGGGATACAACCAGGATCGGACACTGGAGGTTCTAGTCCATGGATGGGACAAGAGCCCCATCGTTGACAGAAGTCTGACAGACAGCGTTTAACACATGGATGCGCATCCTAGTGTTGAGTACTGTGTTGGATGCTAACACAGATGTTGAGCGTGTTCCACCCATCTACCATTAGTAACTATTAGTTACTATTTCCGTTCCAGCCTCACGAAAAGTTACTACGCTGACCGTTCCAACCTTCTCAAAATAGTAACTAATAGTAACTATTTGCTTACCACGCTCGGGAGCGTAGTAAGCGTAGTAATTACGCATCTCTGCAACGTGACTGGTCGATCAGCCCGCGGCCTGATATTTGACCGAAAAAATTCAAAAAGCGTTCCAGCCTAGCGTAGTAACTACGGTAACTAGCGTAGTAACTACGGTAAGTAGGGTGGAACACGCTCGTTATGACCCTTTTGAGTGTTTACTTTCCGCGAAACATGGGGATCATTAGGATTAACTGCAATTTAAGCGTCGGCTATCCCTGATTATCAATATTTGTTTTTATGCAGAACAGAACAGTCGCAAGCCCCTAAAATGAAACACTGAACGAGCGGTTTCCAAAAATTTTCGTTCGCTCGCTTTCAAAATGATTTAGATTTTGGCTATCGCCATCCGGTTTCCAAATAAAATAAGCAAGCCTACCTGTAATTGTGTTTCGTCAAATCCTTCTATCCCGCCACTCAGTATTTGGACCCATCAGGTCCTACTCGTCCCAAGTCTGGGGGACGACTCATCCCCACTCTGGCGGGACGGTGCTGGGAGCAGAGCGATTTTCTTCGCAAAAAATCGAGCTCATTAAAGGCGCACCGAGGAACTCCGGCTACGCTGACCTCAGAGATTTCCACACTAATAGGGAGAGTGGACGGGCGAATTCGTGTGTCGGGTCTGAAATGAAAAAGATAAAGGTAGTACAAGCTAATAATTAAAGAAGATACATTGTAGGAAAACAGTATACCGGGCCGGTGAGCCGTGCAAAGTTTCGCCATCATAAAAACCATTTAGTAGTCCTACCTACAGCCAGAGCTGACTGTGAACTACGTTCTAGCCCGCTAGACTAGCCGAGGTTCTATCAGCACGTCCAAACATAAACCAATATTGTATACGCATATGTATAAGCACAGGGATTACGTACGGGTGTTGCGCGAACGTAGCAGGTCACGTGTTACATGTATAACCTTCACAGAAGTTGCCGCTAGGTTTCATTGAGATAACAATAGCTTCATCAGGACTTAAAGGAACAGAAAACTTGACTCAAACTTGACTCGGAGAGCTAGCTAACATATCAAGAATGTACCCTGAGTCGATATTGAGAGTAAGAAAAATTCTCGTTACGACCATTGCAGTTTCCGGGCAGTTTCCGAGAATTCGACTTTTGAGTTTGTAGAAAAAAAAGCAAAAGGTTTGTGTAGGCTACCGCGACTAGGAATCGAACCCAAGCCGTCTTGTCGGGGAGGTCGTTTGTCTGTAGTCTACACGTAAAAAGGCGAACTTTTACAGTACATAAGTGCATAATTACAGTGCATAAGGGGCAAGGGCCTGCCGGGTAGATTTGGGAACACTAAGGAGGGGGTTCGAGACGGTTCGAGATAACAAAGGAGGGGGGGCCTGTCGACTATATGACCCTGTATATTTATCTAAGCCCCCCCAGGCGATTCGATGGCCGAAAGTTGCGTAGTCAAGTTTACTGTTCCTTTAAGTATCC
Organism: Branchinecta lindahli; assembly: GCA_023053555.1. NCBI lineage: Eukaryota > Metazoa > Arthropoda > Branchiopoda > Anostraca > Branchinectidae > Branchinecta > Branchinecta lindahli. Next base: position 17,042,631 of record JAKZAO010000003.1, read on the forward strand.
TCTACTCTGCCACCTCTGTTTCAAAATAACGAGTTGTTCTCACTTCCATTTTCTACCGGCTACGGCTCACCCCCCACCGCCCGGTAGGCGGTAATGAACACTCGTCTACTGTTCCATGTCTACCTTTTCTTATTAATTATCGCCTTTCATTTCTAAACAAGAACGAAGGTTTCGATGAGATCGGCCAAAGGGAAACATTTATTGGACTTTCTCATCCGGAACATCGGGTCTTGTAGATTTCCAGCCTTCACTAGATAACCATGTTAATGCCTGATCAACCACTTAACCAGACCCCTAAGATAATTCCTTTTTGTCTTTAATTTCCGGTCTAACCCACATTGCCATGAGAATTTCAGAGCTTTGTCGAAAACTCGCAGAATATTCTGATCAAACATGTTCTTATCTATAACATGACTTGACCAAGCAACCATACCATAAGCACTAACAAATTCTGGGTTTTGCCGGATTCCGTCGAAGATCAGTCCGGCAGGAACAGCAAGTAAAGTATATAGAAATATACAAAATGTAGAGAAAATAATGTTCATGTGTCCAACATGTCTCTTTACCCTTAAACCAACTATCACCTTTAAAGAACATTTTGTTCGCCCCTTAATTTGATTCCTCTTCCCACCCCTAAATATAGGGCTACGGAATACATCTAAGAATTTGAACTGCACTTTGACCCAAAGGATCCTTACATCAAGTTCGAACTCGTGCTTACAGACAGACGGACCGACAAACTTTACGAAATCACAGGTATCCCGTCCGTCACTATAGTTTTGGGATCCCAAAAGAGGTGTCTCCACCCTGTTTTTCTGCCATGAATTATTGTTCACGAGATCTCAAGATGGGGCGAGGTAAAAACCCTGTGCTGACGGCGAACGGCGAAAATAACTGTAATGAAGAGCCGGCTTAACGGTGAACGGAAGACAAACTACAATGAAGACGGGTCTTGACGGTTCGCCGTTAAAGGACAATATGCACTAACTATGCTTTAATTTCTTCACACATATACATTTCTGACTTGCACTAGATAGTGCTTCAAAAGTAAGCCGTTTTCTTGTTATCGCTTCTCATTGACTCTTCGGCGTATCGGCGGAGACGATTTAAGAGCATGGTACTGCAAGGCGCGGAAATTCAAACCTGTCGACCATGTACGAAAATCAATCGTTTTGTAGAGCTGAGTGGCGAGAGTGCTATGGCCAGAGGCGTCACTACTAGGGGAGAAGGGGACACCCTCCCCCTAATATTGTCGGCCAGTCGGCAAAAAAAGAGCCGATTCTGCACGAAGCGCCGCGATTTTTAGTGTTCAGCATGTCTTCTTACCCCTTAATCGACTATCTCATTGGCTGTTTAAAAATATATTGTTTGTACCTTAAATTGAACCCCCTCCCCCACCCCTAAATGTAGGGCTGCAGAGCCCATCTACGAACTCGACCTTTCCCTTGACCCAACCGATCCTCCCACCAAGTTTCATCAAAATATCTCATTCCCTTCCAAAGTTATCGTGCTTACAGACGGACGGACGGACGGACAACTTTTGCGATGTCATAGGTATCCCTCCACTTACGTTTTGGGATCCCAAAAAGCAGCAGAACAAGACACATTTCTATTTCTTCTACTGTCTCTTCGATTATTTTAGGACTGGGCTTTCCGTTGAGGGCGTCTCCTGGTCACGGAACGAGAACGCGGGATTGGCTCAAGCGCCATCTGTCTCACTTTAAAGCTTAACCGAGTAGGGCTGAGATATGACAGTCTGGTTACCCATCATATTCTTATATAAATAGGATAGAAAATCTGACAAAAAAGGGTTACTAAACTGATTTGTTATTCGCGAATACTGAATTTTAGCTGACGAGTTTATTCTTCCGCATTTGTTGTACCTCTATGCGGACGTACCTCTATGTTTGAAATGTTTAGCAATTACAGCGGTAAATAATTGCCGAAAATAACCAGCAATGGCGGATTTTCATTATTCGAGCCAGGAAGATGAAAGTGACTTGAATATGGAAAGTGACCAGGAAGCACTTGGCATTCGCCCATACATGTTGATACTGATTTGATTCTGCAGTCTGGAACAAAACATTTCAGAATCTTCAATTTGCTGGACATTGAGGGGCACCCTTTTTCAGATATTCAAATTCTCCGCCACTTGACGAATTTTTATTTGTCGTGCAAGCAGCGGAGATTCCCAACGTCACTACTAGACTACACGAAGAAAAAAAAAATGAAAATCCCTTAGAGGAATTAAAATAATTCAGTGTATTCAAATCAAAGGTATAACAATAAGTTGGCTTTTCAGTTTTACTTTAAGAAGAACCATGAATAACTACAGGGCTGTAATGACTGTGGCTACAGCTAGGGAACGGAGGGAACCTGACTGTGCTCCCAGCTGAGAAATGACAAAATGGAAAAGCATAGGACTTGGCTCTACTTTAAACCCTGTCTTTCTTATGGTTGGATAAGTGTTACGTCTTGCATGTCGCCGTTGGCGTTAAATCAATCGGCCAAACCGTACAAGAAACGACCGAATAACAGGAAATGAAGAATACTACATATTTTCCAATGGCTAAACGGTACGACTAGGCTGAATAGGCCTACCTGAAATCTTCGCCACCGCGGCATGCGTTGGGTGAGATACGGTAGAGTACTATATCAAAGACCATCTGTATCATTAGCTCAAGATTCGTAATCTGCTTATTCGTTGCACACTCATTGAAGGAATGGGTCCCAACGACTTGTGCCTGATTCATTCTGTCCGTCCTGCGAAAGCTTCTCAGCGCCGGACAGTCTGTAAAAGAAAAGGACCCGCCTCTATTTTATTACTATCTCTATCTTTTTGGCCTGCCACCTCTGATCTCTTTTGAGACGGACAAAAAATTAAGGAAATGTCAGGAAACATGTAAGCAGGTGAGCGTTCGATCGAAGATAAAAATAAGCTAATAAACAAATCAACTTTTTTGTTCTTTTTTTTCGACACACTGGAAGACTATCTAATTGCAACTAGCGGCCATTTACCTGTATGTTAGGGAAACCGAGTAGAGTAGATCTACATGTACAGAGTACGGAAGTAAAGTAGTTCTACATGCAAAGTCCCTAAAGTAACCCAGGAGAACTTTACTTCGCCATTTTGGCGGTTAAAACTGAAAACAACTCGAAAGGAATTGTTAGCCGGGAAGCTCACGACAAATTATATCTTGGGGTAACAAGTTGATTCCATTGCCAATCTCGAACCAAACTTTCTCTCTTCGATCGCCAATCTGATGGCTATTATATATTATCGCCCTTCCTGAGGGTAAAGCAAGGGCGATAATGATTATAACACTAGTACACTTGTTTTAATTTTCTGGTATTCCCCTGATGTTAAAACAGCCATAGCCAGCCATGCCAGCCAGCCATGCGATAACAAGTGATATCGCACGGTTGGAACTTTTTTCTTTTAACATCAGGGGAATACCAGAAAATTTTGGCACTGGGAAGGATAGGACTGGTACCATGGGACTGCACAGTGTACTGGTGTTATTGAATGTTAAGGTACAAGCAGACATCGTTAAATAAGATTTCGCATGCGAATGCTTCGAAATTTTTTAGCGAAGGAGGAAATTCGCATCCGAAGGCGAACATTGGACTGTGTGTTCACACCTTTAATAGACACCTCGCACTACTTTAGTGTTTCTGTTCAGATGTTCTGAAATAATTGACAACTTTACAACTAAACAATGCTTGAAGAAAATTAGACACGGCTTTGGCTGTTTTAGCCTCTTTCCATGTCTCTTGCCCAGGATGACGACCTTGGCAAAATTTACTTAATCAGTATCCTGACAAATCAGCTCCTTGGAAACAATGACCGGGCGCATGACGGGGGATCACGTTAAAAAAAAAAACGTGGCAAGCGTGATAATTAGAGTATTGCTAAAAGAGGAAATAGGATACACTTGAGAAGTGAAGAATCTCGGGAACAAAATGGATGGAAATACTACTAAAGTAGAAGTAATTACTATCTTAAGTACGACATGTCCCTTATAGTTATTTCCCAAACATTTCATATGTTTATTAGTTGTTATACTGTATGACAATACGACGCTAGCGAGTATTTTAAATGAGCTAGGCTACTCAGGAAATTATTCACGCACAATACACAGAATTTTTTTTATTCCAGAAATAGTGCTGACGCGGTAGTAATATGTGTGCCTACCCTACGGTTATTCGTCCTGCTGTCAGTTGCCACTTTTTACATTTCCGTCGGGAACGTTTAGCTTTATGTCTAAACTAGCCTGTAAGTCCTACCAGGGGCTCCTACACTTGCGATTTAGCTAACTGATTTGAGGACAAATCATAAACTGTTCTATAAGTATTCTAAATATCTACTCGGCCTTCCCCCATGGGCTCGTAACCACAAAGTTACGCAACTGTACGGCGTTAACGATCCCTTTGTGGCTGTGGCCCAACGCCGTACCGAGTTTGACTCTTCTCTAGACCTGAGCCATCCGTATTATCAAGAATAAATAAGGGAGAGAATTGAGAACTCGCGTAACCTTGATGTCAGCAACCTAAGTTGACTTCTGCCCGGAAATATTTACCGGAGGTGGAGACTGGGTGGAGCTTCGCGTGTTGCCTCTTGCAGTATTAAGCGTTACCTCCTGAGCAAAAGTGATGAAGCAGCCAGAAAAGGCGGGAAGTTTAAACAGTACTGATTTCTGCGGATTATACAAATGAAAACGACTTTCAATCTCGGGTCAGATTTCCAATAAGATGCTTATTTTATCGCGACCTTTCACAAAGACTATGAAGCCCAAGGGAGTGCGGCATTTGATGACTCAGGGAGCAATTAGGAGCAAACGTTGATGCACTTGAGGAGTTGAGGCAAAGACCTAACACGCGTCTTTGGTCCAGATCAATAGGATTGGTGATGGTCTGATGGATTGGTGTGAACAATAGTAATTTTATTTTAGTCTTCTCAGGACTGTAAAGCATCGCTTCTAGAAAAGGTATGGACTTAAGTTATTTAGCTGGCAAAAATGTACTGAATGAGTTATTATGTTTTGTTTTTAAATTGTGCTCTCTAGTCTCGACACAAAATTTAGCTTATATCATTTTCTCGTATAGTTAGTTGCAAAAAACAGTTGACTGTAATTTTTTTCAAATTTGCATTTGCTGATTATAAGAAATCCAAAACGTCCCCATTTGTGATAATAACTTATTATTCTTGGTCAAAATGTATATGATTATCTCGGGTGGTTTATCTATGCTATTATAATGTCATTATCTATGCTATTAGGCCTATTAGTCTGTTATTTCATCATCGTTTTTTTTCAATATCATGTTTTTTCATCATTCAAATTTCAATTTTAGGCATAAATGGCGAAATGTACTCAAAGATTTATTCTGTTATGTTTTAAGTTGTATTCACTACACAAAATTTAGTTCATATCATTTTCTCGGATAGTTGCGAAAAACAATAAATTCTAGTCTTACACTAACAGCTGATTACTGGAAATGATACGTACACGCACACTCAGGATCTGCCGGAGAGATTAATGATTATTTGTGGATGAAAAAAAAAAGGGTGAGTTGTTCTTCTCACTTCTCCAGCGACGGATATCATAACTGACTTTCTAAGCCTAGAGTAAAACATTTGGTAGTAAGTCCCTTCTTTTCTTTAATTATAACTTTCAGTCCAAATTGCTGACGGTCCTTTTCTGCCTTTATTTTTGTCTTCTAAATTCTCCCCTTCTTTATTCTTGGTATAATCCTCGGAAATCAGCAGTGTTTGAAAATTCCCGCCTTTTCTGACTGCTGCTTCATCACTTTTGCTCTGGAGGTAACACCTAATGCTGCAAGAGGCAACACGCGAAGCCCCACCCAGGCTCCACCCCCGGTTTTTTAGAAGCGGGTGGAAAGGAAACTCGGTTGAATCGAGTCTTCTCAATTCTCTCCCTTATTTATTCTTGGTATTATAGTGCTTTTGTATAGTCATTTCGTTTAGTGTGATCTTCTTCTTTTCTTTTCTTCCCTTTATTGTTTTTCCTATACACCGTATGGGCACGTTTTGTGCCATTTCAATATGGGTTAATAAAATTATTGATTGACTACTACAAGACACTTTCAATGTGCGTGTCATTATTCCATCTTAATTCTCCTCACTAGTAAAATGGGTAAGAAATTAATTCAATATCTCGCTCATTAAAACGCTAAGCTGTATAATATCTCAAGGCTTGGCGGTATGTATGCAACAATGTTTCATTTAGTAAAGGAGCGTACTCGTCTGGTTACAAGACAATAGCTTTATTTACAGAGACGCATTTCGTAGATGCCTTCAAAAAATCGCACGCCGAACCGTCCAACCAAATACAACTTTCTAAATTAAGTCCAAAACAGCCCTTCGTTTGCTTCAGACTCTTTCCAACACCGACTTCAAAATCTTCCTGATTCGAATCAAGAACCGGGACACCCAACCCAGCAATATCCTACGAACTCAATCTCAACTTGCTTTATAAACCGGTTCAACTGCCCCTTTAATTCACTGTCAACATCCATCAAACAGAGACACTATAGTGTATACAATAGATCCATAAGTTAATGAAGCTTTAACTCATTAAACTGAAGAGTAGTATTTGACAGCGCTAAACGGATACTTTAGCTAAATTTTATTAGAGCTAAATTTCGGCCCTTCTTGGCGGGTAGTGCACAACTCACATCGTCAGGGAGGCTGGCACCTCTTTTTATGAAGAAATATAAACAAAGACATTTTAATAAAATGTTGATAACTGTGAGGATCACTGAAAGAATAATGGAAACTAAATCACATGGTGGCTCTGAACTGAAATATGGAGAATTGTTCATATGCCTACTAACTTCTTCCTTGTTACTGAGGTTTATAGGTAATCAGGCACGGCATGTCTAGTATCTCTTACTTTATCTCCCCAGGAACCAATAATAACAGTGTATTATTAGTTCTTCATCTCCCGCTGCTCTCGCATAAGAGTACGAGCCTTTAGTTCATTCAGAAAAAGTGCCGAAGCCCCCATTCTCAGTCTCACAAAAAACAGTACCATGCGCGTAACCGTTTTCAAACTGTACTTACGAGACGCGCACGCATGCATACATAATAAGCATCGGCATCTGAATTTTTAGAAAAATCTCGGTTTCGTTTTTGCAAAGCATTACGCATTCTGAAAGGGTTGCAGCCCAGGGTTTTTGCAACCCCTGGAAGAAAGGGCTGGGGTAGATGAACAAAAGAAAAGGTAACGGAAGGAGAGAGGCTACGTTTTGTCGCAAGCAGTTTTTCCAAGTTTTCTCCTTTCGTAAAAAGGGGTGTTCAACGGTTATTCGTGCAGTTTCTAGAAAAACGCCAGGGAAAGGGGAGAGACGGAGGCCTGGCATGCGCTGAAATGTTTTGTTACCGTTTTTGCTCGACGAACGTGCTTAGGTATGATTAGATGTGACTGATAACGGCCTAACTAGCCTACTTATCGAGATGTGAGATAGGCTAGGCTGAAAACATATTTGACAGTGCAAAACGGGTACCTACGTCAGTTATTAGAGCTATTTTTCGGCCCTTCTTGGCAAGGGTCCTTTTCAGGCTCGAGATTGGAAATGAACTATGAAAGAAGTTTTCTTTTTTCCAAGTTAATTTTCCAGCTGGATCGACCTGAACCTGAAGAGGACCCTTGCCAAGAAGGGCCGAGATATGGCTCTAGTAAAATTCAGCTGAAGTATCCGTTTTGAACTGTCCTTGGAGGCGGGAAGCTTATAAACATTATAGGCTATACAGGGTTGCCATGGTTGGAGATTCATACTACAATTTTTCTGTCTGAAAACACTTTGTTGAATTTATGTTATTTTATCCTCAAAAACTGGCGGTTCGTCCACAAACCGGTGATTATTCACTACCATAGAAATAGGTCTAAAAGGTTATTACCAAGGAGAAGCCATAACTTACTGTATTCAATCAAAAAGGAGTCTGAAAAATGGTAGTTTACTTTTTGTTCGCCAGTCTAGTCAAAAAGAAGTGAGTTGCATCCACAAGCAGTCTAAACCGTTAGCAGTTGTTAATTCGATATTCGAATAAATAAAAAGAAAAAGAATTTACTTGTTTTTTTTCGTTTTCATTCGACAATAGTGCGCTTTTCCGTTGTCAGTAGGCTAATCAACTGCTATAGGCTACCGTATTTCAATAAAAATAATCTGCAGCTCAGAATGGTGAACATTGTCAGATAGTATGTAGCCTACTGTAAAAAAAGAAACTACAAAATTTTCATTTTTTATTCTTTCGTAGGCTATAAAATGCTGTAAAAATCATACAATTTTCAAACCTTGATTATACAGCCTAACGAACACGCGCGTTTGATCAGCTCACCAGGCCATAACGCAGCAATAGAAACGCCTATTTTATTTGGCTTGCAAGTGCAATTTTAGCTGACCCAGATAAGTACGATATGTGCTCAATGGGAGCCTAAGAAGAGACTTGGTCAGTTAGCATATCATATATAATGTGCCTGTAGGCTACATTTGTTTGCTGGTTCCATAAGCCTATTACAGAATAGCCTACACTAGAGTTTCGTATTAGATGCTAGTACTAGCTGTCTTTTCTTTTCTAATTTTTTTGATTTCAAGATTTTCACCAAATCTTGACAGCCCCACCCACTCGGAGTGGGAGATTCGGAAGGGGCGGGACGCCCCTCCCGAAAGTTGTCGGCCAGTCGGTAAAAATTAGCGGAGCGCCTCGATTTTTCGTAAAGACAGTCGATTTCTTTTCTTGGAAACAGTCAATTTTTCTTATGATTAGTCGATTTTTCTGTAATAGTCGTTTTTCTTATAATCAGTAACGCCTCGATTTTTCGTAAAAACAGGCGATTTTTTTCTTGGAAACAGTCGATTTTTCTTAAAAATAGTCGAGTTTTTGTTAAAAATAGTCATTTTTCTTCAAATCAGCCGATCTTTCGTCAACACAGTCGTTTTTCTCAAGAATAGTCTTTTTTTATCTGCAAAACAGGAGGTAAAAATGACCAGCAAGTCGGTAAATACCTTGCCCCCCCCCAAAAAAAAAAACATTTTGGCTAGTAACGCCTCTGACTGCAGCTAGGCTAAATGACCGCCCAATTTGCCATGTTCCATCGGGGTTATTAGATCCAAAGCGTGACTCATGATCCTCCAACTCCTCCAACAGTGGTCAGCCGGATACGGTCCACACCTATCAACTGAACGCGTCAAAGTGATCAGTTCCAGTCTGAACATGTACACTATATAAAAAGTTTTACGACATTTTCTCTAGAAAACGTCGCCAAGAAAATCTGTTGAAAATAACTCTGTTGTCCAAACAAAGTGTCTGCGAAGCGACATTTTCATAAAAATGACTTGCTTTCAACACTTTTCCCACGAAAATGTTTGGTTCTGAAAAAGCGTCTGTATACGTTGTAGAACGTCTGGGTACTTGAGCTTAGGACCCCCCCCCCCCCCATCGTCGAACCTGGTTCGACCTGTCAACAGTTTACTCTGGATGAGCTTGCCAGCTGTGAATTTGGATCCGAATCAGATCACTCGTCCGAAAATCATGCATGCCACAAGATTTTCGGAACTCCCCTCTAACTCCTCACAGAGTGGCCGGATCTGGGGGTACTTTTTGTTCAGTTGGGATACTCAGGATGGTCAGGAAAGTAATATAAACTGTTGGACCACGTATCTGACCCTAAGGGGGTGTTCAAGTGAATGAATGATGAAAGAGGAAGATATTCAAAAGAATAACAGAGTGTGGCTCTAACCTAACTATATTTTACCTAAATTATTGTTTACAGTCATAATTACACATAAATGTTTGTTAGATTTTGAGTTACATCTGATTCTGATTCAAAATTCGGTGAGATTTGTGTGATGAGTATGGCAGAGGTAAGCCTTCTTGAACAGTTACATAGCTTAGGACATTGCTATTTCATCCCCTTATCAAGCTGGAAAAAGATCTTGTGGAACAAAAAAAAGATACTGCAGAACCAGCTCCAACTCCAAGCAATTTTCACGAAGCAATTCACAAAACCAGATACTTGAGCTAGAATCTTTTATTGTTTTTCCAGTTCATTTTCCAGCTTGAGCCTTTTGTTCAAACTGAAATTCTTAGTGAGCATGAGCTTTGTCTTGTCAAGCAAGCAGGGAATGACTGAATGTTCTACAGGATACCTTGCTATTCGCACCACCCCTAGTAGACTTGTGTAAATAAAGACCAAATCACAAGGATTTGAATTTGGAACACCAAAATGTATATATCCCGACTAAATTAATCAATACCAAACGTCATCCACTCACTCACAAGAATTGCCTGGTGCAAAACAAAGCCAAAAAGGGGCAAATACATGCAACAGAAACATGCTGGCTCAAATAGTCACACTCAGGCTATTTGGGTTAACATGGTAGGATAAATAAAAACAATTTAGTTATGGTAAGCAGGTGGTCAGAAGAAAGGCATTTGGCAATGCTACAACTTTCGAAAACCAAAAATACATCAGAAGAGGATTGATAGACCTTTTTAATCACGGCCCAATTTCAAACACTTGGTAAGTGTAGAGGCTCGAAATAAACAGTGGAATTAGCATGCACATATTTCAATCATTCTGCATCCACGCGGTGGCTCAAATCAGCACAAAAGCAAGGTATCCTGTACTCTCAAATGCAAGGTAAGTCAATTAATTAAAATTTAAGGGCTTCTAAGAAGGCCAAAATGGATGTTTTGGGTCTCCATTTTGCCACCTATTAATTTAGTTCAAAAGTGCCTCTGGCATCAGAGCAGCATCTGCTGCTCTGGCTCTGTTACCTTATCTTTTAGGTAAACTAAACAAATCTTCTGCTGTAAACCTCTCCAGCCTCCAATGTTTAAGTTTTAACATTAAATCAGCAATGAGGCTGATATATTTTACTACCACAGTCTTCTTCTTCTTCTTTAAGTATGGCTCGTTGGATGACTGGGAGTTCCACTTGAGCCTTATCTTTTTTTGGGGGGGGTCAAAAATGGTGTTGACTAAATCATAACGGATTTCCATACAGCTGTGATGTATTTAGTGACATCACGTGATTGTGACCCCAACATAGCATTTGATTGTCCCTAGCCTAGGCCGTTTCATAAATGTAAACACGACCGGCGCCTGGCTGGCCGCTCGGCTCTATACATATACATTCAAATACATATTTACCGATATAAGAAACTACAACTTTTCGTTTTGTGAAGTAAGTTAAAATAAATGAGGGTAGCCACTAAAAAAAAATATCAAACCTGAGCTTTTGAAGATCAGAATGTGATTCTCCTATCTTTTAGCTTTGATTTGAGGCCAAAATCACCTCTCTATCTTGTCTCTAAGCATATTAAATCTTCTTTAGAAAACAGTATTTTACATAAGGAAATGCCTATGTTCATCCATTGACTTTAGGGTTTTGTCCATCTAGTGACCAGCTTGGAACTATGTGCTTCAATGAAATTCTATGAAACTGGGTGATTTTGAGCTGGTTTTGAGTGCATGGGGAGCCCCAGCAAGTGAGTTAGATGAGAAAATATGAATATGATCATCAAGGTTATGGTCCAATAGACCTATTGCTGCTATAGGCTGCTGACTTTTCCTCCTTAGTATCAGCAAATTTTTGTAGCAAGTTCAGCTACCTTTTTTTACATCTAAATTTACACTGAATATTAAGAAATAATATTAAATAGCTAGGACATCTTACTGTTAGCCTTATTAAATAGACAATTTCGTCCTGAATTCAATGGTATTCTTAAAATATTTTTTGGAGATGTTTTAGATAGGTAAAACTGATAAGGAAAATTCACAGCAATTTATGCATTCATTACAACAAAATTGCCAATTTTTGCCACTAGGTGTTTTTGTGGCTACCCTAATGAGTGTGACGTCACGCTTGTATGAAATTCCGTTACGATTTAGTCTAGACCTCAAAAATAAGTTACACTGAGTCTTCTAATTTCAGTTCAGTTTGCTAGTCTCAGTAAATGCAAAGACAATTTTCCTTGTCCTTGTGCACTCCCAGAAAATTTTACCTTTCATTCCTTTCTGTCATATCTATTTTATTTGCACTTCCATGATATTTACTTCTGATTTTTACCCACGAATTTTTCGTTCGGAATATGTTCTCTTATTTGATATTCCATACTTTGGCAATAGAAAGTGAGCAGTCCTTAACATCACAAAAGCACATTGTACTTTTTGTCTAAATCACCCGCCATTTCGACCATGTGAATAGGTCATTGCAGCGCCATCTCTCTACCCCGCTCTTTCAGACTCCTTCAAGTGTTCTCAAGCTAATTTGTGGTGCCGTTTGCGGTGCCTTTCGCCTATTCTGGAAGGGCGCTTTTAAGGCTTGGATTTTGTTTTTACTTCGAATGGGAAGTAATAAAAGTTTTGCCACAAATAAAGATTGTTGTCTCAGGCAGTCGTCAGTTCTACCGGGGCATTCCTCTCTTTAGCAAAAGTTGAAATGAAGGGGATGTTGCAAGTAGACCCCGAAGCCGCGCCGATTTTTTTTTCAGCGGCGGCGCGCCGCAAAACCCTCGGCGTGGCGGCGCGCCGAAATTTTTTTAGCGGCGCGCCGCCGAAAATTTTCGGCGGCGCGCCGCTTTTTGGCGCCGTTTTCCGCACTTTTTTAGCTAAAATTTTGGAACTTTGCGGCCATGATTTGGAGCAATTTCGTGCCTGAATTGGCTGTAGGTGTAAATAATTAGTACGGAATTAAAATATCGGTTGACTGGCCAGCCAGGTAGCTGGCCAGTTTATAGGTTTATCGGCTACCTCGCTGGTATCAACATAATTTCAGCTATTCTTGCACAAGGCGTCATCTCCCTGTTCCAGACGGATTCCCACTGCGAGTCCCGGATTTTTTTATTGTACTGGCAACTCCCTTCCCCCCATTCTCACGGGTCGCCGTCGTAAGCCATTGCTTCAACTAAAAATAACTCCTTTCGGATTCAGATTCAGATTATTTATTCACACAAAAAACAATATAATCCCTGGAACAAACTGCATGTCCGCCTACAAAAAAAAGCCATGCGGCCTATGGGAGCGAACATACATACATACATGATTCGATGTGGAGCTTATTTGAGGAGTTGCTGCTGTCAGTGGTTTAAATAACGCTTATAGAAAATAATAAAACTCTGTTTTACTGATTTTTTTAAACTGTGCAGTTATAAAACTAAGTAAGCAAATCAAAGAAAAGTGAAATAACGTGGACCATTAGACATACTAATTTTGTTTCGTCAACCAAGTGAGTTTGGCAAGGAAATAGATCAGCAAATTTTCGAACCAACTTGATACAGATATCTGTTCTCGTTGTTTCCAGTCTGTTCTCATATCTGTTCTCGTTGTTTCCAGTCTCGATAGTCGCCAGAAAGTGACTACTTCTTTTCTCGTGGCTCCCCTTGACTCGTCAAGGAGTCCCCGAGAAACAGCGAAATATGGCAAATAAAAATTAGGTGACGACTTGTATGGATCGATTGCTTCTAAACAAAACAATTATTCTCAAATTCGATTACTACCTGAAACAACAAATAACACAGAAGATACGACCCCCCCCAACCGACGATGGGATGCTGTGATGAAATGTAAGCATTTTTTCTGGGTCCTTTCTTCGCATGCCAACTATCTTGGTCTAGCTTATCTGGAAGTGCCCGGATTAGTGAAAGTCCGACTGCCGACAGCAAGACAGACGTTATGGTACTTGAGCAAACCAATGTAAGTCCCAGACAAGCTTAATTAACATAAAAAAACATCACGGTCGGACAGCGTGCATGGACGTGCTCAAAGAAACATCAGTGGTATATGACGGTCTTTTGAATACTTTTTCATTGTCAAAAGACACGTTGGGCAACAATGAAAAGTATTTACGCCGAAAAAAAACGGCGGCGGCGCGCCGCCGTTCCAACGGCGTTAGCTATGGCGCGCCATCTGAAAAACGGCGGCGGCGCGCCGAAACTTTTTCGGCGGCGGCGCGCCGATAAACGGCGTGGCTTCGGGGTCTAGTTGCAAGACCTGTTATTTCGAATGACATATTACCTAAACTTATAACTTATAAGAATCGGTTGTACTATTTCTTGAAATTTTTAAGAAAAAATTACCCATGGATCTGCATTTCTTGTCTGTTGTTTCTAACCAGTACATTCTCGAGCTTTGCCGGGCTTTAGCCAGTCGTATGTTTTAAAGTGCCCCCCCCCCCAAACCGCCCCTGCTTCATGACTCCGTGGGAATAATCCGTGGGACGTAATAAAGGCCTTCTACTCTGAATCGCCTTTGATAATGTGATTACGGACGTGGTTACGGATCTTCTTTGAACATATCATTTTGAAAGTTTCGATGGGTTGGACAGCTTCAGCGTTTAATCATTAGTGACAAAGCGCTGTCGAAGAAAGGTTGCTGCAACGCTTTACGTTGACCAGGCAACGCAGCGCAGACCTAGTTTTGTTTGCTCAACTCTTTTCTGATGGCAAGAATTTCAAAACTATATTTATTCCGTGCTAATTGAGCCTATCTACAGAGCAAATTATTCTTTCCCATGTACTACTGATTAACATTTTCTTATGGTTTACGACGGTTTTTTTTTTACTGAAAATTCGACGGATTTCTCGTTCGCACTTGTCGGAATTTTACGGATTTTTGGACTACCGGAACGAAAACCTACCATCATAAAGTGGAAACACTGCTCAAGGTGCCAGTTTCAAAAAGAATAAAACATGAGTATTGAAAGGAAGCAGGAAGGAAGAATGAAGTTGCTGATAGATACGGTTATTAAGGTACAACCTGGGTACAACACACTAAAGGGAACTCAATTACATTGGATTGTATTTAGATTAGATTGAGGTTTGTTTCTTGCTCTTGGAAAGTGTGAAACTGATATAGACAATAGTCTATTGTCTATATCTATATCTATAGACTATATAATAGTCTATTGTCTATATGAATAGACAATAGTAGACTAGGTCTAGAGATTCGAGGGTGAATGGTTACCTGATGGTTGGTTACAACCATCAGGTAACCATACAA
The DNA here is from genome assembly GCA_023053555.1 of Branchinecta lindahli. Classification (NCBI taxonomy): domain Eukaryota; kingdom Metazoa; phylum Arthropoda; class Branchiopoda; order Anostraca; family Branchinectidae; genus Branchinecta; species Branchinecta lindahli. The sequence goes on from JAKZAO010000003.1 coordinate 17,057,657, forward strand.
GTTGAACAAGAGCTGAAAGCTCATATGGCACTTGCAAGGCTAGGTCAGAGGATGAAAGTAGGAATTCGTCAAATCGTGGGTTTGTTTTGATCATTTGTAAGCAAAACTCTTGAGATAAGAATGATCATGGGTCCTTGGAAATCACGAGACTGTATCGTTTGGCACCGCATTTGGCTGTGCGCACTTTAAGGGCGCTAGAAAATCATCTGTAATCAAAACTCTTGAAGCAAAAAAGATGATCACCAGGAGCACGAAAATGTATATTTTACTCAGAAGTATTGTTTGTACTTTAAGGAATTCAGTTGTAAGCAAAACCCTTGAGGCAAAAATTATCATGGGCTCATAGGGATAACGAAAATGTATCTATTGCTTAAAAGTATTTTTTGTACTTTGCGGTTAGCATTAGTACTTTAAGGGATGGCCGGATCTGGGAACTAACTATTTCTTAGCCAATCATGTCAAGTCTCTAATTTTCAAGCCAAGTTTCATCGTCCTAGCATGTCTGGAAGTACCTTAACTTGCGATCACCGGAATTCCGGACCCCCCCCCCTAACTCCCCCACAATACTCGAATCCGGTCCGGTTCTGTCACTGATCTACATAGGGCGTGTGCTTGTTCTTCCCACCAAGTTTCATTCCAATCGCTCCACTCCAAGCATGTCACAAGGTTTCCGGACCCCCCCTCCGACCACCCCCAGCTTCATCGGATCCGATCCGGACTTGAAATGGGACATCCGAGACATGTGGTCTTTCTACATACCAAGTTTCATTATGATCCGATCACCCGTTCGGAAGTTATACATGCCTCAAGAGTCCGGATTCCCCCTCCCTCCTCTCCCCCCACGATGGTCGGATCGGGAAGCTGACTGTTTCCAGGTTAATCTGGTCGTGTCCCTGATTTGCCTGCCAAGTTTCATCGTCCTAGCCCACCTGGAAGTATCTTAACTCCGTATGACCGGAATTCCGGAACCTCCCTCCAACTCCCCCCCCAGTGCACGAATCCGGTCCGGTTCTGTCAATGATGTACCTAGGGGTTGTGCTTGTTCCTCCCACCAAGTTTCATCCCGATCGCTCCACTCTAAGCGTTTAACATGATTTCCGGTTCCCCCCTCCGACCCCCCCCCACATTCATCGGATTCGGTCCGGACTTGAGTTGGGACATGTGAGACATGGTGTCTTTCCAAATATCAAGTTTCATTAAGATCCGATTACCCGTTCGAAAGTTATGCATGTCACTAAATTCCGGATTCCGGCTCCCCTCCCTCCCCCCACGATGGTCGGATCGGGCAAGTGACGATTTCCAAGTTAGTTTGATCGGGCCCCTAATACGCCTGCCAAGTTTCATCGTCCTAGCGCATCTGGAAGTACCCTAACTCGCGATCACCGGACTGACCGACCGACCGACAGACCGACCGACGGAAAAGTGATCGGTATATGGCACTTGGCCGGAAGGCAAGTGCCATAAAAATTAGTAAGATGTGATTCAAATATTCATGCTCAATCTATTTATTTGGGTTCTGGTCTGGTTGTGATAGTGGTCTGATAGTCCACTAAAGGGAACTCAGTTAGATTGGATTGTTTTTTTGTTACAGGAGGGGTCAGTCTAGTACACTAGCCCCTTTTAAGGCATGGTGCTCAAACGTCTAGCACCATGCCTGGGTGCTGGACGTTCAAGCACTGTACCTTGGATTACATGTATGGTGCATGGATTTCAGTACACAGTGCATGCATGAAAAACACAGTTTCTGTCATCACAATTGTGCACCAGCTCGGACAGGGCTGAAATTTTCCACCATGAATTAGAGAATTCAAAGACAATCCTATCATATTTTTCATAACAAAAACAAAAGGACGCGACTGATGATGGAGATGAAAAATCTGACAGCACCCTATCTATTTTCCATGTAGTCTGCCCCAGGAGCCAATATTCTGGTTGGCTGCTAGGTAGAAAAAGCTGAGGCACAGGACACTCTACATGAAAAACCCTTGACTATGTAGAAAAGGAAATGAGGTTTTTCATCCCCATCATCAGTCGCGTCCTTTTGTTTTTGTTATGAAAAAAATGATAGAATTTTCTTTGATTTCTCTAATTCATGGTAGTAATTTCAGCCCTGTCCGAGCCGGTTCTCAGTTGTGATGACAGAAACTGTGTTTTTCATGCATGCACTGTATACTGAAATCCATGCACCCTACATGAAATCCAAGGTACAGTGCTTGAATGTCTAGCACCCAGGCATGGTGCTAGACATTTGAGCACCATGCGTGAAAAGGGGCTAGTGTACTAGACTGGGAGGGGTATCCAACCTCGTTTTTACACTACCTCGTTTTTTTCAACGAGAATGTTATGATAGAATGTACAAGCTGTCCTGACAGTCAAGAGGCAAAATATGACTTTTTTAAAGTCATGTGTTCAAAAATATTAAAATTCTGTGCCTTTTTCTCCCTTTTGTAGCTATTATGAAATCCTGTTTTCTGGCTATTGACTTTGCTAACTCTTCCTTTTTCATCATTTTTAAGTCGATCAAGGTAAGGTTAGAATAAAGTAATCTTGTTTGAAAAGAAAAATAAGTTTAACTGCAAATACTAAAGCAATAATTATTAATCCAATATGTAAGCCATTTAACTAGCTTCAATCTAGTATTTTTGTCATATTTGTTGGTTCCTTTCTAAGCCAGATGGATTATTCTGAATGATTACACTGCAGGGGCGTAATTTCGTCAAAATCCTGGGGGGGGGGCAAAGTTGGAGCCGATTTTCCCAAATCAAGTGAAAATGAGCAGTTTTATTTCAAGACGAAAAACGTAATAAAAACAAAGAAACAAAGAGATATTTTACTAATCGACCAAGGCGAAAACGACACAGGAAGCGATAAAATTAGGCCAAACGCCTCAAGGACCGAACGGGAAAACATCAAGTTGGGGGGCAAACTGGGGTCTGGGGGGGGGCTGCCCTATAGCAAATTACGCCCCTGTTATCCTGATGATTATAATAACAGAATAATCCTGATACTCTGCTGAGTCTTTTCCGGACAAAAAAAGTAGGCTATATCGAATGTATTTTTATGATGAGCACTTCATCTTACTCACCTGCAGAACAGACATTTTCATTAACATTTCTTCTTATTCTCCTACGGAACGGAACAGACATTTTCGGCGAAGATCGACGCAGTGTCGCAAATAAACATATACTACTTGGTAACGTGTCAAAACAACAAAAGCAGTGACAGTCAGGATAGCGAAAGCAAAAACAACAGTGATAGCAAAAACAGCGAAAGCAGAAACCGAGGCAAGAACAGAGCTATGCAAAGAGCAACAGGGCAAAACTCGCGACGATCAGTAGCGCAAAACCCAAGATCACACGGCATAAAAACAACAAGGAGACAGACATCTACCGTTGCGACTGAAACAGCCAAATTCAGTTACGTCGTCTTATGTCAAGGGAAGTCTGACATCTTTCAATGCACATATTGAGATTATACTGACAGCACTTTCAGTACAATATGTCGGGTTTCAATCTTTTCCTCCTTTCAAGGTGGAAATCCACTTGGAGAAGCTGTGCGTTTTCCTGACTTCAATCAGTCAATCAGTTTTACTCCAGTAAAAATTACCATATCACAAACAGTAACAAAGAAAACAGAAAAAAAAGAAGACAAAAAAGAACGAATGCGGCAACAAGTGCAAATACTTCACCAATAATTGAGAACCATATCTCATGACACCTCTGCCTGAGAACTTCCTACTGGTGGTTTAGAAGTAGGCTAGTTCGGAAGTATTGTACTAATGTTTTCGGTAAGCTTTCCGAGTCTGATCGCTACATTGAAAATATGGACACACACGACGAAAGCAAAAACAGTATATTTACTTTTGTATTAAATGCTGTAGTCTTGGTCCCTGCGTTTAAAGAACATTAGTCCTGGCCAAACGGTTAGCGCGCCAAATTCACAAGCAAAGAGTCGCTGGTTCGAGTCTCTGTGTTGCCTACTGTGTGGTTTGTGGCGAGGGCTGCTGGCGTTTTTCTGTAATGCAAGCCAAAAGTACACCCAGCTTCAAATGGGGGACTTCAAATGGAAATCTGGAGAAAAGCACGGGAAGTGTCGGATGATTTGCCCCCAACCACTCATTGTTCCCCGGCCAAGGAAGTACAATCGGAAGTACAATCGTCGGGAGATCAGCACCTGCGCAAAAGTTTGCTTTGTTTGCTATTTACATTTGTCAGGCTCTCTTTGGACCAGTCGCGGTTATTTGCGTGGCGCGATTTTTGACCCTGTCGCTGCGACTGTCCACTCCGGTGAAAGCGCCCACATAGGCAAAATTGATAATAGCAAAATTGATAATAATAGATAATAGCAAAATTGAATAGCAAAATTGATGGGAGCAAGAGACATCCTTGTGAGAATGTTGGCCAGCTTCCTCTCGGATAGAACCCAGTGCGTTCAACTGGCAGTTGGCAGTCTTTCAGGGCTTGTGAAAATAACGTCTGGAGCACCACAGGGAACCAGGTTAGGCCCACTTGCCTTCCTAATTGTGGTTAATACATTGATGACGAACCTGAAAAACAGATTCAAATTTGCTGATGACATGTCGCTACCAATATCCCGTACTCTTAACTCCACGTGTGAATCCAAAACACTTCTCAGTGAGATACTGGATGACCTGGTGACACAGACTAACAACCTGAAGCTCGAACTAAATCTGAAAAAAAGTTCAGTGCTCAGAATCTGCTTTCTAAAAAAGGAAACACCTACGATTGAATCAACAGCGTTACAACACGTCAAAAGTGCAAAAGTTCTTGGCGTGACTATTGAAAATGATTTGAAGTGGGAAAATCACGTGAACTCCATCTGTCAGAAAGCTAACGGTGCCATATCTCTATTTTCAAACCTTAAACGATTTGGTTTTTGTACAAAGGTGCTATTACAGTGCTACCTACTTTTTGTTCGACCACTTACCGAATACGCCTGTCAAGTTTGGCACCCTGGTCTAACCCAGAATCAGTCCTCGAGGATCGAAAAAATTCAAAAGCGCGGTCTCCGAATCATCCTTGGGGACAAATACTTGGACTATGACTCGGCACTGGCGAAGCTAAGCCTAACATCCCTTGCCGATAGAAGGCACGAACTAATCATGAAATTTGGTCTCCAGTGCCTTGAATCCGACCAACACCGCACCATTCTACCAAACTTCAAACCGAATTGTACATATGAAGTTAAGACTAGACGTACTTGTAAATATAATTCTGTGCAAAAGTTTGACGAGCCTCCTGCCCATTCATCTGAACGATTTTTAAAAACATTTGTGCCTTATTTTACAAAGTTTTATAACGACATGTCCTGAATTTCGAATATTTCTTGTTCGTTTTGTATTGTGTCGACGTGCCAATGTTATAACTGCCATGCTTTTATATTATGGTGAATAAATCTGAATTGAATTGAATAGGCTGCCCATTGTGGTTTATAGTAATCACTGCACTCCCGAGAAGAACATAGGCTTTTGAGAAGAACAAAAAACATCCTTCGATTTTTGAACTTGATAAACGCCGTACCCTCCTAGCTCTCTTCATCTAGAGTACCAGACAGTTGGGTCTTGTGGATCTCCGGTATTCGCCAGACCCCATGGTCAAGCGGTTGATCACTAATCAACCGCTTGAAAATGTACAATCAATGAGAGTTGTGATTTTTGGCAAATCCCTGCCAAGTGTTCAGTCCGCTGAGAAAAATCCGGACCAGATATACACTCACCATGTACCTTTAGTCTCATTTCGAAATTTCAAATTTCCGGTTTCGGATGGATTCCGGGTGAACTTCTTTCCGGCAAGATTGTAAAGTTCATGAACTGATTCAGCGAGTCCCCTCATCCCTTTTTTGAAACTCAAAATAACTTTAGAAAAAAACTTGGGCCTTTACCGAATTTCTGGCTTTCACCGGATTCCGGTCAAACTACTTGTCCGGCAGGGAAATGAAGTACAGAGTAGCCTACATATGAATTGAGCGTGTTAACTTACCTATAAATAGATCATCTCATTAGCCTTAAAACAATATTAGACACTCCCCCCCCATGAAAAATTTGTAGCCTGTGGAGTAGTATGGTAATGGCACGAAAAAGTTGCATTTATTGATATGCAGTAGTAGAGAATACTTTAATTTAATGTGCCTCACATTGGGCTAATCTTAAGGCAGTAGTATTCAGTAGCATCCCGCCTTGCTCCAGTCGCATCCATTCTTGCTATAGTAGCATGTAGTAGCATCAGTTGGTACTGCATGCTACTTTTACGCACATCTTCAAACTAGCCTACTATTTTGAGATAATTTTTCATCGGGCGTTAATTTGAAACCGCCCTCCCCCACCTCTAAATTTAGGGCTACGAAATCCGTCTACGAATTTGACCTGTAGGATACTTCATCCAACGGACAGGCGGGCAAACTCTATGAAGTCATAAGTATCCTGTCACAAACGTTTCAGAACAGATGAGGTGTCACGGGAGTTCCATGTTAAATTTTTGATTAGGAAGTTCAGACTTGGTGAAGAGAAAAAATCGTTCAGAAAACAGTTTTCGATCATACGAGAGGGGTGGGGGACATCACTAAAAAGCGAAACGAAAAAAGTCGTGAAAGCTCTAAGTGCTGACAATAGTTGACCATATTCAGCTTTATTTGCCTCTGTCAGAGTGAGATAAGTCGGAAACGGACGTCTTCTACCCTTCGTTTAATCGACGTCAAGATTGTCCTACTGAACTTGACATTCCTACAATATTGGCCGTCTCTGTGAATCCGTACGCCCGCCCCCTTGGCTGACGTCACGGAATTTCTAGCGCACGACTCGTATTGATCTCCGATTCCCGTTTGCTTCTCCATACTGGGAAACCTTCTCCACAGGACTATTTTCCCCTTGAATTCTCCCAGTTTGTTTGAAACTCGTGTTATGGACCTAAAACAGTGAAGCTCGGTTACAGTGAAAAATGTATCAGAAGCCGCAGGGTGATTATTATAACCAGAACGGGTACGACCCGGATGCGAGTGCAGTATACAACCCGACCACTGAGACGTATACAAATGGGAACCCCGGCTTTCGAGCGCCACCCGGGGTCCGTCCCTTAGTAAACCCGGACGAAACGGGGGAGGTGGATGTGACGAAATATCCTGAGCCTAAAGATGCTACAAATAAAATACGCGGGAAACATGACGTTTTGGAGAAGATATGTGGCAACACTGGCTACGAACTAGCCATAGCCAAGGCTTTCTATTTTTTCTTCTTTTCGGCGTTCGGCTCACTGTTGCCGCTCATGGCAATTTATTTTAAAAATATGGGCATGACCCCTACGCAAGCGGGTATACTTATTGGAATTCGACCATTTGTGGAGTATATCAGCGCGCCGTTTTGGTCGGACATAGCAGAAAGGTAATATTTCGTTTATTTTTTCCCAAACAGTAAAAGTAGGCTCCCATGCTTCCGGTGGCTTATCGTCATCCAGCCCATCGTCAGTGCGATGTCCTTTACGAATTCTTGAGGCCCGTTTGTTAGTACATTGATTAATTTTCCTCACGTCTTTTTTATACGACGGTCTGGCCTGGTGCATTTATTTATTGAACGAATAAAACGATGAGCTAGCACTTCTCTAAATACAAAACATATGAGCTTGTTATATGCAACACTGGACTTGGACAAAATCGCTTAACAACATTAAAGGTGTTCACGCATGCGTTAAGACTAAACGGTGTGAACTACAGTCTAGTTACCCATCACTTATTCACTTCCATAGCCTCGAACTTATGGGGCCGAGGCTAATGAGCTCGTATCCCTGCCAGCCCCCATTTATATATATTTGTTGTTAAAGTTTAACCGAATAGGACTGGGATAGGACAATCTAGTTACCCATCACTTATTCACTAAAATTGGCTTGAAGACCAGCTGAAAATGCGCTACTTGGCTGTTCCGCTATTCAGGAATAATCGATTTTCAAACAAAATGATGAAAACGAGATTTTCGGGGTTTCTTTTTGATCAGCTAAATTATCCCTCTAAGGACGGTTTTTTTCGCTGAGGACGGTTTGCCGGAAGTGCAGCCGAAATATCCGAAATTGATTTATCCCTCGCACATCACCTTAGAGGGATAATTTAGCTGATCAAAAAGAAACCCCGAAAATCTCGTTTTCATCATTTTGTTTGCAATGAATGATCAGCTTGGCTTCAAACCTTATATTCGATTTTCAAATAGTGGATTCTCCGTGTGATTTGTGGTACCTCTAATTTGCTGTATGCCTTACAAGAAAGATTTATGACTTTTTCTTGTTCAGGCACTATACTAAGCAATCTTCACCAATATCGCCACTGCCCACGAAAAGCCTTGTTTGTGTTTAGATACAAATTTTCCGCGTCATAGTATAATTTTTGCTGTGGGGACGGCCGCAGATATTCTGAACGTCATAACTAGAGCAGATAGTGGAAAACAAAAAAATCCCTTTGTAGAAACCAAATAATTCAGTGTATTCAACTAAATGACACAAAATAAGTTGAAGACCCGATGAAATGCTGGAATTCTTTGCTCCGCTGTTCAGTGTATCGATTTCACCGAAATCTTTCGGACGTGTGGTATCTCAATGTGTTTGTGCCTGTATGCCTGAAATACTCTTGATGACTAACTCTTCGTGCCGACGAAGAATCGCCGTGTGCCTAGCGAAGAACCAGAAACGTTTTGTTTGGGTGACATTTCTTGTTCTTTCCTAGGATCACGGGCGTGTTTCGGGGTTAGTCATAGAGTATAGCCTACTTAGACACCTTATTCTTACCATCCAGGGAGATACCCCTTGTTCGCATCAAAGCGGCCTGTTAGACTATTTTTATTGGCTGCTATATAATATATAAAGCCGAGCGGCCAGCGAGGCGCCGCACGCGTTTAACACTGATAAACCGTTCTAGGGACATTCAATAGTGTGACAGGCCGCTTTGAAGTGAACAAGGGGTATCTCCCTGGATGGAAAGTATAAGCTGACTTAGAAACTGCAACGGTAAACGATTGCCGAAAAATACATAAATTTTGCGTCACACGCAATAGCGGGCTGTTTCCAGAAGTGACCCTACAACCTGGAGTTGAACATTTTGGAGTTGAACATTTCCTGAGCTTCGCTTTATTGTTTGCGGAAATGGTGGCTTTAGTTTATATTTAAATTCCCCGTTTCGGGCTGAACTTTGTCGTGTCACGACAGCATTGTACATTCTGAGCGTCACTACTAGAGCTGAAGGTGGGAAAAATAAAAAATTCCATAGCAGGATCGAAATCTGGCTTTTCAGTTAAACTTTAAAGTCAGGCTTCACATTCCAGATTCTTTCTTCCGGATTCTTGATATTTGTTTTCGCTGAGGTGGACCCGGAATATGAACCCCCGGGGCGTTGGACACCGCAGATTCCGGATTCTGGAAGGGTGTCATACAGTCAAGCTGATTGAGAGACATAATTAATATGCAGATGGATGGGATCTCGGATGGGATAGGAAAAAGGAAGAATGATTGATTGTTGTGATTGGGAGGCAGGAGATGAGCGAAAGGTTTTCGTCAAGCATAATTTTTTTTGAGATTTTCTAAAGACTAGTATGTCCAGGTGGAATCCTAACTGGAGGTTCTTGTCAGGTACCTCTGTTAGCCCCCCTGGTTCTGCTAGATGCGGCATCTGGAAATGTGCAACTACCTTCAAATTGTTTGTAACGACGGTGGTAGTAAAAAACACTTAAAACCTAACTAACCCTTTAATATATCGCCTGTCAGCAATGTCAGCCTTTTTGGGAACCCAAAACGTAAGTGGTGGGATTCCTATGACATCGCAAAAGTTGTCCGTCTGTCTGTAAGCACGATAACTCTCGAAGGGATTGAGATATTTTGATGAAATTTTTTAGTAGCTATTGGCTGTTGGAACAGGAACGAATGAATAAGCATAGTGAATGGCAATTGGCTGCGTTCTTCAGTTCTTTAGTTTTATTTCGTCCCCAATAGCACTTGGCTAACACACGAAGGATTAAAGAAAAGAAAAAACACTTAAAACCTAACTAACCCTTTAATATATCGCCTGTCACAATGTCAGCCTTTTTGGGATCCCAAAACGTAAGTGGCGGTATACCTATGACATCGCAAAAGTTGCCCGTCTGTCCGTCTGTCTGTAAGCACGATAACTCTCGAAGGGATTGAGATATTTTGATGAAATATTTTAGTAGCTATTGGCTGCTGGAACAGGAACGAATGAATAAGCATAGTGAATGGCAATTGGCTGCGTCAAGATTGGTTTAGGACTAGTATGACCTAGTTAGCATTCCTCCACCCCGTTAAGATTATCGTCAGGTGCGATACAAAACTTTCCACTGGCTCATTGCTTATTCCGCACTTTTCAATTTCAGATTCCGTAAGGGCAAGCTAATTCTGCTCTGCTCACTTGCTGCCTGGATCGTCTTCACCGTTCCACTTGGATTTATTCACCCACCAGCAACTTCCTGTCTGAAATACAACGCCTCCACCGACCAATACTTCATCGACTTCACAACGTCGAAGTCTATCCGTAAGAGGGATGTCGAAGACCACTTCTATCCCCTCCGCCATCTTGTGGACAGTAACCACCCCCTCAGTCACCTGGATGATGAGGAAATAAAGAAACTAGAAAAACTAGAACGTAAGTTGGGAAAAAATATACAATATAAGAATATAATATAATTTATTATCCTTAAAGGCCGTACACGTTACAATGAGAACACTCAGTAATGAACATAAGCAGGATGTCGAGATCAAATTAACTTTATTTTGGTTTTTTAAATTAACTTTATTAAGGCTTTTCAATGAAACCCTTTGTGATTTGTTCATTTGTACTCTTCAAGATCCTGGGAAACCGAAAGGAAAGCCCTTAAAGGAGATGGGGTAATTATGATAGTAACTTATTCTACTTCAGTGGCATTTCCATCCACTCTCGTTCCCGACATCCTACACTTCACAAGTGTTTATTATGCTATTGTCTTTGCGGGACGTACCATGCACCCGATCATTGTTTCCGACGAGCTTATTCGTCTGGAGACTGGTTATGCAATTTTTACCAAGATTGTCATCCAAGACAAGAGACACTGAAAGAGGATAAAAACAGCCGAAGCCGTGTGTAATTTTCTGCAAGCACAGATTAGTTGCAAAGTAGTCAACTATCTCAGAAAATCTTAGCAGAAGCACTATGTAGTGCGAACAGTGCCATCTTTTACTTTTGGTGGACCCTAGGCCATCCATGGGTTTTTGGCCTCTTTCCATAGGCGTATTCTCGCCGTTCCCCGAGGACTCCACTTTATGAGTCCCCGCGTTTTTGTTTGTCCCGGGGATTCACTCCCCGTATTCTCGCGAGTCCCCACGGACGGGGAATGCTCCGATTTTCATCACCATCATCAAAAAGGACTCCCTTTCAGATTCGGAGGGGAATCAATTTTTGGTGGTATTGGTGCAATGTAAAATTAATTAAAAATAATCAGAATAAACAAAACCAAAAATAAAGGAGATCCAGACTAATTTTGTCAACTGCATATTTGTTTTAAGAAGAAAATCCGTTTTGGAGGCATTCCCCGTGTTCTCGCTGTTTTCTGTACGCGGAGTCCGCGTGGAGTGAGTCCCTGTATTCTCGCCGTTCCCTTCGATTCCCCGAGGACTCCTTGGGGAACGGCGAGATTACGCCTCGTGAGTCAAAAATGTAAAAACGCCTGAACATTATCGCATACGATTCTTGGTCGAACCAGGGTCATATCTGAGCATGGTAAAGTAAACGACGACGGTGCAACATAGCCGTATTACTCATACTCCGCTGTTATCTAAGAAGCGGGTCACAGATAAATAAATAAATAGCTGGTCACACCTGGACCGTAATGAACAAGGTAATGTGGTTAGCAACCGTAGCCTGATAACTCAACAATTTACACCGGCCGCTTGGCATCTCGTTTCCTATTGGCCCCCCAGCACCGGCCTAACCGGCCTAAGGGTAAAGACGAGTTCAAATTGTCCTTTAAGCAGGATTATCTTTCCTCTGAAAGCTCCATGCAATCATTCACGAAGGGAAACAACCAAAGGCTAACTCCTGCCTAGGGTCCAAACCTCTCATTCGCCGAAGTGGTAAATGTAAAAATTATGATGTATAGAAAAGTATAGTAGCTTGTCTATTTCATTTCGAGGTCTGCTTGTCTGTTTTCTAAAATCGAAGTGCACTAAAGAAATAAACAATTTAGGTAGAATAATTTTTTTTTGCTAAATTACCAAAAAGGAGGACTCGACTTCGTTAATTGCGTAGGGTCCATTTACATGTCTGTCCGGCCTAGAAAGAACGCTTTCTCCTCTTTTCCGCTAATCTGGCAAGCAAGTTTTCTTCAGTTTTATTTCGTCCCAATAGCACTTGGTTAACACAGGAAGGATTAAAGAAAAAAACACGTAAAACCTAACTAACCCTTTGATATATCGCCTGTCAGCCATTTTTGCATAGCAACGCGACGCCGGGATTCTTGATCTCCTTCTGCGAACGTAATCAGTGAAATAGTTTGCAACGGCGTATTTGATAGTTTTGCATCAGTTTGTAAATATCTCACCTGTACTACTGCTCCCAGTGTCTCGTTTTGTTTTTATTTCTTTCTCGTCAGTAATTTGTTGGAAGGTAGGATATGAATTTTCGATGCCTGAAAAGTTGTCAGCGTAACAATGATCCACAACAGAGGGTTGGAACGTGTTCAGCAAAAACTAAAGGGCGGATTAAATGAAAAGTTCATCTATGGATATTGACTCTGCGATGTGATCCTACAAAGCAAATTCTCATTCAGTTTGATCTAGAGCCAGTCGTTACCGCTTTGAAAGGATCCTCCTTTCTTATTCGCCCTTCGTTCACACTTTTCTATACAATTTCTTCCCGTAATTAGTTGTGACGATGGGGGGCATTATCCGTAGACTAAAGGGGATCGAAGAGCAATTCCGTGGATGATATAGATAGCTTCGGAAAAAGGCTTATCGGTCTGATCCCTCAGTCTCTTAGATAAGGAAAAAAAGACTTAGGCTAACCGTTTTTCTGCACATCCCTGTCCTGATAAAGATAAACTTTCTGTTCTCCAGAAGCAAGACTTCTTTCTTTTTTGTTTTTAAGACTCACCTTGAAAGCTGATGGAAAAGACTTCTTTATCTAAAAACAGCAGTTATAATCAGTACATGCCATTCACACTAATTGAAGTGTACGTGTTCTCCCGTCAGCACCCGGTCCCCAACACCGTCCGGTGGCACGTCCAGCGAAACCAACAATACAAAAAAATAAAGATAATGGCGAGAGCGCTAATTTTTGCTACTCTACCTACCTCATCACGCAAGCTGCGCAGTTCTCCCTCGCGATGGAAGAGGCGTTGTTTTTTGGAGTATGTTAAACCGTCGCGTCTCAAGTTCTATGTTCGAGTCCCACGCTGCAGGATTGCGGACCAAAGACATATGATTAGCACGTGACCATCGACAAAAGTCCTCCTCCTTTCTTCGAGTCTCTAGGATGTTTGTAGGAAGGGGTTCAGTACCCTGTTTTTGTTGCACCTCTGTCTTCAGCCCTCCTCTTCTCAGTGACACTAGTGCGGCACCTACTCTTTCTATTTTTACTTAGAAAATATAATCTATTCACTAATTCTACCCTTCATTTAACTTTTTCCTTCAAATTTTCTCCTTGACATTTTGCAATAACAAAACTATAAAGATCAAAATCAGTGAAAAGCAGTCAATACATTGTTGTAACATGAAAATTACTACCCAACTACATGACTTAAACATATGTGCTTTTCTTCCAGCTGGTCAGAGCACCGAGGTCCACATCGGCATGCAGAGGTTCGCTCGCGTGAAACGGGAGGATCCGTACGCTCTTCCCAAACCTGGTCATATCGTCGGCAAGACCCCTTACTCTGTCGACTTCGCCGTCAACTACGATCCTAAAGACCACAAGGACTGGATTTCACCGACCTTCTCCTACACCATCTTCACTACCGACAATGTTCGAAAAATTTTCTTGCTCTTCTTTCTTCTCATTCTGATAGGGGAGTTCTTCTGTTGTCCCAGTTTGACTTTGGCGGATACGGCGGTTTTGAATTTGCTTGGAAAGGAGAATGCAGATCAGTATGGAAAGCAAAGAATGTTTGCCTCCCTTGGATGGGGGCTGACAATGTTCGTCGTCACCTTGATTCTGGATCACTCGCACAATTTCCATGATCACCCGTGTGCCGTAAGTCTATTTTACAATGTGGTACAAGAAACAAAAACGAGATTTTCGGTGTTTTTGTAGATCAGCTAATTATCCCTCTAATACGTTATGCGAGGGATAAGAGAAGTTAGTTATCAGAAGTGCAGCCGAAACATTCAAACTTATCTTTATCCTTTGCATAATGTCTTAGAGGGATAATTAGCTGACCTATACAAACCCCCGAAAATCTCGTCTTCCTTTCTTGTATTATGATTTATGAATAGTCAGCTTGGCTTTTACCTTATATTTATAACGTGGAAAGGCTATCCGGTTTCCCTGGCCGGATTTGTGCACATTCGTCGTAGCGTTAAGAACATCTGCGTACGGAGTTGATGATGGCGCTGGAAATTCTGACAGCAATTCCAGCCGGCGACCACTGGACCCTTATAGCCTGTTTTAAACCATTACTGCAGTGTTATTAGTTTTCGGTACTACCAAGGGTCCTGTGATGGCCGTTTATCGGAGCTTGCTTTAATACCTTGTAGCAGGGGGGAGTGGGGGTGTTTTTCAATAGCTGTTTTAGTATAAACACCGAAAAAACATTTTTCTGCCTCTACCACAAGGTCTGTATCAGCTGCCACCCGTGATTGTTCCAGGTAACGGGAGCTCTTCCTAGGTCTAGGTGAACCCCGGCGCCCCCCCCCCCGGTACCAACCCCCCCCCCCCCCCCAATGCAAATATATAGGAAATTAGAAAATCTTCTTAAAAATCTGCAGTTTATACTGCAAGTACTTCCCTAGACACGCGAGTTCTGTGTAAACTCGTGACGACGGCTCGAGCTGGCCGCTCGCCTCGATATGCCTATATAGTTTTCATTAAAATATATTTTATTTTATTAACACAATTTCCGTGTTCTTGCAAATTTCGGTAGAATTACTTGTCCGACCAGACAATAAAGTTTGGAAATGGATTCATCGAGTGTTCTTACCCCCATCCGAACCACTAGTCGAATAAAGAATGAAATTTAATTTTTACCAAATTTTTGGTTTGGCCGAATTGTGAGTAAACTTCTAGTCCGGCGAGAAAATTAGTTTCAGATCTGGATTCAGCATGTCATCTCACCCTAATATCGACTTTCTCATCGGGCTTTGAACTTCCTGCAGAATTTCCGGTTTCGGCCGGATTCCGGGGACTACTTGTTCGACAAGAAAATAAAGTTCAAAAGCGACTTCAGCAAGTCTCCTTACCCCTAAATCGAAGCTCTAATCAGCTTCAGATAAAACTTTTACTTTCAACAAATTTTCTGGTTTTTGTCGGATCCCGGGTGAACTACTTGTCCGGCGAGAAAATAATTTTCATATTCAGATTCAGCATATCTCCTTACCCCTTAATCGACTATCCCATTAGCTTCTGAAGAATATTTTGTTCGAGCATTCATTTGAAACCCCTCCCATCCCTAAATATAGGGCTACGGAGCCCATCTATGAACTTGACCTGTACTTTGACCCAAAGGATCCTCACTCCAAGTTTGAACACAATATCTCAATCCCATTCAAGAGTTATCGTGCTAAAAGACGGACGGACAAGCTTTACGATGTCATAGGTGTCCCGTCAGTGACGTTTTGGGATCCCAGAAAACGTTAGATAGAGCAAGAATTTGCAGTACTGGAAGCTGGTGATTCGCGCAGTTCGCGGCAGTGGATGATCCGTGGAGATAAAGTAGTAATACAGGAGCATTATAACACTGACCATGATGATGATTTATTTTTATCCCGTCAAAATAAGCACAAGGCACGTAGAATAAAGGAGTAAATATTAAAAAAAAAACTTATTATATGACACTACTCTAAGACTTGGGGCTATACTCAATCAAAAGGATTTTCCAGTCGCAGTCAGTATTTTGGCTATATGTTTCTGTTTGTTCCTCCACTACTGTTAGTGGGTCGCTGCTTTGAAGGACTGATGTTTATTTAGCCGAAAGATAATATAACAGAGACAACATTAACACAACACAATAGTAAAACAAACGGTTGCACCTTCCCCAGTTAATCTGTCTAATCGAGGCGTGTTACACGTTACGCTAGTACTTTACGACGTGTCATCAAAATAATTTAATATTGGGGGGTGGCCAATGGAAGAGGAAGCACTGGAACCAGGTCCATCATATCCATTATGTGAGAAAGCAAAGATGGTAAGGGATAGGCTAGAAGACCATGAGATTCAACTGCGGAATCGTGAAGTGTCTTGTATTATATTTTTTTTCCCGCCGAATCGGCTTGAGTTCATTCATTCATGTTCGTCACACTTAGCGACTTCCATGATGCGGTTCACATGCCCGAGCAGGACGAAGAAAGAGCAGAGGTAATTGATATTTCAAATAAATCGAATGAACATGGTGGGACCGCAGTTCTTTCTTTGTGTCGTAACTTCGTTTCATCTATGGGGGTAGAAGACCTCAGTAAGTCATGTTCGTGGAAGGAAGGCCCTGACGAACAGTGAACAAAACGCGACAAGCAATGGTTTACACTAACTAAATGTATTCACAAACAAAAACATACAATATCATGGACACTTGGAATAACCAACAGGTGTTTCTTTAGGTCCACCCAAGAGAACGAAGCTACATGGCTTGCTATGCTACCTTCACAGTACTGATGAGCTGTGCGATAATTGTCGCAACTCAGCTTCCATTCACATACAGTAGCAACCCGAGCAGTGGGAGATCCACTCCTGGACCAGCCCATAGTATCATCAGCGTGAGTGTCTTACCTTTTTAGTTGAAATACGAAGGACACGATATCTACCCTTCTTTTAGCTTACCGTAGCTTTAAGACTAGACACAAGTATACGTTTG
The DNA here is from genome assembly GCA_023053555.1 of Branchinecta lindahli. NCBI lineage: Eukaryota > Metazoa > Arthropoda > Branchiopoda > Anostraca > Branchinectidae > Branchinecta > Branchinecta lindahli. The sequence continues at coordinate 17,074,692 of JAKZAO010000003.1, forward strand.
TCCTCTTCGTAAAGTTTGGGACCAGAATTCAAACCGCTTCCTCCTTGAGTGTCAGGTGTTTTCGCATTTGAGAGAACAGCTAGCTGGTGATGGTTCCGTTTTGCTTCTCAGTATTCTAAAATCCACGAGCCCAAATTGTATCGTTAAAGTATCTAAATTTATCCAGCAGGCACTTAAACTTCGTACTGAAATGTTACTTTAGATTGGTGATCGTTGAACAGTCTTCTATTTTGTTTTATTGTAGGCTACATTTTTTGTATATGACCTTTCTGGTTAATAAGCATTATTGCTACTTTGATTATTCTTATCTCTACTGGAATAAGATAATCCGAATTAGGGATAATCTTACCTCAATAAAGACAAGATTAATCCCAGTAGCAAATACTACAAGATTTTTTTTTACAGTGTATACTGTATTCGAAACCCATAAAACCCCAATACCACGCGTCTTCGCAGTAAAGCTCACACCTAAACAAGTTCATGTAACGATCGTCGAGTCAGACAGTTCAGCATGAATCTTTTGAAACGAAATCTGTTTCTGTAGCAACTAGATGAAACCTAAATATTCCTTCCGCGCACGCTGACTGCGAATCATTGACAGTGCAAAACGGACATGTCAGCTGAATTTTATTTTCTAATTTTTCTTTTCTTCTATTTCCAATAAAATTCTCTGAATTCTCTTATAAAATTCAGCTGACGTATCCTTTTTGCACTGTCAAATATGGATAAAGCTTGTTCCGAACAAAATGCACGTAAAGGAATCTCACCGAAAACGCTGTTCCGGGTGAAAGCTAGGATAACGCTAGCCATAAAACGTAGGCTATATAAAAATGACGCTAAACAGGTAAGTCAGCTGTCCTGACGAGGACGCTTGCGAGGAATGGCGAAAACATCGCTGGAGCAAACCTTAGCTGACTTATCCGTTTAGCTGTATTTTTTATATATGATTTGCATTCGGTTTGTACTCGCCACTGTGGTCGCTGGAGCTTTAAAGGAGTGTGTACCATACTTCTCAAGCTTATTTGCTGGATTTCGAATTTTAATATTATACCATTACAACTTTCCGTTCAGAATCGGGAAATCGGGAGGCACTCGCATTACGTTATGTTACAGTAAAAGCAAAAATGCGGGACTAGCTTGCTTCAGACTTGCCAATTACACAGTGCAAGATGGGTCATTATGTTTTTTCGTTTTAGGTTGGAAGCAATTACAGACCACCCGGCTCCAACCCTCCTGGATTTAAAGATGGCGTGCCTCTCAAGAAAGAAAAGAATGACGTCATCAAGTCGATTCTTGGAAAGGTAGAAATACACTTTTTAGGAATCGAAAGCATTGAAGAGCCGTTTTTGTGGCGTTTTATCCGATGATAACTTGCCACAATGACCAGTGGGAACCGAACGCACGTATAGCCACACTGATCTTTATCACGGTTTGTCATTCCAAAATATACTTCGACAAATAAATTACACGCACTAGAAGGAAAAGCTTATAAAGTCAGTGCGTTATGTATCACTTCACTTAATCGAACGCACACGTACGGGACTGAGTTAAAGCACAAGTCGCAGTAGGCTAGATATAGTTTATATTCCAACATTCTAACATGGGTGGGTCCTTGAAAATATGCCGGTTTTCTCGAAGATGATACCAATAAGATAATAGACATGTCCCGGCTATTATCAGCCTTGCTTGTCACACTTTTATCGTGAGAAACAGAAATCTTGCATAGCCGGTATGTATGACCAGTCAGCTCCCCGGAAGCAACAAGCTTGAGCCTGATCGTCCTAGAAAAGAGACAAACGCAGAAGATGCAAGAACCAGTGTACTGCCGTTAAGGTGTCTAGTTTGAATTCTCGGAAATGATAATGGATGGAACAACTAGGGACGCAGAGTGACGCAGTAATATACGTAAGACAGGTCCTTTAACTATTATTTGTTCCATGTTCCCTACAAGACCTGTGTTATTATTATTATTATTTATTTTATTTCTTATTGTAGAGCCGGGTATTCGCTCAGCAGACCCGTAAAATACCTGAATGGATGCCCGTCCTCCGGCATTTCTCCAATCTTCGCTGCGCTGCATTCTTGTTCGTCTCTTGGTTCATGGGCTTCGGCATCGGACTGATCTTCACCTTTCTCTTCTGGCATTTGCAGGCAAGTCTGAAAAAATGCGAAAGTCGCAAATTTCACGTACCGCAGCTGCCTACTCCTGATTTATTCAGTCAATCATTTTTTCTAAAGGCCGAAGCTGGACGCAGCCTAGGATTGATCTTTCGTCATTGCAAACAAAAATTTAAAAACATAAAACATATTTTTTTTGTATAATTCAAGTTAATGTTCACAATCATGCACAACTTTCTTCCAGTAAGTAGGCTAATAACTACAAACTTAGTAATTAATAATATATTTAATAACTTAAATACTAACACTAATACCGTTGTTCAACGTGTCTTACATACATAAAATATGTATATAATCAAAAATTTTAATTTGTCCGAACAGCCATATAGAACTTGATTTCACACGACTACCGGTTTCACTACCCTTGGTCGGGAGTGCGATGTCCAGTTGGGAGCAAACCATTTGACGCTTCCCGTGCTCTACCCTCAGACTTCGATTGGTACTAGTTTAACAGCTTGGTCGTCTGTGGCTGGTCTTAAAGAACCCCACCATTTGTTCCGCCGATTGTAGAGCGCCTTGGCGAGGATTAGAGCTCGGGGCCCATACCCGTCTTAGGTAGACGTCTAACGCTTCTAATACTTGACTTTTTGACTGGACCGGTCACTACGGCAACCCATTCGGAAAGCGTGAAGACGAAAGACACCGTAATACTCTATATGACTTAGTCCAAATCACGCCAGTGAACCTCGGGAAGAACGAGATACGTCGCCTGAACGATGACTCAAATCCTTTGTCAACCAATCAACGGCATTCGTTGGGGACAGCTGTGGTGATGCTTCCGGCTCTTCGCTAGGCACATGGCGATTCTTCATCGACACGAAGAGTTAGTCATCAAGAGTATTAATACAGTGCATGTCGGATAAATTAGATAGAGAGGGTTTGGCGGCCATTCCCAATATTAAACCCCCGCCGCGACCGGAAAATCTGGCAAGATGTCCTAGGCCAGGAGCGCAGGGAGTTTTCGAGGGGGATGAGGGTTTCAGCACGTTTATTTAAATGTGGGCCTGCCTGGCTTCGGCCAGGTCCAGTCGCTTTGGGCGGTTAAGTTAAGTTACGGTATATCAGCATGAATTCGTTTAATGAAATGTGTGTATGTATGTATGTATTTATTACTCATCTACAATAGCTACAAATGCATAAGACGGAGTCTAAGAAAAATAAAGAAAAAATAATAGAAGAAAGTCTGTATTAGTGCATCTGAACCCAGCCGTACAAAGACGGCAATCTAATAATCATTTTGTATCCTATAGGATTATGGTGGTACATCTACTGTATTTGGTGTGGCATCAGTCGTCAACCACGTTTCTGAGATGTTGGCGTTTTTCTTTAGTTTTAAACTTATTCGGGAAGTTGGACATATCAAGGTAAGCTGCAGTTATTCCCATCCAGATAATATCGTTCTTATAATAATAATAATATAGTTATTACCCATTGCACAGGAACAAGTGGAGAATAGTGGAGTAAAAACCCAAATTTTTAAACTCGGTTATTACACAGTTTCATTCCAACATTTATTTCAGGTTATATCTTGTAAAGTCTATTAGTTAATTTGTTGTCGTTTTTATGTATTTCGTAAATATTTTATTCCCCTCTTCTAGCTTTAAGCCATTTGGAAGTGGATTTGATTGATTGGTTGATTGAAAAGAGTAAAGAAAGAAAAGTAAATGCAACGGACTAAAATACTAAGATGACAAAATAGACAAGAGAATCAAAGATCAACAAAACAAACGAGCGAAACCGTGATACGGAGATAACCTTTTATAGGCTTGAGCAGAAAATCCTGGAGCTTCCCAGCCGGAGTTTTGCATGTGCCAAGTGAACCGTCACCAGTTATTAGTTGGTCTAATTTTAATAATAATTATTAGTTTATTAGTCAGAGAGAGATAGAGAGAGTTTATTGAACGGATACTAATACAAACCACATAAGGGCCACCCCAGAAAGCACTGGCCTGTCCTAGGGGGTGGCTCTATTTGAGCCACAACCGAGCCACAAACATTTTGTGGGGTCGCACCGCCTTATTTCGAAGAAAAGTTTAACTGATATTTCATTTAGGTTCTTTGCATTGGTCTTGCTGGGAATGTCGTGCGGTTTCTGTACATATCGTGGATTACGGAGCCCTGGGGCGTCATGCCGTTTGAACTTATCCAAGGTAAAAAACAGACCTACCCTCTCTTCTGTGTCACTATGAATAACAGTCAGTGTTTCATCGATAACAAAAAGAGAAATCAAAGGAGACATTGAAAATATTCGCAAGGACTTATTACATGCTAATATTTACGAAACCCTGCTTTTCTCGTAATCGATACATTCCGCCCATTATCCTCTTAACATGTATAGCTGTAAGGTTCTGAACTTTAATTACTGAACCAGAAATCCATTTAATTTTATTCTCTCAGTTTTTCTTAGCGGTTACTAGAAAATTAACTTTCTTTTCGCAAAATTTCTTTTTATTTCAGGAAATCCTAGCATTTTTTACCTGTAACCCAGAGTCCTATATATACTAAGACATCGTACTAGAAAATTCACTTTCTTTTCGCAAAATTTCTTTTTATTTCAGGAAATCCTAGCATTTTTTACCTGTAACCCAGAGTCCTATATATACTAAGACATCGAAGGGTTATGACACCTATTACATTTCCATCGTTTATTCGTTAGGTATTACTCACTCTGCAGTGTGGGCCGCTGCTAGCTCCTACGTTGCTTACAACACTCCCCAGGAACTTCGAGGATCTGCTCAAGCCGTTCTTGGCTTTGTGCACAATGGATTGGGCCGCGCCTGTGGCACAATTATCGGAGGTCTTGTGGCAACATCCTATGGTAAGAAGGCTATCGTATTAGAGCACATCTTACTACCATGTGAATGATACCCTCTCCTGTGGTAAAATACTTTCCGGAAGGGATTACTTTGGCGGGTTTGACATGCAATGAAGCGCTAGTGCCAGTTCTTTGGCGTAGGAAATGATTACGCAGTTACTTTAGGTAATCTCCCCAATCTTCCGGTTTATGGGGAACTAGTCTAGATAGTCCAGGGTCTTTAAGCTCATAATTTGACTTGATAACGGTTAGATATGCGACGATGAAACTTCTGTTTTCATGGAAACATGAGATTTGGAAGCATCTTAGAGGTTATGTCTCTCCCCATTCATGAGAAACTGGGCCCATGTTGTTTAGTAACTCGAATTTTGTTGCTTGACAACAGTTTGTTTTAAAAACAAATAAAACAAAAACCTCTGAGACATCAAAATTTGTGCCGAGTTGACTGAAGCTGGTTAAGTATTGATAGGGCCCATCTCCTTTTTTCCACTTGGTTCATTTTCAACTGGGCCCACGTTCCCTTTACCTATGAGGATAAATTTGGATTTTATGCTAACATTTGAGACTTTGTTCTACGGCTCTCTCCCCGTTACAAAGGTGAACAGGTGGGCTTGTAAGGTCGCTGAAGCAATTGTAAAGGTCGTCTTAATTAGCATGTTATTATTTTGCCCTACGGCTCACTCCCCGTTACAACGGTGAACAGGTGGGCTTGCAAGGTCGCTGTGGAGCAATTGTAAAGGTCGGCTTAATTAGCATGTTATTATTTCTCGCCTGTAATGCTGGGGTTTGATTTAATGCGAACGGGTAACATTTGTAGGGCTTTACTCCCGAGTATAAGAGATAAAAGATTGGAGTGACAGTTAGGCCATTGATGATCGAGTTTACATAGCAATCGCTATGCGGTATCTTCGATACCTACACTTAATTCATTGTTCACACTCTACGTTTGAGTTCATATTGCGAACATCTGGCATGGGGAAATCTAGTCCGCCAGTAGACATTTTTCTTTAGTCAACATTTTGGTGAAAAAACACCATTCTCGAAAACATTTGGTATGTGATCGTAGCTTGGTCCAGATACTTGACTCAGCTATCTTTCAGGAACTACAACAGTGTTGCGTGGTTACGGTCTCGCTAGCCTTTTCGTCCTGATTGGCTTCGTTGTCATTTGCTATTACAGACCGGAAACCGGGTTCGTTTCCGACATCCCACAAGAGGAAGATCCGCACCAGGTAAACACGTGTTCGTTCACTTTACTCATCCACATTGCCGCGACTTCTCTGTCGATCTTTCGCCGTCGTCCCTGAAAGCGCTGTCAGCAGTGCCGGTTTATCAAATAAGCACAATAATCAATCAATCTCATTTACTTTTTCCAAATAGCTCCAAATACAGCTAGAATAGGAATAATTTTTTTTTACAAAATAAACAGATACGGAACAATTTAACTAATACACTTACAAGATTTGACCAGAAATAAATGATGGAATGAAACTATGTTAAAATTGGAAGAGAAATTAGCCGAATATGGAGAAAATTGATTGCCAGTGTTCCTCCCGGACCGACGCACGGACGACGGGAGGGAAGGGGGGAATAGACGGAGCATCTAAGGACAACACGTTATCTTTTCTCCAACATTTTTTGAAAGAGTATTTCTGCGGTCAGTTAATTAGGCGCCTGCTTAGGGGCTCCGCCGCAAGGTGTTGAAACGGATTAGATTTGATCTTGAAAAAAAAATCACAGTCAAATTTTTAAGTTGATGATGTCGGCCTTTACTATAGTGCAATACTTTTGGTACTGACAGGCAATCAGGTTTTTCCGACTGGATTTTCCACATTTTCATTATAAAGCTGGACCAAATATCGGATTAGCCGTACGAACCCGATGCAAAATTATCTCAAACTAATAGTATGAAGTTGTACGAAAAAGAAGCATGATGCAGTACCAACTGATGCTACTGTATGCTTTTATGTCTAGACTGGATGCTACTGGATACTACTGCTTAAGATAGGCCCAGTCTGAGGCACATTAAAGTATTCTGTACTATTACATATCAATACATGCCACTGTTTCGTACAACTATCATACAACTACACAGGCCATGCATTTTTCATCAGGTAATTAATAATGGTTCCGAAAATCCTGGCAGGAATTCCCAGTCCATGACCACCCAAACCTGATTGTCTGGCCGCAGCATTACGAACGTAGCTCCATGGGGAATGTTTCTGAAAATCCAGTATCGTGAAAGCAAACAAATGAGCAATTTTTTCATTCAAACCAGTGGAGGCTCGTCACCCTCTGCTCGAAGTGCGGCACAGTGCTGGGGGGTCAAATCATCCGATGCTTCGCCCTGCATGTCTCTGGTTACCCATTTTTACAGCGGGGTTGTCTGCGATTTTTTTTACAGAACCCACCACTGGTTCAGCCGACAATTGAAGGGCATCGGTGAGAGATTCCACACCCGTTGCAGGTTGCCTTGTCCACCCGGCTAGATTGTAAAAGACCAGAGGGAAGTCGTCCAGGTTGTTTACGCATACTCACTTATTTTCATCCGGGAATTCCCGTGTTTAACCTAGACTCCTCTAGCTACCCGTTTTACAGTTTGTTCCTCTGCGACTGGTCTCACAGAACCCACCGCTGGTTGCTTCGACAATCGAAGGACCTTGGTGAGATTTGCGCTCGTGGCCCGAACCTGCATCAGTTCGAAGTGCAGCGCCTTGACCACTAGGGCATATGTGAAAGACTAAACGGAACTTGTTGAGGTCGTCACGCGTGTTTTTAACTTATTTTTGCCGTTGAAGGTCGCAGCCGAGATGTCTCACCTCGCTCCGCACGGTGTGCCTGGAAACCCGACCATTCCTCGAACGCCATCTAGCGCCCATCTTGAAGACCGAGAATCTGCCAGCCCTGCTTTCAGCACAGAGAATGGAACACTCGGAGTACCTGGTAAAGATAACAACCTTGTTTTCTGCCAAATTCCTTTAGTCGCTTAAAATTAGTGGTGATAATAATACGGAATGCTTGAAAATGCCATGGGCCTCTAAGGGTAGTTCCAACCTCCTATCAGTAGTGCTGACTGGGCTCCCTAAATATCATCGTATTTTCTTTTATTTCAGGTTACAACCCACACAATCCGTTCTTAGGGGGCGGGGTGGCATCGGTTGACCCCGTCGCTGGATCCGTGGCTTACAACTCTTACGGGACACAGCAAGCATACAGCCAAGATACGACATATAAGTAAGTTTAGTGAAATCTGCCGTTATCGTTCCAGTCTGCGACTTTGTTTCCACGGAAATCCTTAATAGAACAGCGAAGTAACCATTGGTAACTTTTTGCCTCCCTCGCTTCTTAGCATTGGTGTGCGGTGCACGGATTTAAACAAGCCAGAAAAGATCTGTTATTATAACTTTGCCTTTGTCGTTTTTGTTTTAAAGTAAGGGGTAAACACCTCTATAATCGGTATTATGATCGAGTCTCACTCAACGTTTAAAACACTTTTTGGCGAAGGAGATTTTTGTCGCTTGTTAAATATCTTGTCGTTCAGACGGGTTCAGTTCAATGGAATTCAGTTTAGTTTATTCATTGAAAATCTTGAAACGGCGGTTAGCCGACTAGTTGATTTTGAGTCCACAGTACATACACTAAAATTATAATATATCTGGCACGAACGCGAAATGGTTGTTTCTTATTAGCTGGTTTCGTGTAAACTGCCCAGATGAAAAATTTGTAGCCGGTGTAGCTGTATGGTAGTTGTACGAAAAAGTTGCCATGTATTGACATGCAGTAGTACAGAATACTTGAATTTAATGTGCCTCACACTGGGCTAATCTTAAGCAGTAGTATTCAGTAGCATCCAGTCTTGCTATAGTAGCATGTAGTAGCATCAGTGCCATCAGTTTGTGCTGTATGTTACTTTTTCGTACAACTTCATACTACTACATCGAGAAAATTTTCCATCGGGTGCGCTGGATCGAGACGATGCGGGCCAGTAATGGCGCAAATACTATACATTATCAAGAATAAATAAGGGAGAGAATTGAGAAGAGTCGACTCAAGCTAGTTTCCTTTCTAGCCGGTCTCAAAAACCGGGGGTGGAGCCTGGGTGGGGCTTCGCGTGTTGCCTCTTGCAGCATTAGGTGTTACCTCCAAAGCATAGAAGTGATAAAGCAGTCAGAAAAGGCGGGAATTTTCAAACACTGCTGATTTCCGAGGATTATACCAAGAATAAAGAAGGGGAGAATTTAGAAGACAAAAATAAAGCAGAAAAGGACCGACAGCAATTTGGACTGAAAGTTCAAATTAAAGAAAAGAAGGGACGTAGGCTACTACCAAATGTTTTACTCTAGGCTTAGAAAGTCAGTTATGATATCCGTCGCTGGAGAAGTGAGAAGAACAACTCACCCTTTTTTTTTCATCCATAAATAATCATTTAATCTCTCTGGCAGATCCTGAGTGTGCGTGTACGTATCATTTCCAGTTATCAGTTATTAGTGTAAGACTAGAATTTATTGTTTTTCGCAACTATCCGAGAAAATGGTATATGAACTAAATTTTGTGTAGTGAATACAACTTAAAACAAAACAGAATAAATCTTTGAGTACATTGTGCCATTTATGCCTAAAATTTAAATTTGAATGATGAAAAAACATGATATTGAAAAAAATGATGATGAAATAACAGATTAATAATAGCATAGATTATAATAGCATAGATAAACCACCCGAGATAATCATATACATTTTGACCGAGAATAATAAGTTATTATCACAAATGGGGACTTTTGGATTTCTTATAGGCCTAATCAGTAAATATAAATTTGAAAAAATTTACAGTCAACTGTTTTTCGCAACTATACGAGAAAATGATATGAGCTAAATTTTGTGTCGAGACTAGAGAGCACAATTTAAAAACAAAACATAATAACTCAACATAATAACCTGGTACAACATAAAACATAATAACCTGGTTCATTAGTCACGGTAAAAGTCCCTTGTATAAAGCGCCATCTATGTATTATAATAACTCATTCAGTATATTTTTGCTAGCTAAATAACTTAAGTCCATACCTTTTCTAGAATCGATGCTTTACAGTCCTGAGAACTAATGTTCACACCAATCCATCAGACCATCACCAATCCTATTGATCTGGACCAAAGACGCATGTTAGGTCTTTGCCTCAACTCCTCAAGTGCATCAACGTTTGCTCCTAATTGCTCCCTGAGTCATCAAATGCCGCACTCCCTTGGGCTTCATAGTCTTTGTGAAAGGTCGCGATAAAATAAGCATCTTATTGGAAATCTGACCCAAGTTTGAAAGTCGTTTTCATTTGTATAATTCGCAGAAATCAGTACTGTTTAAACTTCCCGCCTTTTCTGGCTGCTTCATCACTTTTGCTCAAGAGGTAACGCTTAATACTGCAAGAGGCAACACGCGAAGTCTCCACCCCCGGTAAAATATTTCCGGGCAGAAGTCAACGTAGGTTGCTGAAATCAAGGTTATGCGAGTTTTCAATTCTCTCCCTTATTTATTCTTGATATTATCGCCCTTGCTAAGGGTGATAGCGGAAAAATTTGTCCCGCAGGTGGCATGATAGGCTGATATCGCCCGAGCGCAGCGAGGGTGATATCTGCCTATCATGCTGCCCAAGGGCCAAATTTTCAGCTATCGCCCGAAGAAAAGCAAGGGTCTTCGGGCGATAATGATTATAACACTAGTACACTTGTTTTAATTTTCTGGTATTCCCCTGATGTTAAAAGAAAACAATTCCAACCGTGCGTTATCATTTGATATCGCATGACTGGCCGGGTGTTATTTATTTTGATAACGCCCGGGGCGTTATCACTTGATAATAACGCCCGGTTGGAACTTTTTTTATTTTAACATCAGGGAAATACCAGAAAATTTTGGCACTGGGTAGGATAGGACTGATATCATGGGACTGCACGGTGTAGGCCTACTGGTGTTATTGAGAAATAAAATTATGCAACAGTGTAAGACTGGCATGGTGGAAAACGGTGAACAAACCATTACCAGAAAGGAAGTGGTTATTGTGAACACAACTGTACCTTTCTTTCTGAAAAACCCTGATATCAGCCAACAATGTTTATAAGTATCAGAAATCGAATTAACGCCCTTCACGAGTTCATCCTCGCCTACTCATTAATTATTCAGCGGATTCGACAGTATCGATTGAGCTTGGCGGACACATCGTTTCTTCTTGAAAATAGGGGAGATTCTAAAGCAGAAACGATACAAAAGTTTCAAAATAGATTACTGAAAGAAATAGACACTGTCAAATATTGAGCTTTTTTTTTACATTTGATTCAGACACTATAGCTAAATATTTTCTTTCTAATGATTTTCTGCTCTGGGCCATTTTGATAGCGCCCGGTGGTGTACTTTCAGATCGCGCCACTAAAGGTGCGTGCACACACGACACAATACGCTCCGAAATTTTGACGCATCGCATTCAGGTTTTCCTCATAGTGACGCGTAGCTTAAATCAGTCATGTACGTCCTGGTCTGAATTGGGGATTTAGACATTAGGCGTGATCTCGCCGTTCCCCGAGGACTCCTCGGGGAATTGAAGGGAACGGCGAGAATAGAGGGAGTCACTCCACCTGGACTCCGCATACGGAAAACAACGAGAACACGGCTTTCAGAACAATGCTTTCAAAATGGATTTTGTTCGACAAAAAAAGTATGCAGTTGACGAAATTAGTCTGGATCCACTTGATTTTTTGTTTTGTTTATTCTGATTGGTTTTAATTAATTTTACATTGCACTAAAACTAGCAAAAATTTATTCCCCTCCGAATCTGAAAGGGAGTCCTTTTTGATGATGGTGATGATAATCGGAGCATTCCCCGTCCGTGGGGACTCGCGAGAATACGGGGAGTGAGTCCCGGCCAACGAAGTCAATTCGGGAACGCGCCCCTACATCGACACGACGCTACGTCGACACGTCACTGAGTGGACAAAATCCGACGCTACATGGACAAATTTCCCGACACTACGTCGACAAGAAAAAGCCGACACTACGTGGAGACGACGGTACATCGAACGACGCTACGTAGACACGACGGTACATCGAACGACACTACGGAGACACGACGGTACGTCGAGCGACACTACGTCGACACGTCACTCAGAGGACAAAATCCGTCACTACGTCGAAAATCAAAGAATTTCGATGTAGCGTCGTGTCTCTGTAGTGACTGTCCATGTAGCGTGGTGTCTATGTAGTGACTGTCCATGTAGCGTCGTGTCTACGTAGTGACTGTCCATGTAGTGACGTGTCCATGTACTGACAGTTTTTTCGTTTCGATGTAGTGTCGTGTCTTCGTAGTGTCGTGTCGACGTAGGGACATCATCCCGTCAATTCCTGTTCGTAGATGATTCACAGTGTAGGAACTTGTTTCATTTTCTCCTTTTAAGCGCTGCGAATTTTGGCATCCCAGACCGAGAGACAAGCGCCTATACGACCTCGAGTTATGGCTCAGCTGCTGCTGGTTATACGGGCCACTATACCACTAATTACTAATACGCAATTCAGTGGCAGGTAGCAGTGAAGTTATCCTTCAACCACCGGTGAGTACCCTCACTCTCATTCCACCACCATCTCCCTGAGCCTTCCGTTGATTATTGCCAAGAACAAATAATCTGATAGAACCTCCGTCTTTGGTCCCATGCAGTGACTATTGATACCCCGATAAAACTGAGCGGAGCTAGATGTAGGCCTACATGGTGTGAGGCTTCAGTTGATACCCGTCTCCTTCCCTCTACGCTGTTGCTCATACGAGGTGAAAGCCGTATTATGCCTTGCAGGCGTGAAGAGCCCGCTCTAAATCGCTTCACACGTGACGTCAGTATGGCAGACAACCAATCAGCTGTAAAGGACGGCTCAGACGGCGTTCGGATTCTTCTGCGGAGTTGTACCGCGATACAGCTGTTTGTAGAGACAACAATTATTATGCGTAGCTCCTCCTCCGCTCGTTCGCATCGGGTAGAGTATCAGAATATATTCGACTCTGCATGATCGTATCACAGAGATAGGGAGACGGGGGTTCTGTCAGATTAATTGTTCTTGTTATTGTGGATCTAACGTGTAAGTATGCCATAGCTCGAAGCGGTTAGCAAATGTTTCGTACTTTTTCCCATAAGTGACGCAACACCCACTTCAGGACAGGAGTAGCTTGTCTGATGGTTCGATCAGAAGATCAGGATAAAGGGGCTGCGGAATAGAATTATTTCCAAGGTTTCTGGTTCCATCGTCAATAAACGTACTGAAAAGCTTAAGCCAGGCAACCGCTTCGTAGAGCTCTAGAGCTTGCTGCCCAACGGAATGCGTAGGCGAATTTTTTTTTGTCTGTAATCAAGATTGAGTGCATATTTCTGAGAGGATGTTGGACGTCCCAGGTCCCTAACTCCCTATCATGCGAAAGAACCAGAAACGTATTCTTCCTTCAGCAAACCGTCATCTGAAAGCATTTGCAGCATGTTTGCATGTCGTTCAGTTCTTTAAAAAAAAAAAATATTTTTCTTAAAGTTTAACTGAAAAGCCAACTTATTTTTGTGTCATTTAGTCGAATACAGTGAATTATTTGGATTCTGCAAAGATATTTTTTTGTTTTCCACTATCTGCTCTACTTATGACGTTCAGAATATCGGCGGCTGTCCCCACAGCGAAAATTCTACTATGACGCGGGAAATTTTTATCTAAACACAAACAAGGCTTTTCAGTGGGCAGTGGTGATATTGGTGAAGATTGCTTAGTGCCTGAACAAAAAAAAGTCATAAATCTTTCTTGTAAGGCATACAACAAATTAGAGGTAGGCCTGCCACAAATCACACGGAAATTCCACTATTTGAAAATCGATTAATCCTGAATAGCGGAACAACCAAGTAACGCATTTTCAGCGGGTCTTCAAGCCAATTTAAGGGAATAAGTGATGGGTAGCATGATTGTCCTATCCCAGTCCTTTTCGGTTAAACTTTAATCTTATTTTTGTTCCGTACTTTTTTTTCTCAACTCTTCTCCAGCTTTAGGCTACCCTTGATAGCCATGTTCTATAAAGAGAAAGTAAATTCTATTGTAAATTAATGTAATTTTCATTTGATTTTATGTTCTGTAAGAATTTGATATTACATTCAGTTTTATAAGTACTTGATTGATTGGAAGTGTTAACGAATGGGAGCGTGCTCTGTAAATAAAATTAAAAAAAAATAAACAAGCTTTAATTTCAGGTGGAGAATCCCAGTTTAACCAGAGTCCAGCTTGATGTTTCGCACGATAGTGCTGTCATCGGTTTCTAGTGCCAAAGTGCTTAGGAGTAGGAAGGTGTTTTGTTATTGATAGCGAGATCTCCAAAGAGTGTGTTAGTGATAATAAGGGCCTATAATAAGTTGTTCATTACTTGGTTTCTCACAAGGCCCTTCCACTACCTAAGGGGGAATCTGGCGTTCTCACGGATTAGCTTTCCAAAAAGTAAAGCGAGAATCTGCCGAGTGGAACAACTAACGGAAAGTCGTCGCGCCTTTACGACTTCTCGCTGATGTGTCGAGATTACGTCCCACTCATGTAGTTGATTCACTTTCTACTTTGACTTTCCAAAACTAGCGGAGTGCAAGAACAGCTCTGGAAAGCGAAGCGAGTTAATTGGTCGAAATCGCAAGAACAGCCTGCGCATAAAATAGCGGAGCTTTCCAGATCGCAAGAATCGACTTCTTTTCTTCAGTACCTATCTTCTTCCCCCTTTTGAATAGGGTCGCTTTTATCCACTGTATAGTATGCGGAGGCGAACTTCTGTCTAGACGCACTAGGCAGCTAAGGCCCAACCTCGGAAGGGGCTGAAAGTGGTAAATGCAAAAATTGTAATGTATAAGAAAATATACTTGGTACTATAAAGTCTGCTTTGTATTTTGATAAATTACCAAAAAGGGGGCCCTGACTCTGTTAATTTCCTAGGGGCCCTGGATATTATCAGACAGAGTTAAGTACTTCATTACGCGAGTTCAATTAGTTTTTTCTTCAGCAAGGTCTAACACATGCCATCTACCGTAGCTGCGTCTCATCTGGCGGAAATTGAGGAAACTTATAAAGGGGTAAGGTGACACAGGAAAACAATGCTAGTAGAATGCCTTGTGAGAGTTGTGAGTAACAATGAACAACACATCGTGGAATGTTTGATGATGATCCACATAAATGGTTGGTTGTTAGAAGTAAGAATAGAAAATTAAGCTTTCGTGTTAAGACACATACGCTGTAGAAAGTTTCTCCGAGTAAGGATTAAAGTTAACTGCAGTATTTGCTACTGAGATTAATCATATCTCTGAAATAATCCGAATTAGGTTACAATCCCAGTATCAAATCCTGTAAGATTTTTTTTTACTGTGTAGAAACCTTCACTTAAGCATTATTATTTATCTTGCTAAATAACTTCTGGAACAGGGTCATCCACAGTGGATGAATCGTTTAACAGTTTCTGAGAGATTGAGATAATACTAATCTTGTTCTAACCGTCGGTCACGTTTGAAGTTTAGTTTTTATGCATCATGGGTGTTGCCTAGCTGAATGTGTTGAAGAATCTCTAGTCTATATATTTGTTTATGTTAATATATGCACTATCCATGTTATTCGATGAAACTTTACTGTCGATTTGTTCTGATCTCGAGAATTAGCAATAAATAGCCGTCTAAAATAATAGTACGATATGTACCACAAAAAAAAACAAGAAAGTTCGCCGATATTTCCAGCTTGCCAGCTTTTCCTCATCATTTTGTACTGCTGTCGGAGTGGAGGTATTCCCGGAAGGTTTTCGATGCATCTTTCGCTTAAGCCCAATTCACACAGAGAGCGAATTTTGCCACGCCTGACGATATTCGTCACGCCAGGCGTTGAAAAACGGCTTCGTCAGGCTTCGGCTCCGAGCCGAACAAATGCGCAACGCCAGGCATTGTAATTTGACGCACTCTGTGTGAACTCCGCTTTAGAGGTAGCTACGCGCAGCATCATGGAGCTTGTGAACAATACCTCACCGAAAACCGATGCAATGTACAGACCTATAGGTCTACCTTGCAGTTCCTTCTGTAGAAGGCGGCTGCAGCTCCTCGTAATGGAAGGAGGGGGAAATTCAGTTCGAGTGAAACTGGATCGGTGTTAGTAGAATATCACCTACATATGTGCCATTTATTTGCCTGAACCGCACTTACCACGGTGGGGGAGGTCTGTGAAATTTTTGACACGCGTAGTGACCAAATGGGTTGAGTGATTGGGATGAAACTGAAACTGTTCAATGGTCAAATGCTCTAGATGTATAGTTTGGGGGTGCGGGCCGGATCAGGCCTCTTTGGGTGGAGTTCAAGGAGGGTATCCGTGAACCGCTTCCGGCCAAAGCGATGTCCCAGATATTTGGCGTAAATGCTCCGGTCAGCCCTGGCTCCAGTTATAGATTGAAACTTGAACTACTTTTTCTAGTTAAGTATTAGTTAGGAAATGAGTTTTATGTACCCGCCCAATTGCAAGTGCTTTTTTGTACCTTTTTTGGGAAAACTGAACTGAACTGAACTGATGGGTGTTTTTCGGACACTGTGGTGGGACGGTGGGCAGGGGCGCCACTAGCATTTTACCTTTGGGGGGGGGACGTCCAGTTTGTGCCGACGGACTCAGAAATGTGCCGACAAAAAACGCCGTTGCCGCTTCGCGGCAACGGCGTACATTTAACTGAACCGGTGTAAAATTAACTGTGATGCATCAGCTGAGATTAGTCCTTGAATGTGAATTCTTAAATTAAAATTCTCATATTCGGGATTTCATTGCAGCTTCGCTAAAAACTGAAGCTTCCAACGACTGTACCCAGAACAAGTTAAATTAATCGCCGCAGGCGAAGTATTTTAAATTTGTCTTTTTCTCTGGAAAATTTAGCTTACAAGTTCTGGCTTTTAAGGTGTTTCAAACCCCGAGAATTTAAATCCTAAAACGCCAACTAAATGAAACACCGTTCTTCCGAATAAAGAATACTACGAAATGCGCCGCAGGCGAAATTTTGCGTAAAACTAACTGTAATGCATTAGCTGAGATTATTTTTTAATGTAAATTCGTATATTTACAGCTTTTCTTTTCACCTTTCGCTAAAAAGACCGAACCCAGAACAAGTTAAATCAAGCGCCGCAGGCGAAATTTTTTTTTAATCTGTCTTTTCTTCTGGAAATTTTTAGGCAATTCTATACCTATACTTTACAAGTTCTAGCTTTTAATGTGTTTCCAACCCCCAAGCATTTCAGTCCTAAAACGCCAACTAAAGGAAACACTGTTCTTCCAAATAGAGAGTACCTACTACGATCTCGATCTCAAATGAAAGTAAGGCTACCTGCGAAATCACAGATCTTTCCGCCAAAATAGTATGGCCATCCAGAAGAAAGTAGGATATTAAACTTTCCGGTGCGCCCGACAAATATTTGAAGAATTTGATTTCTTGCGAATAAAAATATCCCGGTGTGCCGACAAGAATACCGACGCCCGACTAAAGCATTAGAATTCGAATTCTTCTTTGTTTTGCTCGACAAGACTTCAAAGGACTTCACTTTATACATGTAAATAGAAGCCGATGAGCCGACAAAACTTAAACTTTCGGGATGCGCCTGATAAACGTTTACAGAATTTGATTTCTTCGGTATAAAAAGAACACGATGTGCCGACGATACTTGAACTTCCTGGGTGCGCCCGACAAATGTTTGCTGAAACTGATTTGTCAAAGATAAACAGAACCGACGAGTCGACCGACGTGTCAGGGATGTCGAGTGGGGTAAGGCTTGTAGTATGGCAGAAGGAACCAGACGGTGGTACGAAAGAATAAATATGTATTGACACACAAAGTAAGTATAAGAGATGTTAAGTATACGCGTATCTGATCTAGTCTGAAGTTGTGTCGCTCCGGCGGCTCTATATATATGTCAGGGCGGATAGGACTAGCGGCACGTTCTTCCCGCATGATGCCGTGTCCTAGATATGTGGAAGTAGGCGACCCTGACACAACCTCCCCCCTTTACAAAAAAATGGCGACGACATTTTTAAATGCTGTGCACAAATTTGCCCCTCTTCTTTCTGCTACAGTTCGTTTGGGCACACTTCTGGGCTGTTCTGCCCAGCCAAAAATTTTGCACACAATCTAAGAAACAATGGGAGAGGTGACGCCGGAGATGCAGATTAGACAGATGAAAGTTGATTCGCGATGAGAGATGGAGTAGAGTGTACAGATGCATAGATGTGTCGGAAGTTGTCGGAACGTGTCGGAACTTGTCGGAACTCTATCTTAGCTGCATGACCAATGCTACCTTGTGGTGACGTGCTGCCTGTGCGATTCGATACGAGCGGAAATCAGCGTTGGACATCTTGTTGACAAGGCAGATGGCAGAATACTCGTGGACTAGAAAAGTTGACTGATTAGCACGATTCTTAGATAAGATGTTTTCTTCTTATTCTACGTTCGTTAGGTTATAGTTAAGTTATACACAACAGCTTATGACCCTGAAAGGTTCATATAGCGTTTCTTTTTTCGTAAATCAATTGGTTTGAAGCTGAAAGAAGTCAAGGTCTATTTTTTGTTGTGATGATCCTAGTCAGCGATTAATCGGAAGATAATTGGAAAAGGAAGCTGTTTATGATCAAAATGGTAAATCGTAGGCAGCTTTTTCTCTTCCGAAAAATGACCAGTTTTTTCCTCCGAAAAAAAAATCAAGACCTTGTGATGATTGTGAAGATCTTATTCAGCGTGAAAAATTGATCAAAATCACTTCTTAATCTCTGATTTAATTCGGATTATCTTGTTTGAAACGTAAGCTGCGTGAACTTAATTCGAAGAATTCAGAATACCCATTTGAACATGGATTTCTGGAAATAATTCAAGACTTAGGAAAGTAGTTTAATTAATACGTGACCTTTTTGTTATTAGTCGGTTCTGCAGTTCAGCATTGAGACGTTTTTCATCCGTCATGACGTAGCCAAGTTCTGGAAGCAGTCGTCAGAACGGTATTGATCGGCTTCCAGATTTGCTGACGTTATGAACTGAAAATAACATGATTAATACCCTAATTCGTAATAAACAAACACTACTGTAATGAAACAGTCAGTTAACTCGATTATTAAAATGAAGGGTTTAACGGTTTTGACTTGCTAAGGTACACAATATTTTACTCTTTCCAAAGCTAGAAACTTAAGTTATTTTGGTTTCTAAACTAATCGAATTGCTCTTCTTGGTACACGAACAAAATATCCTTTCTACTTAATTGTTTCTATAAGTAACTCGTGAATTTTTAAATCAGACAAGTGTTTTAAATCTGATGTCGCAAAAATGCTCTCAAAGTGTAGGAAAGCGCTCTTAGGTTTGTACCTAAACAAAACTTAGACGAAAGTTCTGCGACAGTAGGAATTTCTAGTACTTCAGATATAAAATATCATTTTATTTCGTTTTTCTGCGCGATCTCGACATTAATTCCGTAGAATTATTATTTCTTTCTTCACAGCAACCTGTCAGAATAAAATCTCGTAGCTCGAATAACAAAAGCTGAAACTCGTCGGTTTCAGATTTCTTGCCTTTGCTTTATCAGTTTTGTATTTAATCAGTAACTAATTGCTGAGCTAGTTTGCAACCTAGCTAGAACTTAGTAACGATTTCACTGAAAAGCTATTATTCCAGTTTTCAGACTGGACAAATGAAATTTTCTACTGTCTCGCTAGACAGCTTAGGCTAGGCATTGATAGTGCTGTTATGAGCTAACGATGAAAACGATACTCGTTTAATATGCTCTTTAATTTTCCTTTGAAAATGAGCCAATTGTTTTATTCTGACAGTGCTTAGAACTAGACAAAAGTTTCTAGTTAAAATTCGATCACTTCTGAGATTTCCTTGCTATACAATTTAGGCCAATTATATAAAATCATCTTGTCTTCCGCAAGTTTGCGGGTTGATTTTATTTAGCAAAATGTTTAGACAAAACTGCTTCATTTTGCTGATTAAGCAATGCGATAGAATGGGTACTAAATATTCGTAACTCAGCATGGAACGAACAAAGTTATCCCCCAAAACTATTCTTTTCTCGGATCCACCGAGCTACCAAACGCGTTCGCTCAGATATGTTGGGTCTATGACAACCGAGTCATCTAACCAAAAACTTCATATCTTCTCGTAGCAAACAATTTTCAAGGTGCAAATCCGCTAACATCTTGTGGAGCAAAACCTACCATTAGGTTTTAATACAATGAAGCCTTCATGTTAAATCAGAGACACATGTCTCAAACGTCGAAAGACATTTATACTGATGTGTTAATCTTTCTTAGTTTGGCCAAAAACTTACGAAAGATAATTTCAACAACTCAGCAGTGAGCTGTTCCATATTTTAAATAATCTATCACTGATTATCTTGACAAAGGGTTATTTTGGTACCTTGTTTTTTGATCTTTTCCCTTGTTCGTCTAAATATTCTAGCTATAGAAAATTCACAACTATTGTGTATGAGTAGAAAAATAAAATTAACATGAAGCTTGAAGAATCATCTCATCGATTCTTATTCTTTGGATTGTAAGGAGCGACCTTATCAAATCCTACCGCCGTATATTAATTAACGAAATTGCCGTTCCAAGCAATACGAACACCAGACTCCAGCTGGGACTCTCTTCTCCGGATCAGGCTCGAACCGATTCGAGTCCGGTGTAGAACAAATTGCACAGGATTTGTTCTAACTTCCCATCCTAAACTAACGCCAACAACGAAATCATTTCAATGACTAAAAAGACCGGCTCCACATTATCTTTATTCCCGAGAATTTGACGGTTTTAAGGTCTTCGTTGTGCGTATTTCCTTTAAAAAGGAACATGGCGGTCTTTGAGGTACCTCTGTGTCTGATTGCCTTCTCAGACTTCTAAACAGCCAGGTCAAGGACCGCTGTGGAACTGATACAGTCAGCAAATCGCTGGAAACTGTATTATCAAGGCATAACAAAGAGAGAGAGATTTAATGCGGTTTAACGTAACGCGTTTGAACTCTGCTTATTAGCTTGCTCTTTCAAGTGCAACTAAATACTTTTGTCTTTACAAATAGCAACTTTTGTTAACAAAAACAAAATTCGAAGTCCAACTAAATCTGGATCTTGCAATTTGACAGCTTAACTTTAAAGTGTGACTAAAGTCTTTGATCTTTGCATTCGCTTTGCTCGATTGGTTCTAAGTCGTCTCATTTCATTGCACTAAGTTTCAGACCGAATGAAGGATTACAGTTTGAATGACAGACTGTAAAATTTTACTAAATTCTTGGGGAACTGGATCATCAGAATGATAAGAAATAAACTTTAGGCAAACAAAGCTTGCTTAGAAAACTAAAACTAAAAGAATGCTAAGAAATTAAAGTTCTGGGTTGATCCTTCCCTTTTACTAGTTTTTCCAAATTCGGTCGACTTAAAGTACAAATGAAAGGTTATGACTTTTTCTTATCCAGAGTTGGGAAGTACTCCAAGTACTAGTACCTCAAGTACTCTTATTTACAGAATCTTAATTCTTGTTTTACTTCGTTAAGCTTTCATGAGATGCTTAATATTCTGGTAAAATGACTAAGTACTTAAAGTCATTGGTATTACTAAGTTATCAAGTATTGTCTCAAGTACGTACTGCGCAGATCACAAAGTTTGTATACTGAAATGCTTATTTGGTAGGATTAATTTAACAGTTAAAACTTTCCGAAAGAAACTGATGAAAGTCGGCAGTCTGCAAAGTACAGTGCACCATTGGAAATAATACTGCTACCGGATGGTGGAAGCTCAATTCAAAGCTGCAAAAACTATGTTCACTTACTGTGCAGTACTTGAAATGTGGAATACTTGATGTACTATTCATGGACTTAAGTTAAATAGTACTTAATTGTATTTGTTGTCAGGTTCTTAATACCGATACTTAAGTACAAAATTTGAAAGTACTTGATACTTGTCATTTGAGTAAAAACTTGAGTTATTTGTCTCAACACTGTAATTATCGAACTTTGCAAGAGCTGTCAAATGTATGTTGCATTTACAAGTAAGATAAGATTATCTCATAAGGCTAACGGAACTGTATCCGTAGGCTATAGCCTAACCACCCTCCTTGCGAAACAACGGAGTTTGTTTGCTTTACCGTATCCCGACGATGTTTGCGTAACGTCGGCTTTCTATTATACCGTATGGATGCAGCAACTGATTCGCAAAATGTGTGAAATAGAATATATTTCTTTGAAACGGGAGTCAAATATTTATCATTAATGAAGGCAAAGCAAATAATTTTAACAAGATATTTGAATATTAAAAATTCGCGGTGACAAGCTAAGAGCTTAACGCCAAACTGAATGATAAATAAAATAAACAAAGAATTTTTATAGCTTATTAAAGTAAATTTATGAACTAGAGACTGTTATTTCTCAGCATGATTTCTTTTATAATGCTTAAAGTAACGGGAAATAAACGAATAAATTCAAATAATTGCATGTACAATTTTTCACTAATTGAAACGAAAGGCAAAACATGTAGGTTGCCTAAAATTTAAATTTACACATTTCAGTTGCATTTTATGACGATACATTCACGTTATTTTTGTAAACGAGGGGTAATAAAATATGTTATTATTATAAACAATATTTTTTTTCCGTAGAGATATCTTTTAGCGCAAGAGTTTCACAATATTTTGGAACCGTCTTTCCAAAAAACGCGTACTAAGGAACTTCTCGTCCTTAGCTTTTTCATGAAAACAATGCATCTTTAATTCTCTGCTATCAGAGCTAAACATCCCTTGCTAAAGATCATTGACTCACCCTCGAAAATGAAAGTTATTTACAGAATGCCCTGTTATGAAATTCAGGTTTGTGTGTCGAATATCTCTGTCAGATCGATTGATTGATTGCATCTTCTGTCACAGAGGATCAGGATAGACACAGAGATTCGCGAATAGTTTGAACTTTCACTTCGTTCTAGGGTTTGTGCTATCACAAACTTTGTTGAAACGGGCTTTAGCTGGGCTAGATAACCAAAGAATGCATTACGTTTGGATTTACTTTTAACATTGCCACAAAGTAAGAGTTGCGTAAAAGCAATCTTTCGTGTTTTTCTTAAGGCTCTAAATAGCAAGGACAAAAAATGAATAAGTGATAAAAATCAATTTATCTTAGTCTGTTCTTTCCGATGAACAAGACGAATCGATATGTGATCTTTTTTAGAAAGAACTGATAATATCGCGAGAATGTACAGGAATAACGAATAGCTTTGTGCTTGCCGTGTTTTCGCAAAATTGTGCAAATTGGTAAGAAAACCTAGGTTTTGACTTATCTTAAATTTTGCACTGAATTTCTGCTCCAAGCCATCCAAGATTCCAAAGCTGTTTTCTTCCGAACTCGTTTCTGACCAATGTCGCACAGGACTTCTGAGAAAGATCTAAGACAGAGCTCCGAACCTGGAATACACTAGAACGACATAGTTTAGTAATCTAGCATTTGCACAAGAAGGTTACATAATAATACAGTTGAGATTCTACGAAGAAAGTATAGAAGTCATTACGACTTTAAATAAATTTCAGCTACGAAAATAAATTCAAGATACAAATACTCAAAAATAGAATAAATTTTACGCCTTGCGAGTTCGATGGAATTCGTATAGTCCTTTCTAGATCTTAAGTTGAATCTAGGTTGTGAGAAAAGTGATCTTAAAGAGACTTATTCCATAAAAGAAAGTAAAGTTGAACTTACTTTGCTAAGGCGGAGACTAGATCAAATATGCCGTAAAATTGTGTGAACATTTTCTCATGATTTCTGTTTGCAGTCAAAATTAAAATTTTAATCATTTAATTACTTCTCTAGCCGGAGTAGAAAAATTACTAATAGAAAAATTCCGAGTAACAATTATAATTAACATCCCCAAAAGTCGTCTGTCCTTCGATCTTCTTCTTCTTCGGAAATCGACGGACGGAACGTTGGACAGACGTGGATGTTGATCCTCAGCCTACCTCCTCCCACATTTTCCAAAACCACATATAAGCCATACCTCATCTGGTATCACATGGCTTTCGTAAAATAGGCAAACAGCAAGTTCAATGGCTTTCGTAAAATAGGCAAACAGCAAGTTCATCGTTTCTTCACTATTAGCAACCGTTGTCTTGCCCTTCTTTTATCTAGGCAGCAGAATGTCTATAGCGTACATACGCGTCGTGACTGAAATGTTGCGTGAACTGAACTTGTTTTGAGCGAAAGTCTCATTAACAGGTGAAAATGTGGCAAACATCAAGTTCATCAATTCGGCATTAACAGCTTACCAACTTCTCTTGCCCTTATTCTAGGCGGCAGAATGTCTTTGGCACGCATTAGCACAGCGTTTGAATTGTTTCGTGTATCGACACCGACTGAAGTCTGAACTTGTTTTGAATCAAAGTCTTTAGAAGAAAATATGGGGTAAACAACTGAATAAGGTGCTTGAGGCTTGTTTGTGACTTGCAGCCGACGCGCTGAAATTATGGTGACGGCTGGTGGTATTTTCACAAAGCAAACGGATGGCTGGGTTGATGATGGTTGCCGTCTTTTGCAGATGTAGACGGACAAACGTAAGAAAAAAATGCAAACCCCAAGCCATTCACTCGGATGTGTTTAATCTTTTACATTTTAACTCCGGTCATGGAATTTAAAATTTAGGCAAACAGAAAACCAATGAGAAAAATAAACGACTTACAGTTTTTCGTCGACCATACCGTACTGCTGGTTCACTATGTCACTATAAAAGTGGTCACTTCTTGACACTGTTGACGACATCGTCAAAGTGGCTCACTTCTGACACCATTTGTCAGGGATGTCGAGTGGGGTAAGGCTTGTAGTATGGCAGAAGGAACCAGACGGTGGTACGAAAGAATAAATATGTATTGACACACAAAGTAAGTATAAGAGATGTTAAGTATACGCGTATCTGATCTAGTCTGAAGTTGTGTCGCTCCGGCGGCTCTATATATATGTCAGGGCGGATAGGACTAGCGGCACGTTCTTCCCGCATGATGCCGTGTCCTAGATATGTGGAAGTAGGCGACCCTGACACGACGCCCGAAAAAAGCATTCAGAAGTCAATTTCTTCAGTGTTTTGCCCGACAGATATTTGCCGAATTCGATTTCTTGCGTATAAAAAGAACCCAATATGCCGACGAGTCTACCGACGCCCGACGAAAGCATATACAATTGAATTTCTTCTGTATTTTTTATGTATAAAAAGAACCTGATGTGCCGACGAGAATATAGAGGCCCGACAAAAGGATACAGAATTCGATTTCTTCTGTGTTGTGCACGACGAATGTGTGCAGAATTTGACTATTTGTGTATGAAATAAACCCGATGTGCCCGACGAGTCGACTGACGCCCGACAAAAGCATGCAATATTTTATTTCTTCTGGGTTTGCCGGCGCTCCGCGCCGACAAACAAGTGAACTTTCGCCGGGCTTCGCCCGACGAAAGTACTTTCTCGAGACCTTTGGGGGGGGGGGAGTCCCCCCCCTCTCCCCCCCATAGTGGCGCCCCTGACGGTGGGAGCTAGAGGGTTACTAAGACGTAAAGACGGACTAAGCTCAAAGCTCTTTATTCTGTAAGGAAGTTACTTTCTCTTCGGTAATAATTCATGCTGAAATTCGACCGAAAAAAGGAAAAAATTAGGCTCTTATACCGTGTTTTCTTGTTGGCTTTGCTTCATCTCTCCCTTCTCAAAAATATTGGCGAGGAATTTGAAATGCAGCAGTAATGCGTCTCCGTCTAGTCCGTCTCTAAACTTCGGTTAAAATTGGTTATGAGTTTGAGTTTAGAAAACTGAAATTCAGGATGGATGTAGTAAATCCGATTGTACTTAAAGCAATCAAGGAAGTGGATATTCACCGATTAGCAAGGTTGTTGTCGTCAGTCAATCTGGTCTGTTGTCTGCTGGTTGTGTGTCTGCTGTCTGTCTGTTGCAGGTCTGTCGTCAGGTTGTGAGGAATAAACTTCAATTTTTTTGTTTTCTGAGGTAAAATAGATTAGATGGGTGTGATTTCACGCTTGTGTGGAATTTTGATACAATCAATGTAGTTTAGACCTTTTCTGTTCATGATGAGGCCCATTGATGGCTAGATTTCACATTGCCCTACTAATAAATTTACATCACTCAGCTTTGGTTTTCCGTTCATGAAGCTCTTCTGAGCTTACCTCTGACATAAGAAAACTTCCCATTGCTTCTATATTTCACATTGTCTGTTGTCTCACTAACAAATTTGTATCAGTTGGCTTTGACCTTATTGCCTATTGGGAGCTCAAACTTGTTTGCACCAAAATTTCTTTGTCTTTGTTTCTTCGTTATTGGTCTGTGCTAGAGCGAGAAGGAGCTTCATTAGATAACCAAAGTAGGACTGTGCTTGCATGCTCATGCTAGTGATTATTTTCTACTTTTTGTGGTCCTTTCACTGGATGATGCTTTAGCCTTTTTTAAAACATGGTTGACCAGGAGTCTCTACCTCGAGTCTTTGGGGCTTTGATCTTGGAAGCATTAAAAGTTAAAGAAAAATACGTTTAAACAATACAATTCCCCAAAAGGTTAACAGATTCTAGGTGAACTATCTTTTACTGTTTGCATTGACTGTAAGCTTTTACCCAGAAATAAAGCTGTAACTCATCATGGCGCCATATCCTTATTGATTGAGTTATTAGAATTTATGGTGCATCTATCTTAACTACTGATCTTAATGGCTGAAGCTTAATTTTTCAGATCATCTGAACATGATTTAAGACCTTTTCTGCCATGCCTGGTACGTATGAGCCTGATCACGCCACTGGACCAATCAGAAGAATGCAGACTGGCTCGAAGATCTGTTTTCCAGATACTGTGTGGTACAGAAGTTGTTAACTCCATAGTTGGTCTCCTTTCAGTGGATTTCCCGACTTTGGAGACTGACTTGAAGAAAGAACATCAGTTGAGGTTAGTGACCACATCAAAACTGTTTTTTCTTTCCAAAAAAGCCACAGTAGAAAGTCTTAAAAGTCACATTACCAGTTTTTAGTTCCATTACCAGTTTTTATGATTTCTTATGCACTAGTAGACCACATCATCAAGGCTGTTGTTGTAGCCTACTACTATTTTGGGAAAAAACGTTATAAGAAGTAATTGACTTCCTCAGTGGCTGAAAATGCTCGCAGCATATGTGTTCGGTACGACGTTCTAGCTTCTGATCACCATCCCCTTGAGCTAGTCCTAAACGTTCGTAATGTGGTAAAAATCATTCCCCAAGTTTGTGATGCACCCTCATCGAAAACCTCAGTCCCTAAGTGGGCCGATCTGTCTGTGAGGCAGGCATATTGCAATCTTTCAGAGGTGTTACTGTCTGAGGTTAATATCCCGCAAGAAGTAATAGAGTGTCAGGAAGTTCACTGCTCAAGTGCAAGTCATGTCACCAAGATTAACACCTTATATAGCCAGATTGTCTCTTCTCTTTGTGTTGCCTCAGAAGGCTCCTGTAGCAGTTCTGCGGCGTCACGTCGTAATTTTCAAGCCATTCCAGGTTGGAATAGTGACGTAAAATCTGTGCACGCCACCTACCGTGCAACCTACCTTGCGTGGCGCACAGCCGGAAAACCCCATTCGGGCACGGTATATGAAAATATGTTGGTGAAGCGCAGAGAATTTCGATCGGCTCTGGAAAAGTGCAAACAGTCTCGACAAAAGCATGTCTCGGATAACATGTCTGAAGCGTACATTGGGGATCATAAAAAACTGTGGTCAATCTTCGGAACCGTCGGTAATGCTCCGAATGTTCTTGCTTCTACGCTTGATGGTCAAGTTGGTGAGTCGAATATAGTCGAAAGATGGCGTTCGCATTTTAGTGACCTTCTTAATTCGGTGCCCAGTAATGATCAACCTACAAATTGTGCTCATGATTGCGATTGTATCACAGATAAAATAGGGTTTAGCAGTGATGAAATTGATCAGGTGATTACGAAGGAGTTGAAAGCTAATAAAGCCGCGGGTGATGACGGTCTGACAGCCGAGCATGTGAAATACAGCAATAGGCAGCGCCTTTGTGCTCTACTGTCGGTGTATTTTACTTGTGCAATTGCTCATACGTGCCTAGCGCCTGATCTTATGAAGGTTACTCTTATACCCCTGATTAAGAATAAGTGCGGTGATTTGACGAGTGTTGATAACTACCGCCCTATTGCTATTACGACCATATTTTCAAAATTACTTGAGCATTTACTGATGCACCGAACGGTTGAATTTTTAGAAACGTCTTTTAATCAGTTTGGTTTTAAAAAGCATCATGGTACTGACTTTTGCATTTTTACTTTTAAACAAACAGTTAGTCATTATCTAGGGTTTGGTAGGTAGGTAGGTAGGTAGGTAGTTTATTTATAACAAATTTAACCAACTTCTAACAAACAACGCAAATGCCTCACGACATACTTAAGCGCGTGAATTAACTCCAATAAAAGAAAAATAACCGTCTTAACCTAGCCTAAACAAAATAAATAATAGAAATCCTTCGAAACACCACAACTAAAGATAGGTACATACACTTTATTACTTGCAAGAATCAATAATATGCCTTCTAAGCAGTTTTTTAAATTTTGATGGGTCAAGACACTGCTTCAAATCAGCTGGAATGGAGTTCCAGATTTTCGGACCAGCATGGCGAAGACCAAAACTAGATCGTGAAGTAGGCCTAACTTCAACTGAAAAATCCGATCTACGGGAAGTAGGATAATTGTGGAACTGCGAGTTAATTGAAAATAACCCTGCATAACTTAATGGTAATAATCCACGTTGATATAAAAAACAAATAAATGAAATAGACATATCTCTGAGCTGACAAATACTGAAAATTCCCGACAGTGCATAAAGGTGCTTAACTGAAGATCTATTGTCAATACTGAAAAGTATCCTAAGGGCTTTATTTTGAAGAATCTGAAGAGGTTTAAGAATAGAAGGAAAAGTAGAAGCCCACACTGAAGCACAGTAAACAAAATACGGGTGGACGAAAGAAAAATAGATGGTGTTCAGAATATATCTCGGGAATAAATGGCGTAGTTTCCGAAGAATGCCAATATTCCGCGACACTTTCAATGCAAGAATTTTAATATGTTGACGAAAAGAAAGATTTTCATCCAGAACTACACCAAGGTATCAAAAATTATCAACTCTCTGTAGTTCGACATCATTGAGGTAGATATTCAAACCAATCGTATTAACTGAGCTAATACGTGAAAAACAACATGTACTGACACTTTTTTTCATTCAGAGTTAACAGATTGTTTTTATACCAATCAGATGCAGTCGACATTGTATTATTCAGATTAAGGAAAAGCTGTGACAAATCAACATGGGATCCAAAGATGACCACATCATCTGCAAACATAATAATTTTGGAGATTGGCAGTACATCAGGCAAATCATTAATAAAAAGCAAAAACAAGGTGGGCCCCAGAACAGATCCCTGGGGCACACCAAAGTTAATTTTAAAATTCTCAGAAAAAATACCATTTGATTTATCAGAGCATCCAAGTGTTCTATTAGAAAGGTATGAAGCAAAAAAATCAAGAGAAGTGCCCAGAAAACCATAATTCTGTAGTTTCTGAAGCAGTAGACGATGATCAACGGCGTCGAACGCCTTGGCAACATCAAGGAATATGGCCAGTGCATGCTGTCCACTATCCAGCGCGTCATTCACTTCCAGTAACAGTTCATGTATAGCCAACTCAGTAAACCTACCATTCATAAAACCAAACTGAGATTCATGTATAATTTTATTATCCTTCAAATAAATTTGTATTTGTCCATGCGCCAATTTTTCCAAAATCTTACTAAAAACAGATAATAAAGAAATACCTCTATAATTTGAAGGGTCGGTTGAACTACCACCCTTATGTAAAGCAATAACACTTGCCTTTTTTAACAGGTCCGGAAAACTCCATGTACTAAGGATAAACTAAAAATATGTGCCAACATGGGAGAAATATTAGTTGCAATTTGTTTAACAATTTTAGCTGAAAATCCAAAATCATCTGGGGTACTACTTGTTTTTAGTTTCATAATAGTTTTCTTTACTTCTTCAGGGGTAACCTCTGAAAAGGAAAAAAAATTCTCAGTCAATAGTGATCCCTTCGGACTTTGGTCAGGATGTTGTAGACCGTCTTTTTTAAGTTTAGATGCCAATTTACCACCAACAGAACTAAAATGTTCTGCAAATATATTAAGGATAGTCTTAGGATCATTAACTTTCTTACCATCAACTTCCAAACAATCCACATTCGTACTAGACGATAATTAGGACGAATAATTTCATTTATTAACTGCCAAGTCTTTTTCATATCAACCTTATATCTAAGAAAATTTTCATGGTAATACTTCCTTTTTGCATGTCTAAGTATTGAATTCAGCTTATTCCTATAAATCCTATATTCTTCAAACAAAAAATCTGACGGAGATTTCAAAAATTGTTTATATTTTGTATTCTTGTTTTTTATTGAAATTACTATTCCGTCTGATATCCAAGGGTCAAACTTTTTAATACGATTCTTTTTAGGAATGTGAGTAGTCCTGTATTTGCTTGTTTTCTGGACATACGTAAAGCATTTGACCGTGTTAATCATGCTATATTATTTGAAAAATTACGTAAACGGGGTATGCCTCGGATGCTTGTGGATTTTCTTTCGACATGGTATGCTCAGCAAGAGTTCCGCGTGAAGTGGGGTTCCAAATTATCGTCTTCTTTCCATGTTGGTAATGGGGTCAAACAAGGAGGAGTAATTTCGACCCTATTATTCAATGTGTTTATTGATGATCTTTGTAAACAGTTGATGGAGAGTCGCGTAGGTTGCAATATTTCTGGTGTATTTTTGAATTCGATAGCGTATGCAGATGATATGGTTTTACTTGCACCGTCGGCAAATGCCCTAAACCGCCTTTTAAGCATTTGTTCTGAGTATGCTGGTTGTCATGATATTATTTTTAACTCTGCAAAATGTAATTATATGATTTTTATTCCGAAATATTTTAGATCTTTGATATTCCCTGCCATACGGCTTGGCGGTATTGTTTTAACTCAAGTTCACAAAGTCAAGTATCTAGGATATGTTTTAGATGATGATCTGTACGATGACTCGGCCATGTCCAGTCAATATCGTGGCCTTTGCCTGCGTGCAAACCATTTGATCCGTAATTTTAAATGTTGTAGTCGCCCAGTGAAGATTCTGTTATTTAAAACATATTGCACGCAGTTGTACTGTCTTCCACTGTTTGATAATTACCTGGAATCGACATTGAGTAAGCTGAAAGTTTGTTTTAATAGCGCGTTCCGATAGTTGTTTTCGTATAATCGACGTTACTCTGCTAGTCAGATGTTTTTAGATAATTAGATAGAGTCGTTTAATATTATGAGGCGGAAAGCGATGGTTAATTTTTTAACGCGCCTTGATCGGACTCGAAACCCACTCCTGCAGGCTGTTCACCAGAACGAGGATTGTCGTTCCGGGCAGTTTTATCGTCTGTACCGCAGACTATGCTACTGCCCTGAACTGCCAGATGGTTAATGTGTATATAGGCTATATTGTCCAGTTCTTTTATTTGTGTGACGTATAATGTCATGAATTAAAATATATTGATTGATTGATTGATTGATAAGCTAATAGTATGATGCATGAAAAGGCCTTTTGGTCTCTAAATAACTTGTGGTCTTGGATATTCATGCATAAAGGTTATCTACTGAGTTCTTTAAGGCATTGGCTGATCCACTCTTAGGTATTTCTGATGAAGGGTCAGTTAAGTGAGTTAAGCAACTGGTATTTGCGGATCTGGTGACAAGACTGAACAGAAACAAGTGATTCCATTCCCGCATAATGTATCTGAGGGAATCGGGAGGAAAAGCTTGAGATTTTTCACCTCACTTGGCCTGTTGTGATCCTATAAAACTAAATACTTGATACAAATTATTTTTAGGTTAAAACAAGGGGTTCAGCTTGAAGATGGTGTTCAAAACTCGGTCCTTGAGTTTGAAAGGAGTGAGGCCAAAAGGAAGTTTCGACTAGTCCTGTCTGAAATTCTGACTATTGTAGCAAAGGTATTGTATTGTATGGTTTTAAATGTTCCCTTAAAGACTTTGTCCATGTTCTACAGGAGGAAGGCAGACTCAAATTCAAATTCTCGTCCATTCTAGACCACGGATAGACAGGCCATACCCTAGAACGTTTTACTACAGCAAACAGCAAGGAGGGCACAACTTTTCCAGTCCTTACTCATGTCCGATGTGTGGTTGGTATGGATGAGAACCTATCACATTTGTTCTGTGAATTTGGAAGTTTGAGTGAACATTAGTGGTGAAACTAAGGGGGGGCGTGGGGGGGGGGGGCAGCTGCCCCCCCACAAAAAATCTTGTCGGTAAATGGGCGTCGGTCGTCGACGAACGCTTTCCTATTTCAGGAAACATATTGTCGGTAAAGCGGCAGTGTTTGTCGTGCGCCCACGAAACGTTTTCTCGAGATATCGGCCGAGTTTGCTGTGCGATCAGAAAACTTTTTGTCGGGAAATCGACAGTGTATGTCGGTGCGGATACCGTTTCTGGTACCGACTAGGGCTCTGTCGGTAAATCAGGAAACTTTACACGTTGAGTTTGGCTCCACACCAGCGAACAGTTTTCCTTGCTTCGTATATTGGTTGTTTGTCAATAAGCTCCCACGAACTACCCGCATTCGAGGCATGTATCTTGGTACTTTACAATGATTAGAAAAAGCTTTCTCGGTAAATCGGAAGCACTGACAACTCCGTTTCTCGCTCCGTATCTGGAAACGACGAAAGCTTTGTCGGTAAAGCCGATGATCTGAAAGCTTTGTCGGTAGGTTAAGATCCCTCGTTTCGTATGCTGGTGATTTTCCGGATTTTCCGATGCCGTCACCATAAAAAGTCCGATGATTCGGACGAATTCTGTTTTTTCGTTCCGTTTCTGGTACTGACAAAAATCAAACCGATGACTGGGAACACTCTCCCATTTTCTTCTAGACTCGACAAAAAAAACTTGTTGGTAGTCTAAATCAGTAAAAAAATAAAATAAAAAAATAGTTGTTTATTG
This sequence comes from Branchinecta lindahli, assembly GCA_023053555.1. Taxonomy (NCBI): domain Eukaryota; kingdom Metazoa; phylum Arthropoda; class Branchiopoda; order Anostraca; family Branchinectidae; genus Branchinecta; species Branchinecta lindahli. Next base: position 17,107,794 of record JAKZAO010000003.1, read on the forward strand.
GTGATGAGACGGCTAATTTTGTGACGGCCAGTGACTGTGAGTACCAGAGTCGGTAAACCTTTGGGTAAAAGCACCGACAAAAACTTTATCGTTCCGTTCCTTGTCTGTAAGTCGACCGCACCGGCAAACTTTTCTTAGGTCATTTGTCTGTTTGAACCAACTAACTGCCCTTTTTGGTTAAAGTGCCTCACACCGTGTCATCGGAAAAAGCCTTGTCGGCAAATCGGGAATGTTGTTTCGTTTATTTGTCTTTTCGTTGTGGTAAACAAACTAGGTAAAAAATGAATATGGGAAATAGTACACTTTACTCTGTCACTTATGGCTTTCAAATTCCCGTTATTGGTACCCACCTCGAAAGAAAATTGTACCGGGGTCTCAAAATTGCACACTAGGGCACATTTGTACTGCCCCTACCAAGACCTCCCTGAAACTGCCCCCACCGTTGTCGGATGCGGATAAATGGCACATCTGGGCGCGTCTGAATGGTACATCGCTCGCTATTCGGAGCACTTTCTAGAAATTCAAGTTTCAAATCAGTCATGGTTTGACGATGCCTGTCGTGGAACTTCCGTGGCCCCTCCTCCGTCGAGTTCCCCTCACCGTTGTCGGATGTGGTTCGGACACAAAAATAGTATATCTGGATTCCTCTTCACCCCCTCACCCACAAATGATCGGATAGTATTTGGTCGGGTCATCTATACAACTGTCAAGTTTCAACGTCCTAGCTTATGTGCTAGTTCAGGCTTACGAACTAGAAAAATTTGGGTGGGACCAACAGGAGTCAGAGACCGACAGCGAACAGAGGTTACGATCAGGAGCTGAACATTACTAGCTCCATAAAAGTTTCAAGTGAAAAAGACTTAGATAAGTAGGTTAGTGCAATGCCTATCACGACTTTTCTGGTTTGCTAGACTTCTGACTGCACGTCATGTTTTTGGGCCCATGTAGCCACCACTAATGCCAGGCAGTAACTGAAAAGTCACAAACTTTTCTTATAAAAATATCTCAACAGATAAATCACAATTGATTATTTCAACGCTTCTGTAATGCGTCAGCGGGGAAGTTGCGCCGTTGCCGTGAAGCGGCAACGACGCGTTTCGTCGGTAAATTGTCAAATCATGTCGGTAAAATCTGGGCTTGCCCCACCACGAAAATGGGCTAGTTTCGCCACTGGACATAGGTTAGAAATATTTAAGTGAATGGAAGGAGACCGAATGGATTTACAGCATGATGGGGAATAGTTGTTTCGGTAATAAAAAACAATTGATGAGGTTCCTTAGGGTAGCCCTTGCCCATAGGGGTTTTTCTGTGTTTGCCATGGGCGTTGGCTTTTACTGCAATAAATTCTTATCTTATCTTGGGCTTGGTATGAAAGTTCTTCTGCATTTCATGGCTTTCATATCTACCCGAACTTGTAGTCTCTTTCATTTATCATTGGCAGTCGAACCATAGACCAAAGTAAGATAATAAGAATGCAGAGAATATTTAGCTACAGTAAAAACAACGTGACGGCAACTTGAACATGGAATGAAATTCAGCCAAAAGGCGATACAAGATTAAATACATGTAGTAACCACGCAAATAAACCGTTATACCTATTACATAAACTACGTTAAACTTCCTGTTTTAAATCTAAACGTTTAGGCGTAACTACGTATTTGCAGACTTCCACGGTAAGGTTCGTAGATTTCAGGATACCGGGAAGCAAGACCAATCCAAACCGAACAATTTTTACCCTCAAATGCGGAAGCGCTAGACACTCTAGGAGGAAGTGGGCCAAATCCCCCTCCTGCAACTTGCAAAGAGCTTTTTGAAATAAGAGTTATAGATATTGATTGACTTCGTCGGGAAGTATATCATATATTAAACCTCCTATAAATTTTCAGAGAGCCCTATGCTTTACATTGAAGATACGGTCACACCACCAGTCCACCATGAATCATTAATTCATTATGCCTACTATTCTTGCTAGAATGCTAGAAACAGGCCCATGGCTTGTTTTAATGGTTATTCACAAGCGTCTTACGGTACTTTAGCGGTCTTATTAATAGCAAAACAATTAGTCTTTCATGGTTGAATTATATTGTACTTTCAGACTGTAGACTGAAGATTCGGTGTCTTTTTCTTTGTTTTGCTATAAATAATAATATTAAAAGATTATAATTTTTATTTTAAAAGGGCAGAAGCCCTTGTGCCCTTTTGTGCAATTCGTTTGCTAACGCTCATTGGCCCTTGGTTGAACTCACAGAGCCCTTGCTTGAGAACTAAGTGGTCCGAGTTAAGACATTTAGTGCTGCTTAGTATTGCTGAGTATTGCGTCGGATTTCTTTTCATTTTGTAAATAAGGATGTTGTATCCCTACCGGGATACAACATCGCTTGCAAGTGCAGTTTAAAGAAATCATAAGAAAAACAACACCCTATTAAACGTATTGTTCAGAATGTTTATTTTTGTTGTAGGCAAATGATTCGAAAACGGACTTCGAAATAAAGAATGTTGAACTTTTTTCGACCAAGGCTTTCCTTGATGAAGTCTCTGACGTCCTGTGCGTTGCGATTGCAGAGTTGCCAACCCTTATGCCTCTTTCTGAAGTCGTAGAGGCGCTAATGCAAATAGAGAATGGTGATTGGTTCATCGAGAGGATCGTCGCAAACATGCCGGACGTTCTACTTGATGGTAGGTTATGATTTTTCTGACGGTCTTCTTAGAAGATAGTAAACACCAAGAATTGGTGGCGCCATTATAGGGGGTTTCAACTTCTTTAGTATTAGCCTACGTTTTTTTCGATTAGATCTAACTCCTATTTTTCTTTCGTGATACCTTCATGAACTGTCCTCAAAATATGCCCTTCAAATTAAATTCAAATCGTTTATTCATTACGAAACTTACACACGGCGTGTGCCGACTAACTGATCCCACCGTCAATATAAATACAAACTAACCTAAAAAGTCAAACATGTGCACTTAAAAACCAATAAAATCATGTGGGCTCTTGAATGGAGGGTGAAGCGTTAAACAGTTTAACGAAAGCCGGAACAAAACTATTACTGTATCTTACGTGGGTGCATTGGACAGGTTGCAGTTTTCGAATTGGGTTTGCGGTTGGAATTGGGAATTGGGTTCTTCTGTTCAAAAACGACTATTTAAAGTCGTAACGAAAGCCGGAACAAAACTATTACTGTATCATACGTGGGTGCATTGGACAGGTTGCAGTTTTGGAATTGGGTTTGGGTTGGAATTGGGAATTGGGTTCTTCTGTTAAAAAACGACTATTTAAAGTCCGTCACAACACTTAGAAGTACCATTCCTATTCACTAGCAATAGGTCTCTAGGTAGCTGACAGTCCCGTAAATTCGCCAATAACAGACTGTATGAAGTCCTTGGATCGTATTTACTCCTACTTTCGTTTCGTAGATTTCTGTGGCTCACAGATAATAAATTTAGCGGCAGAAGTTTTTCTAGGTTCGCAGAGGAGACTGGGATGTAGGCGCTGTAGCATGTCAGGGGGACCAACCAAGTGATCTGATTGGCTCTGCATAAGGAAGAATATAGCCGAGCTCTATTTTCCTTATTCGCCTTATTACAGCACGCTCCGAGGAGAATAGGAATCTGTTATACACCTTGTACGCCGATACACCTTATTACACTTACTTGAACAATGCATTACTGGCAGGCTACTAACCTGACAGCGCTTTAGAGACTGACTTTACTTACAAACTCAGAACACTAGATGGCACGGTATAATCGAAAAGGCGCGGACCATTCAAATAAGGTGTGAAGCGAACGGACGATTCCCAACAAAAAGGAATACGTTTCTTCTTTAAAGAAAGAAAGGAGATACGATCTTCGTTAACTGTCAAATAGTCTTGTTCTGTTATTGTACCAGGTGTTTTTCACCTTGTGTCTCCGGCTTTGACTATGGTTATTTTGTACATAAGGGTAAATTAAAACCTTGAACCGTTATCGAAAGCTTAAGTAACATTGGAGAAAATATCGTTTGTTGTTCAACTTTTTGTGAAAACAATTTAGTATGAGGTGATATTAACCAGGACCTTGACAGGTGTTTTCCGTGTGTTAACATTTTAGTTCGTAGTAGCCTACCTCAATGGAACGGCCCGTCGAGGCCCAAGTAACCGGCAGAAAAAATTAAAGCGTAGGTAAAAAAAAAAAATCAGAAATGCAAAAAAACAAGAAACAAATCCGGGTTTGGGTACGTAGGCCTACTTCAGCTATTAGAGAGGGAATGCTCTAGGCTTATTTCCCATTAAGTCAATAGCAAACGAGCTCCTAATTTGGGAATGCTAGGGTCTTAGAATTAGACGCGGTTACTCGTGCACTCCCGGTGGTCGACCCTTTAGCTACTTTTTTTTTTTTTTTTTTTTTAATTCCCGCGTAGCTTCTTTTTCCGTTTTTCCTGTTTTAGATTGAACTAAACCAGGGGCTACGTCTCCACCTCCAACTCAGTGACGTTATTAAAAAAAAAATCCTAATAATTTGACCTGCTTTAACGTCACTTACACTTTCATCCTAAAAAAAAAACCTTTATTTTAAACATTCAAAATATGACTACCTTCTATTTTAAAAACTTTTCAACAAACATTTACATCTAATCTAATTTACTTTAAACTTTTACTTTTTTTCTCTCTAAGGGTACTATCCTATACTTTCTATAATAAAATACAAAAAATCTTTATTTTTATCATTCACTTCTATCATTTAAATTTATCATTTTATCTATCATTTTTTTCTATCATTCAAATTTAACTTTTAATCTTATTGTAATTCGTAATTCATCACCGCTAGGCTACACACACTAACAACAACCTTACTCAATTGCTACAAATTATCTCCAACAAACACATAAACACGATATTTACAAACAAACTAAAAAAAAGACTCATAATCAAACTTCATTATTTGAATTACTACCTAATTATATTATATTCTTACACGTTCTAATTTAATCTTTTCTTAAATCCTTAATTTTCTTTTTCTTTTTTCTTTTTGAGCAATTAACTTTAAATTCCATGGGCCAAATCTGGGTACTTCTACCTTAAAAATTATCATACACATCGCTTTGCACTTCCTGTTTCGAGGATCCCTTCCTCCATAGGGTTCCTTTCCATCAGTGGCATAAAACTACATATTTATTAAAATATTCCCCTTTTCGACCCATAAAAACCAACAAAACAACAAAAACAAAAACAAAAAAAATTCTTGGAAATATAATAAAAATTCACTTTATCATTCTTACACAAATATTTAAGATTGATTGAGTGAATATTCATATTTATATTCAAATTTTCAAATGTCACAACTCAAATTAAAATTGCTCACAAATCTTTACAAAAATTAACAATTAATTACTTCCTATCTTTAATTATACCACTTAAACTTAACATAATTAAAATAATTCTCTACTTTTTTTCACTATTCAAAAATAACAATAATTAACTCAAATTCAACATTAATTACATCTATTCTTTCTATTCCATCTCTTTTTTATACAATTTTCTTTTTATACAATAAATTTTTATTTTATTTATCACTACAGAATCTCATCTATTTCAAATTCTACATCTAGTTTCTCAGTCACCTTTCTATGTGTATTATTTCTAATCCTACTCCATGCGATGTCTACTTTAATCATTGCTTCTTCGTCTTCCTGTTCTCTTCCTTTCCATGAGTAATAGCAATATAGCGATATCAGGTGTGCGATAGTTCTATCGGCTTTCGTGGCTCGTTCTTTTATTATTCCGTTCAGGTGTATTTGCTTTTCGATTGTCCATCCGTCTTCGTGTTCTTTTAGTGATTTTGTTATCTTTTCCAGCAGATCGATGTTTTTTTCTGCGTTTCTGCATCTTAGTAGGAAGTGGTCGATGTCTCCGGTCGCGTTACATTTGGTACAGATGCCCGTATATCTGTCCGGGTTTATCCTGTGTTTTCTCTCTTCGGTTGGGAGGAGGTTGTGGATTTGGAGAAACATGTGTTCTTTGACGTTTGGAGGTAGTAGGGACGTGTGTAATAATTCAAAAATTCTCTGCGATTCTTCTTCGGTAATTTTCTTATCGCAGACTAATTTGGTATCTGGTAGAGTCACGCTCTCCTCGAAAAATCTTTTTATTTCTTTTTTATTGGTCTCTTTCTTCTGGAAGTCTATTGCTCCTTGTTGTGTCAGTTCTTTAATCTCCTTGAACCCGCATTCAAGTTGGCGAGGCCATCCTGACTTACCTTCTTCCCGCAGCTTAATCCATGAGTTAAGAACTGAGTTTTCTCTTCCTGTCATATCTTCAGCTAAAGTTCGCACAAATAGCTCCTTGGTTTTTGTTTCCGTGTTAATTATTTGTAGGCCACCATGTTTCTTCTTGATGTACATGTCTGACATTTTTAATTTTGGTGGTTCTTTACTATTCCATACAAATCTGTAAACTATCCTTTCTATTGTTTTTGGGATCCCAAAACGTTAGTGACGGATACCTATGACATCGCAAAAGTTGTCCGTCCGTCCGTCCGTCCGTCTGTCCGTCTGTCAGCACGATAACTCTCGAAGGGAATGAGATATTTTTATGAAACTTTGTGTGAGGATTCTTTGGGTCAAGAGTAAGGTCGAGTTCGTAGATGGGCTCTGTAGCCCTACATTTAGGTGTGGGGGAGGGGGTTTAAATTAAGGGGAAAACAAAATATTTTGAAACAGCCAATTTGATAGTCGATTATGGGGTAAGAAGACATGCTGAGCACGATGGTGAAAACCATTTTCTCGCCGGACAAGTAGTTCGTCCGGAATCCGGCCAAAACCGGAAAGTTTGTTAAAAGTATAAGTTTTATTTGAAGTTGATTAGATGTTCGATTTAGGTGTGAGAAGACATGCTAAACACGATGGTGAAAACCATTTTCTCGCCGGACAAGTAGTTAGCCCGGAATCCGGCCGAAACCGGAAAATTTGTTAAAAGTAAAAATTTTATTTGAAGTTTATTAGATGACAGATTGAAGGGTAAGAATAGATGCTGAATCTGTATATGACAATCTTTTTTTACCCGGACATATAGTTCGTCCGGAATCCGGTTGAAACCGGATTTTTTTTTTTATAAGTTAAAGTTTTATTTGAAGTTGATTATATGTTCTTTATAGGGATAAGGAGATACGCTGAATTCGTTTCTGAACTTTCTTTTTTTGGCTGGACAATTAGTTCGCTCGGAATTCGGCCGAAACCGGAAATTTGGCAGAAGTAAAGCAGGAAGTTTCGATCAGTATCGTCAAAATAGATATGGCTTATACAGGTATATCTGAACTTGATTTTCTCAGATGATTAGCCTGGCGAAGACTGGATCTGGCGAAGACAAGACCTAGTTGTCTGGGTCAAATATTAAATTTTTGGGATCCCATCGAAACCTTTGGTCTTGTTAGAGTTTGCTTTGATGGTTCTGATACGTTAGCCAGGTACCATATAATTGGGAGACAGTAAATGTTGACATAATCTGCCTTCTGGAAGATGGTTAGTCGCCTCCCGTACCCATAACTTATTGCTGCGATGAATTTTCCCACTGTGTCCTGCCAGTTTACCTTCTCTGTAACATACCATGTCTTTGTGATCCTCATTCCTAAAACTTTAATTTCAGGTTTTACTGGGATCCCTAAGACGGCACTGGCGTCTAGCTCCTCGGTTCTTAAATTCAAAATCTCGCACTTGTTTTTGTTAAGTTCCAGTTTGACAAGATGACAGTACTCTTCTGCACATTGAATCGCTGTTCTGCTATCTTCATCGTCACAAGTTATAGTAGTGACGTCGTCAACGAATCCTTTAACGTTCAGAATTTCGTCCGTGATCTGTACCCCTCGAAGTTTATCTTCAAGATATTTTAAAAGGGGGTCAAAATATATTTCGAATAGTAATAAACTCAGAGGGCATCCCTGCCGTACTCCGGTCTCTGCCGTAAAAGATTCTGACACCATGTCGTCACGGATAACGAACTGTTCCGTTTTCGTATATATTTTTCTAATCCATCCTATAAATTCACTATTAAATCTGTAATGCTCCATTATTATATACAAAAAAATTCTCCGCAACCTGTCAAATGCCTTTCTAATATCAAGTCCCATTATTCTGATCTGGGACCTTTTTTTCTTCGTCAACTTATCTACGCTCAGTAGTAGGTTTCGGATTGTCGTTAGGACGTCGGAAGTCTTTCTTTTGTGGATCCCTCCGTGTTGGTTTTTGCTGAGTGACGATGGTAGTACTTTTTATGGCACTTGCAGCTTCGCTCAAGTGCCATATACCGATCACTTTTCCGTCGGTCGGTCGGTCTGTCTGTCGGTCGGTCGGTCGGTCCGCTGATTGCGAGTTAGGGTACTTCCAGATGTGCTAGGACGATGAAACTTGGCAGGAAAATCAGGGACCCGACAAAACTAACCTGGAAATAATCAGTTTCCCGATCCGACCATCTGGGGGGGAGTGGTGGGCCGGGGAATTCTGAAAATTAAGTAGTTTTTGTCACACTTTTTCGAGTTGGGGTACTTCCAGATGTGCTAGGACGATGAAACTTGGCAGGAGGATCAGGGACCCGACCGGACTAACCTGGAAAAAATCAGTTTCCCAATCCGACCACCTGGGGGGAGTGGAGGGCTGGGGAATCCGGAAAACTGGAGTAGTGTGTAACTTTCGAACGGGTGATCGGATTGGAATGAAACTTTATAACTGAATAAATGGCACACCTCTGATGTCCCATCTGAAGTCCGGACCGGATTCGACAGTTATGGGGGAGTTGGGGGGGGGGAGACCGGAAATCTCGAGAAACGGTTAGAATGGAAGGATCGGAGTGAAACTTGCTGGGAAGAACAGGCATCTGCTCCAGATAAATCGTTTATATATTTGGACTGGATCCGGACACTGGGGGGGGGGGTGGAGGGGATTTTCCCGGAATTCCGGTAATGGCGGTTTTGGGGATTTTCACGACGAAACTGGGGAGGCGAATCAGCGACCCGATCAAACTGACTTATAAATACAAATTTACATGATCCGATAGTCGTGGGGGGAGTAGCGGGAGGGGGAATCTGGAATATTGAGTCATGCGTAACTTTGGAACGGTTGGTCGGATTAGAGTGAAATTTGATAACTGATCAGAGGACATGTCTCTGGTGATCTTTGTCATGTCCGGACCGGATTCGACAACAATGGGGGGGGGGGGGGAATACGTGACCGGCTCAGACTGGGGAGATCGGCATGGAACTTTGTGGGAATAATAAAGATATGCTCTGGATAAATCACTTACAGAACCGGATTGGCTCCGGCGGCTGTGGGAGATTTCGAAGGGGGGGGGGGGGGTCGGAATTCCGGTGATCGCGATTTAAGGTATTTCCATATGTGCTAGGACGATGGAATTGGGCTGGAATATTAGAGATTTGACAAGATTGGCTCAGAAATCGCCACTCCGACATTCCTTAAAGTACCAATCTTGACCGTAAATTTAGAAAAATACTTTTAAGCAAATTACATTTCCATGATCCCCATGAGCCCATTATCATTTTTGCCTCAAGGGTTTTGCTTACAAATAAAGTTCTAGCTCCCTTAAAGTGCGCATGTGAACCGCAAGGTCGAAAACTACTTTTTTTTATCAAACGATACATCTCAACCCATGATCATTTGTGCCACAAGGGTTTTGCTTAAAAATTTATTTTATCACCCTTAAAGTGCACATTTTAACCAAAAAGTGAAAAAAAAAATACTTTTAACCAAACGGTATATATCAATGATCCCTAAGGGCCTGTGATCGTTTTGTCTCAATAGTTTTTCTTACAGATGAATTTCTAGCGCTTATAAAGTTCGTATCATTACAGCCAAGTTCTAAAACAAAATACTTTTTCTCTAGCTCCCTTAAGTGCGCATCTGAACCGCAAAGGTAACCTTAAAAGTACTTTTGATCAAACACTACATCTCAACCCATGCAAGTGCCATATGAGTTTACAGCTCTTGTTTAAGTCTGTTGGCTAATACTTTTGATAGTATTCTGTAGTCGCATTGGGTAAGGGTGACTGGTCTCCAGTTGCTAAGATCTTCTAGTTTCCCTTTCTTTGGGATTAACTTTACGAGTCCTTTTGTCTACTTAAGAACTTCGTCGGCAGGCCAAGTGATAACTGTCCTTATATTTTGTTTTTGTAGTTTGTTACTCCTTGATCAGAGGTGGCGAAGCTTATGAAGAAGAAACCTTAGCTGGCCGCACTCGTCTCAACGTGCTGAAGAGACTAGCAGCACTGGAGCCTAAAGTCGCTCTCAGTCTTAGAAGCAAATGCGTAAGTATGCATATTGTTTTTATCTTTTTTTTTTCAGACAGTGACAGTACTTATTAGATTTAGGCCCAGAACTTCTGTGGGATCAAATGACTCTTGAGTTATACTGATCTGAGCATTGCTATTCTGAGGACGGAAATTTAAAAATTCTTCTAGGTGCCTAAAATACAATGGCCGTAATTTTTTTTCTTTATTCATGAACTTTATCGCCAAAGAGGAAAAAGAGACGATGTGAGGATCTGCAAGACCCTGAGAAGGTGCCGGCGGAGTCTTGTGACGCTACCGTTTCTTCTCTGCGAAGTTTTATCTATTCTCCTTTTTTTTTAGATTGAGCTCTGCCGTATGCCTGCTTTTGCGGTTCACCTCACGCTGCAGTATAGCCCTACCGACCTGGTGTCATTTTTGCTCGGACTGCTGCTTGGATCGAGTAAGCCTATCCGAGATTGGCTTTCAGCGTTCATTAGAACTAGTGAAAAGGTTTGAATTTAATTTCCTAAAACCAGAATTGCATATTCCACGACGTCGCTTTTTTTTTGGGGGGGGGGGTATTCGAGAGAATTCCCTCCTGCCACTGGCCATTAGCTGGCAGGCCGAAGAAAATTCTTGTGTTTTCGGCAGTTTTACAGTTCGTACGGAATTCACGAAATCGCAAGGTGTGTTAAAAGGTTTGCATTCATTTGGCTTTCTACTGATGTGCAGTATAGAGATATGCTTCTTTGAACGTAGTTAACTTTGAACAGTGTAATTTTCATCCACTTGCCGTCACCAAAGTCATCTATGAGTCAGCTAAAGTAGCTAATTAAGGGCTCCTAAGAACATATGAATTGTTTTTTTGGGTCTTTATTTTACCATTTAGTCCAAAACTGTATTGTTAAAAGTTCAAAGAAACTATTCCTTCAATCGAAGCTGGCTGCGAATCATGTTTGGCGGTGTTAGACGGTCAGTCAGCTAAGATTTTATTCGCCTAAGTAGATTTCGGCACTGTTCAGGCCATAGTTAAAAAAAAGCCAACGAAGCTTTGAGCATCCATCGAGCTATACGAGAAACTGTTGAAGTAAAGAAAAACAGGACATACATAACCCGAGACACAGGCGAGTATTCACTACCCGAAACCTGAAATGACATCGTCAGCATCATCGTCCTCCCTCGAGGCGCCAGCAGCCAATTCCAAATTTTGTCTATCTGGCCTTTGACGTGATTGGACCGTGGGTATTTCTCGAACTATCTTCCGACCGGTCAAGAGCGCATCAGAATTCTCTTATTGACAAGCCCCCTCTAAAGGAAGTTTATGGGTCCCTGGTGGAAGGAACTTAGACCACAGGCTCTCATTCACTACAAAACTAGGAGTAATCGAAATCGAAAAAATCTCTCATTTCAACGACCCAATTCTACAGCAAAAACAGCAGCCATGTACAAAACGAAATCTCAGCGCTAGCTTTCTCCTCCAGCAATTCTTAACAGTCAACTTCTCCTAATTAGAGATTTATAGTTACATTTGTTTTATTGCAAGGTCGAATTTTGAACAACCACAAATCTCTAATAGTGGGAAGCTAATTGTTCAGGAATTGCTGTGGAAGAAAGCTCACGATGAGATTTCATTTAAACATGGCTGCTGTTTCTGATCCAAGAGTGGGTCGTTACACGAGAGATGAAAAGTTCCAGATAGAAATTCAGCTGACCAATCCGTTCAGCACTAACAAACATAAAAACAAAACAAAAAATCCAGATTTGTCTATGGGGCGAGAGCCGCGAGCCCCTCCCCCCCGAATACCCCTGGCATACGTAGCTACCTAAAACGCAGTTTTATATGAGTAGCGCCAGGGACCCATAAATTTTCTGTAATGACTCGCCATTCAGGGGGCTTGTCATTTCCTATGCTTCTATGTTGCTATGTTGCCCGAGCCTCACCTAGTTTCAAAAAATTCCACTTGGGTCGAATCGGCGTTCTTGCTCAGATAGAGCCAATCCCGGGCCTCCTTGGACGTAAGACCAAAGAGACTCCTCCCTCAAGGCAATATTTTATCCCCGTGGGTATTTCTCGAACTATCTGACGCTCGGTCAAGAGCGCATCAGAAATCTCTTATTGACAAGCCCCCTGAATGGCGAGTCATTACAGGAAATTTATGGGTCCCTGGTAGCGCGTATATATGAACTGAGAACGTTGTAGTGATTCTATAATTAGGCAGCTAGCGCTTGTTCTTTGAATTTACCGATAGAATTCGAGTTACGTTTCACCTAAGGGTGGTTCTGGCGATCTCACGGATTCGCTTTCCAAAAAGCAAAGTGAAAATCCGCCGAGCGCCAGAAAAAAACGGAAAGTATTTGAAGCTTTACAACTACGTGCCGACTTGCGAATCCACTTTCCACGTACTGAGCGGATTCACTTTCTGCGTCACTTTCCAAAAATAGCGGAGCGCCAGAACAGCTCGGAAAGCGGAGCGAGGTTTAGCCGCATCGCAAGAACAGACGGCGGATAAGCCATCGGAGCTTTCCAGACCGTCAGAATCACCCTCTAAACGATGTCGCTCCGCCTTGCGGCTTACAAACAATCGAGCCACTCAGCTTTCAGCTCCCATCGGAACATAAGTGTGGTGCCTTAGCTTTCGCTGGGCGAGAAGAGCGCTTCCTACGTCATAAGTTACCGGAGTGTAAAGATTACCAGAGTGATTGTCGCCCCTTGCATTTGTTTTCAGTCAAGTGACCCCGGAATGCGGAAATTATTGGCTACGAGACACGGAAAATCCTTACAGACCTGAATCGACGGTTTCGGGTTCGCTCGCGTAAACGCGACCCCTAGTTATGTGAACACAAGTATTCGGCCGAAAGGTTAGGTTGGTTTGAATTTCATACACAATCTGTCGTTATTAAATTCAGTTCAGGTCGTTTTTCCAAACATTCTTCATTACGAAAAATAGCATAGGAAATGTCAACAGAGAAACACGGACATGCAAGGACATACTACTTTGCATGATCTTAAGCACAATTTAAGTATAATTTTGGTTAAAAAAAAAAGCGGTCGACAAACACATATATAAATTATATACAGTTTATTCGTGTTAAGATGTTAATTGGTCGAGGTACTATGAAGAAAACCATATAAGGGAAGGCCTAGTATGGCTTATTACCCAGAGATGAGGGAATGCAAGGTGTACCTCATTGGGTTCGCTAACTTCGTCTGCTATTCCTTGTCCTTATAGAGGTCGGAGGATGCTCGAACGTTCTTAAAACTCAGGGAGGAGTTGATATCGCGGATGAAGTGGCTGTCAGCTGGAAGCAGAGTCGACGAAGGAAACGCTTTGCAAGCCGTCTCGCTACTAAGATTATATTGCGCCATGAAGGGGATTGCTGGACTGAAGCAGTAAGTATGCTCTCTTACCTCCATATCATCTCATCGGCCTTAGAATCCAAGATCAATTGTGTGGTAGAGTCGAATCTAACGATACCCTGACTCTAATTATTCTTAACTCCTTTCTACCTTTAAACTCGAAACCCTGCAAAACGAAGAGAAAAAATATGTCAAAGTTTCGGTCTTAAGCTCCTTAATAACCCTAAACTCCGGTGGATCCTCCCTCCTGATTATGTACCGGAACGACCCCGACTAGCAAGACAGTCAGCCATGAAGATTCCCAAACTCGAACCCGATAAACCATGATCGATAACCATGAAAGATATCGGAGAAGTTTTATCCCTCAGTTTGTTGAGTTTTACAATAATGTTTTCTCGCCGTGACTATTGAATCCTAATTGTATATACTATTTATCTGTGCTTTATTTACGTATTTGTTTGACAAAAGGCAAAGAATTTGATCGAAAGATTACGGCAATTTTGTACCTGATTTTTAAATAAAATAATAATTACAGAGTGGAAAGTGACTGACTCAAGACGGGTGTAGGGAAGTGGAGAGATCCGTCCCAAGGAACTGTTCTCGTAAGCTTCAGCTAGTAGGCATCAGCATTTTTTATACATGAAATTTCATCTCGTTTTCATGATAGTCAGTACAAAGAGCGACTTTTTATGAAGCAAAAACTGGAGGCTGGATTAGTGTCGAAACGTCCAGGCTTAGAGAAGGAACTTTAACCTGGGGAGGATCCAGATCTTCTTATTAAACTTTGATCTGTTTACCTTACCCTTACGTTATTCGGGACCCCTTTCGTTCCAGGTTCTCTGATGAAGAACTGGCTCTTCTGCCTGCCTTCATCATCAGCCGACCCCCTCCTACCCCTGCGGGGGTTACTCTGGCAACAATCAGCCTATCAGCTCTTTTAGCTTGTCCTTCCCTTGTCTCATCCGAGTGGGAGGTGAAGATTATTCAGTATATTCGTTGGCTCTTGAGAGAAGCAAAGTATTTTGGAGAGAAGTCGTTCACTGAAGTGCTGATCCTCATTGCTATTTATTTTCATGCTAACCAGGTAATTGTTTTTCTAATTTTCTTTTCATTTTAAAATAATTATTTGAGTAAAAGAACCTGGTTCGTTTCTTCAAGCCACAGCCTGAAGAGGACCCTTGCCAAGCAAATAGACCATAGCAAGTAGCAGGCCGAATACGCGACAAAGACAGTGGGACGCTGCTTCCTAGAGACTAGAAAGACCACCCATAAACTCGATTGATCGTTACCCGAAATCTTTGTACCTTATTTTACCCAATATTTTAATTCTAGTTAAGTAAAATTATATTTTAAGTTGTACGTATGGATGAAATGTCTACTTATGTAATTGTCATGTGTTGAGTGTATACATATTCGGTTTTGTGCCTCGTCAACTAGGTTGTACAATGTTTTTCTTGGGTAACTCTGGGCCAGCTTTGGAAGCCAGGAGGCAGATGCGCTGGGTACACTGTGCCAAATGCTGGTTACTGTAACCCAATAAAATACTGATGATTTTAGTTAGGATACCAACAGGTATCCAGACCAGCATATTGGATAGGGTATCCAGCATTGGCTATAAGATACCAAAAATTTTGGGGTTTGTGGCATACACACGAATATTATTAATTGCATTTTTGCAGATAACATGCCACTAAATGGTTCCAGCATTGGCCATAAGATACCCAAAAATCAGGGGTTTGTGGTACACACGGATACTATTAGTTGCATTTTTGCAGATAACATGCCACTAAATGGCGCCCCCGGAAGAAATACAAAATCCAAAGGAGGATACAAGCCGTGAGTCTTGTCTTTAGGCTGTCCATGGTTAGAGTTATACTGACTTTCAGTTGATTTTGATTTGATTTAACTTCCTTTCTAGCTATCGGCGATCACCGACTTCGTTTGTAACACGCTTGCAATGCGGTTGACCATTCGGACGAGTACCTTAGCGAGAATGAGGACTCTATTTACGCAGGACATACTTCCTGAGCAGGTAAGCTTTCACCCCCTCCGAGTCCATGCGCTATCCAGTTTGCCATAAATTGCTAATATATTTGATTTGTAAAGTATGTGATTTTTAAATAAGCAGCCCTGTAAATATGAAATTTGCTTGTGACGGGTCGTGTCACGCTATCATATCATTGGTGTTACTACTATTTCAGCTATCAGACGACTGTATTTGTTATATTTGCAGCGGCTCCATATGTACAGAATATATACTATACACCTACATATAATTAGCAAGTCCCGCATCACCCGGGTGGAGTGTGAACAGTCTTGGGTTTGGAGCACCAAACATCGTATCCGAAGGAAGAGAGAGTTCGTACAAACTCATTACATCTATGCGTTATTAATTGTTATCGCACGGTTGGAACTTTTTTCTTTTAACATCAGCGGAATACCAGAAAATTTTGGCACTGGGTAGGATAGGACTGGTATAATGGGACTGCACAGTGTACTGGTGTTATATTTGGGGCATGCTCCAGCGTTAGGGCATAGTGCATGACAGTTGGTAGTACACTTCTCTGCTGCAAGAATACTGCACCCCCGTGAAAGGGAAAGGTAAACCTCATTGGTGAGAAACTGGAGACACAGAAATTCCAACTCTTTGTTTCTTAGCCTGCTGTTTTTGGCTTTCATTCTAGGTCATTACTTCACACGCAACCAAGATCCCCATCACTGTTGGACTTAACAGCGGTATGACAAACCATCTACCGGTCAACTGTATTTACCAGCTTCTTAAAAGCCGATCTTTTACAAAACATCGTGTGTCCATCAAGCCTTGGGTCTATAGGTAAGGTTTATATGTCCTGCCTACATAGTAGATACCACTTTATTTTTTTTTATTAATATTTTTTTTTTTAAATAAACCGTCAGAAGTTTGATAACATTTAACGCAAGATGCGCATCTTAACGTGTAACATTTTAACAGTAATAATAATAGTATAGTGCGAAAAGTAGGCCACGGGCGTCTATATGAAGGATGCTCCGAATATTTACCTTAAAGGAACAAAAAACTTGACTCGGGGAGCTAGCTAACATATCAAGAATGTACCCTGAGTCGATATTGAGAGTAAAAAAAAATCTCGTTACGACCATTGCTGTTTCCGGGCAGTTTCCGAGAATTCGACTTTTGAGTTAGTATAGAAAAAAAAGCAAAAGGTTTGTGTGCCGCGACTAGGAATCGAACGCAGGCCGTCTTGTGGGGAGGTCGTTTGTCTGTAGTCTACACGTAAAAAGGCGAACTTTTACAGTACATAAGTGCATAATTACAGTGCATAAGGGGCAAGGGCCTGCCAGCTAGCTTTGGGAACACTAAAGAGGGGGTTGGAGACGGTTCGAGATAACAAAGAAGGGGGGGGGGGCCTGTCGGCAATAAGACCCTGTATATTTATCTAAGCCCCCCCCCCCCCCCCCCCGGGCGATTCGATGGCCCAAAGTTACGTAGTCAAGTTTACTGTTCCTTTAATGTTATCTTTTTTTGAAATGTGTAACACTGAGCACGGTTTTGGGTGTTAATTGAAAAATAATGTTATTTGTGCGAAAAGATGTTAAAGACACGTTAAACACAAGAATGCGTGCTCACATGGTAATGTTATCAGTTTCTGAAAGTTCATAAAACTGCTGGTAAGTCCATACATCCATTAGGGCCACCACGCTAAAACCGGTTGCGGGAAAAGTGTTTGGTTTTTAGCTGTCTTTGGTCGTTGCCCCTGGTCCTAAACTTTTTTCATAGTGCTGTTTATGTTAACTAACAAAGCGCCTCTATTGTATGCCACTGGCATGTCTGTCGCTTTTATTCAGGTAATGCCACATTTCGATCTTAATAAAGTTGTACCTTACCTTAAACAGGATCGGCAGGTATGACACAACAGTCCGACCCCTCCGCAAACCTCACCAGCTCACTTGCTCTTCTAAATTCAATTAAACTCGCCACCGTCCTTCTTAGGCCGTAATTAAAAATCTATCGTTCCGTTGGCACCACCAAACATGCTTCACAGTCGGCTTCGGCTAAAAGAGTACTTGGAGCGTGTTCCACTCTACTTACCGTAGTTACTACGCTAGTCACTGTAGTTACTACGCTAGGCTGGAACGCTTTTTTCTTTTTTCGGTCAAATGTCAGGCCGCGGGCTGATCCGACCAATCACGTTACAGAGATGCGTAGTTACTACGCTCCCCAGCGTGGTAAGCAAATAGTTACTATTTTGAAAAGGTTGGAACGGTCAGCGTAGTAACTTTTCGTGAGGCTGGAACGGAAATAGTAACTAATAGTTACTATTGGTAGAGGGGTGGAACACTCTCTTATACTTACTTGAGTTATTCTGTAGGCAAATTGGCGCCTGCAAAGCTCCGCTCCACCCGACCATGCCTCTTCTCATCGAGCAGTACATAACGTCCATGCTCACCCTTACTAATAAACCTGGATCGCCACCCACACTGGAAGCCGTCAACGCACCTTTAGAAGAATCAGACATCTCTAGAATTTTCCACCCAAGCGACGCGATATGCAAGCGCAGCGACGTCACTCCCCAGTTGCTGCTTCTATATTATATTCTGTATTACGAGGATACGCGGATGCAGAACGTTAAGGCGTACCTACAACTGGGCCTAAGGGTGAAGGCCTACGAGCGGGATTTCATTTTAGATTTGCCTATCCGGTATTTGCTGCTTCAGGCAGAGAAGAAGCAGCAGTCCTATCCTGGTTAGTACATATTGCATGTGTGGTATATTTCGAACTTTAATTAATAGATCTAGGAACCCTAAGCTAGGAGTCATTTCGGGAGGCCGTAGGGCGAGTTTGGGGGGGGGAGCTCGTCTGTGTATATCTGACCGAAGTTAGGTGCGGCTAGTTGAGGCTCTAAAGGAGTAAAACATGATGCAGTATGGGGGGGGGTTGTGTCTGTGATGTTCAGAATTGCATTTTCTACATTCAGATCTCAGACTGAGCCTGCAAATTGTTTGCTAATTCAACTCGTCGCTGTATTTTGGCATAAAATGCTACAGTCTCAACCTCGCTCTACGCCACTTACTGCGACCACTCGGTCTTTACCTTTCTGGACTTTACCCCCTGCTGAAGAAAATGAATGTAGCTGCTATTCGAATTGCTTGCTTCCGATACTGTAAATTCCTCCTCTACTTGTCACTTCGGTATAAAAACCGAAAAATGATAAATACATTTTTAGTCGCAGATGTAACTGTTAAACTTGACGAGCTGCATAGAAATCTGTCGGTCGCGGCGTTTTCTCCGCATCACGGTCTTGTCCGTTTGTTAGAAGTGTAATTTGAACGTAGTGTAAATTTGTGTTACAATTTAAGTTGTGTTCTTTCTTTTCTCTATTTACTCCACTATTTATTTTATGGAAGTGGGTAAATAAAAAGATTCTTTCATTCATTCATTCATTACTACTAGGCAACTAAATTACCGACATTCTAAATAGCTGCTAAGCCTCCCTCTAGTAACAAAAAATTGATAAAAATACTGTCTTGCCGACTTTTCGAATGCAATTGAGGGAAGATGAAAGCAGTTGTAAAGCTGCCTCGAAAAATTCTGTATGAAAAAAGTCTGTATGAGATACATATGTGTTAATGTTTGTTGGCATGTTTTCTTCTTTTACTCTATCTGTGGCTTGCTATGGCTAAATTTGGCGGACAATTCAAATGAAGTTAATTCCGCATCTCTTTCCAGGCCTTTTCCCCACTCTGTTGCGGTTGCTGACGTCCCAGTTCCCTCAGCTTTGCATAGTGGAAGACTGGATCTACGAAATAGAACCGACATCCGCCGAATCTCCCATTCTTCAAACGAAGTGCGACGAAGCCAGCATTCGAAACGGTATTGATCAAGCGACGCCTACTTCCTTTGGGGAGGGAGTGCAGTTCAGTTTTTTAACGAGGTTGTTTGTATATGATAGGTACCCTTATCTTTCTAACTTAGCTAACTTAGATTTACCTAACTTAGATTTACCGCTAGAAATTTGTTCTTGCCATGGTGGAAATTCACGAGATAAAAGCGAAAGTATTGCGAATTTCCTATTATTTTTATTTTTGTGTTTGTCGCTGTGGTCATTACGGCGCAACATTGGATACTGACTGGGGTCTTCCCTTTTATCCAATATTCGAAATGAATCGCTTTTCATAGTCAAAAGCAGTAAAGTGTAGGAAAGTAGCATAGTTCCCATTTTCTTCATCGAAGCATAATTGTCAAAGCGAATGGAAAATCTTTTGTCTGAAATCAGAATTTTTTTGCTGAAGACTTATGATTGACTTTTTTCAGCTTTCAAGAGTATCCGCTCTTCACCAGACAAGGTTTCTCGCATCCTGAAGCAGCTGTCAAGAGCTCCTTTGGACGAGTTATGGTCCATTTCCTCTGTTTTCGTTGAGAACATACAAAAGGTTCTGGAGAGGGACGTTCCTACGTGTGTCCAGAGTAAGTTTGTAGTTGTGTCTATTTTTAGAAACTCTGCGAACTAACCAGCTGAACTCGAGAGACAGGAATTTGTTAATAGGTACTAAAGCCTTAAGGGCCTAAAGGGCAACCCTGCTACGGAGGTTCGTATCATACAAAAGTCCAGTAAAACAGCAGAGAGAACACCTACACACGCAAACAGTTGATGCTGAGGCGAAATCAAACAAAACCAAGTTGAAAATCATATGTTTTAAACAAAATTTTAAACTTACAAGCCTGCTACACCCTTTATCTTCCTCCCTACCTCATGCCACTCCTGATTTGATTAGCGGGTGTTAAACTGCAAAACCCAGAACGCTTAGTATTTGTACACAAGTATCGACTCTAGGTCGATACTTTTATGGTACCCATACTTGCCTCTCTTCTTAAGTTTAACTCAGTATTATTCTTCGATTTCTACTTCTCCTCCGGCCATTTCCTTCTTTTAGAAAATATAAAATAGATAAAATGGATGTCCAAAATGACTGAATGGAGATCACGAAAAACAACTTGTAGGCTACGCATTGCAATAGCCTACATCGGAACCACTCTCTTTTGTTAAAGTTTAACCGAAAAGGACTGGGATAGGACAAATTAGTTACCCATCACTTATTCACTTAAATTGGCTTGAAGATCCGCTGAAAATGCGTTACTTGGTTGTTCCGCTATTCAGGAATAATCGATTTTCAAATAGTAGAATTTCCGTGTGATTTGTGGTACCTCTAATTTGTTGTATGCCTTACAATAAAGATTTATGCCTTTTTTTGTTCCGGCATCTTCACCAATATCGCCACTGCCCACTGAAAAGCCTTGTTTGTGTTTAGATAAAAATTTCCCGCGTCATAGTAGAATTTTTGCTGTGGGGACGGCCGCAGATATACTGAATGTCATAACTAGAGCAGATAGTGGAAAACAAAAAAATCCCTTTGCAGAATCCAAATAAGTCAGTGTATTCAACTAAATGACATAAAAATAAGTTGGCTTTTCAGTTAAACTTTAAAATATAGGTGGCATAGCCTACAAGCCACTATTTCGGCGACCTGAAAAACTACAAGTAGGGCCGACCAGGATGCGACAGTCCTGTATTCGCAATTAATATTCTGCGCCTACCCGAAAGGAGAACTACTAGTTAGTGCTAAAACGAGTTATAACAGAAATATTTTGGCTAGACTTTATAACGCTTACACAATCCCCCACATTCTAGCCCTTTCTCCTTTTTGAAAGCTATTTAGCTTCACTGATTTGAGGACAATCCGTAAATTGTTCTATAAGTATGCTAAGTATCTACTCGGCCTTTCTCCATGGGCACGGAACCACAAAGTTACGCGACTGTATGGCGTTACCGATCCCTGTGTGGCTGTGGCCCAACGGTGTGCCGAGTTTGACTCTTCTCTAGACCGGAGCCATCCGTATTATAATGCTTTTGTATAGTCATTCAGTTTAGTGTGATCTTTTTCTTTTCTTTTTCTTTCCTTTATTGTTTTTCCTATACTCCGTATGGGCACGTTTTGTGCTCTTTCTATATGGGATAATGAAATTATTGATTGATTGATTGATTGAGTGCCCAGATGATAGGGCTTTAAAATACTTTATGAACAAGCAACCGCTGACGTTCATTCTATTTTCTAATAATATCACAAAGTGTTCTCTTTTGTGGTTCTCGGTTCGGCAGACATGAAAAGTCTCATAACATCTGACACAAGAAATCGAGGATATGCAGTTCCAACAGATAGCAAACAAAAACACCATCTGTTATAGCCGTAAAGTGTTACTTTGTTTGTAAGACGTAATAATACTAAATGTGGCTTGCAGTTGTACGTTCAACGAAAAACTTAAAACCAGTACATAACATCCTAAGTGTTGCCTGTTGAAATTGCGTAGGTAACGTTATGTTAAATGTTTTCAAACTTCTGACAGTGTGGGAAAATCACCATACGGTCACGATACTATTTTTTTGAAGGTCTTTGTTCTTTTTTGGGGGGTGCCTGTTGGCTGTCCTCAAGCAGCAATTTTTTTCTAATTATCTTTTCTTTCTTCAGTTATGTATAAGGAGGTTTGGTTCCGCATCGCTTCTTCCCTGCCTCGACGTTTTTGGGTTCAGACAACGGATGCTCTGCAGCCGACCGACAGACGGACGGGAAGACACCTCACGGAACATGATTTGACAATGGATCCGCTGATAACCCTGCGGTGTGACCCTCGTGTATTCAGGTAGGATAGATCGTCTTCGCAGCTAATCGAAGAGGGCCTTCTTTCCCCAAGCCGCGGTTACAGGTACCATATAATTTAACAGATCCATTTAAACAGTATATATATATACAGATAAAAGATAGGCGTACTCGGTTTGTGGCTGATCTGGACACTTGCCATAGTCTAAGTCCTGTTATGTTGTAATTTATTTGTCATATAGAGTTAGCAAGTGTAAATTTGTTATTGGCCATCTCTTTTCTTTTCTTGTCGTTTAAGGCGATATTTTGTCATAGAAATGGGCGATAAATTGATCATCATCATCGTGCTTCCTTCCTAATCCTTCCTCCTTGAACTAAATCTCCATTCTCCAACAAATCCGAGTGTTTTCACGCATAATTTAAATCTATCACTACTTTCCTGTATTCTTGTTCTACTACCCACGTTTCTAATTTTCTTTTACCCGGAAGTTTTGCCAGATCAGACCGATTTTTGAATTTTTTTGGAAGGAAAAGACTTGTATTAATAGCCGTCTTTCCTTGTCCTGTTTAATTTTTTGCCCAAACTATATCCCTTAATCCTTATTCTCTTTTTTCCAGATGTCCGCCTGTACTGTCGATCGTCTTACACCTTCTACGAGTCTGGCTGGCATCCTCCCGGAGTTGCCTGCAGCGCCATCAGATCGAGCGGCCACTACTGGAAAAATCCGGAAATCTATCCAGCGAAAGTGAGAGAGATGACTTGAGAAACGCTTATGTGGCGGCGCAGGAGAGTATAGTAGTGCAGATTCTCCTTGAGGCATGCTTGGAAAAAGACGAAGATAAAGAAGTAAGTGTTTAAAAGAAATGCTGGACTGTAACAGATATGCATCCGAGTTTTTGGAGGAAACTGCTAGATAAATCTTAGAACTTGCCAAAAATCACATACATCAACCACCAAGGTAAAGAGTCTTTGATAACTTTTGTGCTTGCTAACTATCCAATCTAAAGAGGTCTATCTGCAGTTCAAAGCGCCCGCTGCGTTTATTTCCCTTGAAATGATGCGTGGTTTCAGCATCAACATTGCTCATAAATCTCGTCCCGTGGAACTCCTTACCAGGCGATGTAGGTTAGTCGGTGTGGTAAAAAAAAAGACGTAGATAGCATGCATCTGGATGACATGTGTTCGGTCTCAGAATTTCGCTGGAGGCTTTATATAAGTTAGATTTCTGTTTTTAGATATTTGTTATTATGATTATTATTGTCTAGGCAGGGATACTGTATGGGCAGGCCAGACAGAGCATGTCGTTGGTTTCTTGTGAAGTAAGAGGCGTAACAGCCTTATTTGGGCATTATATTTATTTATTTATAAAATAAAAATAGATGAAGCATTAACTATATAGCAATGAATTGTTATTCACGAGACTTGTGGAACCATTTTGGAACTCAAAAATTCGATACACCGCTTTTCTCTTCTCCCGACGAAGCTGTTAGAGTTTAACTGAAAAGCCAGCTCAGTTTTACGCCCGTACGGAAAAAACGTCATTAAAAAATCAAAAAAAAATCATGATATCCGATTGTGACAAAATCATGACAGGTGTCATGACAAAAATCATGACTTTTGTCAAGACAAAAATCATGATTCTTTAGTGATTATAATCATGACCTATTGAAGGCAAAGTCATGATTTTAAAATCATGACTAATCGAAGGAACAACAAGAAATCGTGAACAACAACAAGAAACAACAAGAAAAATCATGACTTTTTTGTGATTTGTTATGACAAAAATCTTGATTTTTGTCATGACATCTGTCATGACTTTGTCATGACGTTTTGGAAAGGACCATGCATCATGACTTTATTGTGATTTGTTATGACAAAAATCTTGATTTTTGTCATGACATCTGTCATGACTTTGTCATGACGTTTTGGAAAGGACCATGCATCATGACTTTATTGTGATTTGTTATGACAAAAATCTTGATTTTTGTCATGACATCTGTCATGACTTTGTCATGACGTTTTGGAAAGGACCCTGCATCATGACTTTATTGTGATTTGTTATGACACAAATCTTGATTTTTGTCATGACATCTGTCATGACTCTTTATAACGACGGTCATGACTCTCTTGGTGATATTTTTTGTCATTGTTGAATCATGACAATTTCAAAATCGGCAAAATAAAAATTTTTATCCAGAAATTTGAATCATGACTTTATTGTGATTCATGACTTTCATGAAGTTTTGGAAAGGACCATGCATCATGACATTATGAAGATTTGTAATGACATAAATCATGATTTTTGTCATGACTTTCAGGAAGTTTTGGAAAGGACCTTGCATCATGACATTAAGAAGATCTGTAATCACAAAAGTCATGATTTTTGTTATGACAGTTGTCATGCCTCTTTTATAACGACAGTCATGACTTTCTTGGTGATCTTTTTTGTCACTTTTGGATCATGACAATTTGAAAATCAGCAAAATAAAAAATATAATCCAGAAATTTGAATCATGACTTTATTGTGATTCTTATGACAAAAATCACGATTTTTGTCGTGATATCTGTCATGACTCAATAACGAAAGTCACGACTTTTATTGGTGATCTTTTGTCTTGTCTAAATCATGATATTCCGAAGAGCTTGAATCATGATTTTATTGTCATTCATAATGTCAAAAATTATGATCTTTGTCATGACGTGTGTCATATGCCGATCATGATTTCGTTTTGATGCTATATACGAAAAAATTTGTCATGACTGTGAGTACTGAAAATCATGATGACTGATAAGTCATGACAGGAATCATGATCGAAATCATTAAGAATCATGATTTCGGTGATGACTCTTTTTCTGATATTTTAGTGATTTAGGTCATGATTTCCTAACCGCGAAAACACTTTTCAGCTGCATGATTAGACTCTCCACATCTGATACAGTGAGCATACGTTGGCACTTTTAACGCATTCACTGGTTGCTCATTTATTTTCGCTGTTTCCTTTGTCGCAGATTCGATGCTTTGTGCTGTCGCCAAAGCAGTAGCCGGTAGTTAGCGTCTCCTCAGTCAGAAGTCGCTTCGGTATCGAGCTCGATTTTAAGCCACTGACAAATTGGTCTCTTACTGCATCCTCGAGAAAAGTCCCGAAATTGCACGTTTTTTGCCAAGCCACGCAGTGCTCCGTAAAAATCCGCTAGAGTCTCTGTTGGTTCCCGGAACCTTTTATGAAACTTGTATCTTTCGGTTATGATGATTCTCTTAGGCTTTAAGTGATCCGTCAACAGTTGAACTAGCTCATCATAGGTCTTGGTGCTTGGTAAGTCCGGTGCACACAAATTTCGTAGCAAGGTGCTTGTGCTATGACCTCAGGCTGTGAGCAAGATCGCCCTTTTTTGCTCAGTAGTCGTAATCGAATTGGCTACAAAATATCGGCCAATAACTTCCGCATACTCGGCAAAGTCTGTTCCTTGAACATACCCGTTCAACACTCCAATCACTCGATTCGCCATTGTTCCCTCTTCTTCTTGCTTGATTTCACAATTGCTCATTAGCAGTAGTCCTCAGCAATATTCTTCACCACTCATAAGCTGTACAATCTTCGTAATCCTCGTCGCCAATGCACTATACTCATTAATATATTGTTCAATATCTTTACTGGACTGAACTGAATCAAGAACACCCATGACTGACTGGCACAGTGGCACTGACTAATACAACACACAGGGCAGGGGGCGACTAGCCACCGGCCGGTGCAACCGTGCAACCCGATCTGCATCGATCGATAATCGAATGATACGGCGGTACAACCGTACAGACCAGTAAAGTCACTAAACTCAACGATATGATTTGTCTGTGATTTTTAAAATCATGAAGACCAAGTCATAATCTTAGTAGTTCCTGATTATGATTTTCCATGATTTGCCGCATCATTATATTTCTTCACAATGATCTTTCGTGCTTTATATGATCACAGCGGCTAGAGTCAAAATCGAAATGATCTTTTAATGATTTTATTAAGTCATGAAACTTCCGAATATGACCTTTTGGTGATTCTAAAAATCATGAAGACTGAGTTGCAGCTGTCAGAATTCTTTTTTATGATTTTTTTTATTATTGTCAAGATCATGAAGGCTTATGTTAGCTTTGAAACGATCTCTTGGTGATTTATAAAATCATAAAAATTTTCAATATGATCTTGTTATGACGTGTTAGATCATAAAGACTGATTCGCAAATTTCATGATTCGTGGTTATGATTTTTTTCTGATTCTGCAGATCACAAAAGATCTACCGCTATGATCTTTCATGATTTTTGAAAACACGACGGCTTCGTTCATCATCAAAATGATTTTTTAATGATTAATCAAAATCATAAGCCTTCTCAAAATGATATGTTTATGATTTTCTTAAATCACAAGCACTGATCACAACCTTCTTAATTGGTGGTTATGAGTTTTTATGATTTCCCAGATCACAAAACTGATACTGAAATGATCTTTCATGATTTGATTGATCACGAAGGTGTAAATCATCACAAAAATGATGTTTTATTGATTTTCTGAAATTATTAAAATTTCAGTTCTGATCTTTTCAAGATTTTTGAAGTCACGAACACTAAATCATGAATACGTAACTTCCGCTCATGATTTCTTATGATTTAGAGAAATCAAAACTGTAAAATATTGTGATTTTTTCTGACAATTATTCATGACTTTTGCCTGATCATGACGTTTTCGTGACATCAATGTCACAAAGAAGGTAAATCATGATTTCTCTATGATTTTCTTATTGATAAAATGAAAAATCATGATTTCCTTATGATATTGTGTGACATTTTAATGATTTTTTCCGTACGGTACATCTTGGATTTGGATACACTGAACTATTTCGACTCTGATGCCAAGGGATTTTTTTTTTCACTTTGGGTTTTTGTATTGACATTCAGAAGATGTACAGCTGGCTCGACAATAACAAAGTTCACCCTGACGCGGAGAATTCGAATTTCAACAAAAGCGTGGCTATTGATGCGAAGTTCGAGAAATGATCAATCCCAGATTATAAGGTCACATCTGAAGAAAGCTCGCTATTGCGTATGACCCGAAAAAGGTTTGATTTTTGGCAATCGTTCACCGTTATAGTTGCTAAATATTTCAAGCATAGAGGTACAAAAGGTAACCACACATCCGAAAGAAAAAGTTAATTCAATAAAAATCGATTGTTAAAATAACGTCGCAACAAAGTAACTCGTTTTCACCGGGCCTTCAAGCCATTTTAAGTGAACAAGTAATGAGGGACTGGACTGTCGCATGTCAGCCCTATTCGGTTAAACAAGTATAGTATGAACGTGGTATTAGAGGCGTATTCTCGCCGTTCCCCGAGGACTCCTCGGGGAACCAAAGGGAACGGCGAGAATAGAGGGAGTCACTCCACGCGGACTTCACATACGGAAAACAGCGAGAACACGGGGAATGCTTCTAAATTGGATTTTGTTCGAAAAAAAAAATGCAGTTGACAAAATTTTTCTGGATCCACTTTATTTTTTGTTTTGTTTATTCTGAGTGTTTTTATTTAATCTTACATTGTACCAACACCAGCAAAAATAATTTCCCTCCGAATCTGAAAGGGAGTTCTTTTTTATGATGGTGATGATAATCGGAGCATTTCCTGTCCGTGGGGACTCGCGAGAATACAGGGAGTGAGTCCACGAGACAAACAAAAACGCGGGGACTCCTCAAGTAGATTCCTCGGGGAACGGCGAAAATACGCTTAGGAGTGTGTCTTTCTTGGTTGACAGCTTTAACGTTTGCTTTTTTAGACAGGCTCCCTCCTCAGCGAACTACAAGAGGCTCGCAGTGTCATCTGTTCATATCTGCACCAAGTCTTCATCGCAGATCCCAGCTTGTGCAAGCTAGTACACTTCCAGGTAAGATGCCGTTTGATATTTCTGCTCGGTTCCCACAGAAGACGCTGTCCGCTCTGGTGAATTCAAGGCCGCCCCCGCGGGAAAGCGCAAACCGCCGGTGGAATAATTACGGTGGAATAAACAAGTGTTTCAGACACTTGCGGGGCATACACGATATGGATTTGTTTATTATACTATCTTCGTCTTTTGTACCATTTTGGTTAGCTTGGCGACACTTTCCACTTGCATCAACATCTGCGACCGGCAAATGGTACCTCGCGAAGTAACTTTTTGGAAAATTGGCGCCACGTGTAACGGTGGCTCGAATCCTTTAATCCTATCGCCCTAGATTTTGGGCATGAATTCCGAAAAGGCAAAAATAAATCCGTTTGTCAGGCAGGATTCTTTGTCATTGGTGCTTTAATCTGATCAACTTTCTTCAGCTTTCAGAGTGAGAACTATGATACATACCATCATACTAAGGCGTTTTTTGCGGATATAAATCGATAGGCTACTTCGTGGATTGTAGACATACGCCTTGGTATCGATTTATAGCCCCCATAATATGGCGCCGTTTTGTATGTAAAATTTCTGAAGAGTCTAGGATAGTAGAAGAAATTTTGATCTGTGGTTCCTACTCTCATTGGTTTTCCATTTTCAGGGCTACCCCCGTGAAGTGATTCCCATAGCAGTGGAAGGCATTCCTAGTATTCACATTTGCCTGGATTTTATTCCGGAACTTCTAGCGCAGCCCAACTTAGAAAAGCAGATATTCGGAATCGATTTGGTTTCTCACTTGTGCGTCCAGTACGCTCTGCCGAAGTCATTCAGCATTGCACGCCTGGCCATTAATGTCGTTGCAACGCTGATACCAAGTAAGATTCTTACGAGTAACATCCCGTTCAGAGATGGGCGAATCCGGATTAGGATTCGTCCTTTTGGCCGGATTCGAATTCTGCTTGTCAGGCTGGATACGGATTCGGACTCGGATTCCAAACCCTTAAATGTGTGAATCCGCTCAAATTTCTAGTCTACATCCTCAAGTTTCCATTTTCACAATTTTTACACAGTGCGGGATTAGGCAATCCAACTTTTTTGTCTCCACCACCAACTCCTCTCCTCACTTGTCTCCTCAGTAATCTATCACTTTATCTGATTACCTTAGATATCAGTGCTGTTTGTCAAATCTGATTTTAAACTCTGATCTATGTATATGATTTGATTTTTCGAATCCGAATTCGATTCCGGATTCGAATCCTCAGCCGGAAATAGTGGAATCCCGTTTACTACTGCCGAGAACTGATAAGTGGGAAGGAGCGAGTTGGGAATCAAGCGCTATCGGAATGAGCAAGTTTGAATCGAGCGCTGTCAGGCTTTGCCCAGTCTCGAACAAAAGCTGTTCACATACGCTTACACTCAATGATGTTCAGTAAGGTAGAAGCGCAGAGAAGAAGAGTAAAACACAGCATAACTGATTCTTTAGCAGCGCATTTCCTTTGGTTTCCGGGCAGCGAGTACCATGTCGTGGATCGATATGCAATTGATCAAGGTGCTTGGGCAGACCTTTGCCTAAATTGGGTTTAAGCACGTTGCTCATTCTAGCTTATCTTTATCAGTTGTTCATATTGCGGAGTTTCCCGGCGCTATCCCCTGGGCTGTGCTGCAAGTATGTGGGACGTAATTTGACAGGTCGGAGCTACTCCTCTCGCCTACGGCGTAGTGAGACATGCTGTCCTGATGCTGACCGTTTTAGGCCTAGCCAGATGGTTTAGTATCGGAGTTAAGTCCTCAACCAAACCATCTCCTTCCATGACCTTGCTTTCCAACCCGGACCCCAAAACATTTATTTGAGGCATTTTTTATCATTTTTTTTTTCTTGCAGTTCTGCAATCAGAGCAGCGTCGTCAGCTGCTGGAACCCGTGCTACCATCTCTTGTTCGTATCGCCAGCGTTTTCCCGAATCTGCGTGATGATATCGTCGACTTATACGTCCAAATTGGACAAATCACCGTTTCAGAATTAAGTTTATCCGGCGCCCTGAAATTCAACCCCGCGCCACAGTTTCAGCCTCCCGTCACAAATACCAAGCCGGAACAGCAGGAGGACGGTAAAGTGGTGGTGAAACAGGAAGCAATGGAAGTTGAAGAGGGAGAAATAGACGAGGAAGTGAAGAAAGTGGAATCCGGAGAGGTGGTAGAAGTGAAGCAGACGAAACGGAGGTACAAGAAGCGAAACTTGATCTCGTTTAGTGACGATAACCTGCTCATTCCCCTAGAGGAAGTGGCCTTGAACGATCTGTATGCGTTTCTTACGAAACAGCGTGAGTCATTTGCCGAACTAGTTTCAAACGCTCTGCTAAAAGACTCTGAAGGAATATCGGGGATGTCTAAGTAAGATTTTTTTTCCTTTTTTGTACAGTTATCTTTAAAAATACTTTATCATAATGACAGAATCCGGTTATTCAGAGAAGACGAAAAACACATTATTCCCCGATATATTTCCTGGAACAATTCATTTGGCAGTTCACTGGCTATAACATTGCCAGCCCTAGCTGGTGATTGTCCCCTCGCTTCCATCTTCCTACAATGCAGAATTTAAAACAAAATACTTCCACATCGAAGCTGAGTGTAGTCGCGGTTGAACCTTTTCAGCTCACTGGATCTAGACTTATCGCCAGTGACCTTTCACTGGAGAAGAGCCCAACGGTAGCAAAAAGAACGTTTCATTGAGCGACTTCTCACTAAAAAGCGTGGCGACATGAATGTAAGCTTGATTCCCACCGAGCGCGATCTTCTTAGCCGGATCCTAAATTTTGCATTCGCCTCTGGAAAACTGAATATCGGTTTGTGTTAGTAATGAATGTGTGAACTCCCTAACCCCTCAACTGAACACAGAACAGCTCGACCACACACGGGATTATGAAAACCGCGTTTATTTTCCGGACGTAGAAAACAACTGAAAATAATAGTCTATAAGCATTCAACATGGGTGTGGCTGGACAAAACAAGGCCTGAGAAATCTGATCTAAGATACATTTAGGCTATGACGCAGCTCTTCCCTGGAGGTGCTCCGTCGGCTTTGTCCATCTCAAGGACTATCCGGGTGAAAACATCGGTGACGTTCTGGAAGAAGAAACAAATCGTGAGGTTTGCTATACCATTTTTGGTATAAAGCCCTAGTTGCATCTACACAGATTAGATGAAGGAAAGTTCTACTACAAATGAGTGTACGTCTTTAGGCGTTCAGTAATATTAATAATAACGACGAAGAATGAATATTGTTTACATTTTTGAACAGCCTTTAGAGACACAATTTGAAGAGTCGTGTTTGTCTTGGGCGTTTTGCATTGGTATCTCTCAAATCAGATGCAAACGTAGTCCGATTTTCGCAGACATATGCGAATGTAATAAACGCTTTCAACCGATCTCCGTGTAATCTGAGATCCTCCTAGTACTGGAGTGCCTTTCTTACTGGTGGGTCGTTGCCCTTTCAGCGTAGCTCTATCTTGAGCATATGACACCAGAGATAAACGCTGCAATTGTTACATTACTTCAGCTGCTATCCACATCGCTATGAAGTCCGTCTTTTTCAGTGGCTCGTAATCCAATTGGCGTAGCGGGGCCTTTCAGAATCGAATAGCGGAAAGACCCGTAACCATCGCGATCACCACACGGAACTTCAAGGTGCTAAACCAGCTCTAGAAACGCTAGGAAGCCAAACCCAAGACGAACACAAAGCTCTGTCGGCCTTTTTGAATCCAGGGGCACGGTCGAGTCCCCCCCCCCCCACTTCACTGGTTATGCTCCTTACCACAGCCGTTCTATTATGTCTCATTTCGACTGTCTAGCCCTCCAGTGTTTCAAAGAGGATGGTTAGATCGGGGGGATCTGATCAAGATGTACAAATTGCGTTCAGCCTTCCGGCTGAGAGCTTGGTTCTTTTCGCACCGATCTCCGTGTAATCTGAGATCCTCCTAGTACTGGAGTGCCTTTCTTACTGGTGGGTCGTTGCCCTTTCAGCGTAGCTCTATCTTGAGCATATGACACCAGAGATAAACGCTGCAATTGTTACATTACTTCAGCTGCTATCCACATCGCTATGAAGTCCGTCTTTTTCAGTGGCTCGTAATCCAATTGGCGTAGCGGGGCCTTTCAGAATCGAATAGCGGAAAGACCCGTAACCATCGCGATCACCACACGGAACTTCAAGGTGCTAAACCAGCTCTAGAAACGCTAGGAAGCCAAACCCAAGACGAACACAAAGCTCTGTCGGCCTTTTTGAATCCAGGGGCACGGTCGAGTCCCCCCCCCCCCCACTTCACTGGTTATGCTCCTTACCACAGCCTTTCTATTATGTCTCATTTCGACTGTCTAGCCCTCCAGTGTTTCAAAGAGGATGGTTAGATCGGGGGGATCTGATCAAGATGTACAAATTGCGTTCAGCCTTCCGGCTGAGAGCTTGGTTCTTTTCAATGAAAATTAGCAGCTCAGGGGCTGTCGTTTGAAAACTCTTCATTCAACTTTGACAATGGCGTAGGCCGTTGGGCATTTGGGAACATAGTCGTCGTTCCGTGGAACTTCCTCCAAGTCCCAGACGATGTAGTCGGTGCGGAGAAGGTAAATGAATTGAAAGGTGCAGATAACATGCATCTGGACGTCATGTTTCCGGTCAACAAATTTCGCAGCTAGAAATTCGTCAGATTTCTTGTGCTAAACTTTTTATTGTTATTACTGTTATTGTCTAATAACCTTTCTCGAACAGATATGTTATGTATATCTTCCTATGTCCCACAGATAGTTATATTATGACAATAAATTTTTGGGAGGTTGATACGATATCGTATCAGCCTCCACAGAGGATGATACGAAGCCGTATCAGCCTCCGTAGAAGTTCATCGAGCACTTTTCCTCAAATAGTGAATTTATCGAGCACTTTTCCTCAAATATTGAAAAGTAGAAGCTGACCTCCAAAAAATTAATTAAAAACAATACTTTCAGTAAAAAAACATAAAAAATAATCAAAAATTGTCTAAAAAATAAAATTAAAAATAAAATTAAAAGTTTAAAAAATGATAGAACATCTTACTCTCTTTGACAACCAGCGTATGCCCTAGGTCATACCTTGTCACAATCAGATTTCCACTGAAAATACAGCTTGTCAACTAAAACAACATCCTACTATCCCTTGCTTTCCAAAAGCTAGTTATTCAGCACTGAACACTTTCTTTGTCTGGAATTTTCTTGTCAACACGTTGTTATGTTTGTTTACATTTACTCGCACGACCCCTAGCGGAGTCGTTTTAGAAGATCTGTAGTAGGTTTCACGGCCGCTAGATGGCATGTGAATCGCGAAAAAAGTGAAAGACCTTGGTAGAAACTTGGGTCCCAACAATAGTCATTTTAGTAGGTCTACAGTAGGCTTGGGTTGCTACTTCACTAAAATAAATTTCCCTACCCCGTTAGCGAAAGAGTACAACAAAAGAAGAATAAGTCCTACCTATGAAAAATATTCTGTTCGAAAAAGTTATAATAGTTAACATACCTCCATCTCGGTTCATATCAGAATAACAACCTCGACGGCCATTTAAAGATATCAACCTCGCCTTCGGCTCGGTAGATATTTTTCATAACCTACCTCGCCTTCGGCTCGGATAGGTTATTTTCAATGGCCGTCTCGGTGTTATTTTCCGATATCAACCTCGATGTCTGAAGTTAACCTTTAATGTTTTTTTTTTGTAGCTTACACAATTTCTAAACAACATTTATTTTGCGTTTCCGCTCGTTAAGTGGCATAGACAAGGTCCGTGTCCACAGGTCTCTTTACTTTTTACTTTTGCGTTCGACTAAACTTGTCTCTCTAAACTTGTAGTGTTAATAATATTTTGCTATTGTTACTGAATTATTCTAAATTTGTAGTTACATCGTCTCTATATGGGTAACAAACTTGGTTTCTTGTGAAGTAAGAGGCGTAACAGCATTATTTGAGAGATATATTTTATTTATTCAGTCTTGGAAGACTTCCACCACCTTTTAAAGCACACCTTACCTTAACCTTAAATTTACCTTAAATCGCATTGTCCAGCGACAAAGGTGCCAATGCTCCTGTAGAGTCGCTGGTTGAGTGATGATTTTCTTTCACCATTGATTGGTTTGTGGACTGGTTGGTTTTTGTGGTTGGTTGGCTTGATGGTTGCAGAACTAGTTTCTGGTTGATGACTCTGCTGCATCCCATTCGTATTTCCAGGGTTTTGATGACCATTCCTTGTCCAGCTTGGCTTTGAAGGCATCCACTGTTTCAGCCTTGACAGTATCCTCCGACAACGAGTTCCAGTTGTTGATAACTCGAGTTGCGAAGAACTGGTTTCTTGCTCTGGTACTGGTGGATGGCTTGACTATCTTCTTCGAGTGACCCCTGTTCCTCGCTGATGTACTGAAGTTGAAGAGTTGAGGCATTACTTGCTTGTCAACGATTTTGAATGTCTGGATTGCATCTCCTCTTCTTCTTCTGTATGTAAGGCTTGGTAGGTTGAGATCTTGGAGTCTCTCACTGTAGGGCTTGTTTGTGAGGCCATGAACTAATTTTGTAGCTCTTCTCTGCACCTTTTCAAGTACTTCGCAGTCCTTTTTCAGACCTGGACTGGCAACCGACATACCAACCTCCAGCTTTGGTCTAACAAGGCTTTTATAAAGCTTTGTAACTACCAGTTTGGATCGGCTAGTGAATGTGCGTTTGATTATGCCAAGTGTCTGGTTAGCTTTGGCTGCTAGTTTTTTGGCATGGTTGCTGAACTTGAGTTTATTATCAACCATGACTCCAAGATCTCTCTCCTCTTCAGCTGATGTTATGGGGACTCTGGAACCATCTTGACTGGTGATGGTATACACTGACTTGGGGTTGTTGCTGCCAATGTGTACTAGTTTGCATTTTTCAATGTTCAACTGTAGTTGCCATTTGTTCACCCAACTGGCGAGCTTGTCAATATCCTCCTGCAGAGTCTCAACCTTCCTTGCATTTTCAACTGACCCCATAAGTACACCTCGCACTATTTACTGTTTCTGTTCCAATATTTAAAAATCTCTGAATATTATAATTTTTTCAAACTATATAAGCTCTGTTTTTAACAAATTATCCACGGCTATGCCTGTTTTAGGCCTTTTCCCAGAGCCATTGACTTCTAGCAAAAACTTGGCAAAATTCGGAAAACCGGTTTTACGCAACAATAGCATGATATTCGAACACTCGTCGGGAGTATAATGCAACATATGAAATTTGGTTCTGTTGAAGAATTAATGAATGCAGTTACGGAAGTAGGTTGCATTGGCATTATAGGTATGACGGGTCCTTTCAGGTATCAAGCTGTTCGGGACTGAGTTGAGCGGAAAATGTCAAAAATGTTCCTTTATGACAAGGTTAAAATAACAACCTTGCTATTGGGGACACGAGGGCTGATATTTATCCATCCTATCCCAATTGTCCGAACCACGATAGTCGCTACATAATATGATACGACTATATATAGCGGGTAGCAGAGGTCGGGCAAGGCTTCTTCCCAGTTCATTTGTCTGTCAAGCATCAAGATAGGGTGGTCGATAATGACCAGGAAGCAGGTGTAGAGAAAGTTACGGGAAGTAAAAAAAGATGATATGACGCAGTGAATATTATTTAAATATGCCAAACTCGTTTGAAAGCATTTTCTGCTGTATGTAGTAGCAGCAAGAACCAATAATCAGTAAGAACTTCTGTCTTTAGTCGCATGCAGCGACTACGAAAACCCCGACAAATCTGAGCGGAGCTGGAGGTATTTACTCTAGCTTTGAGCTGATGTTGATACCAGTTTACTTCTCTTCCGTCTTCACCGTTGCCTATCGCACAAGAAATATCGAAAGAGGCGAGCAGGAGGCGTACTCCGCGCGCTGATCCGCTCTGGAGCGCCTCCACAGAACCAATCAGCGTTGACTTCTAGATTTCCTCTTTAGCAACTTACCGGCGATCTAGCTATTTGTAGAGGTAACGAAACGTGATGTGGCGCGAAGTCGGTCGTATTTTACTCGACTCAGCATGTTTGTATGACCGAGATAGGGAGACAGCAGTTCTGTCTCGTTATTTGTTCTTGGTAGCAGTAGGACACAGGTTTAGTGTAAAATGCAAATACTTACATCACACGAACGAGCAGAAGCTTCGAAAAATGGTGCGTTCATGTACTCCGCCAGCTGTTTACCATCTTCCACGCTCACAGCTCTCTCGCGTTGCAGGTCACTCTTGTTTCCAACCAAAATTGCAGGTATTCTGCAAATAAAACGTGATTGAAATATTACTATGGCAAGTCAGTATCCTAAAACAGTTCACTACAGACATTCTGAGATGACAGGAAATCCCTCTTAGAAACAAGACCGAGTCTAGAGACTGAGTAATCTGCATACAAACTCCATAAGAATTCAAAACTAGCGTAGGTCCTTTGACAGACCAGCTAACACTAAAAATGCCCACTATCACAATGCCCACGACTCAAAAAGGCTACCATAAATGCTCGCAATGCCCACGAACCAGCCAACATTATTCCCTACGAATAGAAAAAAAAACACCCCTAGCCTACCGTCAATTATTCAGTGCCCACGACTCAAAATGCCCACTTCTCACAATACCCATGACTGCATTAAAATTCTAACACCAGCCATTATTCCCTACGAAATACCCATCCCTACCGCCGTCCCGTGAATTATTCAGTCGGTCAAAACACTGCACGATACCTTATCATCTCTTCCTGAGATTTGGCCTTGGCCTATTGTTAGGCAGAAATTACATAAGAATCTCGGAACAATCAACTGAAAAGAAATAAATAATAAAAAATATTTAGCTGTATTGTCTCATTCTATTGTTAAGATCTATTTTGAGCTTGTCCATCTGGTTACTTTCAGGTCGCGGTACTAGATTGTCTCACAGTCGTGCCGAGTTCGCGTTAGAACTGGCGACGGTATTCTGGACACGGCAAATGCTAGAACGCTTCAGGTTTGACCTCTTTTACCTGCAATAGCTGAAGAAGTAAACCGATTATGAGGGTCGTAATAAAATGCCCCATCATTTGCTTGAGCTACCGTTAACACGGATACTGACGAGAAAACTATCTTGTGTTTCGAAAAAGAAAGTCCAAATATGTTTATACAAGAGTGTCCAATTAAAAGCAAGCAGTAGCTGTAGGAAGTATAATCGTTAGGTCTAGGTCTACTAGTATAACAACTATAATATGAACAAACTAGAAACAAAATCTGAATAAACACAGTACAAAAAATTCTAGTTTGTACTTTTATTTTCGGAATACGACTTCCCTATGATCTTTTTATCCTGTAAAATTTTAGAAGACAATACATTAATCCGATTTGACATTCGTCCCAGGATAACTTTGGCCTCCCCTTCAACTGTGGACATTCTGGGCATTCTGAGCATGGACATTGCGAGAGTAGGCAAGAAGATTGTGGGCATTGTAGGAACCACCCAACATCCTATTAAAAAAATCAAAGACGAATTTGCATATTTGTCTTATATTCTTTGGTTTCAGGTTGAACATTATACTTTGTAATTTTATTCTTTATGGAATTCTACAGCCGAGGTTGGTTTCTTAGTTTTCGCTTTCGAAGTTCAGCTTCAACTTTCTCAGGCCTATTTGTTTCACCAAAAGGGCTAAACATGTAACCGGGTCTTGGACCAGCTGACACAACAACAAGACCAAAGGTTTCGATGGGATACCAAAAATGTATATTTACTGGACCTCTTAATACAGACAATCGGGTCTTGTTTATAATCAACCGACAGAAAATGTACAAGAAATGATGCTACAGTTTTGATGTTTTTTGAAAAATGAAAGCCAAACAACTAATCAGATGAGAAAACCAAGTCCAGATGTGGGTTCAGCATGCATGTTCACCCCTGTATTTCATCTCTGATCGATTTTAGAAAAGTCTTTTACTTTGACCAAATTCCTCATTTTAGCTGCATTCCGGGAAAACTGCATGCAGAAGAAAAGAACTGGTGACATTGAGAGGCGACAAAGAACCTATCGATCCAAATTCCCAAATTTTAGCAAATTTCGGCTCAACTACATGTCTTTCGAGAAAATAAATTCAGACGGAGTCATTGAGTGTTCTTACCCCCCCCCCCCCATATGAACCTCTAATCGAATTACCAAATTTCCAGTTTGGCAATTCCGGGTAAACTTCTTGTCCGGCGAGAAAATAACGTTCAAAAACGAATTCAACATGTCTTTTTACCCATACATCCAACCTCTAATCAACGTCAAAAAATTCCGATTTTGGCCGGAACTTGTCGGGCGAGAAAAAATAATTTCATATTCGGATTCAGCATGTATAACATTAGCTTTTAAAAAATATTTATTTCGCCCCCTCAACATAGAGGTCCAAAGAATCCTCATACCAAGTTTGGACAAAATATCTCTACCCCTTCGAGAGTTATCTTGAGACCCAAAGATCCTCATAGAGAGATTTCACCCTACCCGAAGAAAACGGATATTTCTACACCGTCGTCGTCGGGATCATAACAAAGAAAATTAACATTACGAAGTATAGGACTTTCGAATTCGAAACTAAATTACCGGCTTTTGGTAATCATTCTGAGCCAGTGGATTGCTGTATTCGTTAACTGGTTTCTTCTTGTTGATATAATCAAACATTTGCGAAAAAGTTTTCTTTTTTATTAAAGTTTGAAGGCTTCAAATTTGTAAACAAAGACGGAGTCTCGCGTCCTATTGGTTGGTTATTACGCGAAGTTGAAAAAAAAAAGCGACATAACTGACCAATAGGACGAGACTCCGTCTTTGTTAACAAACTTCGACATCTTCAAACAGTTCAAACTCTCATCAAAAAAAACATTTGTTTACAAAAGTTATATTATTCCAACGACAAGGAGCCAGATTAACGATCCAGCAATTTGCAGGCTTACAGTGGCTATCAAAGACTGGTAATTTAGTCTCAAAGTCGAAAGTCCTATGCTTCCTAATGTTCAATTTTTTTTGTTACGATCCCGTCCGTTTTCGTCGGGTATGATGCAATCTCTCTATACCAAGTTTGAACAAAATATGTCAACCCCTTCGAGAGTTATCATGTTAACAAAGGGACGGACAAAGTTTACGAAGTCATGGGTCACTAACGTTTCGGGATCCCAAAAAATCCATCATCTGGATATAATCGAATAATGAGTATAATAGACTAACACAGGGCATAGACCTACACAAATATTAGGGGGGTCTGGGAATTATAGGCAATTACTGTAGGTACTCAATCTGACATGACAGCTAGTGTAGCCTACAATTTCAAGTAACATGTCATATAACTGAATGTCGATGGATTTGAAATTTCTGTAATTACTATAAATTTCTTACTGCTGTTTTCCAGTCATATCCAGGAGCTTTTCATATAGTGTGCGTACAGTGTCAAAGCTGCTTCTTGAGGTTATGGCATAAACAAAGACATATCCATGAAGATCCATCGGATAATGGACAGGGAACAGTGAGAATTCATCTTGCCCTGCTGTGTCAACAATTTTCAGCTCATAATCTTGACCCTTGACTTTGAAGGTTTTGGAGAAGGCTGTAAAAAAAGATAAAACTAAATATCTTAAGCTTTTCACAAACATTTATAAACAGAAACATCAAAGGCAATGAGCTTCCTGCAGTAATCATACATCTAGATGATCCAACCATGTTCAGACAGACATTTGGGGGGGGGCAGGCAGCTGCCCCCTTAGCCTTCCAAGGGGGCCCTGAGCTACCCAGGACAGAAAAATAGCCAGAAAATATAAATTTCACATCAGAATTGTGACATCTGGTTGCGTCATATTAACTGAGCAAGGTCACTCATGAAAACTTAACCCTTTTTGATCAGTGGTAATAATCCATTGTTCGAGGATCAAATGTCTTCAAGGAGCAACACAACTCATTGTGTTGAGTTGTGTGTCTGAACATGAATAACATGGCGACGAGTAGGCTATCACTTCATGATTTTTCCTGGGTAGCTGAGGGCCCCATGGAAATTCAAGTGATGGCGCCATCGAGAAGGAGCACAAATTAAAAGCGTAGGATGGGGAGAGGGTCAGCAAATGCTAAGTGCATTTCCAGTTACCTCATCTTGTTTTTTGTAAAACGTTAAGAAAAGTTTTATATTTACATTTAA
Organism: Branchinecta lindahli; assembly: GCA_023053555.1. NCBI lineage: Eukaryota > Metazoa > Arthropoda > Branchiopoda > Anostraca > Branchinectidae > Branchinecta > Branchinecta lindahli. The sequence continues at coordinate 17,148,128 of JAKZAO010000003.1, forward strand.
CATGGGTTGCAGCAAAATATACTTTTTTTAATTTTGTTTCAGATGGTCATTTTATTCAGAAACTGTCGGGTTGAAGCACTGCCATTTACCAGTTTCCATTTAACAGTCGCACATTGTTTGAGTGAACAAACACATATGAGTTGATCTATGATTAGCAGCCCTCACTTTCATTTATGATCCAAAAGGGCACTCTAATCATAAAGAATTCCAAAATTTTCGCCTGCTGTACCTAGGCTGTTTTTACTGGAAGAGTTTTGGAATTTGAAATTTTGGGGTTTGGCTTTGGGCAGTTTCAAAACCTAAAATTTGTTTGAGAAGTAGTTAGTTTTGTACAACAGGCTGATTAAAAAAATTTCACCTGCGGTGCTCATAGGTACTTCGTTGCTACAAAGTCTTTAGAAGCTTCTGGATGTGGGGCAGTACGTTTCTTTTCCATTGTTTTAAAACTGTTTAACTCTTTGCCATGCTGGATAACTGACAGTGGTATATTTTCCGGTACCCATGCCCAAGCTTTTCAAATCACCCATGAGGCTGGACGGCGCATAAATGCATAGTAAATTTACTTCTAAAAAATAAATTATTACTTCACATAAATTTACTTCTAAAAAAAGGAACTTTCAGATAAAAAGCCTTCTACTTCCATAAACCTGGCAAAACTTAACAGAAATTAGCAAAAGCTTTAACTAAACCAGCATATGACATGACAAAAGTAGAAAATGCGTAAAATCATATACTTACTGTTCTCAATTGTTGGATCATAATTGTCAACAAAATGGTTTTCAACGAACTGAACAGCCAGTGATGACTTTCCTATAAAACAATTTAACTCATGAGTAAATAAACTCCCACGCAAGCAGCTGCTGAAAATAGCTTTCACAAAAAATACACATGCAGCAAGCCACTGCCACTGCCACAGGAACAGAACTTTTACTCAGTTTTGCCAAAGTTGCAAGAACAGCCAGTGCATAAACTAGTTGAGCTTCCCACATTGGGGAGAACTGTGGTGTAAGTAAAAACATACACTAAAATACAAATTGTAACAAATTGAGAAGATCAATCTAAATTATTTACATCACGGTTCAGTAATAGATCTCAGAAACAGTTTTTGAGTCATAATGTGAAAGATTACAAGATTAAAAGGTGTTGTTGTTTGCACCTCATTTTTTACAAAATCGTCATTTGGAGTCGAATTTAGTCTGGCTAGAGGTGTTTTTAGTATTAAAAACGGTCAAAAAATGAAAAAATCACTGAAAATTTTTCGGCCTTCCCGCCGGAAAGGGGGTGGCATTCGCCCACTTCTTTTCACTGAGTTGTCGCCCCTCCCAAAACAAATCGGAATATACGCTACTGATTGACACTGATGATGCTTATTTTGCTTACCCACTGATCTGAAACCAAGCAACGCTATCTTTCTCTGTTTAGCTGGCATTCTTTTAACTTGCCTCCAGTCCGTAGATCTTTTTCTGTCTACAAATTTGCATAAACACTGTACCAACACAATTTAAGAATTTTCTATCCAAACAAACGGTACTATGGTATTTTACTATCTGAGCGACGATTCCGCCACCTAGCCAATTTTCTTTTTGCTGAAGGCACACCTAGATAGCAGCACGAAAACTAAACTTTTGGTGTCCACTAATCATCAGGGGCGTCCCGAGAGGGAGTGCGGCCCGCCCCCCCCCCCCTACATTTTGGGCATTTGGTAAAAAATTCGTCGAAGTACGAGTGCTTAAAGCATGTGCTCTGAGCCAGAATATCACAGCATGGATGGAATAGGGCCTCGGTCCTCTTTTGTTGTTTTTTTGGACTAGAGGTAATAATTAAGACAGACGGGAAACGGGCATCGCGGCGAACCCATGATGCCCGTTTTTCGAAACCTAATTTTCGCATAATTCCAAATTCGGGGATCCAACTCTTTATCGAATTTGGCAATTCACCCAACTTTTCTTTTAGTCTGCATCTATTTCACCGCATTCGGTCTATCCATTTGCGAATTCGGTGATTTAACGTATTTATTAATTTAGTTCCCATTCATTGCCGAATTCGGTAATAACCGTACGCTTGTTTAGTCCGCATCTATTTCACCTCACTCGGTCTGTCCCTTTGTAAATTCGGTGATTTAACGTGTTTATTTGGTCCAGTTTGTCAACGAATTCGGTAATTCACCGGACTTTCGTTTAGTCCTTATCTGTTATCAGACTTGTCACATTCGGTAGTTTTAGTCGGTTCTAACAATAGTTTTATTCCATTAAGAAACTCGGTTGTTCTACCGGTCGCGATCTGTCCCTTATTTATTTAATTTTGTTTTTAGGTAGTACGAATCCATTAGTTAGTTCAACCCGGTTACTGAGTTTGGTGATTTAAGTGGCATTTTCAATTCAATTCATTTATTTATATTCATTTATTTACTTAGCTCCCATTCTTTTCCATTTAACTTGGGCTTGAAAAGATCTCTAGCAATACGGACGTATTTTCGGGTTACGAGACTTCGCTTGATAATGCGAAGTTATCACCCAGCATCTGATTTGAGCTAGTTGCTGCTTTTTGGCAATGGTTGCTGTCAACTTCATGTTGTTATCGACAAAAAGGCCAAGTCTCGCTCTTCGATTGTAGATTCGAGAGTCAACCTTTGTCCACTTGTGGTTGGCATGGTGTACTCTTCAAGTGGGTTCTTGAACCAGATGTGTTTTACCTTGCACTTTTTTACGTTAAATTCCAGCAACCATTCAGTAGACCATTTTTAACCTAATTTTCATTTTTAGAAGCCTCCCATCTTAAGGCGTATTCTCGCCGTTCCCCGAGGACTCCACTTGAGGAGTTCCCGCGGTTTTGTTTGTCCCGGGGACACTCCCCGTACTCTCGCCGTTCCCTTCGTCCTCGGGGAACGGCGAGAATACGCCTTTAGCCATTATCATCATCATAATAAAAACTTTTTACTTCCTGGAATGGAACCAATATTGCTGTTAGGTAGGCGACAATAGAGGAGTGTTACTTCGGACTGCCTACTTTTGAAATGCGCATGAAGAAATCCCAACCTATCAAATAATTGTACACTGTACTGAGCGAAAACAGTACTGTTACCAGAGGCGTTGCTAGCCAAAATGTTTGGGGGGGGGGGGCAAGGCATTTGCCGACTGGCTGGTAATCTTTACCGACTGTTTTTGCAGAAAAACGACAGTTTTCAAGTTTTCAATCGACTGATTTTCAGAAAAATCTAAAATTTTAAGAAAATTCAACTGTTTTGACGAAAAATCGTGGCGCTTCGCGCCGACTCGGTTATCTTTCACCGACTGGCCGACAACATTGGGGGGGGGGCGTTCCCCCCAGTCGTGACATCCCTCTGTTACAAAGAAATACAACATCCATCCACTTTTTAATTAAAAGTTAAATTAAAGCCACACATTATCATTTTTCAATCTTTTCCTATTCTGGAAGTTGGAACCTTTCACACAAGTTTACGGCGTCAAAAGAACTAACACAGTTTTGCATTACTTCCACGACCGTCCGTTGTATAAGAAAAAGGAACTTTCAACATGAAAAGTCAAATCGAAATAACGGAATCTGATATCATTCTTTATATCAACATATAGCTGAAACACTTTGTTATTCGCTAATACTAACTTTTTAATTTATTATTGCCATTTTACTTATTTAGAGGCGAAAAACAAAACGAGGGTTGTCTAAAATTCAAAGAAGTGTTCGAAGAAGCATAGCTCTACTATACTAGCGATCGTTAGAAAGCTTATTCTTACTCGTATCCGACACACTTGTACTGTTCTAGAACCTACAATTTTCAGCTTTTATGCTATTCTGTTAATTAGCACCTCGGATCAACTCACTGCTAACCCGTCCACCATGATAAGATGACTCTAACGAAGCGCCTGAGTTTCGAAGATGAACGTTATAGACGCAGACGTAACCCGTTTTCCAGCTATCCAGAAGAAAGAAAAAAAATGCATTAGCCTGAATGGCCTCATCTAACCTAATTATCGTCATAGGTCCATAATTTATTTTTGCTTTTCGGAAGTAAAGGTGTACATTCTCTCGAAATACTCAATTGCGCTCTTGGATCAAGCTGGCGATTGCCCTCAAATATACGGACGCTAGGGAATCCTTTGTCCTGTCACCGACTGGATTTGTCCCTGCTACGGAAGTTTAGGCCGTAACGCACCCTTCGAAAGAGAAACGAATGTAGAAATCTACAAAATTGCACAAAATAACTAAAAAAATTCTATTTTTGGACTTAGCTAGTTATAAAAGCGAAAGTTCAGTTTTCTGGAGTCCAGTTGATACGGGCCTCTAATTCACCCTCTTCCAAGTGTTGTAATAAGTGTGATTAAAGAAGTCCTACACCATTTCCTGGCTCTACGGCAATATGATCCCGCTTGGATCTCCCAACTCCTTTTTGTTTAAACAGGCACTGGGTCCTCCGCTATTTCGGTGACGGGTGCACACACAAACAGGAGTCACTCAAAACGGAGATAACTCGTTTGTAACAGCAAAGTCACTGTGAGCTACTAAAACTCTCCTTTATGCTTGCTGCTTCCTCTCTGTTTCATCTCTCATCACTTCTGCCACCTTATACGACGAAGAATAGTACTCTTCCTCTAGCTCATACAGGTCTGCTGCCATCTCGTCTCTCAACAGCATTAGCTTTCTGTCAATTTCTTTCTGTGCGTTAGTCATGGTGAGAGTCCTGCTTCCAATAGCATCGTTAAGTGTTTTGAAATCGTTGAGGATCAGATATTCCTTGATGCTCGAGACAAGTTTCATAAGGGACTCGCCAGCTCTGACCTAAAACCATAAGAACAAGGTGAGAAAAAGAAGGATGTCCTAATTTAGGAGGATAGGCCTCGCCAGCTCTGACCTAAAACCATAAGAACAAGGTGAGAAAAAGAAGGATGTCCTAATTTAGGAGGATAGACTGGCAAAAGCTTCGCCCGTTCCCGCAACAAGTGAAAACGTTCTAGATGTAGCTTGTTTTTGCATGCAGCCGGCGGAGTCGTTTCGACCAGACCCCTTTTGTTGTCCAGTCTTTTTGGAGTCCGTTGCTCTAAAAAAATTAGCGGGATTTCAGTATCCTGTTTTCTTTTAAACCACTTAGCTTCTTACTAGTTACTGCTGACAGAAGAGTCGTAATGGCTACGTCTCCTCCTCCACTCGGCAACGTTAAACCTGAAGAAGCCTGGGTAAGGTCCTAGCCCTCTCTTCCTCCTTCATCCAAAGCATGCAGCTGCACACAACTGAAAGGGTTAGGATATTTTCCGCGCTAGGGTATGGAACTGATAAATGAACAAATTGGGTTACTGATACTAACCATAGTTGCAGCTCTGACTAACATCTCAAACTGCTCTTCTTCACATTGGGTCATTCTGCTGACTTGGCCCTCCTCTTCCACCTTGGCCAACTTCACAATTTCTAAAAAAAAGAAGCTTATACAAACAAGAGCTTGAAGCTCATATGGCACTTGCAAGGCTGCAGGATGAAAGTAGGAATTCGTCAATTCGTAGGTTTGCTGTGATCATTTGTAATCAAAACTCTTGAAGCAAAAATGATGATGAACTCATCCGAAGCACAAAAATGTATATTCTACTCAAAGTATTTTTTGTACTTTAAGGAAATCAGTTTTAAGCAAATCCCTTGAGGCAAAAATGATCATGGGCTCACAGGGATCACGAAAATGTATATTTTGCTTTAAAAGTATTTTTTATACTTTGCGGTTACGATTAGTACTTTAAGGGATGGTCGGATCTGGGAACTGACAATTTCTGAGCCAGTCTTGTCAAGTGTATAATTTTCAAGTCAAGTTTCATCGTCCTAGCACATCTGGAAGAACCTGGATTCGCGATCACCGGAATTCCGGACCCCCTCAAGCTCCCCCCACAGTGTCCGAACTCGGCCCAGTTCTGTCACTGATGTATCTAGGGCTTGTGCTTGTTCTTCCAACCAAGTTTCATCCCAATCCCCCCTCCACTCTAAGCGTGTCACAAGATTTCCGGTTCTCCCATCCACCCCCCCGTAGGGAAAAAAGGTACCCGGATTCCCGTAAAGGTGTCCAGAATTTTGGAACAACATTCCGGGCACGGAAAACGTCCCGGAATTCCGCGGTTTGACAGGAATTCCGCGTTAAACTGCGGAATTTCCGTTACGTTTTCCGTGCCCGGAATGTTGTTCCAAAATTCCGGACACCTTTACGGGAATCCGGGTACCTTTTTTCCCTACGGGCCCACCCCAACATTCGAGACAGAACATAGATTAGAACATATTAGAGAACTTCCAAGAAATTTAGCTTTTAAAGTTTAACTGAAAAGCCAACTTATTATTGTGTCATTTAATTGGATACACTGAATTATTTGAATTCTGCAAAGAGATTTTTTGATTTTCCACTATCTGCTCTTGTTATGATGAGGCTCAGAATATCTCCGGCCGTCCCCACAGCGTAAATTCTACTATGATATGGGAAATTTTAATCTCAACACAAATGGGGCTTTTCAGTGGGCAGTGGTGAGACTGATGACGATTGCTTAGTACCTGAAAAAAAAAAAGGTAGATCTTTCTCGTAAGGCATCGAAGAAAAATACAAGCGCATAGAGGCACCACAAATCACGCGGAAATTCCCCTGTTTGAAAATTGATTATTCGTGGATAGCGGAACAAGGAAGTAACTCATTTGCAGCGGGTTTTCAAGCCAACTTAAGTGAATAAGTGATGGGTAACTAGATTGTCCCTTTTCGGTTAAAGTTTAATGAAGACCACTTTTTGGGATCCCAAAACGTAAGTGGAGGGATACCTATGACATCGCAAAAGTTGTCCGTCCGTCCGTCCGTCCGTCCGTCTGTAAGCACGATAACTCTCGAAGGGAATGAGATATTTTGATGAAACTTGGTGTGAGCATTCTTTGGGTCAAGAGTAAGGTCGAGTTCGTAGATGGGCCCTGTAGCCCTACATTTAGGGGTGGGGGTTCAAATTAAGGGGCAAGCAAAATATTTTTAAACAGCTTATGTGATAGTCGATTATGGGGTAAGAAGACACGCTGAACACGAATATGAAAACCATTTTCTCGCCGGACAAGTAGTTCGTCCGGAATCCGGCCAAAACCAGATTGTTTGTTAAAAGTAGAAGTTTTGTTTGAAGTTGATTAGATGTTTGATTTAGGGGTAAGAAGACATGCTGAACACGAATCTGAAAACCATTTTCTTGCCCGACAAGTAGTTCGCCCGGAATCCGGCCAAAACCGGAAAGTTTGTTAAAAGTGGAAGTCTTATTTGAAGTTGATTAGACGTTCGATATAGGGGTAAGAAGGCATGCTGAACAAGAATATGAAAACTGTTTTTTCGCCAGACAAGTAGTTCGCCCGGAATCCGGCCAAAACCGGAAAGTTTGTTAAAAGTAAAAGTTTTATTTGAAGTTGATTAGATGTCCGATTTAGGGGTAAGACGAGATGCTGAATCCGTATATGACAATCATTTTTTTGCCTGACACAGTTCGTCCGGAATCCGGTTGAAACCGGAAAATTTGTGATAAGTTAAATTTGTATTTGAAGTTTACTAGATGTTGGAAATAGGGGTAACTAGATACGCTGAATTCGTTTTTGAGCTTTAGTTTTTCGTCTGACAAGTAGTTCTGGAATTCCGCCAGAAACCAGAAAATTCGCAGAAGTAAGCCAGGATCGTTTCAATAGACTTATAGGGGTAAACACACAAGCTGAATCCATATCAGAACTTGGTTTTCTTAATGACTAGCTGTTTGGCCTTAATCTGTTTCTAAATTTTAAGAGTATAAATGTTCATGGAGTCTGGCGAAGATCGGATCTGACGAAGACAAAACCTAATTGTCTGGATCAGATATCGAAGTTTTGGGATCCCATCGGAACCTTTGGTCTTGTTCCTATTGGTTTACCTATCCATTTCCAGCAAAAAAGGGGAATTCATTCACGGCTATATTTCTTGGAAGTTCTCTAATATTTTTAAAATTGGAAAAAGAGGTTAGATAGAACATAAGATCAAGTATCTTGTGGTCTAGGAGAGGAAGACAGCCCTATTTAGGTATGTAATCAATCTCAGTTCAACCAAATATCATGGGGGTGCCATGCTAGTACCATGCCCATGCTCCAGGTAGTCCAGACTCCAGGCGGCTCCAGGACATGGTGCCCCCTGGGTGCCCCAAGGTATGGGCACCATGCCCATACCTTGGGGCATGCCCTGACGCTGGGGCACCATGCCCAAAAAATTGAGGATTTGTGCATGACTGTCCCTACCTACAATAGAAAAAAACATCAAATGACAATGCAATCGCCAATAGTAGGGTAGCCACAAAAACACCTAGTGGCAAAAGTTGGCGATTTTTTTGTAATGAATCAATAAATTGCTGTGAATTTTCCTTATCAGTTTTACCTATCTAAAACCTCTCCAAAAAATATTTTAAAAATACCATTGCATTCAGGACAAAATTGTCTATTTTATAAGGCTAACAGTAAGATGTCCTAGCTATTTAATATTATTTCTAAATTTTCAATGTAAATTTAGATGTAAAAAAAAGTAGCTGAACTTGCCTAAAAAAATTTGTTGATACCAAGGAGGAAAAGTCTGCAGCCTATAGCAGCAATATGTCTATTGGACTGTAACCTTGATGATCATATTCATATTTACTCATCTAACTCAATTGCTAGGGCTCCCCATGCACTCAAAACCAGCTCAAAATCACCCAGTTTCATAGAATTTCATTGAAGCACATAGTTCTAAGCTGGTCACTAGATGGACAAAACCCTAAAGTCAATGGATGAACATAGGCATTTCCTTATGTAAAATACTGTTTTCTAAAGAAGATTTAAGATGCTTAGAGACAAGATAGAGAGGTGATTTTCGCCTCAAATCAAAGCTAAAAGATAGGAGAATCACTTTCTGATCTTCAAAAGCCCAGGTTTTATTAAAAAAAAAATAGTGGCTACCCTACCAATAGAACACAATATAGGGTGGTTTGTTGTGACAAACCTGCAAAGTTTTCTGCCATCGACTTAATGTCATCTTTCAGTCGCTTACTGAAAGACTTCAGCAAAGCCTCTTTACCCTGTGGGTTTCTTGCTTGCTGTGCCATTTCTTCAGCTACGAGAACCACTAACACGTCGTGACTATTTAAATTTCAAGCCTTTCCTCCTGTAGAGCATAGAGGTAAAAGTGTTATTCAGTAGAATTTTCTGGCAAAAGGCAAAGACTTTGAAAAACCAGATAAGCATGGGCGAAGCTGAGGAGGCAAACTTCTTCAGGTTTTTCAAAGTCTTAGACTTTTTTCCAAAGACATCTGACCCTTGTAAGAAAACTTCTGTATCTGGAGGAGCAGGTTAGAATTATCTTATTTCATTATTAGTGTTGCATTGAACAGCAAAGGTAAGGTAAAACATTGGAATTCGGACACATATTTACGTTCTTTTTCTTCTTCGACGATCGTGAGGACAGCATTGCCGGTATCGTTTCGGGAATTAGGTTTGTTGAAAGAGCGGAATGTCGGATGTTTTCTGGGCCTCTCCCGGGGTTTTTATTTCTACGTGAATAAAAGCTTTCTGGGTGGAAGGGATGCCCCTCTGCTTTTGTGTTCGAACAGGGAGTAACCATCTCAAACAGCTATCAGACATTACAGACATATACTTGTTGGTTATGCTTTTAACCCTTTCGACCCTATCGCCGTTATTTGCCAGTCCACTCTTTTTCGTTACTTAGCTGCCATCTGGCATTGAAAACTCCAAATATGGGACCTGATTTTAAAACTAGAGGTCTTTACGGTTCGATCGACGTATCGTTCATTCTCTTAGGAGAACAACTTCAAGGGTAGGCAGAACTTGCAAGAAATGGACCTCGGTGGGACAGAAAGTGGGGTTATTTCTAATTAGAAATACAGGAAAAGTACAGAGGTTTAATTTTCTGTTTCTGCTTATCCTTAATGACAGATCTTAGGAATACACGCCAAGACTATAGCGAGACTGTTATCTCCAATAGGTCCACCGTAGGAATTTTTCAAACATGGACCATGGCAAATGACGGACCCAGGACAGACAGGTAAAATTGGGGTTCCCGTCAAATGACAGAGTGTGGCTTCTATGATGACTACTGACACTGGTACTTATATCTTATCTTCTTACTTTTGAGAAACGGGTGGATGGGTATACCTACTAATTGACCATATCTTCCAACTGGAAAAGCTAGGCTTTGTTCTGATGGATACTGATCAACCAAAAGTGGGGTCCTCGAATCCGAGAAGGCCCCAACGTGCAATAATACTAGTTGCAAGAAGCTTAGAGCAGAAGAGGCAACTGACGTTTTTTCTCAGTTTCGGTGACGACTCCGTACTTAGCGACTTACTAGATCCCAGAAGAAGGCTGCGAACCGGATTGGGAAAGCATTTTGGTTGGGCTAATAAATTTTAGAGCATGTGGAACGAGAGTTGCAGCAGGAACTGAACTACGAAGCTAACTCGAAGAATCAAAACTCGTGAAGCTGGAGAAAGAGCTGAATGTAAGCGTTGGCGAGCAGATGATATCATTCAAAAGGCAGACAAAGATGGAATAACATCTGCCTATTCGATAAAACCCTCGCCCTTGTGGCTAGTAGAAACTTGTTCCCCTTGAGGCGTCTGGAATTACGTATGACTTTTGAGGTTCACCATGGAAAAACAACCCGCATCGGTAAAGCTTGTAACGAAGCTAGAGTGGACTTGGAGATGCTATCGTCCCCAGGCTTGTCAAACAAATACAGAAGCATGTTACTAGCCTACTATATTTTGTTTCCCCACCCTGCCACTCCCCTAACTCATCAAACAGACTGTCTTCATCCAGATAGTATAATACGAAAAGAAAGGATCGGTAAAGCAAAGCTGTTAGAAGAAAACGAGATAAAGCAGAAATGGAGTGGTGCATGTGGGACCGAGATGAGCGAGTCGGACGAAGGAATTGGCTTGGTTCGCTGTCACGACAACAGCATATTCACTGGCTTCAAACAATGTTGGGCCATGGAGAAGTTGTAAGACGCTGGAGCAGTGAGACACAAATGTACGTCGAAGGTCTACGTCCCGATGTCGCTGGAGACTACAAGCGTAACATGGGGGTGCGGACAATTCGATTACCTTACCGCTTCGTGCTGGGTCGAAACGAAAACCAGAAAGTAGAAACGGAAGACCTTCTTTCACGTCATTGACGTGATTATATATCATGTTGATAATTCGGGGCGACGTTTCGAGCATCGAGACCGTTCCTAGAAGCCCGCCTTTCTTTTCAAGTTGCCCACAGTGAATATGAAGGTACTGCATGACGACGGCGTGGTCGTCCATGCACAAATGATGCCATTTGTCACGACAGGATGGAATCTCCTTACCCGCTACGTCAACAACAACAGCAATGCAAACTTTCGGGAACGAAAACATAAGATATAATAAGTCGAATCGCCTCGAGATCCACACTGACAGCCGGGATGCAATCTTCAGGTCCAAGAAAGGTTCAAAACGACCAAAAAGGGGTCAAACATCAGGTGTTCAAAGTGGGATGGTGTCCTTTGCCCCAATAAAAGTACCTTTGTCAGTAAACTTCCATTTTGCATAAATTTCCTTTGTTTCGTGTCATGGTACTATGACTAAACCGGTGACCTGAACACCCTCAGTCCGTCATTTGCCAGAGCTCTGGTTTTTACTCTTCACGCCCGGCCACGTCAATTGACAGACCCCTAGATTTCTAAGAATCCGTTGACCTAAGTGAATGAAACTTACACAAGTTCATATTGAACCCCTTAACACTCAAAATCAATTCGAAAAATTTTTTTAGCTCGAAGGAAAATAATTCGGGTTCGAAAGGGTTAATAGCGAACAGACAAAATACAACTTTCAGAATAGCTTTAAGTCGTCAAATACGGTGTCTGAATAAATATTTATCGCATAACAAATCGAACAGAACTAATGACACGATATATCGTAATCAGTGCAACATTTACCAATTCTAGCAACTTAGCTATGTTAGCCACCTTTAACAGAAGCACTGACCTTTTCCCGGCAATTTTTCGCTTTACTGAACCACTTCAAAACAATTAAAAAGTAAAATTTGGCAAACCTTTTAGTCGAATTTTCCCTCGCCGAACTGTTATAGCGTTGCCATAAAACAGCAGCGGTCGAGTTTTTGGTTCTCGCAACTAATGGCTATTCCGTTTTGTCTGCAAGTGCTAACACTTCGCCGTGAGAGATGAAAGAAAACGTCCGATTTGAAATGTTCGGTCAACGTGTCCGAATTCCGATGTGTTCGAATTTCAATGTTTTACCTTAACACATGCTTTTTTGACCCCTTCTCTAAATTTTTCACTATCTTCCTTCCTTCCTTCTTTTGTATAGACTTTTGGATCCACTGAACCTCTTAGACTTCTCCTCACTTCAGCATGGCTTATCCTTGAATGCAGAGGCATCACCACTAGGGGAGGAGGGGGGATGCCCCCCCCCCAATGCTGCCCAATGCTGCTGCAATGTTGTCAGCCACAGTCTACCACAAATCCTGATTTTGGGATAGCCTATGCCAAACGCTGGGTATATCTAGCATTTGGTATACCCTATGCCAAACGCTGGATACACTATGCCAAATGCTGGATACTGGGAACCAATAAAATAAGGTAAATGACATAGTATCGTGCAGAAAATGTCACCAATTCTTCTTCTTCTTCTTACATTTCCTGGGTATAACCTAGAGCACAGTTTTTGATTTCATTCGACGCGCCGAAACCTCGTATATCCAGTGATGTGCATATATTGGCTGTATCTCTCTTCTGTGTGTTTCAATGTTTCACGAATCACAGACACATCGTGATTTTAGTATCGTTCGCCCGCACAGAAAGGTACTTGCTTTTCGTGCCCCCACACGGAAAGATACATGCTTTCGCGCATCACACAGTAAGGTATTTGCCAGCGAGCCTCACACGGCAGATCACACGGTGATTTCATATCATCCTCTCTGGAGGCTGATATGACTTCATATCCAGAGGCGTCACTACTGGGGGGGGGGGGGACGCCCCCCCAATGTTGTCGGCCAGTTGGTAAAAAATTGAGGATTTATGGTAAATATTTTTAAAGCAAAAATCGACTATTTTTAAGCAAAAATCGACTATTTTTACAAAAAACCGACTGTTTTTAAGAAAAGACGACTATTTCTCAGTAAAAAATCGACTGTTTTTACTAAAAATCGCGATCCTCTCTGGAGGCTGATATGACTTCAGATCATCCTCTTTGGAGGCTGATATGATTTCATATCATCATATCATCCTCCAGAGAGGCTGATATGACTTCGTATCAACCTGTTGATATTGAAAGTTGATATCTTGTTTTCTTTGATCAATATTTTTACTAGGTAGGCCTAAGGGACAATCCATTTGTAGTAGCCCAAATATATCACAAGGATTAGGCAACTGCACCTTTTTTTAAAACATAAAGGCACCGTAACTACCACTTGCCCCTTTATTTCGAGCACACGATTTCTCTTATTTGGAATTGTCAAGCTGCACGAAATGCAACTGGTGCTCTCGCGATACGAAACGGGCCATCGATCAGACATCACGAAAAAGTACGCCTTTTCGTGCAGGCACATCGTATCACAGACGCAAAATATTAGTGCACGATACGCAAAATAGCTTACCGCTCTAGTTATATAAGTAAATTCTCTGTAAGTAATCGACATATCGCGAACTCACGATGTGCCTGCACGAAAAAGCGTACTTTTTCGTGATGTCTGATCGATGGCCCGTTTCGTATCGCGAGAGCACCAGTTGCATTTCGTGCAGCTTGACAATTCCAAATAAGAGAAATCGTGTGCTCGAAATAAAGGGGCAAGTGGTAGTTACGGTGCCTTTATGATTTAAAAAAAGGTGCAATTGCCTAATCCTTGTGATATATTTAGGCTACTACAAATGGATTGTCCCTTAGGCCTACCTAGTAAAAATATCGATCAAAGAAAACAAGATATCAACTTTCACTATCGACAGGTTGATATGATCCTTGTGATATATTTAGGCTACTACAAATGGATTGTCCCTTAGGCCTACCATCATATCATATCATCCTCCAGAGAGGCTGATATGACTTCGTATCAACCTGTCGATATTGAAAGTTGATACCTTGTTTTCTTTGATCGATATTTTTACTAGGTAGGCCTAAGGGACAATCCATTTGTAGTAGCCTAAATATATCACAAGGATTGGCAACTGCACCTTTTTTGAAAACATAAAGGCACCGTAACTACCACTTGCCCCTTTAGTTCGAGCACACGATTTCTCTTATTTGGAATTGTCAAGCTGCACAGAATGCAACTGGTGCTCTCGCGATACGAAACGGGACATCGATCAGACATCACGAAAAAGTACGCTTTTTCGTGCAGGCACATCGTGAGTTCGTGATATGTCGATTACTTACAGAGAATTTACTTATATAACTAGAGCGGTAAGCTATTTTGCGTATCGTGCACTAATATTTTGCGTCTGTGATGCTACCAATTCAATTTAATAAGCACAGTTTTGCATGATTTGATGCTCAAGGTAGGAGAAAACTTAACTTACTTACCTCCCCTCCCAAATTATTTCTCGACTCACACTGCAACAGTCGTCAATTTTCAAGAAATAGTGGTGAATTTTAAGAATAAATTCAAATCTAGCCTAGTTGGAAGCGAAGTGATGATTACAACGAATTGCCCGCACATCTACGCGATTTTCAAATCCCAAGTACGGCCGAAACGGCAGAAAATTTGTAAAGCACATTACAAGTGTGGCTTCTGATTGATAAGGTAATGTAAGTTACGATAAGCGTGATTGATACTAAATTTGCACGATACTATGTCATTTACCTTATTGACGATTTGAGTGAAGCTAAAAAATCAACCAATCAGAATTCATCTGCAGTGAGGTAGGTCAGGGTTAATGTGCCAACAGCATCCGGCGTTTGGCGTAGGGTGTCCAAGGTTAAGCATAGGCTATGCCAAACGCTAGACATATCCAGCGTTTGGCATAGGGCATAGGGTATCAAAAAATCAGGGGTTTGTGGTTGACTGGTCGGCCAGTCAGTAAAAAAAGAGCCGAGTCGGCGCGAAGTCGATTTTTTCTTAGAAATAGTCCTTTTTTTTTCAAAAATAATCGATTTTTCTTGAAAACAGTCATTTTTTCTTAAAAATAGTCGTTTTTCTTAAAATCAGCCAATTTTTCGTCCACACAGTCGTTTTTTTCTCAATAATAGTTGTTTTTATCCGCAAAAACAGTCGGTAAAAATTACCAGCCAGTCGGTAAATACCTTGTCCCCCCCAAATATTTTGGCTAGTAACGCCTCTGCTTGAATGACTGGGCTCGAGCAGAGGGTTGGTCCTTCCGCCTGGAAAACAATTGTGTGGTTGTATCCAGTTGTGTCTGGGTTCTGTGGTTTACAGCTCTCTGCTTTCTGCCTGCTTTCAATAGTAGGTCGAGGCAGGGTCGAGGACGTCTCTGTAGATCATTGTTTCTTCTGCTATAGGTCAGCTGTAGGTAGGTAGGTAAACCAACTTCAAGAAGCAAAAGCAAAACACCCAAAATTGCCTTGATTAAAGACTGTAGGGCCTATATTTGGTTTCTCAGTCTTGGCTTTCTTGGCTTCCTGAAGAACACAAAATCAGTATACAGTACCGATCAGCATAGTATGCGTGATCTAAATTTTCATAATTGTTTTCTTTTTTAGTTTCTGTCATTTGCTGGTTTGTGATAGCGAGTCTTGTCTACTCAGAAGTCCATGACTTTGTCCATCCTGGGACTAAGTTCAGGTTCAGACCTGACACTGACTTGACAGAAAAGATTGAACTCAATCTCGACTTCACGGTAGCATCTCCATGCAAGAGTAAGTTATGCTGTTCAATCTTTCTTCATTTCTAGGCCACCTTGTCCCTGATTATGAACAGCTATAGTAATCATGAGCTATTGCCACTGGTTAGTGTATCAACAAACCAGAATTCATTGTGGTTATCCTAATTCTTTTAAAACCCTTGAAATTAAGGTAACCATGGCAAAAAGCCCAGGGGGACAGAGATGGAACAGCAATGTAGCTAAAATAATACTAATATTTATCTATGCCCGCACATCAGAAAAAGGAAAAATGGTGGAACTATAAAATTCAAATAAGAAAAAAAATAAACGAAAAACTTGAACAGTAGTAAATAACTAAGATTAATCTACACAAGACGTATCAGGGTGCATTCAAAGGAACTTTTGTAACTCCATCTGCACATGTTTCAGTTAACCAATACCTACGTTTGAGAAAGAGGATCTAGTACCAATACATAAAACCTGCAAACTAAATAAATAGTAGATAAACTGTACAAATCAAATATCATTTGTCAATTGACACAGATAATAAGAATACAGAAGCCTCGACCAGGCCCCAGTGCCACGTAGGTGCTCATTAAGGTCAATAAGTTTATTGGTACAACAGAATTGCAATTGAGAAGCAGAGCAGAACACACTTTACAGTGAGCCTAATGTGTTGTTTGTAAGACCTCATCATACTTCTTCTTCAGTTCTCGGGGCTGATGTTGTTGACTCTACTGATCAGTCAGCGGTTCTCTTTGGGAAGCTTGAAGAGGAAGAGACCTGGTTTGAGCTCGATTCGCGTCAGCGTTCCCACTTTGACATCTTGAAGAGCACAAACAGATATTTGGGAGAACAATACCATGCCTTGAAGAACTTGATTTGGAAGTCGTCGTATGACTCATACTTTGCAGGCATGCCTTCAAGGTTAGTTCCCTGTTGTTTTATTGTGTGGTGTTCCTGTCGTTTTTCGCCAAGATATTGCTGGGAGGGAGTTTCAGGGAAACTAGGAGCAGAGTTGAAAATGAGTTTCTGTATCTCCAAAGTAGCTCTGAACTTGTCATGTTTTGTCGTTTCTCAGTTATTTGTTTTGTCGTCAGCACGTCGGAATATTTGTCTCTTTCCCAGTCGTTTTCGGTCAGTCGCATTAAAGCCTGAGGTTACTTTTGTGCAATAAGCCAATTGGACAGACAGCCGTTTCGCTTTCATGTTCGTAAGGTTAGCCTATTATATGTGGGCAGAATATGTACAAGTTTGAGAAAGCCCTGACAAAACGTGGCCGTGTCCAAAACCGGACTCCCTAATCTGAATCCAATTATTCAGCTTTTGCTTCATACAAACCCCAGAAGCGAAGAACACATTTTCATCGGGTATTCGAGCCTATTTAAGGGAATAAGTGATGTGTAACTAGACTGTCGTATCTCAGCCCATTCAATTAAACTTTAAGGAAACGA
Source organism: Branchinecta lindahli (assembly GCA_023053555.1). Lineage (NCBI taxonomy): Eukaryota > Metazoa > Arthropoda > Branchiopoda > Anostraca > Branchinectidae > Branchinecta > Branchinecta lindahli. The sequence goes on from JAKZAO010000003.1 coordinate 17,165,408, forward strand.
ACTGTATTTTAAGGGTGGTAATGAGTTACTGAAGTTTCTGGACTTCTGGAAAATTACTGATTGGGCCAAGAAGTTGAACTTGAATACCCTTCTTCTCCATTGCAGGATGTTTATCCCTCGGACGCCCAAAGACGCCTGCCGCTTCCACGGGAAGCTGACGCTGAATAAAGTTGCCGGAAATTTTCACATAACGGCCGGAAAAGTGTTGCCGATAGCCGGTGCTCATGTCCATGTAGGGGCTCTCATGCCCGATTTGCATGTGAATTTTACTCACCGGATTGAAAAGTTTTCGTTCGGACCCAGCGCAAAAGGGATTCTCCAGCCGCTGGAAGGGGAAGAAAAGATCGATCCATGTAAGTAGATTGTTTCAACTTCTCCAACTAATAAGAGAGAATGCTCAAGTCGGCGTGTCACTCCGTCGTACTCCGTCGCGCTCGAACGAGAAGAAGCTGTGTGGAGGTCGCCTAATTGCGTCATACCAAAGCTGTAAGCTTTAGGAAAATCGCAGTTAAACACGATACATTCGGTTATTTTGAATGGCGGAGTCTCGTACACTTCTGGGCAGAACATGCAGCTTTGTCAAATAGGGCTTATGCGAGCTGTTAATTTGGTCTTAAACTTATAAGTTCTCGATGTTATCAGTATCCCATGATGCATTTCGCGTAGTTTTTGAAGGATTACTTGATAATTTTTGGAGATCTTCTTCTCCTCTTATAAGTTTCCGTTTGTCGCTAGATGACGAGCAGCTACGGCATAAAGTAAATCTTTTCTGCACACTCTACCTCTGACAGATCGAATGGAAGGTTGATTTCGTATGAATAGCAAAAAAAAACACACAACGGAATAGGTTCCATGAATAAAACACTGATTTCCATCCGACCAGAAAAAGATACCCTTCAGCGTCTTCAGCGCCATGAGAGGCAATGGACAAAAGTTACCGAGTCGAAGGCCGTGGGCTCAAATCCCAGCCGAGGCAGTCTACCACAAACCCCTGATTTTGGGAAAGCCTATGCCAAACGCCGGGTATATCCAGCGTTTGGTATACCCTATGCCTAACGCTGGATACACTATGCTAAATGCTGGATATTGGAACCCAATAAAATATTGATGATTTGAGTGAAGCTCAGAAATCAACCTATCAGAATTAATCTATACTGAGGTAGGTCAGGGTTAGGGTACCAACAGCTATCCATCGTTAGGCATAGACTATGCAAAACGCTAGATATATCCAGCGTTTGGCATAGGGTATAAAAAAAATCAGGGGTTTGTCGTTGACTGGACCGAGGAGCACTTTTGCATTTCAGTTCACTATTTTTTGTAAAAGCGACCCTTAGCAAAGGTGGGTGATGTAAGGCTCTTGTGATTAACTAAGCTATTAACATGGTTTTGATAGCATTCCGCCATATTACACTGTAAAAAGTTTATCCGAATAAGGATGCAGTATTTGCTACTGGGATTAATCTTATCTATACTGGGATAAGATTAATCCGAGTAGCAAATACTGCAAGATTTTTTTTTACAGTATGTTTCTCTTGTCCTAAATTATGTTTCTTCTTCAGCTCATAGGAAATACCAGTACTGGCTGCAGGTGGTTCCTACAGACATCCGTACATCTTACACCAGAATGACGACCCATCAGTATTCCGTCCGAGACTACGAGCGTCCTATCCAGCACGGACAGTCGGCCGGCATTTTCTTCAAGTATGATTTCAGCGCCATGCGAGTTCTTATCCAGGACGACCGGGAGTATCTAGCCATGTTCCTTGCTCGTGTTAGCAGCATTGTTGGAGGGATCTACGTGACGGTTGGTGAGTAGTTTTCTTTGATCTGCGTGGCTCGCGCAACACTGTGCGAATATTTTGGCAAGAAGCGTGCAACAAGCCTGAACATTAGGTGCGTTTTTGACAGTTACGCTCAATAGCTGGCAAACATATCTGTAACTCTTTTTGTCGTTTTCGCTAGCCATTTTACGGGCTACGACATTACTGGGGCGAAAACAACAATTCTCAGCTTAGTCAACGAAAACCTATGAAACCCAAAATATATCTCGTTTTAATCTGATGACGAGAAAAAGCTGTTTTTTCTTTCCAAGAATTTTCAAAAGTAAAGTGACTGCTTGTTCGTTGTTTTCAAGATGAGTGTGGTGCTGTTGCAGAGCTTGCTACAGAGCTGGAGGCGCGGTAACTTCGTAGCAGCTACGGAGCACTAATTGAGCGTAACTAATAGCTGGCGAAAACAACATTTTCAATTACGTAGTTACAAACCGCGAAAGCGAAAACGACTTTTTCAGTTATTAGCTACATACTATAACAGTCAAAAACGCACCTATTGCTCTTAGGATCTATGGATGTACATTCATTGTGTTAGCTGGATCACATGGATTGCGTGTGGTCTTGTAACAACATTGCAAATGATCTGTAAGGGTGGAACGATTGGGGACGTAGAGGGATTGAGAAGTATAAGTATAACATGTCCAGGTTCAAAATATTTTAATTTCCAAAATATGGGTGTCGACCAAACCTCCGCCGATTATCTGAGGTCCGTGACGTCAGGCCTATAATTACATGAAAAGTTCATATTTTCCATTTCCGCACCTAAATGATTGGCCCTGGAACGGTTTATAAATGTAATCGCGCTCGGCTCTATTTATGTAGATCAAGGCCGTATCCAGGGGTGGTTGGGGGGTTCGAACCCCCACCTGAAACCCACAAAAGTAATCGTTTTGTGTAGGCTTTAAAATCTGATCTATTGTCTTGTTATTATAAAGAACCTGAACGTGAAAGCAAAACCGACTGATTGCAACATTTTCTTTCGACTGAAGTTGCTTGTGATTACCTAGCCAATTTTTACAGCAGTTAACTCTCTTTACCTTAGGAATTATCAATGGTACCCTTCAGTTTCTGTGGAACTTAGTGATGTGCCGAGGATTAGTGGTCATGCCGAAGTGATACGACAAAGCTGCGGATTTTCTTCATACATTCCGGGACTGGTGGACGGGTAAAGACAAAAACGCTCGCCAAGCGTAGACGCACATTGTGAATTTTCACGGCCAAGAATACATAACCTAAGCTCGAACCAGAGTTTCAGCGACGTGATCGTAATTCACTATGAGATTGGCAGGGCGTTAAGACATTATTATTTTTGTATCTATCCACACCAAAATAGTGTTAAGCTTTCACTTGTCACAATCATCAACAGAAAAAATGAAGTGGGCACTATAGCTCCGACGTATTCCTACGTATGAGCGCGTTGGTTCGTTAACATATTGCACCAAAAACGAAACATTTAATATGTCCATAAACTTGGCCACAGAGATGGGCCACAGAGAGGAGGATGACCAATCAGCGCCTGGTATGTAAAAGTCACCGACGACCAACGCTATGAGGTCCCTTAGATGCGAAATAATTTGATAAATATCAGATGGAAAGTTTGTTTCATGAATCGACTATCGTTGTTAAAGAACCGAATTTGCGATTATGTCAATGTAAGTAAAAAAAATTAAGTCATACTGTCTCATCATAGTACGAATAAAAGAAAAACTGAAAGAATAAACCAAATAAACAACCATGTCTCGTCAAAAACCTTCACCAACTCTGGAGCAGAACTTTTGGCGTATCTCACGTGCTTTGTAGGTTCGGGGACACAGTTTGGTTACGTACGCCATTTGTTATGGTCGATTTCTGACGTTTTGATAGGATGACTGAACTGAATTCGGTGCTTAGCTCTTTCCTGTGTTCCCCGAGTAAGGTTGAAATGTTTTAAAGGTAAGAATATGGAAGTTAAGAACAGATTATAGTTTCCAACGCGTCGTCTCGGTAACAGGCGTGACTGGTTTTTAGTGTTAAAACTTCATCCAGCTCAATGAGCTATGGCTTTGAATCTCTTTCCGAAAACAGTAATAAAACCATACGTAATTCACCCTTTTCCGGTTCATCGCTCCTAGCGGATTCAAGTACGACTGGAAACGCTGCTCCGAGTTGACGCGTAAAACTATCAACCAAAACACGATTGAAAACTCGAGCATTAGCAAAGTTTAACCTAGCGAATAGCAAAAAAAGAAAAATAGAAGAAAACTATGGCAAACTAATATTTAATAACAGTAACCGCAACATCAGCATATAGAACCTTAGCTTTGGCAAAGAGTTTCGGGTGTTGATTCGGAGTAGCGCTTAAGTAGTAAAGTAAGCTCAGGTGGAAAATTTGCCATATTCCAGTTCAGTGCTTCCAGTCGGACTAGTTTCTGTTAATCCCCCTATGCCTCATCATCAGCACTTGTGACAGACATAGTAAAATAGATCCACAGGTTGATGAGTAGAAAAACTGCAATCTGCTTCCCAGGAAATGGAGGTTTTGCATATGTCTCAGTAGTAGAAAGTGGAAGTTACCCACTACATTACATTACGGATCCGTTTTTTTACTGTGTCTACACATGTGTTGATAATGAGACAATGGGGGACTAATGAAAACTAGTCGATTTGGAGCGCTCAACTGGAATAAGGCGAATTACGAATTTGCCTGCTTGTTAACCTGCTATGCCCGCCTGAGTTACAATCATGTCAGAGAAAACATTTGTGGATGAAATGGAAACTCATTCGAGTTACGTATTCTTGGTGGGATTAGTGGGACCATGTTGCAAATCAAGTGAACTTCTAGTCGTCGGGGCCGGAAGTACTAGTGTGTGGATGTATCCTAAATATTGACGTGATTCAGAGGCCGAGCCTGAACGTAGAAGTTGGGGCTCCTAAGGATCAGTCAGCCATAAAGGTGAAATCTTCTTTACGATTAGCAGAAGACTCAAGCTGACTGACTGACTGAAGTGTAGAAAGCGGATATTATCTTTTGTCCAGTTTTATCGAGGATTCTACTAGAGTGCCACCCAGTACGTCGTGAAGACAGATAGAACTACCAGCACTCGCCAGGATTTGTCATCGTTTAACAGAAAGGCTTCGGTGTATCCTCGAGAAGAGGTGATTATATGATAAAATGAATAGGCTTAGGACCCTTGTGGTTGCGTGAATTGATATTTTTCTTTTAATTCACGATTTAATTTGTGTCATTTTGTTGTTTGATATTTTACTGGGAGTAGCGGTATTAAATGTCTGTTTATTGTTGTTTTGCTCTGTTAGGATGTTCTATGTAGGCTACCAGTTCAAAATGCAAAATTGGTACACAGATGTACTCGACCTCTTTTATTATTTTGGTTTGATACAAATTTGATTATGAATGGAAACACCGCTTGGAATCCAATGTAATCGGTCAGTTTCAGAAAGTACAAAATCACCTGATGAAACTTATCATAAACACCATACTGGATCGGCATTTTGAACGACTTTTTTGTATCCGAATTCTCTTCACAATACTCTTTATGACTATCTCTCCTTGCCGATGCTAAATCTCCGGGTACCAGCGGAAGAAAAAAAGAAACGGTGTCACAGATGCTCCCAAAGAGCGCCGTGATTGTTTGACGCAGGAGAGTCGTTGAGTTTGAGTCATTACGGAAACGTTTACTCCTTCTTCCTGAGGATCACTGGCGTGTTTTGGACTTAGTCATATAGAGTATTCTCCTATTTCGCGTTTTTGGACTATTCAGATGAAGCGAATTCTCCTTTTCTTGCGTTTTTGTGAGAATCGAGAACGGGGAAAGACTCGCGATTCTGCAGAATCGAGAAGTTGCTCCGATAGTGAACTCTCGATTCCCTGGTTGGTCAACAGAGTGCGGGTGTTCAATATGCATAATCAGGTATACCGGGTTGCAGACGAGCTGCCAAATTAGTGCTTTTGTCAAAAGCGAGAATGGGAAGCGAGAGGAGCAAAAACGGTAATTTGTACGAGAATCGAGTATTTGGAAGCGAGAACGGAGAACTGAATTCAGGTCAAAAACGTAACTAGTGGAATATTTGTTCCGTTTTCGCCGGATTCCGGGCACACTACTTGTCCGGCAAGAAAATAAATTCAGATATTGATTCAGCACGTCTCCTAAACCACCAGTATCGTTGGCTTATATGAACAAACAAAAATGTCAAGGCCCGGCCACACCACTATATAGGACTATGGGGCCTTTTCTAAACTTGACCTGTACTTTAACACAAAGGACGCTCACGTTAATTTTAAACAAAATATCTCAACCCCTTCGAGACTTATTTTGCCATAGACGGACAGACAAACTTACTATACATACTTCAGATGTATTCCGCCACGACGTTTCGGAATCCCAGAAATGTTTTGAATCAAAATATTCAGTGAGATTTCAAATATCGTTGCTATTTTAATCTTAGTCTGGGCAATACTGGAAATAAAAGACAGAACAAATTTGCTGTATGTAATGATGGTTAACGGAAAATTAGGGATAAATAACATTTTAACAATCTGACGAACTCCCGAAGTCGGTAAGACCAGATTTTCATCGTGCGGCGCATGAGATAAGTCTTTATTAACTGTGGGGAAGGGGGAAGGAACTTGGTTTATATAATTCGTTAATTTATTGCTCGATCTAGGTATAAACAATATCATCACTTCATCAACAAATAAATACAAGAAAATGCAAACAAAGGTAATTTGACGATTCACTCTTTGAAAATACATATACCCCTGAATACCAAAGTATAACCGCGTAAAAAAGAACAGACAGACACGCCATCGAACACTGGAAAAATCGCAAAAATCCATTCAACACCACCAGTCTCTGGGAATAAGGATATTGTAATCGACCGCTTTGTACAACCTTTTTGTCATCAAATATAAGAAACCATGATTAAGGGCAAGTAACACTAATCTGTCGAACATACTGATCGTTTGAACTTTTAGTAGACTGTTTTCACGGATTCCGTTTCTGTGACCGCAGAATACTCTTGATGACTAACTCTCCTTGCCGATGCAAAAATCGCTGTGTACCTAGCAGAAGAGCCGGAAGCAGCACCACAGCTGTCCCCAGCGATCGCCGTGATTGGTTGACACAGGATTTGAGTTGTGTTCAGTCGTTAGGGAGACGTTTTCTCGTTCTTCCTGAGGATCACTAGCTTGTTTTGGACTTAGCCATATAGAGTATAGCAGTCTCGGATCGAAGTTGCTTTCTGAGATTAATTCGTTCGCATACTCGAAACCTAAAACGAATAATGTCCACAGCTGTTTTGGCGCTCCGCGAGTTTTGGAAGGCGGAGACCTCAGTAAGTTGAATAGCCGGAACGGCTTTCCATGAGTAATGGAAAGTCCGAAAATCCGCGCGTGGCGGATTTTCGCATTGTTTTCGGAAAACGAATCCGTGAAAACGCCAGAATCGCCCTATCGCAACCGCAAAAACACTTCTACTGATGATAATCGTCGACATATGGGATCGTAAAAATCTACAACAAAGCAGTTACAAAAACACTGCGTTTCCATACAAAGGTTACTTTATCTACCCACAAAGTTGCCGACTTGCGGGCTCGTATTCGTCGCATCTACTTTAAGACTAGTAAACTGTCTAAACAGGCAGTCAAAGCTGACACTAAGTAATAAAGGTGTTCAGCAGATTCCCACAGACGGTTTTCAAACAATATGTTTGCATCTGCTCAGAATATTAAATCATGGCCACATCTTCCTGGAATAATAACTCGCCTTGTGCTACTAAACCGAGGTTAATGCTTAAACTATCACCTACCCTATAAACCCGGGTAGTAATAACGCAGAAGTACGCCAAGCGCAACGAATAAAAGCCAGCGTCGCTAATAAACATTTCGGACGTGTTAGGAATTTTAAAATCCCTGTTTATTATCATAAGCCCCCCCCCCCCGATTAAATCTTGATTCACGCCGATTCGGATAAGCTACGCTGCTTATACAGTGTCGCCGGATTTTCGGAAGCCGGCTGCAAATCTCGGAAACTAATCAGGCCGGAAATGCAACGGTTCCCTCTAGAAAGAATTTGACAAGCCAAACTAAATTTGATGGTTCTCGACTGGCGCAGCAATAATACTGATACAATGATAAATATTCCTTCAGCCCAAGCTGACTGCGAATCATATTTTACAGTGCAAAACGGATTAGTCAGCTGAAATTCACTGGAGCTATATTTCGGCCCTTCTTGGCAAGGGCAAGGGTCCTCTTCAGGCTCAAAGCCGCTCAAGATGGAAAAGACGAAACTTGTGAAAAACTTGTTTTTCAGCTCCAATAAATTTCAGCCGACTTATCCGTTTATGATACAAATATGATACGAGTACGCCTGGAGACGAACAGACAGTGAATGGGGTACCAAGTTCTCCGCTGTTCTCGGCGTTCTCTATAAAAATGAAAAAAAAAAAAAATCAAAGCACTCGCTGGCAACGAGTCTTTCTTCGGGACTTTCGGCTAAACCCCATTTTTCAAATGGCTCTCCATTTCGTCACATTACCAGGCTTATAAAGTTGGTCTACCATGCTTGTCACTCGTAATAATGACCAGGGGGACAGAGTTGGCAAAGGGATTTTCAAACGTGCATGCCGAAGTTTGCCAGTCTATTTGCTCTGCCACTGATGTGAAGAGCTCCCAAATGAAGTTTTTTGACAGTAGTGACTATAAAATCACCAGTGTCTGGACCGCTCACTTCTCAAAAGAGCCGGCGATAGATCAGGGTGTCGTGAATTTTTTACCAAATTAGTAGAAGCCACCAAACGACGAGATGATCCTTTGGCTACCTTGTATCCCTGGTCGTTCGTAAGAGTGATGCGAATCTTAGGAGATCAACTTTTTTTTTTTTTGCGGCCTGCTAATAGTTGCGTTTTTGCAGATACCATGGTATCTGATACCACGGTCTAAGGTCGTTTTTGCTGTTATCGTGGTATCTGATACCACGGTCAAAAGACGTTTTTGAAGTTATTGTGGTATCTGGCCAGTTATCGTGATATCTGCTATTCAGATACCACGGTCGATCGTGGTATCTGAAAAAGTCATCTCACTTTCATCAATTTCTGTCAAATTGGTGGGAAAGAAGTTTGGCACTTAGTGTTGTGACTGGATATCAGTTTTTCTTTGGGGATGACTCCAAAAAGCGCGATTTCGGCAATTGTCGTTTTTGCAGAGCAACCGTATATAAAAACGACTAGCTGCAGACCCAGTTACCGTGGTAACAGATACCATGGTATCTGCAAAAACGCAACTGATATGACGAAGGGAAGAACTCTTTGAGTGCTAGGGTCTAACCAACAGTCTCGAAGTAAGGCGCGTTGCCAGTCAGTGAAGCAGGGTTTATAGATTCGCAAAGAGGAGCGACCAGTCTGAACAACTTCGCATAAGATCACACACTCCATATTCACTTCAGACTTACTAAAATTGTTCAGATGTAGGGAGGGTCTCGGTTTGAAACTTCTCACTTTTTTGAACTTCAAATGGGTTGATCACTTAAAATCTCATTTGCGGGCGAAGGCTCATGAACATCTTGCTGGCCCCGACGGGACGCCCGTTTAGTATTGTTTCATCAGTCTTTCTAACAAGCTCAAACATTAAATGGTAGTTTCAGTCGTGGGCGACCGGAGAGGGGGAGCCGTAATCGTAGTGCACCTCCACTTTCACGGATGGTGGGGTCGGCGCCGACGGATAGGCTATAAGTCCTGAAAGAAGAAAAAGAAGAAAATTAAGGGAAGGATGGCAAGTGACTTACTCAGCGTAGTAAATAATAGTATCGCATCTCAACTATCATTCCGCGGGTTAGGATGGGGGATTCCTCAGGAGCCACTCCCCGTACAGTCAAGTGACAAGCGAAAGGCGGCCACTTTTTCGGTATTAAGAAAATAAATAAATAAACTGGTCATTTGAAGTGGTCACCTTATAGTTGCGTTTTATTGGATTCACTTCTGTTCTGTTTCGTCGAAGTTTGTAGTTTGGCTCTTGTTTTGTCTTACTTGCCTTTTATTGAGTTCTTGTTTCCGAAACTTAAACTACATATGCGAGGTAGTTTGTAGTTTGAGCTAAGTAGTTTCAGGCTCGAAACTACTACAGCCTTTTTAATGGACATATTTTACATATTTTTAATGGACAAATAAAACGGCATGAAGCAAAACTTTTTTCCAAAGAAACGCTGTTACTACATCCAATAAAACGCAACTTATGTGATGAAAGAACTGAGTAGAACAGAGTAGAGTAGAATTTAATTTCTCAAATTAACACATGACTTATAGATATTACGTAAAGATGGAATGTTTTACAAGGGAATTTTAACCTAACATATAAACCAGAAGTAGGCTAAATTTACTAGTAAATTCAGTTGGTACAGCAGTGGTCTAGAAAGCCGAAGGTCCTGGGTTCAAAACAGCCTGAGGTCAATAATGTACAGAACTTTTTTATTTATTTACTTCGGCCGTTATAGTTAGTTCTTCCCGCTGAAATCTTCACGGAAAAGATGGCGTGCAAAAACGGGATGATTTTGGAAGAAAAGCTGAGGTTGGGTATACACAACATAATTTGCATGGGTTTTTTGCCCATTAATAAACACAAGAGAAACAAATTCGAAACCAGCCGATTCTCCCGACAAAAAAAAAATCCTGTCGGATTTTCGTCGGTCCTGAGCGTCGACAGAAAGGCAGTTTACTGAAGAAGATAACCACTTCGAGCGTGTTCCACCCTACTTACCGTAGTTACTACACTAGTTACCGCAGTTACTACGCTTCGTGGGGTCAAGGCAACGCTTTTTTCGGTCAAATAGCAGGCCGTGGGCTCATCGGACCAATCACGTTGCAGAGGTAGATAGATAGATAGAAACATATTTTTATTGACCAAAAACCTTTCATGGCTTACGCCAAATTTGTTTGGTATAGCCAGTAGTCAATGGAAATGCGTAGTTACTACGCTCCCGAGCGTTGTAAGCAAATATTATAGTTACTATTTTGAGAAGGTTGGAACGGTCAGCGTAGTAACTTTTCGTGAAGCTGGAACGAAAATAGTAACTAATAGTTACTATCGGTAGAGGGGTGGAACACGCTCTTCATATGGGCCGCCCTAGACAGAAGTGGCATGTCCTAGGAAGTGGCCGAAATAAGACTACAAACACTTAGCGTCTTTTATTGTGATTTATAAACAAAATTTGTATTTATTACATCATCAAAGTCGCGGCCTGTACCAACCAGAATGCTGCAGAGAACCAAGTAAGCCACCAAAAAACAGAAAAGCGTGATACAAATAAAAAGGGAATGACGAAAAATATCGTACGAAACCCGAAAATGAGACGATTAGAGAAGAAAACAGGATCGCTGGTTTGAGCTGAGCTGGGGCCAGCCAATCGTGTCTCTGAGTATCAATCGTCACCTCTAGAATTCGTCGGGGAGTTCACAACCCCTCTCTTCTCACTTTAGCTTTCACGAAAACTCGTAAAACCAACGATAAATGTTTTGACTTCTCCAAAAACCTGAATATAGTCACGTCTCTCTTTGTTGTTCAAAGTATGGTGAATGACGAAGGAATATAGTTGACAATCGTAACGCGAACCCTGTCAACTTCTGACGCGGGGACAACTAGAATAATTGAGGCAATGAGCTGAGTCATCATTATTAATCTCAAAGCATAAATAAACCAAGGAATAAAGGAGGAAAAAATGCATCTGTGAGGTGCAGCCAAATACGGTTGATAAAATTTAAACCAACTGCAATATTCTTTGTTGGTGATGGCATTAGTCAGATTGTTAACCCAATTCAATGCGTCCATTTGTACACTCAAATAGAAAAAAATAGAAAAAAACATTTACGTTCGGCTAAAATCAAAGTAAAAATTCACACGGAAGCAGTTCTCTAGAAGCGCGGCGCAGACCTTCGACGTAGCTCAGCTTCATTTACGATTCAAAATTAAACTGTTGGTAAACAAAAAAAATATAGCAAAAACGATGACAGCTTTTTTCGAAGCGAAATCTCCAGATTTGAGGAGCCTCTTTCCATCGTTGTGGCGCGATGGCGATTTCCCGCGATTCGCAGACGACATTAACCCCTCGTATGCACCGTCGTTGCTCAATATTGTTATGTCGAGGTCGGGTTGACAGTTAGATTAGATTAAATTAGATTATGTTATTGCCAAATTACATAATAACCCATCATGATAGGTAACCGCCCACGAGAAGACATAAATGCACTGGCACTGGGCGGTTACCACAAACTGCTTCAACCTAACTTAAACAATAACTTAATTTCATTTCAACACTAATTAATCAAAAAAAAAAATGTTGAGTCTAATTCATTCCCTGTTCATTCCGGTTTGTCTTTAGTCGCGGTCAGGCAAGCGATCTCAAAGATCGGGTCTGACCACATGCCGAATGCTCGCCTCGGGGACCTCTGTAAACGTTTTGTAAATCAAATATTTTCTGTTCTTCCTGTTATTAATCAGGAATGCTTTTGTAACCGTTCCTGCTTAACTAAAGGCTTTCTTCCGTGATCCCACAAAACTATTGGCTCGAATTTAGTGTTTCCGCGATCATGTGTGGCCCGCAAGTCCGTTTCCGTAGCAACAAGGTTTTTGTGGGTCAAATTTGACAAGCAACAATGTCGAGATGATTTCGATTTTGTTGCTCAAAAGTTGGCGAGAATTTCAAATTTAGCGGCAAAGTCCAGATTATTAGCTATTTTGTTAAAGAGATCGAGGCAGACAGACGAAAAAAATGAGGATCTTCTTAGAACATAATGATAAGGGCGTAACCCCGACAATGTATTTCCTGAGACTCAATTTTGATTTTCAGGCATTTGAAAATACCACCAAAAAACACAGACAAAACATTGTTTCCCCCGAGTTTCAAACCGTGGGTCGAGTGTGCCACACATACTTTTGTTTCCGTGATGAACACTCAGAAACGTGTGGGACATAAATATGCGGAGGAAAAACGCTTTAAGGGACCTCTCAGGTTTTCAGAATCCAGAACATTCTGGAAACGACAAGTTCAATATTATATTTTTTCGACGAATTTCTAGAGACTTGTGCCTCTTTTGCTGCTATGAACGTTAGAAAAAATACATCAGTGGGCCTATCAGAGCGAAATCATTCAGGTAGGGGTTAGAAACTTCAGCTTACCGGCGGCTACCATAGTCTCCGTCGTATCCATCTTCAGAACAATCGGTATGACATTGTGTATATGCACGCTGCCGGTTAGCCCGGAAAAAAAGATCTCTTCAACCACAGCAGACTTGAGGCAACGCAGCCGTGATAAGATCAGCAACATCTGTCCGACTCGGTCTGTGTTCGCAGGGCACACAGACTTGGAATGCTCTCGTAGTTCCTTCAGGGTCCGATTCTGGGTCGCTTCCAATTGGGACTTGGTGTTAAGGTTCACGTCGTCTAATATAAAAGAATACGATGGTTAATTCACAATCGAATTTATTAATTACCAAGAAAAAATACCTAGCCTTCAGTTTACCGTGATAATTTCCGATTTGATCAATACATTTCGTATCTTTCGCGGCGATCGGTAATTTACACGTAAGTAACAGTTTCTTCGAGTTAAACATACGAGGCAACACATTTCAAAAGCCGTGCATTCGAAACCGATTACACGGATAGATGCAAACAGTTTGGTGTATAGAGCATCCACTCTCTCGAAAGCGTATTTGAGAATTAGCTGTCTCTGGTACCAGGGGCGTCACTAGCCTTTTACCTTTGGGGGGGAGACGTCCAGTTTGTGCCGACGGACTCAAAAATGTGCCGACAAAAAACGCCGTTGCCGCTTCGCGGCAACGGCGTATATAAGCCTTTTAATGTAAATTCGTAAATTTAAATTCATATAATCGGGTGTTCATTGCAGCTTTCGCTAAAAACTGAAGCTTCCAACGACTGTACGCAGAACAAAGTATTCGCCGCAGGCGAAACGTTTAAAATCTGCCTTTTTGTATGGAAAAATTTTCGAAGCTTCCAACGGCTGTTCCGTTAAATTAATCGCCGCAGGCGAAGTTTCTAAAACTGCCTTTTTTCTGGAAAAATTTAGCTTACAAGTTCTAGCTTTTAAGGCGTTTCAAACCCCAATAATTCCAATCTTAAACGTCAACTAAATAAAACACTGTGCTTCCAAATAAAGAATACTACGAACTGCGCCGCAGGCAAAATTTTGTGTTTTACATATTCGGCTTTTATTTTCACCATTCGCTAAAAAGCGAAGCTTTCCAACGACTGAACCCAGAACAAGTTAAATCAAGCGCCGCAGGCGAAATTTTTTTAATCCGTCTTTTTTTCAGAAAATTTTAGGCTACTCTATACCTATACTTTACAGGTTCTAGCTTTTAATGTGTTTCCAACCCCCAAGAATTTCAATCCAAAAACGCCAACTAAATGAAACACCATTCTTCCAAATAGAAAATACTACGAAATGCGCCGCAGGCGAAAATTTTGTGGAAACGCTGAAGAGCGATCCCAAATAAAAGTAAAATCACAGAATTTTCTGCCAAAAAAGTAGTGGCCATCTATAAGAAAGTAGTCACAAAGTTGTTCTTGTGTGTAGAAAATTCTCGATTTGCCGACAAGACATATAACTTTTGGGACTGGAAAAAAGCTTACGGATTTCATCTATTACGTTTAATGAGATTCCGATCTCCCGAACGAAATTAAACTTTCAGGATGCGCCCGACAAATGTTTTAAGAATTCGATTTCTTGCGAATAAAAATATCCCGATGGGACGACAAGAATACCGACGCCCGACTAAAGCATTCAGAATTTTGAATTCTTATTTGTTTTGCCCGACAAGACTGTAAAGGGCTTTATTTCTTACGTGTAAATGGAATGTGCCGACAAAACTTAAACTTTCGGGATGCGCCTGATAAACGTTTACAGAATTTGATTTCTTACGTATAAAAAGAACCCGATGTGCCGACGATACGGGTCTTCCCGGGTGCGCCCGACAAATGTTTGCTGAAACTGATTTATCACAGATAAACAGAATCCGATGTGCCGACGAGCTGACCGACAAAAGCATACAGAAATCAATTTTTTCTGTTTTTTGCCCGACAAATGTTTGTCGAATTCGATTTCTTGCGTATAAAAATACCCAATGTGCCGACGCCCGACGAAAGCATACAAAATTGAATTTCTTCTGTATTTCTCATGTATAAAAAGAACCCGATGTGCCAAAGAGCATATCGAGGGCCCGACAAAGGATGCACAATTCGATTTCTCCTGTGTTCTGCACGACAAATGTGTGCGAAATTTGATTTCTTGCGTATGAAAATAACCCGATGTGCCGACGAGTCGACCAACGCCCGACAAAAGCATGCAAAATTTTATTTCTTCTGGGTTTGCCGGCGCTCCGCGCCGGCAAACAAGTGTACTTTCGCCCGACGAAAGTACTTTCTCAGGACCTTTGGGGGGGAGTCCCCCCCTCCCCCCCCATAGTGACGCCCCTGTCTGGTACTAATGCAGTGTCTTTCGAACCGAGCATCGTTGTTACATCTTTTCTTTCTGTAATGAATCGGTGACATAATATGATGACGATGAATCGGTGACATAATATAGATGCAGAGTCTGACATGTAGCATCCTGGAATAAACAGCGCCCGTCTGACATCACTATCATTATCGTAGGAACAATAAGAGAGATGGAGGAAGAGAGCATAGTGGACCAGAACTTCCACAGTCCTACCTTTTCAACCACTGCACGAACGCAGTATTGAGCTAAGAACCGACTTCGGGTCAGACATGGTAACTTAACCTCTCAACCTAAATCATCCCTTCCCCTACCAAAAGAACAAATGGCAGGTGGTAGGGTACCCGAACTCTATCCTCTACGTACAAAGCATGTGAAATATGCCAAAAGTTTTGTTCCAGAGTTCGTGAAAGCTTTTAACGAGGCAAGGTTTTTTGTTTTGTTTATTCTCTTGAAAGTTTTACTGTCCTCGTACTATGACGATGATACAAAGACTAAATTAAATTAGTTTTTATATTGACAGGAACCAAAAAAAAATTTCTTTAACGGCGACAGTCGACTTTTCAGTCTATTTATCTACCTACATATATAGTGCCCCATCTGTTATGCTTATGAGATGGCCTTCTCAGCGACCAGCGCAAGCTTACCTTTGTTTTGTAATGAGCGGTTTAGGATACTCAAGACAGCACCAAAAATAAAACGGTGACCTCTTGACCCCATAACACAAAGGCTGTAGTGACGAAGAAACATTCAATTCTTACCGGGGCTTAGCATCAAAAGCAGTTTCAGGTACGCATAGTCACGGTCGTCCAACTCCAAATGAAGACAACTGGCAACAACATCATAGATCCTTACTATTTCGCCGGCAGCCTAAAAAGACATAAACTATATAAGAAACAAAACAATAATGCTGCAAGATACAGTTTCCGGTCCGAACTCCGAATCATACTACTTCCGCTCTACCCTCCCCCCCCCCCCCAATCTATCCAGAAACTGTCGTATGATCGGGAATGGATTAAAAAAAAGACAAATGAATGCCATATTCTCGCGTTACCGCTACCGGTAGAGCTTTTTTCAGTCCGTGCGTGATCGCGCCCCTTTTGGGGAGTACGCATGTCACACGATTCAAAAAGTGACAACACGGTAGTCTCAACTCTAGCAATTCCTAGAAATCGACTACCTAAAATTGCAGATTCAGGGGATTCATATGGGAATGTCGCTATAAGCTTCAGTTTTCAATACGTTGAGCTAGGGCCTGAACAGTGCCCTTGAAACGGGAGGCCGAAATATTTTCAGCTATCTAATTTGTTTAGCGCCTGTCAAGAAACGTAGGTATGCTCCACCGATTAAAGTTTTTTCACAAAAAAATCTAACAGTTAATTGGCGCACATGTACAATACTGTTCAGTTATATTTTTGTTGACTTTTAAATCTCATGTTAAAAGCCTGCAAACCTCCCAAAATAAGGCTATTAGAATTCTTCAAGGTTTTTACAACACCCAAAGAGTAGCATACAGCTATCCATTCTGAGACACGAACTTCCTAACAAAAGCGGCCTCCGCAGACATGCTTCATGCCGTTAACGATCAGCGCGACTATAGAAACAGACCACCCATGCATTTGCAAGTGATGCTGCCTGCTGTGCAAGCTGTCAGTTTGAGCAAGAGCCCATAATAGGCTGTTCATTTCTTAATTATTCACAAGGCCCTTCCACCGCTTATCTTTTAATGGACCGACCTTCTTCCTCTTTATTTAAAGTAACGTTTTCGGTCAAATAGACAAATATGAAAAATGAATTAAATCAACAAAATGAATTCAATCGTAAATTCTTTTTGTTCTTTAAAGTACCCTTCGCACTGTTTACTGTTTGTGTTCCAGTATTGTATGGTAGGCTCTGCTTTCAAAAGATTGACCACGGCTTTGGCTGTTTCAAGTCTGTTTCCATCCCCGGTAACTTGTAGCAAAAACAGGGGAAAATTGACATAACCGGTTTTTCTGACGGCGGAGCTTCTCGTGAACAATGGTCGGGAGCAGGAAAAACGCATCGAAATGGTGAAGTGTGAAAATTAGATATTCCTGATGACTAACTCTCCTTGCCGATGCAAAATCGCCGTGTAACTAGCGGAAGAGCCGGAAGCGGCGCCACAACTGTCCCAATGATCGCCGTGATTGGTTGATCTGAGATTGGTTGATATGATTGGTTGATCTGAGTTGTTGAGTGTAAGTCGTTACGGCGACGTTTTCTCGTTCTTCCTGAGGATCATTGCAACAGAGGAAACAGAGGAAAAAATCGCAACAGAGGAAAAAATTCGTTGGCTGGGAATAACCATTGCGCAAACCATGCGAAAGATCTGCGAGGAAGCCGTCAAATCAGCCGCTAATGGAATAAGGGATTGGCTACTGCAAAACTGTGCCGAACCGTTCGAGGTATAGCAGACCTGGGCTTGGGAAGTTATATGCTGCCTTTAGCTCACCGTATGTAAACTTCCTTGCTGGACTATATCTTATCCTCAGAAAAAAGGACCTACTTCAAATATCTGAGATTTCTGCTATACCTACCACGGCGCACGCGCAACCGCTACCTGATCCGCCGTCTGTCAATTTCCGACCCGTTGTTGACGCTTGAAAACCTCTCCTCCAATTTGTGTTCTCCGATTGGAAATTTACCTGTCCATGATTCCATCAATTTGATTCTGAATTAGTGAATTTCCCTTTCTGGAAAATATTTGTGAGTGTTTTGTGATTAATCTATTTTTCTACTGCACTTATGCCTTTGGGCAGTGCGTTATAAATCATTCATTCATTCATTCATTCATTGGCGTGTTTTAGACTTATATCATACAGAGTATTGAGACCGTCGGCCTAGACAATCCAACCAAGGTCTTACGGGACCGCAACCACCAGCTTGACTGTAACAACTCCTGACCTTTTGTTTAAATCACATACCTCTCTAATACGAGCCGGGGGTACTCCACTATTGGTCGCCTGCAGATGCCCAAGCAAAGCCATCAGAATTCCAAACAGAGACATCTCTTTCTGTCGCTGGGCCATCCCCAACACGAATAGCTCCGCCCACGAGTTCCGCACTAGGGCAACCTGGGTTTCAGTCCTGAAATTAAGGGCGAGTTCAAACATTCTTCCTCACTGTGTTAAAGCTCTGCGAAGACTTTACGACCCCCTTATCTATCGGCAGCTCTTTTGAAGGATGAGCGGTCAATATACTCAAATAATTTTGCTGTCACTAGGCGACTGTCAAGAACCCCACATGGGAACTCGGGAGATCATTGGCATTACGTTGAAACTTTCAACGCCGTAATTCCTTTGGCTACCTTCTACCTCTGGTCATTGGTCATTAGCCAGAGCGATGCAAATCCTCGGATGCCAAATTTCTAATTACTCTAAAGAGAAGAACGGGAGAGTTCTTTCAGAGACGGGATAGAGCCGACCATCTTTAGTCAGTGATCAACCTTAACGCTTTCTCTTTAGTTACAATTTTTGCCAATAATTTTCCGGCAAACATCGCCGGTCGTCACAATATCAATTGACTACTAGATTACGCTCAATATTCCATTTGCAAACAAATGAAAACCAATATTTATGCATTAACTTCGAACTTAATTGCTTTGGCTAGCTGTATTCTAGGTAAGGGAGGTTAACGCAAAAAAGAACTTTTTCTACCGCTTTTTAACCAGCGTGACTAATTCATGTTCATCATAACTTTTTGCAGACTCACTGACATTCGCGTGCGGTTCGTTTGTGGGAAATTCTATCACTGCAAGCTCACCCGCAAGAAAATTCAATTACAATACCGTCCAAACCTTTGCGACTATGCTGCAGGATGACATGAGCATTCCAGGTGTCCCACACAAGGCAGTAATGCGGTCATTACTGCCGTGTCTTATTATTTTCTCTTATTACTATTACGTGTACCTGCCTACTAGCTGAACAAGACCAAAGGTTTCGATGGGATTCCAAAGTCAGTCACGTCAAACTCGTCAGGCACAACCAGAAGATCGATTAGTAGATTCGGTGAAGGACAGGCCTATCCTGTGGTCAGTCGTTGTATCAAACCCGCCTAAAGTGTCGGATCCGAAACAAAAGAAAGTGATACTTGATGAGTGCGATATCGGTAATAAAGTCGTGGGAATCAAATCAACCAATCAACAGTGGGTTGTGAAGCTATCTGATCGCGAGGCTGCGATGAAAGTTGCGAGCCATTTTCAGTCAAGGGACTCGCAAGCGAAAGTCAAAGTACCAGTTTTACTCGGGGTTTCAAAAGGGATTCCCAAGTGTGTGCCGCTAGAAACTATTCGAGACGCAATTCCTGGGTGCTCGAAAGCCACCAGGATAAACGACTCATCGACAGTGAAACTCTACTTCGAGAGTGACTGCAGTCTAGAGATGGCAATCAAAAATGGCCTAAAGATAGAATATGACATTTATAGAGTGTCACGGTTTATCTTTTCTCCCAAGAGGTGCTACAACTGCCAAAAATTCAATCACGTCGCTGCCGAGTGCCCTAACCCCCCAAAATGTTCGCGTTGTAGCGACGATCACACATCATCCCGAGAAAATCCCTGCAGTCGAGAGACAAAATGTGCAAACTGCGGCAGCAGCCAACACCCTGCCTACAGCCTATCGTGCCCGGCGATTCATTTGGTGAAAAATCCCACATCGACCAGCCCACGCACACGGGTGACACGGGGCGTGGACCAGAGACTGAAAGAAATCGACCAGTGCAGCTTTCGCTCTGTTGAAGCTTTGGACATTTTTATGTTACGCAGATATTCTTGTGTCCAATTATTTTGTGTTTTTCTTTTTTCTTTCCTTACCTTTTTTTTATACTCCGCTTGTCCTCTTGTAGAAAAGTGGGTTAATAAAATTATCTATCTATCTATCTAAAGGAGAATATTTATTGGAGTTTTTCATTCAGACAATCGGGTTTTGTGAACTTTCGGTCTTAGCCTGATTATGTAAATATGTTATTTGTCCCTAATCTACCCTTTGACCAGATCCATTACGTTCTGTCGTCAATCTATCGTCCAGTACGGACTCCGGAATATAAATGCTACTTGAAGACTCAGGAATTACCGGTTTGCATCAGATTCCGGTCGTACCGGCCATTCTTAAATGGCCATTTGCCCGGTACGAAAGCAAAGCAGAGAGATGGATCATCGTCTACAACGAAAACAACAAATACGGACACCGAGCACGAAACAAAAACAAGATATGTCGATTCAGCATGTCAGCTTACCCAATTATAGACACTAATTACTTGATCAATAAAATTTAAGAAGCCTACCACCGAAATATCCGTTTTTGCAGGATTTCGGTTGAATATCGGTCCGGCAGGTTAACAAAGTGA
Organism: Branchinecta lindahli; assembly: GCA_023053555.1. NCBI lineage: Eukaryota > Metazoa > Arthropoda > Branchiopoda > Anostraca > Branchinectidae > Branchinecta > Branchinecta lindahli. The sequence goes on from JAKZAO010000003.1 coordinate 17,186,099, forward strand.
AGATACCGACTTGTGACGAATTTACGGAATGGCCAGATTGCAGTAGTCCAGCAAAAAAATAAAGCTCAGAAATGGATTTAGCGTGTATTCTTACCTCTGCATCGAAGCTTTGCTTTCTTGAAATTACCGCTTTCATCCGGATTCTGAGCAAAATACTTGTCACGGGAGAAAATAAAGTTCAGATACGGATTCAGCGTGTATTCTACACTTTGTGCGCGAAGCTCTACTCGGATTCAGATTAAACTTTTGCTAGTAACTCGATTTCCGGTTTCGGCCGGATTCCGGATGAACTAGCTGTCTGGCAAGAAATTAATTTTCATGTAGGGATTCAGCATGTCTCCTTGCCTTTCAATCACTTCTGTCAGCTTGAACAAATAATTTTTGATATGAGGCCCATCTGGACCTGTATTTTGATCCTACTGATCCACATGCCAAGTTCCAACAAATATCCAAGCCCCTTCGACAGATACCATGCTAACAGACAGACAGACAGACAGACGGATGGACACTAATCTTTCACATAGATAAGAAATCGTTATTCGGGAATAGGGAATTCTCCACCCATGACTTTTCAGAGCTTAGCGTCCGTAACACATGGAAATGCAGGCTTTTGCTGAATTTAAAATTCACCGCGTCAAGATGAATTTTGGGTTGTCATGCAAACCGCGCATTTCTGAACGGTATCAATCGAGCCCCGGGTGAAAAAAAAAATCTCATAAACTGAGTCAAAATAATTCAGTGTATTTCAAATATCAGATGTAGAAATAAGCTGCCTTTTCAGTTAAACTTTAACTAGATCTTCGTATTATCTCTCTTCAGTTGACCTTTAAGAAACCCGAACAAAATTAATGCAATGATACTTACGTTAGAGTATTGAAAACTGGCAGAGATCGGATCCAATGTACAGTTAGGAACAGTAATCTGGAGGCACTTTCACAAATGTGCTGAATGCCAGGGTACACAGGCATTAATCCCGAGGCACTTAGGGGAAAGGCGACCGCTGACTCGGGTAGGAGGGGGACTGACATGCTCGGCGCCTCGCTGGAACTTCTGGGACTCAGGCCGCCGAAACCCTTGGAAAAGAACAATAATAAAGTGAAGTAAAGCATTTAAAAATAAACGGTATAGTAATAAAAATAATAATTACTGTAGTTTCTAAGCCCGAGGGCCAATTACAAAAAAAACGCCAACAATGTATTCACATACACTTTATATTACAAGAAACAAAGAAATAAACAAGACCAAAGGTTTCGATGGGATCCCAAAGGGGGATAATCTGCTGGACTATATCATATGAGAATGATATGATATATATCTCTAAACATATAATATAATAAAAAGACTACTCAAACAGAAGTAGCCTATTAGGTGGACTTATACTTTACACCGAAAAGATTATCAGACAATCAGGTTCATTCAAATTGTAATATAACTGATGGAGTGATTACAAGTTGATATTTAAATCCTCAGAAATTTTCCACTACCACTAACCACTAACTTAATGATAACAAGTTGATATTCAAATCCTCAGAAATATTCCACTAACCACTAACTACCAAAAAAATACTCATTATGCTTATTGAAAAAATTTGATGAACTCGGCCTCGCGGAACTGCAAAATAAACAGGCAGGCGATGAGCAAATGAGTTAGAACCTGAAACAAGTGAATATTTGTGTACTTTGTCACTGTTTAGGACATTTTCAAAATCAAAACTAATCCTTCTGCAAAATTAACCAAGGGAAAAAAAAATAAGCCCTTCAGTTCCACTCTAATGGAACTGAGACATTTTCCTAAAGACGACTTACTTTAGATATGCTGATAAAAGCTTGTGTCAGGTACTCGTCCTGTGTCAGTGAGACGCTGCCTTCAGATTCGGAATCGTGGGATTCCCCATCAACATCGTCACATTCTTCTTTGAAACTCCCTTCTGAAAAAAAAGTAATGAACTGGCCTGCATCCGAGCAACTTTCGTACAGTGCCCTTGTCATAAACGGGATGTTATCCAACGCTACTCTGAACATGGTTCCCGAGTGATGTGAACTATACTTAACCCTGTAAAGTAACGTGCATCTTATAATCTTTTCTTTACCTCAGTCCACCTTAGTCTCCAATTTTTAGGTCCGCCTTTTCTGGATTCGGAAAATGAGAACATTCGTAAACAAAGCATAATAAATAAATATTATTGGTACACTCGTTTGGTCTTCTTCGGTTTAAGAAAACGTCGATTTACTTTTATTAAGGATGGGTTTGAACTATTCGGACTAGTTTTCTCCAGTTCAAACCCCTAAATAATTTTGCAACTAAAATGTTATGTAATTAACGTTAAATTCCGTGTACTAGTTGAGTGGTTGATAATAATCAACTTTGAACTTTGAATTCGGATCAAGGAAGATTTAGGGAAAATGTTTCAGCATGAGGAGGCACTCAATCTCCCCCACCCCCACCCCCGAAAAAAGTGGGTAAAGTTACCTCGAGAGCTCAAGTCTTTCCCACAGCTTTCTGGACGGTAGTCAAAGGCCCTCGAAGCTTGAGACGGCTCGTTAGATGACATCGAAAAATCTGAAAAGAAGGTCTGTTGAAAAATAACCCACTTTCTTCACTGTCCATCTCTGAAAACCACTTCGTCTTAGCTTTAGTCTAATAAATGTGGATCTTACTGGGAGCTTTTAAATGTGATTGATTGATTGAGAGCTTTCTAGCTGCCTTGCAGAATAACTCGGCTTCTTCCCCGGACACCCAAGACAGATAACGCACAAGATTTTAAAAACAGCGAAAATATGGTGCACGGAAACTGTCCGACACATCAGTGTTCAGCCTTTATGGAGTCCGGAGTGGCTCCATCTAGTCGCCAGAAGAAAGTCTCGATCGCCTTTACATGTGTTCGGACGGTGATGGTTGATAAAAATAACAATTAATTATTTATTAACAGAAAAAAGAAGTTAAGCTGACGCTTCTCTCTACCAACTTCTATTTCAGCCACGAGCCATATGAGAACATAGAAACAAAAACACAGAATCGAGCTACGGAGTCCTCACAGAAAGGCAGCTGGAGAGAGGTTCAGCTGCATTCCAGATTAAATATATTATTATACTATCCGAGCAAAGAAGTCGCTCGTACAGATAGGGTCTGTAGGCTACCGTCTCATTGAGTGTGCAACATCCGCGGGTGGAAACCAAACCTTAGCTTATTATCTACGACTCGTGACGTTTCCGTGACGTCGTGAAAGAAATAGGGAAATTCAATTAAATTAATGTTGCAGAATATATATTTGTATCTATACATATAGAGCCGAGCGCGTTTAGAATTATAAACCGTTCTAGGGGACAATCAGTTCCGTAAGTAAATGGAAACTTTTAATGGTAAATGGACAATCGGCTAAAGTTTAGTCAACACCCATCCGCGGGAGACAAGTTAGCTGATGCTGCAGATCTGCGGGAGTCTGTAAAGGTGACGAGCAACTCAGTTGTAACCAATTCGAAGCAACCTGGCTGATTTCTCCGATATATTGGACATGAAGAAAATACCAAAAAGATGGTAGCAATAACACTGAAGTACCGTCTCCATAGTCAGCCATTTTGTTCCATTTCTTTGTTGACTGCGAGGAGTTGGCAGTGCTAAGAAAACAGATTTGTGGATTTGAGCAAGGGGACGAGGGTTGGTTTATGGGGATTTAAGGTAATAAGAATGTCGTAACTATAAAGAATTGTGTTAGGTCAGTGCTAGGTACATCCATGTGGGTGTGGCAAATCATGAAAGATTGTTGAGGTGGTAGTCTTTGCGCATTTCTTTTCCGTCTGCTGTTTATTTTTGTGTATTTGCATGGCCCCAAAGGTTTTTTTTTTGTGAGTAAATATCGTATCGTTAAATACCATATCATAGGCCGTTGTTGTAGTGGCATTTTAGCGATTTTCAGCCAGTGAGAGTACGCCGGGTATGGACGAGCACGGTAAGAACGGTCTCATGATTTCCCGTGAAGAATCAACTTGCTCTGGATGAAATACATCAGAGCCAAGACGAAACTGGGATTCTAGGCTAGATTTAGGTTTTCATCTTTCTAATCATAACAGAATTTGAACTGAAACCGCCGTTTGTTTTTAGTGTTTTTATCCTCTTTTTTTCCTCTTTCGTCATCAAATTTGACCAGGATCGAGCTGAGGAAAACTCGTACTGTGTTTGTCACCGTGTAGACTGTTCTTTTATAACCGTACTAACTTCCCTGATAAACCCGGAACCCGGTGCTGAAAACAATAACTTGGAAAAAGAGCTAGTTCAATACTTTCAATTTGTTTTGGCACGAAAAATACTTCAGAAAATCAAAGGTTAACAGCCCTAAAATAGTGGAGTCATCGTCCACTCGTAATATTTACGCAGCTTCACTATTTAAAACCTTTTAAAGGCTGCCTAACATGATGAATGTAAAGAAGTTACAGAATAACAATCAAATTACAAGAAACTTGTCCATATAAATCAGCTGCTTTACTTCAGTTAAGCCGCGTAAGACGTGTCGCCGAAGTGATTGGAATTTTAGAGACCTAACCAAGGATTGTGTGCCAAAAGAAGCTGAACATACACCACACAAAGCAAACTATTTACTCAAGGGATGAGTGAAAAGCGGGAAAGAAACTGAAGCATGGCTGAACAAAACAGACTTCAGATTTATAGACGCAGTAATTTTTAACGACCGTCGTTACTCATGAGTATATGCCCAACGTTGCGTGTTTTATAGTTGTTGGTTACTTTAATTTTCTTATGTTTATCATACCATGTCTTTCCCCTAGGGTGTGACAAATGACTATAATTTGCCGAAAGAACGCAAGAAGAAGTAGCAGACCCTTCTGCCCAAGTCAGTCTATCAGTCTCTGTTTAGCCATAGTGACAATGATCCTCGGAGCGGCTATTTTCTGAATTTCACTACACGCTTCACCATTTCACTCGATTAGGGTGCCCCAACATTTTGAATGGACCAACCGGTGTTTGGCACAGGAGTTAACGCAAATAATTTGAAAAAATTGCCTAGTGGAGCGAGGCCCTTTTTTCCTTCAACTTCCAACTGGTTTTGGGTATCGGAGCCAATCCCTTTCCACGTTTCTTTTCTTCATCTCATCGGACCATTCTTGGACGTGTTACGATAGCACGATTTTCGTCGTCTGTTCGTATATTGCCACTTCTTTCTGTATCGAGAGGGGGGCTTCGGCGATCTGTTGCAGGTTATGGCAGTCTTAAGTTTGGCGGAGGTGCTGAGAGTTCACGGCGTTGATGGGCAGTCGAAGAGGATGTGTTGAGCTGTTTCTTCTTTTTGGTGATACTCCTCAAGCAACCTCACGGTTGCTAACTCTTCTTTTAAGCGGAACGCTACGTGTTTGTCATCTTGGCATGATTTGTTGTGCGTATATACTCATAAATCTTTTTCACTTAATGTGCGTATGCCCTGAGCTTTCAGATCTTCGTGGGGAAATTTTTGGTGTTAGTTATTGGGGGAGGATTGGTTGGTAAAAGTAATGGGAAGTAAATTATTTGGTGATATTGAAAAGTTGGGAAGCCTTTCGGTTTCGATGAACCACAGAGAAAGGTAAAGGAATATGTAAATAGCTATCATTTATTTGGTTTTTTCGATTTTTGTTCTTGTTTTTTTGTGTGTAATTTTTTTCCCATGGCCTCTGTGCTTTTAGTGGAATAAATCTTATCTTATCTTATACTCAACGTAGAACCAACTTATTGCCCAAAAAGCCGCCACATTTCTCGGTAAATTTTACCTTGTGGTGAACTAGGGCTGGTGCTCGAAGCGCCATCTCTTCCTGACTCGTTGCGGAGAATGAGGCTTGTGCCGCTTGCATTGAGAGTGGAGACGAAGTAGTTTATATCAAAGTTCGGGTTGGATCTATTCTGTTTTAAGTCCTTCTGCAGAATGTTGTTGTTGTTGCTGTTGCTTGTAGTATTCGGTTTCCGCTCCGACTGGACAGCTGTAAAAGATTCAGAATAATTATAAAGTACGTACAAGAAAATCCATGAGTGCTCGAGTTTGTGATAGCCATTGTGGATCCATATTTTAACAGCTCTTTGTCAAAAGTGCTGATAACGAGACGATGGGGGAATTTTGGAAACTAGTAGGCTACGCTTGGATGGTTAAACTGGAACAACGCGAATATAGGGCTAGTTAGCTTAACGTTGCAGAAACCTCAGAATTCAAGTTTAGTGATATCGCTAATTCGGGTCTGAAAATGGATACTCCAAGCAAAGATGCAGTGGGACAAGGAGATACAGACGTTCTACTGCACAGTGGTACTATAAGTTCTTGCTACTATGAGCGTGTTCTATTCAAACAACTTCACCCTTCTAACAATAGTAACTATTAGTTACTATTTTCGTTCTTTTCTTGTGAAAAGTTACTACGCTGACCGTTCCAACCTTCTCAAAATAGTAACTATTTGCTTACACGCTCGGGAGCGTAGTTAGCGTGGTAAATACGATCTCTGTGACGTGATTAGCCCCATCAGCCCGCGGCACGATATTTTGACGAAAATAGAAAAATACGTTCCAGCCTCGACGCCAAGAAGGCAGGATTCGTGACGTCATGCGTAGTCAAGTCGGGTACCAAATATTTCAATTAAAAACTTGAGTGACCCGAGCGTTTACAGTTTTAACTATTCAAACATTACCGGCTCACATAAACCTGGAGAGTTAATGCGATTTTTGATTGGTTTCTAACGGGCAATAAACCCATTCAAAATATAAAGCGCAATGACTGTCGCAAAATATTCACACAGCTCGGATATTCAAACAATACGTATAGTAAGCTATATTAAATATACACAAGCTACAAAAAAAGGTTTTATGTTCCACTTCCTGCTTCACTATCATGCGCTTTTGTAGTTAGACTTATGCCAGTCCACACAGAGATAGTACCACAGGTTAAAGTTTAACTGAAAGGGCATTTTGTTTTTATATCTGATATTTGAATAAACTGAAATATTTTGATTCAGTTAAGGGATTTTATATTTTTCACTCGGGGCTCTAGTATTGCACGACAACTCAAAATTCATCCAGACGCGGAGAGTTTGAGTTTCAGCAAAGGCCTGAATTTCCAGGGTTAGAGATGCTAAGTTCGGAAAAGATACCAGTTGTAGAAAGTAGGAAAATGATATTAAGATATGTCTTGCAAGGAATCTGACATTTTTAATTTATTTTTCGGCAATGGCTTACATTTGTAGTTGGTAAATATTTCAAGCGTAGAGGGACAATCACATATAGGTACCACAAATCCGAAAGAATAGGTTCATTTTATAAAAATAGATTTATCTGTGTATAACGGACGAACTAGTAACGCATTTTTATCGGGTTTCTGGCCTATTTAAGTGAATAAGTGATGTATAAGTAGACTATCGGATCTCAGCCCTGTTCGGTCATACTTTAAAGTTTAACCGAAAAGGGCTAGGATAGGACAATCTAGTTACCCATCACTTACTCACTTAAATTGGCTTGAAGACCCGCTGAAAATGAGTTACTTCGTTGTTCCGCTATTCACGAATAATTGATTTTCAAATAGTGGCATTTCCATGTGATGTGTGGTGCCTCTATGCGCTTGTATTTTTGCTGTATGCCTTACGAGAAAGATTTATCATTCTTTTTTTGTTCAGGCACTAAGCAATCTTCACCAATATCACCACTGCCCACTGAAAAGCCACATTTGTGTTGAGATTAAAATTTCCCGCGTCATAGTAGAATTTACGCTGTGGGGACGGATGGAGATATTCTGAGCCTCATAACTAGAGCAGATAGTGGAAAATCAAAAAATCCCTTTGCAGAATACAAATAATTCAGTGTATCCAGTTAAATGACACACAAATGAGTTGGCTTTTCAGTTAAACTTTAAGGAACAGAAAAGATCAGCTTTCTTAAACTGAAGGGTAGTGCAAACTCTCATCGTCAGGGAGGTTCGTAACCTCTTTCTGCTGAAAGAATATAGTTAAAAATATAGCCTATCAGAATTTTAGTTAAACGTTCACGATGGTGATGCTCACTGTGGGACTAACAGGAACTAAACAGCGTTGTAAGGCTTTCCATGAACATGACCATTTATAGACTGCACTGGACGTCTAGACTACCCGAACACACAACGATCGGACCTGGTTCCTAACCTACAGATTTGTTGTAGCCTATTACACACGTTCCTTGGAGGGAAGGGGGGGGGGGATTTAACGCTGCCTAAGTCGCTACTTGCTACCACTTCTTGTTGGATAGCCGCCACCAAGCAAACTTTTCAAAACTACTTTAACTAATAATTTTTTCGAAACTCTGTATACTTTTTGTAGGCTGGTGGCTCGACCATATGCATGCGAAAACAGAGCATGTGAGAAATTTGAAGCACCGACGACCCTGCAGCAAACCTGCGGTAACCAACTACTCTTTGCCATTACCGATAGGGTTAACATGAGTGGCGATTTATCACCAAATTTGGTTATCGTTTTCTGTTTGTCTCACCAAATTAAGGTCGGGCTTCACTACCCAGATTTTTCGCCCGGATTCTGGGTTCCGTTTTCTTCGATATCGGTATGGGTAGTGAAGACAGGTCTGAAACGGTCTGAAAACACCCCGGACGCGTCCGGGAATCTGGTAGAAAAATCTACCAGATTCCCCGATTCTGGGTGAAAAGAAACGGGAATTTGAAAGTAGTTTTTATTTGACTTGGAGAAATTATTGTGCTGAGGTGGTAAAATCTACGAAAATGACAGAAGTGCTGAAAAATATCCAAAAGTGGACTGTTGAAAAGACATTTGATTTGATTTCTGTTTGGGACCGTCTTCACATAATCCGGACCCCAGATTCTGGGGCGTCTGGGTAGTGAAGCCCGACCTTTACTCAATTTTGTTGTTTTTCACATAAGAAATGATAGAAAAATCACCACCAGTGGCAACCCTAGTGGCAACCCGTGTTGGTACTGGGGTTAATTTGTTACCTCGGGATTTGCTGCAGGGTTGTCGGTGCTTATTTGTTGATGACAGTGAAAAAATTTATAAAATTAGGACCGACGCGGCGAAAAATGAAACGCACCATCGTGCGATGACTGTAAATCGCACACTGTGGCCACCTCTAAAGCTAAGTGCACACACAGTCAGTGTTGCCACGTCGAGTACAATTGTACTTTTTCAGTACATTTTCGTTACGTCTGTACGAAAGTACAACTTTTTCTAAAATGGCCAAATCTAGTACATTTTCGCGTTTTCTGTACAAATTAAGTACATTTTCTTGTTTTCCTACGTCTAATGTTTTTTTTTCTACTTATATTCCAGCTACTTCATTCGAGTCCCTTTCTGACGTCTTTTCAGTGACCACCTCCCCACTGCAAATTCTGCATTTTGTTTCTGTGTATAATGCCTTGCGACTTCAGCACGATTCTATGGTCGGCCGGCGCAGCTACGGCCTGAGAAAAATTGCGAATATGACATTGCGATATAAGCAATATTGCGAACAATATGATTACTGCATTGCAAAGATAGTCTCTCTGGTTCGACGATGCGCGTGTTGCGCTCACGCGCCGAATTTTATTGGTATAAGTACATTTTCGGGCAATCTGTACATTTTTTAGAGCGATATCTGTACATTCTGAAAACTTGGCGTGGCAACACTGCACACAGTCCGGTAAGATTCCGCACGCGAAAAAACCGCATGCGAAATTCGCGTCACTATGCCCAACAGGTTTTTCAGACAAAACAAAATTCGGACGGAAAATTTGGCCCCAGATTTGAAAAATCCACAGCTTAGCCTACAGTCAGATGATGCTGATTGATTGTCGAATGTTTGCAAATTCTCTGTTGATTAAAAATTTCGTATTTTGTATTGTTTATATAAAATGCAGGAGGTGTATATAAGTTTGAACAGTTCTGAGGAGTATCAAAGCAAGATGCAATTAAGGAACTGCTTTGACTGACCAGTATTTTACTTTTATTGTAGCAAGTGGATGTTTTTTCCATCCCGTGCATTACGAATTTGTCTTCTCAGCCGGGCTCTGGACATTTTGTTATTTAATTTATTATTAAAAAGAACCTGAACCTGAACCTGAACCTGAAATGTCGCTGTTCAACTGTAAAATGATAAACTGCAAAAATAACCTCACCTCCTGTATATAGCCTAGTGCACATTTATGTTTGTCCAGCTGATAGCTTGAATTCAGCAGACACTTGCAACCAAGATCTTTCTCTAACAAACATGTTTTTGCAGATCACTTTAAATAGGTCGTATAAACATTGAAACTTCAAAGAGTTATCAAACACACAAACACTGTGAAACACTGAAACACATCAACACAGCTTATGAATTTTTCAGTTCTCAGAGCACAATTTCGCATGCGTTTAAAATTTGCTCCGGAAAAAGTAGAATATTTTCTACTCAATCCGGAACGAAATTATCGTACCGAATCCGCATACGATGCGTCAAAATTCCGGAGCGGAGAAGGAAATTCGCACCGGACTGCGAAATTCGGACTGTGTGTGCACGCTACCAGTGTTGCCACCCGACCAAAATTAAGTTTACTAAATTCCGGAGAATTTTTTTACTAGATTCTAATAAAATTTACTAACTAAAAAAAAATTTTCGCGGCTGTCGCCGCGACACGTGCATTGCATTGCATCGATAGACAGTTTAAGTTTGAGTCACACTGAAAAGAAAGCAGCGAAAATATGTCGGACCGCGGACTCGGTCATCAAGAGCAGAGACGTCAAAAACGGTGGGGGCCCCCTCCCAACGATGTCGGCCAATCGGCAAAGAACAAATAAATTGGCGCGAAGCGCCGCAATTTTTAAAATAACAGTCAATTTTTCCTGATTTTTCTCAAAGCAATAGGTTCGTAGTGACAAAAGACTTAACAATGGACAAAGAGCTCCGATCTTTGGTTTGGGCTTGGTTAACAGACAAAATTAAGAACTCTGGAGTAATAAGCAAGAGTGGATCATAATATTTTTGTATATTTCCTCAGAATCTATGAAAAATGACAAAACTTCTGGGTTCGACCATCTTTTTTACTAGAAATTGGGATTTTTTACTAGATTAAAATGAAATTTACTAGATCCTCTATATTTACTAGATTTAATATTTTTTACTAGATCTAGTAAAAATTTACTGCCGGTGGCAACACTGCACGCTACTTAAGAAGCAACCAGAAGGCTTCTAGTATCACAAAAATAAATGCGTATATTTCTTTATCTTGGACATGATTTTGAGCATTAGAAGGGGAAAAAAAAAACAGGCCACAGTGAGACAAGTAAATCACATACTGTGATCATTTCAGCAGGACGCATTTTGTAATTAGAGGTCTGACATCATAAGTTATTATTCATATAATAGCCTATACAAAAACGGATTCGTCAGCTGTATTGCTTATGTAGCACATAAAGTGCTGTATTGCTACATTATGTAGCTGTATTGCTATATAAGCAATACAGCTGACGAATCCGTTTTGTATATTATATGAATATATGACTTTAAGTCAGCTTGGGCTCAAGGAATATTTATCATAAGTTATCACCCATCCATAGGTTGAAACTAATACCAGCCTGCAGTCGGACTAATTAGTCATTACATTCAAAGTCTGCATTAGACTAATACCAGCCTGCAGTCGGACTAATTAGTCATTACATTCAAATTCTGCATTGGACATTCTATAGCATCTCACTTAAAACAAATTAATAACTCTGACGTCAACGAACGTCGTAAACTGACGTCAATCTTCTTCAAAACAAGATTTTGTAGCCGTTTCTAAAAAGACTAATGAACTAATTTTGTACAGCTCGCACCCTAGCTGCGGTTCCGTTTTTTTTTTACCGTAAGTGTAGCTTTCTTTTTATTATTTGGGGATGGTCCAGTATTCATCCTTAGGCCTATTTACTTCATTATCTGTCTCTTGCCTACGAACGGAAACGTCACTAGCCAAAAGTTTTTTTTTGGCGGGGGCAAGGTATTTATCGACCGAATAGTCATTATTACTGACTATTTCTCAGAAAAAAAATATTTTTTTTTTAAGAGACTTAACTTTTTTTATTTAAGTAAAAATCGACTGAATAACAGGGCCGCCATTTTGGTGGGGGGGGGCATTTCAAATAGTGAGATTTTACGTGCAAGACAAAACTGGGATACAATGCAGTAGCACAAGACAAAGAAAGATAAAGTAAATTCGATTAAGCCCTTGTACTAAAACAGGTAAGGCTTTATCCCCGCTGCCAATTTTGTGTCTCAAATCTGCCCAAAAAACGAAAACTTTGGCATTTTACATGACCAAAAGACGAATCAAGCGAATTTTCAAGGAGGTCTAGACAGCACGAACTAGACTTAAAGCTATCGAGAAAGCTGTGTGCAAAATGTAAAAAAAAATGCACAGGTTATTAAATTTTGCAAAACAGCCTCAGATGAAAAACAATGGCGAAAATTTCCGATGTTTTTTAGCCGAGAACCATGTTGCTTTTTTATAATCTAAATGTTGTTTACATTTGTATGAGTGTCGTTACAATCGTATCTAAAACTACTGGTCAAGCCACCAACAACAACTCAACAAGCATGTGCGAATGGTCAAAAGCACGGCAAATTAGAATCATTGTTAATTCTTTATCAGATAATTAAGCGTTAGTGATAGCGATCGCAACAAAAATGGGTGCAAAAAATTGTCACAAACCACCGAGCAGAACTGTGAGGTCCTTACAGTCGCTTCGCATGCCCATTGCCAAGCATTTCTGGAGGCGACAGTGCTGACATCTATTGCGGTGGTGCTTGTTGATTTCACAGTCCTTCTTTCCACGGCAAACATAGGCCAGGTTCTTTCGAATGGACCGCTTGAAGAAACCTTTGCACCCCTCGCAGCTGATTGCTCCATAATGTCGGCCTAAAAGGAAGACAAGTTTCTTGACTGATACCTCTCTACACAACATTATACTTCTCTTACTCAGAACCATCCGCCCCCCCCCCCCGCTTAAAGGACCTGTCTTACCTTTCATGATGCATTTATTTACAACCCGTAAAAAATAAGCCCGAAGACGGAGTAACTAGGCTAATAAGGAAAAAAGGAGAACAAGAAAGAAAAACACGAAAGAGAATTAACTTACGAAATACACAATATAACTTTTACCCTAAAACTTAAGGCTTACTAAACCAGTCGTGATCAATTTTTTTGGCTATATGTTTCTATTTGTTTCTCCACTGATGTTACTGGGTCACTAATTTAATAACGTCTGGAAATTTTCGAGTTTCTCGTCCAGGAGGGGGGAGGCGTAATATATATATTTAGCAAAATGGTAGAATATTGGCCGGGTTTGTTTTTTGTCCGGTTTAGTGAGAGCTAGTGAGAAGTCCCGAAAATGGTGCAGTATACAGGATAAGATTTATTTATATTAGGATCCGAAGGCCATGGCAAATACATAAAAATTAATAATAACTTCTATAAACACCTATCCCTATGGGCTAGGGCTATCCTGAGGGGTATGAGGTAGGACGATACAATAGTAGATTGCCGCGAGGACGGGACGTTGAAAACGTAGCTTACTAGATACCACAGATCCGCATTCTGTATATCCGTATATCACTGCTTCACTCCTCGTCTCTAATCGTTCCAACTGTTCTCATTTCCAAAATTTCGAACTTCCTATGTCAGTTTTATCCCCTCCCCCTAAAGGAAATACGTGTTTGGCTCTTTTCGAGGCAGATCAGACTCCCGCTTATTGCTTCCGAGGAGCTCATCGGCCAGAAATACTGGTTGTATAATTTTTTCCGTGTTTCTAGCCGTGAAAACCACGGGGACCGAGTGAGGCTGCAAACAGCCAACACTAGTTTGCAATTTCTCAGAAATCCAGCAGAGTTTCAAATGAGTCAAGTATGTCAGAATATTGGTATAGAAACTGTATTTACTGTAACTCGCGCTTTAGACTGGTTCCCGCTGCCCTCACAGTCCAGCCCAAACTGGAACCCAACAAGAAAAGCTAGAACACGATCATCTTCTTTGTCTGACAAGAAGATTTATAGTGTCTTAAAGTTGCACTCCATCAGAAAAAAAGAGTTTTCGGTAATTCTCTCAAAAACGAAGAGGATTTATGACTAACAGGGTAAAACACTAAAGTCGTGAAAGCTTGAATGTTATTTGTTTGTGCCGCCTCTCTCACTCCAAATCTGCTTGTGACGTCACGCCTTGAAAGAAGTACCGACGAAATATATTAAAAGCTATAAAAAAAAAAATCCGAACACAATTTTCGTAGTGCTGACATAGACAATGATCGCAGTGTGCCAGGATGAGCACACGTTTCGGTAAAAAAAAAATCACACGTGCTCTATCTTTTTCCCTTTTTCAAAAATAATGACTTTATATAATGTGTCTTTACTTGTTTACATTTTCCAAACTGTTATGCGGCCATGTAGACTGATTGAGATTTAAGTTATTCCTCTCCCATTAACCCCAATTGCCCTACCCTGCATATGCAAGTAAACGTGGTGATTGTCCTCGAGGCGTTATCATTTTATTTTACTTTTGTTTTTACATTTCTAAATTCATGAAAACAAATATAATTCAAACTTGGTTGCTTACGACACAACTTCGCTTCTGAATGAATGTTATTACGGCAGCGTAATAACTCTCCCAACTTAACTGAAGAGCTTTCTGTTTCCGCATTCCGTTCGATTGAAAATAAAGTACTGAAAAGCTATTACTAATTTTACGTGACTTCGATCTCAACTCGGACACAATGCCTGGTTTTGCTAAGGTCAAAGTATTTCCACGGAAGCGACCTATGGCCCGAACTCAACCAGCGTCGAGACGAGAATCGGGACAAGATAAGGTGCCAAAGTTCAACACGTTTGTACATTGACATTTCGTAATATTGATCGTTGGGAAAATCCGAACTGTACTTAGAGTGATGCCCTTAGACGATTACATATGTTTTGTGGCTTCGTTCGCACCACACGTGCCTATTCCAACTTACGAACGAATGACCTTTTTCTTACTAAGACATTTGCTCGGACTGACGAACTGCGACAATTATCAGCAGTACTAAAATTATGTTACTATTTATTCAAAATAGTCTTCTTAACATGTTTTTTTCAACAGGTGTTTCAACTAAACAAGCTGATTTGAACTGATAGAGTTGACATGAACAAAAATAATAAGCGTTCACGACTTCAGTATTTTTACCCAGCTAGTCACGAATCCTCATCGTCTATAAGCGAATTACCGAAAATTTTGATCGAGTGCGATGTGCGACCAAACAATTTGAATCGGACCACCCCCATCCAAGTCCCTAGTTCAAACCAGGAAGATCACAAGTGACCCCTCCCCCAAAAAAATGATTAAAGTTTAACCGAAAAGGGCTGAGATTCCAGTCTACTTACGCATCACTTATTCACTTTAATATGATTGAAAACCCAATAAAAATGAGTTATTTCGTTTGTCCGCTATCCACGCAGATCTATCGAATGTACTTTTTTTTCGGATATTTGGTACCTCTATGCAGAGCCGTCACTACTGGGTGGGGGACGCCCCCCCCCCCCAATGCTGTCGGCCAGTCGGTAAAAAATAACCGAGTCGGCGCGAAGCGCCGCGATTTTTTGTAAAAACAGTGGATTTTTTCTTGGAATGGTCATTTTTTCTTAAAAACAATCAAAAACAGTCGGTTTTTCGTAAAAACAGTCTATTTTTGTTAAAAGTAGTCGTTTTTTCTTAAAATCAGCCGATTTTTGGTCAACACAGTCGTTTTTTTTCAATAACAGTCGTTTTTATCCGCAAAAATAGTCGGTAAAAATGACATGCCAGTCGGTAAATACCTTGCCCCCCCCCCCAAGCATTTTGGCTAGTAACGCCTCTGCCTCTATGTGCTTGTACCTGTATGCTTATATCTGGCAAATTAAAAGGTAGCCTATTGCCGAAAAAAATGGCAGATTCTTTGCATTCCATATCTTTACATAATTTTCCTAGTTTCTTCAGCTGTGACTATTCCGAGCTTAGCGTCTTTAACCATGGAAATGTGGGCTTTTGTTGAAATTCAAATTCTCCGCGTCTGGGGGAAATTTGGGTTGCCGGGCAAGCAGCACAGATTCTGACCGTTATTACCACAGCCAGGGCTGAAAAAATACAAAATCCCTTAGATGAGTCAAATAGTTCAGTGTATTCAAATATGAGATTTAAAAATAAGCGGCGCTGCCTTTCCAATTAAACATTAAGGTGTCGGCTTAACAAGCGTTAAAAAGTCTGGGGATGTTACTGGTATTACACCCAGCGTCATCATCTGCCAAGCAAGAGGGGTAGGAAGGGGGCTAAAAAAATCCCGATCTGATGTTGGGAATTGCTCGAATCGCATTTGTAGAGTGACGGATTACAAACGGCGAATTAAGCAATATATGCAACGTCGTTCGCCAGGCATACTTAATCCTGCAGAATAACCTGAAGGAAATAAAGAAGAAATATTTTTCTCACTATCATGTTGATTTATCTTCTGGAACTAATGTGAGTACATACGCACCCTGTCACGTGTATGAACGTATTTTAGAGACACAAACTTACACACAAACAAGAGCTGTAAGCTCATATGGCACTTGCATGGGTTGAGATGTAGTGTTTGATCAAAAGTACTTTTAAGGCTACCTTTGCGGTTCAAATGCGCACTTTAAGGGAGCTAGAGAAAACGTATTTTGTTTTAGAACTTGGCTGTAATGATACGCACTTTATAGGCGCTAGAAATTCATCTGCAAGAGAAACTATTGTGACAAAACGATCACAGGCCCTTAGGGATCATTGATATATACCGTTTGGTAAAAAGTTTTTTTTTCACTTTTCGGTTAAAATGTGCACTTTAAGGGTGATAAAATAATTTTTTAAGCAAAACCCTTGTGGAACAAATGATCATGGGTTGAGATGTATCGTTTGATAAAAAAAAAAGTAGTTTTCGACCTTGCGGTTCAGATGCGCACTTTAAGGGAGCTAGGACTTCATTTGTAAGCAAAACCCTTGGGGCAAAAATGATAAAGGGCTCATGGGGATCATGAAAATGTATAATTTGCTTAAAAGTATTTTTCTAAATTTACGGTCAAGATTGGTACTTTAAGGAATGTCAGATTTGGAAGGTGGCGATTTCTGAGCCAATCTTGTCGAATCTCTAATATTCCCGCTCATTTCCATCGTCCTAGCACATCTGGAAGTACCTTAAATCGCGATCACCGGAATTCCGGCCCCCCCCCTCAAACTCCCCCACAGTCGCCAGAGCCAATCCGGTTCTGTAAGTGATTTATCCAGAGCATCTCTTATTATTCCCACAAAGTTCCATCCCGATCTCCCCAGTCTGAGCCGGTCACGTATTCCCCCCCCCCATTGTTGTCCAATCCGGTTCGGACATGACAATGATCACCAGATACATGTCCTCTGATCAATTATCAAATTTCACTCAAATCCGATCAACCGTTCCGAAGTTACGCATGACTCAATATTCCGGATTCCTCTCCCGCTACTTCCCCCACGACTATTGGATCATGTAAATTTTTATTTAAAAGTCAGTTTGATCGGGTCCCTGATTCGCCTCCCAAGTTTCGTCGTGAAAATCCCCAAAACCGCCATTACCGGAATTCCGGGAAACTCCCCTCCACCCCCCCCCTAGTGTCCGGATCCAGTCCAAATGTATAATCGATTTGTCTTGAGCAGATGCTTGTTCTTCCCAGCAAGTTTCACTCCGATCCCTCCATTCTAACCGTTTCTCGAGATTTCCGGCCCCCCCAACTCCCCCCTAGCTGTCGAATCCGGTCCGGACTTCAAATGGGACATCAGAGGTATACCATTTATTCAGATATTAAGTTTCATTCCAATCCGATCACCCGTTTGAAAGTTACACACTACTCCAGTTTTCCGGATTCCCCAGCCCTCCACCCCCCCCCCAGGTGGTCGGATTGGGAAACTGATTATTTCCAGGTTAGTCCGGTCGGGTCCCTGATGCTCCTACCAAGTTTCATCGTCCTAGCACATCTGGAAGTACCCCAACTCGAAAAAGTGTGACAAAAACTACTTAATTTTTAGAATTCCCCGGCCCACCACTCCCCCCCAGATGGTCGGATCGGGAAACTGATTATTTACAGGTTAGTTTGGTCGGGTCCCTGATTTTCCTGCCAAGTTTCATCGTCCTAGCACATCTGGAAGTACCCTAACTCGCAATCAGCGGACCGACAGACCGACCGACCGACCGACAGACCGACGGAAAAGTGATCGGTATATGGCACTTGAGCGAAGCTGCAAGTGCCATAAAAATACATTTTACAGCGGATGCGCCATATTACCACTTAGTCAAACTAGATAATGATTTCGATAATAATCCAAACGGCTTCAAGGAAGTTAGGCCGCGTGACCCATAGACATCATACATACATCCGCTGAGGACTGTGTTCCAGCGGAGTTCGAAAACTGACCGGCGGACAAATATGGCCTACGGTGTCTTGGACCTACAGCGGGCCTGTTCACCCTACAACTTGAGGTACACAAGCTGGCTAGAGGTACGGCTAATTGTACAACACGAGGCACCAGCGAGCATAGACGGGGCTCGATTTCACTTCCTGAATCAAGTGAACAAAAGATTGCAGAATCAGCATAATGTACATATTTGTATCACCATCATTAGACCCTCTCAAAATCTCGACAAAAGATGTATCAACCGACGACTCCAGCCCGCATCACAATTTTTTCTCAAGATCTGAAATTTCTAGGATAATAAATGGTAACAAGCTCTATGGAACGGACGTGATGCTATTTGCCCAGAATGATTGTGCAAAGGAAGTTAAACACAAGTAAATAGGCCTATCAGCTAAAGCAAACAATTTTCCTTCTTCCATCGGTGGGTCAAGTAGAAAGACAATATTTTGAGCTTTCTTCGGGAGCCTGGTCAGACTCCAGAGAAGGGACCCGAATCAACTAATAATAAAATTATAACTAAAATAACCTCGAAAATAACTTAAAACCTGGCCCGGCTAGAGCGTATGCATGGTGTCAGGGAGGGAGGAACCCCTCGGTCCTTCCTGACGCCGAAAGGACTGCACATCCGCGGTCACGGCTAACTCTGATAGCCTAGTCTGGTGGAAGAACCATCAGCAGTTACCACCTACAACTTCTAATAAAAAACAAGGTTAAGGAGTTCGTGTCTTCTGGGACAGTTCGGCGAACATCTCGATCAGAACACGGATGACGACGATAAGGGAGGTGCCAACTCCAAGCGTCGCGGTTTTAACCTAGCCGAGAGTTACACAAGCATCACGACAAAGGTCATGGTGTTGGATTCTTGTCGAGACTTACAACCGTCCCAACCATTGCTTTCGACGACCAGCTGAACACCAGTATGGCAAACCAAGCACGGCAGCCAGAGAGTTGGCAATTCCTGACCTTGCGGTTCACATATAGCTGGGCCTTACACCAACCTCCAGAGTTACAAGCGCCAAAACAACTTGCTTTTCGCCAGCCGCTTAGGCCCCGGTGAGTAGTGTCAACTGACTTCATATTATAGCCCTCCCCCCCTGCACGAGAGGCTATGAACAACCTCTTCCAAGGACTATGAGCTCATATGCATGGCGTTTGTTACAGACGGACGGGCAGACATAAGAGTTGCTATATGGAATTCGGGCCAGTGGCCGCGAGTGCCATAAGAGAGGAGGGCAAGCTTACCAGACGCTCTATCGCCGCAGACAACGCACTTGTCAATATTCCCGGTAAGAGAGAGACCCACTCGGGACCGTTCGGGACCAATGACCATTCCCAGGTTATTCGCTAGACTGCTGGCGTACTGTTGAAAGTCCATCATCGGTGCATACGAATGTTTCAGCTGGAAACAAATTTATGTTAAAATATGACAAATATTATAGAAACCATACAAATCAGGAAAGGATTTCTTTTTGGGAGACATATTCGATATGTTAAAAATTACTCATAACATTCTCTGAACAACGTATTTGAACATGCTAAATCCCATCTTCCTCCCCATCCACTCTTGGCGTTTAAGCTTCATTTCGCTCGTAAAAGCAAAAAAAAAAATGTAAACACCAAACCTGGTGACCATCGAGGAATTCAATTTAATTCCATTTATTTTTTCACCAGTTACGGACAAGCCGAATAGCAGGTAGTAACGTCAGACATAATTAAATGAGAAACAACAAAATGTGTCAACATATAACAAATTGTGGTCAAATTACATATAAAATGTTGAAAACAAACAATGTACAAAATAAAGATTGGGGTCTAATAACCTACTAACTCCCATTATGTAGAGACGCAAATGAGGGGACAAAACTATTCGTATATCTAACGTTCCGGGAAAACACTGGTTGAACGTTCGGAAACTTCTCTTTGAGGCCTAGCCCTTTCTGTTGCAAAGTCAGGGGGCAGTATGTTGCGAAGGACTGGGTTCAAAAGAGTCTGTTCTTTTGAAAAAGTGTCGCTGGTACTCGGCCAGATTGTTTCTACAAAATTATCCATGCGGAACAAAAAATCCGATAGCACGTTCTTGAACTACGAAATGGAAACGTCAAATGCCCCCTCTACCCACCCCGCACTACGCTGATAAAACAAAATAAAATAAAAAGGAAACACCAAACTAGGTGGTCATCAGGACAAAATGTCACCGTTTCTACCCGATCACTGACAGGAAAAAAAAATCCCGACACCAAATGCCCCCCTCCCAGCTAAAAAGAACAAACGGGGTTGAAAAGCACGGGTTGCTAAAAAGGAAAAAAAACACAAAACTAGGTGATGGTCGACGAAAAAATCTCATTGATTCTCAGCCAGGTCATTTCCACCCAATTAGAAACACGGAACAAAAAGATTTATATAACAATAAACCGCACTGCGGGAAGCGAGGAAGTGGTCTAGCTGTGTGATTGTAGCCGCCGCAAAAATGTTCACTGTGTCCAGCTGATTTACAATTGCGACACAACAATTGGATTCGTTCGTGTAAGTGTTAGGTTGCCATTAATTTGTTGGTGGTGCATCGTTTAGCGGTTTGATGAACCTGGGAAATCTAAACTGATATTTCCCGATCCACTCAAACAGATGGTTTTCAAAAATTAAATCGCTCCCACAATAACCGAGCCGGCTATTAATACGGGAAAAAGGTAAAAAGTTTTCGGATCCAAAACTGGGATCCAGTAGTCTTGGTCCAGTAGAGACTGGTCTGCACGAGCCTACCCCCCCCCCCCCTCCCATTAACGGAAAAAAACACTTGTCTCCGTTCACCGCTAATTTCCGTTAAAAAAAATGGCAAAAAAGACCGGGCTTAAGATTCCTGGTGAGAGCTGGTAGGGATCGTCTGCCAAACGTCCCCTGGCGAAACGTCCACGTGAAAAAACGTCCCCATGGCGAAAAATCCCTATGGCAAAACGTCCCGGCGTTTCATTTAAGCCGCTGGTAGATATCGGAGATCACGATTAGAATAGTTAAACTAATGGCCTGATGGCTCACAAGACAAGCAGTGATGGATTAAACATGCCTATGGGCGTTACTTCTTTTATGGGCCCCGCGACAACAGATGAAATAATACTGATTTGAAAAAAAATTACAACATAACCTTTTTAATAAAACTTTCTAACCAAATATTCATTAACGTTAATATTTAATTTTCGGCAATAACTGTTATTTGGCCGATGAAAAACGTTTTAGGATATAATTCGGGGAGGATTTCTTCATCCGTCACTATCCACAAGGTCGTTTATTCCTAGGACAAATCCGTAATAAATGAGATAACTAAAAAAGTGACAATTTCTCTTTTATTTTAGTTTTGAGCAGTAAATTTCCACTTATCTGTGTTTTCTTTTGTTGAGCCACATGCTTTCAAATTTTAACTTTTTCAACAAAATCTATCGCGGCAAGGAAAATAATTAAATGGTTATGACGGCAGACGGAAAAGGCGGGTAGAAATTTCAAGGATGAGCTCTCACGTCAATTGCCGCAGGTACGGCAATTGAAGCATTTACCACACTGGAAATTACATGTCATCCCCTACAATTTGCCGAACAAGGGTATTTTCAAACAAAACTAACGGTCCCAGGAGTGTCGCATTAGCAAGCGATTTTTTCAGAACTTGACATCCCTACATTATCCACTAAGTCCATTCTTCATACCTAAAATGGACAGACGGGTAGCAACACCCGGCAACAAACTACATCACCGTTACACCCGGATTTAAGAGACCCTGGGAAGCAAAAAATGGAGCACCCAATGTTAGTCCATAACGGTATAAGTACAAAACGCAGTTCTAATATTTATTTTTGATTTGCTAGGAACTATAGCAAACTATATTTTTTACGGCTTACCTATAACACTACCGCAACCTACTTCTGTAATCGATTCATCCATCCTTAAATCCGGAGAACTGAATCCCAGACGTTACATTCTAACCCCCCTAACGAAACCACGTTAATTTTACACTTGCCGAGTTTCGCTAATTTCGATCCGTATCATGATTCCGACGATCCTTCAACTTTTTTTCATATTTCTGCTTCAAGTCAACGGGCGCGGAGAAAGGCTAAAACAGCCAAAGCCGTGTATGATTTATTAAAAGCAGAGCAATTTGTTGGAAAAGAGGGTAAACAGTAAATAGTGCGAGGGGTTCTTTAAAGCCTAGGAATGAATTAATCAATACATTTTCAATTCGAACTTGGGCTAGGCAAAAACTGTGCCGTAAATAAAGAAAACTAGACCTACGTTGCCAGGGCAACGTGAAGTGTTGCAGCAAACTTTGTTCGGCTTCGCCGACTAAAGTGTTGCGATGTTTCTTCGCTAACGGTTAAATGCTGATTGTCAACCCATCGAGGTTTTCAAAATGGTATGTTCCAATCCAAGAAGAATCTTTTTCTGAACTGATGAACATGTAATGGCTCCCTCAGCGTAAAAAAAAACAAAAAAAAACAGAATACCGGAAGTAAGGACTAAATCGACTTTCCAGCCAGTTGAACTTTATCCTTTTCAATCGTAGATATCGTGACTGGGGAAAACTTGAAACATTACCCTATATAACCTAGTTGGTATTACAAAGCTATCCGTAACTTTTCAGGACCAAAATACCATAGATGCCACTATACTAATTATTGCGAAACTATGTCGTTGTTTTTCATAATCATTTCGTATCCGTTGTGTTAACACTTAATTCTAGGTTATAGTGATAGACCATCATCATAGACCATTGTAGCATCTCATGAAAATGACAATGATTTAGCAACCGATTCTTGAGCGATGACATAAACCAAACTTTTCTTATAATAAAAAACACCGGAAACAAAATAGGTACACAAAGTAGGAAACATCGGAAACCCCTCACCGCCGAAGATGATTATGGTGTAACATCCGGTTGTTACTTTCCAAGTCCCTGACTTTTCTCCCCACTGGATTCCACCTATTCTTTGTTTGAATGTGAATCCTACCACTAAAGTTGTCAACCCCTCAAGACGTACTTCTAAGTTACAGTGATAGACCATCAAATAAAATGTGCACCAATTTATAATCCGTAATCACATGGCTATAGGCTACCTCGGGTTTTAAAGAAATACAGAATATCGTAAGTAGGGACTAAATGACTTTGCAGATAGTTGAACTTAATCCTTTTCAATCGTAGACATCGGGACTGGTGAAAACTTGGGACATTATCTTATATAACCTAGTCGGTATCATAAAGCTATCCGTAGCTTTTCTCGATCAAAATACCATACATGCCTCTTTACAGATCATTGTAAAACTGAGTCGTTGTTTCAAAATGTTATTTGTATTCGTTACGTAAATACTTAATTCTCGGTTATATCAAGGTTACATGTAGAGATTCTAAGGTACAGGGATAGACAACAAAAAACAGCTTTCTTACCCTCAGATTTATAGATATCAAATAAAACCTGCATTGATTTGCACAAGTTTCTAGCCCCTCGTGACCCCCCCCCCGATTCTCACTGACAAGTCCATCTCCCCGTGATAGACATGGTACCGTATCGTTCTTACCATGAAATACATGTACTGATAAAAAATAATAGGTATACCAACTAGCAAAAGCTGCCAACCCCTCATCACCAAAGATTCTAGCAACCGATTCTTACTTACAAGTCCATCTCCCTGTGATAGACGTGGTACCAAAGTGTTCTAAACATACAAAACATAGGAAACAAATTGTAGGTACACCAAATAGCCAAAATGGCTAACCCCTCATTGCCGAAGATGATTATGCTCTAACAGCCTATCGTTGCTTACAAGTCCCTTAAATGTCTCACAATTGGGATCGGCCTAGTTTTGGTTTCAGTGTGTACCTTACTACTGAAGTTGTCAACCCCTGAAAACTTTCAAACTGTTGTATCTCATGAAGGAATTTTTGTACCAAAAAACAGATGTCATATATTTTGATCAGCTCATCAAGGTCTATCGATTAGTGTTGAAAAAAAAATTCTATCTGTATTAGTTCAAAAGGTGACTTTTTTGCCGTAGGGCAACTTTCTAATAGCATCACTTAGAAAGGAGGAAAGGTTAAGCTCTAATATCTTTAGCAATGAGAGAACTTTTAAAGTTTAAGAGGCATGTGTGATACCAATTCTCTTCCTCAATCCCAAGTGTAAGAAATGGAATGATAAAGTCAGCAGAAATCAGGAACAGAAATGGCTAGAAACAATAGATGGCAGCACTTTCGGACCCGTGGGAAAATGCCACTTTTTTGTTTCTGTAAATTTTTCTGTTTATCACTCAAAGAAGATATATTGGCTATGGGGCCGGGGAACTGCCGCACATATTTAGCACTTATAGATTTTAGTCCATCTTCAATTTGAAACTGGTGCCTGCCTGCTTGCCTGCTAGAACGGAGCTTTCCACTCGAAAGCAGAAACATGGTTTGATGAAACGAAAGCTTGGCTGCACAACTTCAGATACTCCTCTCTGACATAGGCTATACAACTCCACTTCACTTCGCACACCATAGGCTCTGGCTCGAGGACAAGCAAAAACCATCCTTTTTGGCCCCAGGCAAGAGTTCTACGGAGCTTTCCAAAATGTAATGTCATATTCATCAATCCGGCCTGAGGTCCACACTTTCCGTAAAAACCGCACAGGTTAGACCCTTACCAGTTGCCAGGAATAAGCTGAAATCGGCGGCATAGGAAAAAAAAAAAAATAAAAAAAAACTAGGACAAAACCAAAGTGTTGCTCTCGCAACACAATAAAATCAAACTACGCTTCCGATGGCTTGGTAAATGCAAAAGAACAAAAAAAAAAAAAAAAAAATCACACGACAACTTATTAGGCCTAAAAAACACCTTGCTAAGCTGGTTAAAAAATTATCAGATGCCTACGGGGAATACAGCTCACACTTGCTAGGGAGGGATTAGGGCTAAAATATAGGGCAATACTAGTAATCTTGAATTATGTAGACTGAACTTGACTTTGATCCCACAGAACAAGCAAAACCGATTTTTTTTTTTCATGGCAAAAAGATGACGGTCAATAAAATCGTCAAATAATTTTTTACTAGATGCCGTAATATCCCGCCATCGATCGCGCTCTCTGCTATGAAGCGGCTTAACTTGATTTAAAGTTTTAATAGGAGGCGTAAATGAACCAGCCTGAAATTAGAAGCCACAAAAATCCCCTAAATCAAACCGGTCTGAGCCCCAGCCAATGGTACCAAACCAAGACACGTTTTCTTTGCAAAACTAAGACATGTTTATCCTGATTCCTGAGACGTACTGCAAGCTACAACGCATCATACAGATGCTAAGTAACATATTTTATTTGTTACATTTGGTTATTTTTAAAAACATGACCCTCTTAGGTCCAAGGCTTATTGAGTCTTTTAAAGTTCTGAAGATATTTAATGTATGTTTTGTTTGACGAGTAATACTTGGCTTGTTGACGATCTGGGATTAAATAAAGACTTATCTTATTACATTACTAAGCACGTAGACGAGTTTAAGCTTCTCCCTTGGTGAACAGAGACCACATAAGACCATCTTATGACTCTTTGTGATACCGGAAAATAAAATTGCGACTATCTTCGGAGTGTAGGTCTTCTCATGATCATCCCTGTAGCCTAATTACTAATTTTCATTTATCACTGAAACTGATCGCCCATCTGGCTTGCCCAATTCGGTGGTGGGAAAGTTCAACTACTTTGTGAGAGAACCGGAATCAATGGACTTCAATCTTATTCTTATCTTATTATATGACCAGACGAGTGTAGCTCGTTCATTGGACAGAGACAAACCATCGAACAAGGCCCGCCGCGAAAACTTGCGAAGTCAGGATCCCTGTTCTGGTGGTTTTCGTCTTCTTCTTCCTTAAGACAGAAGCTCTGTTATGAGGCAGGATCCCTGTTTTGATTTAGTCTGGAGCCATGTTTTGATAGACTATGAAAGGTTGGGAGCCCTGTTTTGATTGTTTTGATCCCTGTTTGGGCAACGGTAGCCTCACTGATGATCAAGGCTCGCCTGCCTATTTGGGATACAGGAGAATGAGACTGTGATATTTTCGGATTCCATTTGTGTCCTAATTACTAATTTTCATTGATCACTAAAAGCCGCTAACTGATCGTCCATCTGGCTTGCCCAATTCGGTGGTGGGAAAGTTCAACTACTTTGTGAGAAAACAGGAATCAATGGACTTTCAAAAAATCGTAGGTTGCCGGGTTTTCGATCGTCTCGCTTGGTGTCATCGCCATCAGATCAGCACTGACCGGAACGCCAACGACTGACTCTCCGGTTGACTGGTAGACCGAACGCATCTGTCTGTACTGTTAGTTCAAACGACGGCAAGCATTTGGTTGGAATTTGTCCAAGGGCGAGAAACCTCTGGTTCATACAGAATGTATCAATAAATTTGCGGTTTCCGCAGCGGCAAAGAGGTGCGTCGCTGACGCGAAAACCCTGGTCTACCCTTGGTTCACAAACAACGTGTTGCGGTTTTCCCCAGACAGAAAACCGAAGACGAAAACAAGTTTTCAACGCAAAATAGCGTCGAAACGTAAACGCATACGACATAACCCCTCGTTCAAACACGCTGTTTCGACAAAGCGCATTTTTCTACAGCGACGAAGACGCATCGTCGTACCATTGTCAATAAAGTGGGTATAATGTATCAATGCTATTTTGAATTGCTCGGGATATTTGGAAATTTTCAAATTCGCATGCGGGATTTCGGGTCAAATTTGTAAACAAAAACCGAAACCTAACCAGGAAGTCGCATGGTAAGATGCGTCTGCCATCTAGAAAGTGAAAACTAATTTTAGGATCGGAATACGTCGAACATAAACAACTGAAAATCCGAGTCACTTGACTTTCGACTTCAAACCAAAAAAAACAAACATTTTTGACTCTCAAAAATCAATCGAAGCTGGCGTACCTTCGCAATTTCTGGCAAGAAACATCTTGGGTATTCTATCGGTCTATTCTATCGGTCAATTTCTTCTACTTGTTCGTGCCGTAAAATAAAGACAAATAAAAACTCGGCTTGCTAATTATATTTCCGATACCAGGAGGCGCCGGTGCCTCTGGAAGCTGGAAGAAAAACGAAAAGAAGAAAACATTTTTGACTCTAAAAAATCAATGGAAGCTGGCGTACCTTCGCAATTTCTGGCAATAAATATCATGGGTATTCTATCGGTCGATCAAATTGGTCACTTCAACCGTAAATTCGGTCTACACTCAATCCAAGCAATTACTTCTCAAGTCACAACGAGTCTAGTTATTTGGTTTATACTCATGCTAATTAATCTATCTATTTAACTAATTAGCAAATTTAGTTTCCGGTCACGCCGAATCTCATTTGATCGTTTTTTTCGACCACTATCCAAAAACATGATGAGTTAAGTAAAGACAAGACAAGCCGTAATTAAGAATATAATCAACATGTACTGACAAACGGCAGTTGCGAAAGCAGTAATTATTGTCGACAGTAATCATTTATCCCGAAATGTTTTTGTCTCCTTGTTCGTGCCGTAAAATAAAGACAAATAAAAACTCGGCTTGCTAATTATATTTCCAATACCAGGAGACGCCGGTGCCTCTGGAAGCTCACGGTTTGCGAGCGAAAAATGTGCAAGTTGCTGCTCGTGCGTGCGATTTTTTCGCCCAAGTGAATGTCCGACAGGTATGGGGTTGGTAACGACGCAAGTTCATTCTTCTATTTTTGAACACTTATATTAAATTCTGGCAACAACAAAGTTTTGTGTTTAAACCTGATTTAAGCATACAGACCAGACAAGGATCTTCTGTCAATGAAATCCAAGTGAAATCCACCGACTTATTTCCTTTTGAAAAAAAAATGTACTGACTGAGTACAGATAATCTCTGCAAAATCATAAAATATCTCAGATCCTTGTAATAACATAAACTTTTTGTTAAACTGCGAGTATTTGGCACGTGGACCCGAGACGGATGTCCACACTCCATTAAAAGGAACCATCATAAAGGTTTTGCTGAGTTTCGAAGTTCTTTTGTTCTATGGAAAACCGAAAACTTATCCGTACAGGTAATCTCATATTCGAAAAGGGCAAAATTTTGACTCCAACCTCAGTTGCACTGAATCATGTAATTATGATGGAGAAAGAGATAAAGTCTCTTCAAAATCATAAAATAATTCTTCTTTCAAAGGGGGTCCGGAGCCACCCAACCACGGGAGCAGGATCGTATCCAGGGGGGTTAGGGGAGTCGATCCCCCCCTAAACATGCAAAAATAATCGTTTTTTACAGGGGTTAACCTCTGATTTATGTTTTTGTGTTGCTTTTTGGTATCCATCAGGTCTGACCCGGGGTAGACCCCCCCCCCCCGAAATAAGTTCCTGTACCCGGACCTGATGGGGGTAGACTGGAGAATCACCGAATCAACAGCAATGAAGTAACCCATCATTTATCGCCAGGCAATTTAACAGAATGGAATTCCTTTATTCTGATTAAAAGTGGAATTTCAGGTAACTTTTAATATGTATATGTACATATACATACATATATATATATATCTGTATGTATATATTATATATGTGATATATATGCGCTATATGTGTGTATATACATATATCGTTTATTGGACAAAATAGCAAAGATAGCTAGCAAAGGTAAGTCAACCTAACACTTTCAACAAAATATAGAAAATGGTCAACGACAAATAAGACCAAATATTCTCTAATGTTCAAGCCAAGTTTAACTGTCCTAGCACATCTGGAAGTACCTTGACTCGCGATCACCTGAATGCCGAACCCCCATTACCCCCCCCCCCCCCACACACAAAGCCCAAATCCGGTCGGGTTCTGTCACTGCTGTATCTAGTGCTTGTGCTTGTTCTTCCCACCAAGTTTCACCCCAATCGCTCGACTAGCATTTCAGAAGATTTCCGGTTCTCCCCTGCTTCCGCCCCCGCATTCATCGGATCCGGTCCGGATATGAAATGGGACATTTGAGACACGAGATCTTTCTAAATTAAGTTTCATGAAGATTCGGTCACCGGTTACAAAGTAACAATTACCTCAAGATTCCGGATTCCCCCTCCCTCCACGATGGACCGGGAAATGACTATCCGATCACACATCGAGTCCGAGGGGTTGCTCACTCCCAAAATGGTTGTACAGTGGTGCCCAGGTTTGCCCAGCCGGTGCTCACTCCCAAAATGGTTGTACAGTGGTGCCCGGTGCCCAGGGAGGGTGTACAGTGGTGCCCAGCGAGTGAGCAGCCCCTCGGTCGAGTCACACGTTCGAAACTTATATATATAACCGATTCAGGATTCCCTTCCTCAACTCCCCCACGATGGTCGGATCGGTGAACTGACTATTTCTAAGCCAATACTGTCAAGTCTCTAATGTTCAAGCAGTGCCTGAATCCTGTCCGGTTCTGTCACTGGTTTCACTGGTTCTGGGTCACTGCTTCTTCCCACCAAGTTTCATCCCAATCGCTCCACTCTAAGCGTGTTACAAATCCCTGGTTCTCCCCCCCCCCCCCCACATCCGAAACACGAGGTCTTTCCAGATATCAATTTTCACTAAGATCCGGTCACCGGTTCCGGATTCCCCCTCCACTCCCTCCACGATGGTAGAATCGGGGAAATGACTATTTCCAAGTTCATTTGATTGGGCCCCTGATAAGCCTGTCAATTTTCGTCGTCCTAGCACTTCTGGAAGTACCCTAACTCGAGAACCGCGGACAGACCGACCGACCGACCAGAAAGTGATCGGTATATGGCACTTGAGCGAAGCCATAAAAAGCCATTCAAATTTCCTAACACAAACTAGTTCAGAACAAACAAAAACCGCGCTGTCAAACTTGGAAATCCCAAGAGCCCTTCGTGACCAAATCTTGTAGAAAGTTTTGGCGGGTCACCACTCACTCTGGCATGACACAATCATGACCCATTGAAGTAGATGACAGTAAACTGAGAAACCTTTTGTATTTTGAACAACAAGAGCCACTAGAATAAAATGCTGAATCAGGAACCAAATAAAAGACCGTCGGGGCAGCCTGGGGTCATAGGAGGTTCATCGCCCTCAAGGCCAAACCTGGCGAGGCTGCAGCGCAACGTTTCGCTGGAGCGCGAAACCAAAGACGATTATCCTCACCATACGAGTAATATGGCTGTTTACAACGTAAGCTGATTATAAAAATAGAGTGAGCAAGCTAGCTAATTTAAGCAATTACATTTTCGCTGAGTGAAAAAAAAACAATACAATGGCGATTTTCTTAAGCACAAGTAACAACAAACAACAGCTCATATTTCAATTTTCTACCATACTTGACTCTTTTTCAACTGTGTTGTGGTTGCTAATTACAGACCCGTCTCGGCTATTTTAAGACTCGCTCGGCCCCCTTGGTTTTGACGAAAACACGGAAAAACTTGCATAGCCGGTATCGAACTTCTCGGAAGCAACAATCCGGGGCATGGTTCAGCTCAAAAAGAGCCATACACAGCAAATGTAAGAATCAGCGTAGTGCCATTAGGGTGGGTAAAAAGTAAAAACATAGTAAGTTAAAAATTTCGGAATTGAGTAAAGATGGAACGATTAGGGACGAAAAGTGAAGAAGTGATGACGGTAAGACGGATCCTTGAAACTAAACAATACCCCGGCGGATTACGAAGTTCCTAAAATTAAAGCTCAGTTAACATATTGCAATGTCAAGATAAACAAATAAACATACTTGAAAATTAATTGTCAAGAAAAGTGCATACATATCAGGCGAAACTTCCGAATTTGAATGGCATGACATGGCATCGGTATCTGCTGTGTATCCTTTCCTGGCACCGACCGACACTAGCGGTGCCTCGAGCGGTACCGGCCGTAAAGTCGGCGATTCCCGCTTCTAAACATGCTGATTCTATTGTTTTAACACGTGTCAACCGTATAATACTTAGCAACCAATTTCAAGCAAGAACAGAAATAAAAATTAAAGGTGACACTCAAAATTTTCGCAGGACGCGCCGACATTTCGATTCAAAAGTATTAATGATGATTTATTGTGCTGGAGAATAGTGTAGACGCGCATCCAGGCGCGGAGGTTTTTTAATCTTTATGGCCCTTTCGCAAAACGACAAGGTTGTTGATATCACTATCTACAGACATCTTTCATCGAGCAATCTTTGGCATGCGACAAGACATTGTCCGGTCAAAGCTACGAAAACTGAAACAGCGACGGTAAAAACAGCAAAAGCAAAAACCCCGCCTCGCTGTTTTTGCAGTCGCTGGTTTTGACATGTATCTGATAATACAACCATTGAGACCAAACTTGCTGCTATCGGGAAGTTCGCTTTGGAGGCTGTTGGAAAAGCCAAAACTACACTGATAGGCTGTAGACTCACCCTCCAACAAAAAGTGTAAGTAGGAACTGAACAAATAATCTACCCTTTTTTGGCTCTTGTCAGCGCCTAACCTGCCTAATAGCTGGTCAACACGAAGCAAACCTAAGGTGCAAATCTGAAAAAAGAGGAATTAAATGCGTACCGGGTAGCTACGAGCCTTTCAGTTTAGTTACATTACCGGACACTCAGCTGCGGATCCAATTAGCCCAAAAAAGACGACACCTCGGAGCTTTGGCGGGCTTCCTATTACGCATGCTGGAACGCTATCAAAAGAACTGCTTTCGACCCGTCAGTTGAGAACTAACACTTATTAATCGTTTTACTACGACCCATACCGTATCTGATCCACGTAGGCATTCATTGGCGTAATACCTGGTCTGTACATTTAACTTAACTTATGCATGACGACAACAATGTCACGGTTCGGTAAGTAGGTTTTTTTTTTTTTTTTTAAATGAACAACCAACGACTTGCTCTTAAAATACTGAAGAAAAAGGAAGAACACATCCAAAACCCGAACTCGCATACACGCATAACTCATGAACAACTGAGTCGATAAAGTCGGCAAATAATTTAAAGTCCTAAAAAAACTTGGCTAAGAAGCTTTACTTGATACCGTAACTTATCCCTAGACGCAATTTTTTTTTTACATATCTTGTTGTAAGTTAGTCTTTTTATGTATGTGAACTAACATGCAGTCTATCTTTTGCTTAGCTAACATCATACATCCCACGATTGGTCCACCACCTCGCGAAAATGTATGTTCCCGGCAGGACCGTATCCAGGAATTTATTTCGGGGGGGGGGGGGGGGGGTTGCCCTTCGGGTGGGTTTTGCCGGCGGATCGGACCAAAAAGTATAAAAAATACATAGATTAGATTTTAGAGCCTACAAAAAACGATTAATTTTGTGGGTTTCGGGGGGGGGGGGGTTGAACCCCCTAACCCCCCCTGGATACGGCCTTGGTTCCCGGTGGCAGTGTTTAAAAAGTCACACTCTAAGAAGCCGACTGCAAATCATGTTTGGAGGTGCTACACGGGTTGTTCTTGAGATTTTATCTCGGCTATGTATTGCATGGACTTTGTTTTCCCTACGGGCTGAGGAGGAACCTTGTCAAGAAAGGCCGAAATAAATATAGTATAGCGCCAGGGCCGTACCCATGGGGGTTACGGGGTTCAAACCCTCCCGAAACATACGAAAATAATAGTTTTTTTTGGCTTTCCTCTGATTTACCGCTTTTTGTAATTTTTGGTTCCGACCCGCGGGCACACCCCCCCCCCCCCAAAAAAAAAAAAAAAAAATCCTGGACACGGACCTGCATAGCGCTACTCTAATTTCTGGCACATGGACATGAAGGTTGAAAATTACTTGCCCAGCCGACTTATACTGAATTTCACTCAAATATTAGGTATTGATCAACTCAGGTGTTG
The DNA here is from genome assembly GCA_023053555.1 of Branchinecta lindahli. NCBI lineage: Eukaryota > Metazoa > Arthropoda > Branchiopoda > Anostraca > Branchinectidae > Branchinecta > Branchinecta lindahli. The sequence continues at coordinate 17,219,303 of JAKZAO010000003.1, forward strand.
ACAGGCGGGTCCAAACTTAGCCTACCCTCACCCTCCAGTCTCCACTCCACAAAGTAAAACTCACCCGAAAACTCCTATCAGCATATTCCTATGTCATTTGAAACATCGGTCTACACGAACTTACAAACAATGAACTTCAGGTCACAACTAACAAACCAAGACCGGCGCCGTTGGACCAGTTCGCACTTTCCTAGAACCGACCTGGCTGTTAGGTTCACGGGTTAATCCCGGTCATTTGGTGGGGTTGTTCGCGGTCACATTGGATTTTTGTCAAAAAGAAAGCTGGGGTCTACAAACTTGTACCGGATGCTGTCTACATTTGTTTTTCGTGACGGCTGTTTAAAAAATTACCGGAAACAGAAGTGCGTGTTTTGTTAGTGGCTCAAATGTACTGAATGTTTATTTTAATCCCGATCGTGCTTTTAGAGCAGCGACAAAGTAAAACGTGCAGAAGAAAATAACGAAATGTTCTAGTCTTATTACGCGAATGTTTCACTCTTGTGGGAGAGGTAGTTGGTATCTCATGATCTGAATTATATAGTAAAATTATCAAATATATAGAGGACGCGATTTATGTTTATGTTAGTTCAGTTGTCAATGCATGTAACAGTTTCTGTCTTTTCTGTGAAGAGGAACCTTGCCAAGAAGGGCCGAAATATAGCTCGAATAAAATTTAGCTGGCGTATCCGTTTTGCAATGTCAAATAAGTTTGTCATTGTAATAAACCTAGAGTGTGTTTCCATTATTTCAGCAATAAATGAAGCAAGAATGGTTTGGGTTACGACAACGAAAATCATTGTGCTGAAAATGACTAAAGCTGGTTACGGATCGACAGGGTTCCAAGTCGGATTCGGGTACTGAGGCCATAATTTGAGTATTTGTTTATTTTTATGATTTAATTTTTCTAAAATCAGTCTACAACAAGTGCCTGATGAAGAGGCTACCAAAGGCTGGGAATACCTAGAGTTTGGCCCCACCCAATCTACTTCCTTCCATTAACGTCACATTCACAACGGAGTCCTATCTGCTAAAATTATAGACTTGTCTGTCAACCATGATTAACTGACTCACAATTATCATGGTCGAATAAACAAAGCGGCTTCAAAAAGGTTGATTTAAAAATCAGGCGGACGGGTTCTTGCTACAGTCAATTTGAACCAAACATGTCGTCCAGGCAAATGTACGAGTTCGCTACCTTTTCCTAAGTCGGATTCGGATACTGAGGCCATAATATTAGTTTTTTTTTTTTTAAGTTAAAGCACAACTCTTACTAGAAATGATCTTTCCGTATGAAATGAATCAGAAAAAAACTTATTCGAAAATACCATTACTTTCCACCTGAAATTAGCGATTTTCTTGTTGCCGCTTGTCGACTATGGTCTCCGATGCGGCGGCTGGACGCAAAACATTTGAAAACTGAACGCGCCGTGGTTAAAAAGTGTGAAAACGAAGCAAATAAAATAAGTAATCAGCAGAAGCTTCTCAGATCCTTATGTGTGAAAGAGTTGTCAGCGGACATTGAAGATCTCGGCAAACGTTTCGTTTATGTGACGGGCAAAACTCGGCAAGGAAAAAAAAGGCACAAAACGAAACAATGGAGTAGGCACAAAACGAAACAATGGAGAAAGGTGGGGATTTTAGAAGCTTATAGTTCTGTATGGGAGCTGGGTATATTATAAAATTCAGAACAAGCAAGAGGGATCCTTTAAGTCTAAAATCAGTCTACAACAAATGCCTGATGGAGAGGTTACCAAGGGTCGGGAATACCTAGCGTTTGGCCTCACCCACTCTACTTCCTTTCATTAACGTCACACGCACAACGGAGTCCTCTCTGCTAAAATTATAGACGCGTCAACCATGATTAATTAACTCACATTTATCATGGTCGAATAAACAAAGCAGCTTCAAAAAGGTTGATTTAAAAAAAAAGGGGATGGGTTCTTGCTAGAGTCAATTTGAACCAAACTGGTCCTCCAGGCAAATGGACGAGTTCGCTACCTTTTCGATTTAACACGGTTGCAGAACCCATTATCAATAGTCTGAGTAGCTTGCAGCAGTAAATCCCACTCAATTCGCTTTGTTGGTTTGGATCTAGGACAGTTGCTGTTGCGATACAGTGTCAAAAGTCAACAAACTGCACTGTCAGAAGTTTCATAACAGATACCACAAGGATGCGCAGTTTCAACAGATAGCACTTGGGATATTATATGTTATGCTTTGCAAACGTTATGCATAACAAGCACTGCCAGAAAGGGCCGAAAAAACACCAAAAAAGCATCTGCTGACTTTTCCGATTTCATGATGACAAACAAAAAAGTCAGCAGAAGTTCTTTCCGCTGTGTCTGCTCTTTTTGTATCGATAACGTTTTAATGCGTACCGTTTGGAAAACATATCAGCTAACATCCAAAGTGTTATCTGTTTAAACCGCGCATCCTCGTGTTATCTGTTATGAAACTTCCGGCAGTGTTTGTCCCTTTTAAACGCTGTCTTTTCGCGAAACATGCCACTCAAAAGGGTCATGACACAAATAATCTGGTCATCCGACATAGCATTTAAAACAAGGATGCATATCCATGTGTATCCAAAGCTTCTGACAGCGTAGTTTATATTGTTTTAGTGGACACTTTCTGTTTCTAAAAGCCAATCAATCTCTGGCAGGCTGCTGCAGATTTTGAGAAAACTTTGTGAACGTTTATGACCCCTCTAGATACTGCGTTGATTTTGCTGACAGTACTGTCAAGAAAATAGCCAAAGCGAAAAGAATCCCCCAAAACTGCACCATCCTTCTAATTTGACGAAGGGCACAGCCCTTGAGAGCCGAGGTAGACCCAACTGACCTCAGCCTAGGCCAACTAACAACAAGTGAATAATTATAAAAACTTGACCATCGAATGATCACTCTCAGCAAGTTCCTTCATATTAAAAAGAACTTGAACTTAAGTCGAACCCATCTTGTAACTAGAAGCTTAAGGGACCTGTCTTATCTATAATACTAATGCAACCTACTTCCCTAATCGCTCCATCCATTCTTAAACCCGGAAACCCGAATTTCACACGGTACATTCTTACCCCCCCCCCCCCTAGCAATACCTTGATTTTGTCATTTGCCGTGTTTTGCTACCTTCGATGCGTATCATGCAGTCGACGATTCTTCGTCGACGACGTTTTTCCATCGGAAAAAAACAGTCATGTAAATTCTTATTGTTCCCTGTTGTAACTAGATGTTAACGGGGACGGAACGGGCACGGAACACGGAACTCCCTGTTGTAACTAGATGTTAACGGGCACCGTGTTTTGCTACCTTCGATGCGTATCATGCAGTCGACGATTGTTTGTCGACGACGTTTTTCCATCGGAAAAAAACAGTCATGTAAATTCTTATTGTTCCCTGTTGTAACTAGATGTTAACGGGCACGGAAAAAGGCTTAAAACAAACAAAGCCATGGGCAATTTGCTGAAAGCAGAGCCTCGCTTTAAAGTATTCACCTAATTCAAAATACTAGAATTTAAAGAGCAAATAGTGCTAGGGGCCCTTTAAGAACATATCAACGGGCCATGATTGTTCAATCAGCGCTAGCGATCCTGAAGGCGTACGATGATTTCTCCGCAATTTTCTGCCACTTCGTTATTTGTCTTCCTGTCGAAGCGGTAAAGGCGTAATAAGCGCAGTAGGAGATTGGATCGCTTGAGCATAAGGGAGTGAGACGGAACAAAACATGGGCCCTTTGTTGAATAAATGCCTTCTTATTATATATTATCGCCCGAAGAAAAGCAAGGGCGATAATGATTATAACACAAGGGGCCCTGCTATCACAGGGCGATAACAACTAGCATGTTGTAAAACAGATATTCAGGAATAAATACGATGATGATGATATACAAATAATCAAAAATAAATGGACAGATGCCCCTCTATAGGCCCCGGGAATGCACAGCCAGAAGGACTACATCCGATACAATGACTCCTTTTCTAGCAAGTTACGTCCATCATAGACAAGAAATGCAAACCTATGAGCCAACAAGAAGAAAATGTCAGACGATTTTGGTGTTTAGAATCACCGACAAGATCCCTAGAAAGGTGCTAGAAAGTAGCCGCAGCTAGCCAATCCATACGTCAGAACGAAATTCCCGATTCAGCGAGAACAAAACGTCTTGTTTTCCAAAAACCAAATGAGCGAAATTCAACGGGTAATACTTCTCTTGTCTGGAACCTAATAAATGGAAGGATAGCCTACTTTGCTCGTTGGCTTCAACCTCTATCCTATTGCTTGCCTTTTAAGCTTGATCGTATCCAGATGCACACTTTTCCAAGTTCAAATCCTCCGCTAAAAGAACACCCATGCGCAACACTGACTCGCCTAGTGCGGCGTTCAGTTGGAACTAGAGGTCAAATCGGATTAGAATTTAGAGATACGACTATGGGACAATGACGTCATATGTCAAGGTCCTTCTAGGCGTAAAGAGGAGCGCCCATCGTCGCCAACAAGGGAGATGGAGCTGCATGGAAGTAAGGGCAAACGAGATAATAGTGATGAAAAACAAAGGCACGGACGCACGGTAATTACCAAAAGCAGACGAATTAAAAGATACGAATTAAAAGATTGCATAATTATGTAAATATCATCGTCGGTACCCCAGTTTTAATTTGTATTTATGTCCGCTGTGAATTCAGTAGGACAGTTTACGATGTTGATATGAGATGCCAAAAGCTGCATCTCTTCGAGTGATAGGAGCAAGTTATGGTTGGGGGAAGGAGAAACCGTTATACAGGAAAAGGTCAACAGGAACCTCTGCATGTCAATGCGCGTGACAAGGAAGACTCGCATGAATTAAAGAGACTTTGTGGCTTCAAGAGGGACTCGAAATACGCTGTTACTGCTTAATACCAACTCGTCTCTTTTTCTTCAATGAAAAAGCCGCAAACTTGACTCACGTCAACTTTCTTCGGGTAGGTGCTCACAAATGGCTAACCCGTTTGCTTACCACCTGGATGCAGATCGGCGAGGCATGGATTCTTAATTTCCCTCCATCAGCATAATGACTAATTCGCAATGTCTTCGACTTTTAAAAGGAATACAATAAGTTCATACTTCTACATGTTTCAAAGTCTCCATTCATTTTGATGTCTGTTCTTACTCCAAATTGCTAGCTACGCAGGACAACAATTTTTCATGCACGAAAACCTTGGCTGGTATTGATTGCTCGTGACCAACAATAAACGGTAAGTTTGTTTCAAGCACAAGTTAAAGGTTGGATTAGGACTATCGTCCTAATGTACTATAGTACATTCAAATTTTGAAACGGACTCGAGAAGAGTTAGATCGGAAGCATTCTAAAATGTGCAATCTCCAGACCACCGCCAGGTCCGTATCCAGGAATTTATTTGGGGGGGGGGTTTGCCCGCGGGTCGGACCAAAAAAGTACCAAAAATACATAGATCCGAGGTTAAAGCCTATAAAAAACGATTATTTTTGTGGGTTCCGGGGGGGGGGGTCGAACCCCCTAACCCTCCCTGGAATCGGATACGGTCCTGCCATCAGATTCAAGTTTGCTAGGACTCACCACGGCCGTGGGTTCGATTCGGAATTACGCTTATTATATATCCGTTCTGAATTCAGTCAAACAACCAACTTATTAAATCAAATAGTTTAAAGCTAGAAGAGATCAATCGGTCGTCAGTCAGAGTATTACGAAATATTTGCAAATGACATTAAAACAACTAACGGCAGATTAAGGAATACACTTTACGATAACTCATTCAATGCACCAATTTTGTTCATTTACGCAGCATTTACGTGATATTTTTAATAGGAAAATTATTTGACCAATTTCCCCGTGGTTTGAAGCTTTGCGGATCGGTCATGGAGCGGGCATTCACACGGTCTATTTTATTTTTGGAAAGTTTTTTGGTTATTAGTCGTATGTGTCTAATACAGTACTGGACACTGATTATGAGATGAAATAAGAAAGAAAATAAACTTAAAAGCCAGTTTGCTTCTTTATTCATATTTTAGCATCACTATATTGTAATATCAAATAAAAGCATGATTAACAATGATTAAGAGGTCTGTAGGTTGACATTTGTATGAAGATGTATAGGCCCTGTTGTAATAATAGTCATACCTGGTCATGCATGTGTTTTTCTTTTAGTAAAATACTCGCAACTTTCGGTGGAATGAAATAAGATAATAACAATATTTGTATTGTTGCCCCGAGCCCCCTCTTGCCCCGAGCCACCGAATGGATGAAATGATTGTATATATTTAGTTACGTGATAGTCCTGTCTTAGTGTAATATGTGACATGTGTAATGTCACGAAATAAATAAACTGATTAATTGATTGACTGATACTGAAATAAATAAAAACAATCAGAAATAAAATAATAATAATATCAATATCTCGTAATCTTGGATGCCAGTGCGGTAGCCTATTTCCGATTGTTTGGAGTAGGTTACGGTTGGGGGGAAGGCAGAACCGGTATACAGGAAAAGGTCAACAAGGTTCTCTGCGTGTCAACACGCGCGAGACAGAATAATGGGTAAAACGAGATTGCGGCGGAGACTGACAGGAAGTACGAGATGATATTATTGTTTGAACAGAGAACGCCCACTAATAGGGGAAATGCTAATAATCCAAGTTAACAATGTAATAGTTTAATGTGAAAGGGGTTCTCGAACTGAATCGTGAGGTTCCAAGTACGTTGCTAAAGTTGATCACATTATGTAAAAAAAAAAAACTGCATCATAAAAAGGCTTTCGCCACTACGTTTCACGAAGAAATTGTGAATAGTCATGCTCAGCTGCACTGAAATTCTGTTCAACTAAACATCTAAAGTCGTAGATCGATTCAGCTGTATTAAGTAGTAAGTAGAAATGTGTTTCCGTGTTGCGCCACTAAATCAATCGATATCTTAATATAAAAATCGTAGGCGGACGCAGCTTGTAACTGGTTTTCGTAGTTACAAAAAAAGGAATAAATATAAAACATGTGTACCGTAGGACAATTACAATTTAAGTTTATCGTAACGGTCACAATACACATCATGAGATGATCTAGATGATCCCATGGTCGTACGTACTGAATCCTGGTTTAAACTGGCGACTTGGAAGAGGTGATCTTAAGATTGCGACTGCTAGAGTGCTTCCAAATTGATTCGTTTAAGCCAATTTGAATATTTGAGTCTAATTTCCAGTTTGAATTTTTAAGGCGAGATTAAGTAAGAAAAAGTAAAAAATAAATTTTAGAATTGAGAGCGAATAGTTTACCACTTGGGAAAGTGGTAAACTATTTTAATTTTGGTGGACCCTAGGCCATCCAAGTTTTTGGCCCCTCTTCATGAGCCAAAAACGTAAAAACGCCAGCACATTAGCAAACACGATTCTTGGTGTATTAACAGTTATCTAACTATTAAGAAATAAAAGCAGTGGTAATTTTTCAACAGTTTAGCACTTTCGGCGGCATTTTAAAGCAAAAAAATAATTAAGAACACCATCCATGTCAATCGAATTAAAACAACGTTTTCTTTCTCAACCATTTACACCGACCGTTTGGCCTCTCGTTTGCCCTGGCCCCCCAGCACCGGCCTAACCGGCCTAAGGGTAAAGACGGCACTGGGGAGGGGGCATGGAAAGGAATGTCTTTATTTTTACTCTATGTGTGGAAGTATGAATGACAGTGTGAGTCATCTGATGCGTGAGTGTGTTGCACTGAGTCAATTACGAAAGGAAGTGTTTGATGAGAGCCGGCTAGTTAGGACAACTGGTGACGAATGCTTTATAAGTGTGGAAAGGTTTGGTCGTTTCTTCAGGCTGGCAATGGATCACAGAAACAGATTTTTGGAGTTGAATTAAGCAATTTCGTGATATTTAGTAGCTTATCAGTGATTTTATTGTTTGTTTTATGTTTTTTGCCACATTGTTTTTTGCTATGGCCCTCGGGCTTTTAAAGCAATAAGTTTATTATTATTTTTCATCGGTAAACTCAAGTGTGATGTTTGTTTTAGTGAAATTTTTCAGTGTGAAGGGGTAGCCTAGGGTTACAATTACAATACAGAGCGGCAGGGAGTAGACAGTGGACCCTGTGGACCTGGGAAGATTTGAAGTGCGATACTCTCGCATTCTACGGTGGAGTCAATTTTTTCTCGCTTTACGTCACACCACAATCTTTCACCTAAATATTCCTTACAGCTGACGAATCCGTTTTTGTATATATTATATGAATATATCTTTCTCCCTGTCTGTATTTTATTGTATAGGCTACTTTGTTCTATGTCTGGTCATGCCGACTATTTTTTATTCCTCTTAGTTTATTTTATTCCACTTAGACTCTCCTGTGGAATTGTGGGAATTATCAGGAAAATCTGAAACTCGCATTTAATTAAAATCGAGATATAAAAATTTACTACGACATGGTTTGGGGATAACATGCTTTTTCCAGGAGTCATTATGAGTGTCCAAAATCTTACAAAAAAGGTGAAAAAACTCACCAGTATCTTAGGCTACTATCCAGTTGCACTCTGACATAGCTGTGTCTTGTCATCTAGCTTGTCCCCAACGAGCAGGTCGCACTTTGCAATTGGGCCGCGCACGTAGCACCAGCAATGCCCCTAGCGGCCAGCGACCCGCCTCGTCAACCGCACTCCGACCCATTATGGGGTAGGGGACCATGAAATAGCACCTCCTACTCATTAAGCACTTGACTTCTTTGGTAGCTGAAAGGTACAAAAAAACATTAGAGCAGATGTTACGACTTGTAATGACAGCCTCGCTCTTGTTGGGATGAAGCAAAGAGGAAGACTTTTAAGAAATTGTTCGACCAACTCATGGTTTTGCGTCAGAAGACAATTTGCTGTCGTACAGAGCAATTAACCTATTTAATATTAACGTTACAATGTAACACAACTGATTTAAGAAGTCCAAAATAGCTGTTCGTACACGGACACGATACTAAAAAAAAAAGAAGCTGATTTTGCAAAATCTACGATAATTTATAATTAGCGGGGCCTACGCACAGAAATTCAAAGCTGAAACTAAGAAGGATAATTTCCCAAGTGTCAATAATAAGAACGCGAATCAAATGTTAAAAGTCTAAAATAACGACAGATAAAACTTTAAATGAAAAAATAAATGTATATTAAAAGGTGTTGTTGAAAGTCCATACGGAACAAACGAATTCAAAAATCGGTCGGAGGAGATTATAGGCCTACTGGCGGCAGCTCAAACTTTTGCCTTCTTAAAGCTGCACTTCTCTCTCGTGAGTCGTGACTGACGTCGTGGTTCGACAGGTGGGTGAATTTGATAATGACCCAGGGACGATACGCCGACGTCATTCAAAAGGGCGCTTCGCCACTCACTTTACATTCGATGGCACTGTAATCAATTCAGCTGAGATTTATTATAGCGATATTTCGCCCCTTCGACGAAAAGACGAAGACAAACCTGCGACCTGAATATATATAAGAATGTAGGTTTTTTATCGCAAGTTCGTCTTCCTAGCTTGAGCCTGAAGAAAATCCTTACCAAGATGGTCCGAAATATCCCTAGAATAGATGTTAGGCTTTCCCGTCAAATATGATTCGCACCAGCAACAAATAATCCAATAGAACCTCCGTCTTTGGTCCCATGCAGCGACTATGGATATCACGATAAAACTGAGCGGAGCTTGAGGTACTTGCTATGAGGTTTGAGTTGATACCCGTCTACTTCCCTCTTCGCCGCTGCGCATACCAGATGAACAAATGTATGATGCCTGCACGGGGGGGGGGGGGAGAACCCAGTCTGCTGCGAGTTCGACGTGAGTTCACAATGGTAGACAACCTATCAGCTGTAAAGGACGACTGAGACGGCATTCGTATTCTTCTGCGGGTAAAAGTAAAAGGTTTACCATGAGCGTGTTTCACCCTTCTAACAATAGTAACTATTAGTTACTATTTTCGTTCCAACCTCGTGAAAAGTTACTGCGTGACCGTTCTAACCTTCTCGAAATAGTAACTAATAGTCACTATTTGCCTACCACGCACGGGATTGTAAAGCGTAGTAATGGGACCTTCAAAAGGCAGAACTAGAACCCAATGCCAATATGTATAGGCTATCAAGTTTCAACTTGATCTGTCGATATTTGTCACGGATCACGAGCTTTACTCTTGGGCAATCTGGGCCCCGTTGCCCATGAACGGGGAGAGTGGGGGAGGTGTAACTTCGAAAGTATTTTCCTAACCCTAGGATCTACAAGTACAAGGAATGTCATCGTCCTATATCCAGCTCTGGTGAAGTTATGAACATCAATTACTGGGCAATCTGGGCCCGATTGCCCCTGAACAGGGTGGGTGTGAGGGATGTGGCCCCCAAACGGCACAACTAGATCACAATGGCAATAAGTATACAAAGTTTCAACCTAATACCTGTCATGATTCACGAGTCATGGTTAACGAAAAACCGGCTGGATTGTGGATTGTCCATAAATGAACACTCAGAATAAATCATCTGATAATTTCAAAAGGCGTCCCTGTCAAACGGGTTCCAGCTTTTCTTTCTGTTTTTTTGTTAACTTTATGATTTTTCTTCCGTATTTTTGTTCGGTCCCTCTCTTTTCTACTTTATTCTATTCTGTTTCCCGCTAATATGGATTATAACAAGAAAAAACAAGAACTACGAGCTCATATGGCACTCATGAGTAGGCGGTACAAGAACGTAGCCTAGATGAGAACGACACTACACCCGCCATCAAAAAATGCGGTTCGGACCTAGAAATAGAATATGCAGTTTCACTCAAGTCTGAGCGTTTCTGGCATCACATCGGATCACCTGGGACAAATGACTGTTATAACTTCCAAGTTTCAGCCCAATAAACCCACCGGTTTGATCCCTAGACGTGCCACACGGTTTCCGGTGCCTCCCTCCAACAACCCCTACCGCGGCGAATCTGGCTCGGACTCGTGAGTGGATCATCTGAAGCATACTCTCTCACCACCGATCAAGTTTCACTAGAATCTGAGCGTTTTTCGGTAGGTTCCGCCCCCCCCCCTCCCCCCGGCGTGGTCGGATTCGGTTCGGACAGTAAAATATGTCATCTAGTGCATATGCTTGCTCTACACTCTAAGTCTCATTTAAATCACTGCACTCGTTTGACACCTATGCGAGCCACTCAAATTTTCCGGGGCTCCCCCTACTGTGGCCGAATACGACATGAAAACATAAAAGTCGCATCTCTGACATCTCTTCCCGTCCATCAAGTTCGACTGGAGTCGGAGCGTAGCCTATCCAACCCCTCGACTGTAAGTGTTTAACGAGTTTTCCGGTGCCGGCCTCCAACCCCCTCACAAGTATCGGATCCGATCCAGACTTGACATGGAAGATCAAGGACGATATTTCTTTCCACCTGCCAAGTTTCATTCAAATCCGATCACCCGTTCAAAAGTTATGCATGTCACTAGATTCCAGATTCCCCATACCTCCACTCCCCCACGATGGTCCGCATCGCATCCCCCCCCCCCCCAGATGGTCGGATCGGGGAAACGACTATTCTCCAGTCAATCTGTTGGGGTCCCTGACATGCCTGCCAAGTTTCATCGTCCTGGCACATCAGGAAGTACCGAACTCGCGGGATCACTAGAAATTCGGATCCCCCCCAAACTCCCCCATAGTGAGCGGATCCGGTCCGGTTATGTCAGTCACGTATCTAGGACTTGTGCTTGTTCTTCCCACCAAGTTTCATCCCAATCCCTCCACTCCAAGCGTTTCCCAAGATTTCCGGCTCCCCCCCCCCAAAGTCACCGGATCCGGTCCAGATTTTAATCGAATTGTCTGAGACATGAGATCTTTCCAAATATCAAGTTTCATTGAGATCCGATCACCCGTTCAATTGTTATGAATTCCTAAATATCCCGGTTTCCCCATCATCCACTCCCCCCATGATGTTCGGATCGGGAAAGTGACTATTTCCAACTCAATCATTTGGGGTCCCTGATATGCCTGCCAAGCTTCATCGCCCTAGCTTATGTTGAAGTGCCCGAACTAGCAAACCCCGGACCGACAGACCGGCCGCGACGGACGGACAGAAATTGTGATCGCTATATGGCAGTTATGGCACTTGGCCGAAGGGCAAGTGCCATAAAATCACACCCACGGGTTAGAGAAATAGGCCAGATGTTGTCGTTTTATGAAAAGAATCGATTCAACCAGCCCGCTCTCTTGCGAAACAGACAAGTTCGCGGGTCAATCTGAAGTGGAAAACGACTGAAGGTTTAATTCAGTGACCTGCAGAAGGCCAGCCTAAGGAAATGCACAATGCAGACCACTTCTCCCAAATTTTATGGCGACAGCGGAGTTAACAAGCACATCATCAGTCACCTGGAAGCGAATTGCTCTCATCTCCAGCAGCCAGCACGGTATTTTTTTTTTCAAAGCCAAACACAAAAAAAAGGCAACCACTCCTCGATTTTTGACGAAAGAATAATTAACAAGCGCATCATCAGTCACCTGAAGCCAATTCTCTCATCTGCAGCACCAAGCACAGTTTTCGCTTAAAGTTTAACTGAAAAGGCAGCTTATTTTTACATCTGATTTTTTAATACACTGGATTATTTTGACTCATCTAGGGATTTATTTTTATTTTTATGGCACTTGCCCTTCGGCCAAGTGCCATATAGCGATCGCAATTTCTATCAGTCCGTCGGTCGGTCGGTCGGTCCGGGCTTTGCTAGTTCGGGGCACTTCCACATAAGCTAGGACGATGAAACTTGGCAGGCATATCAGGGACCCCAAATGATTAAGTTGGAAATAGTCACTTTACCCATCCGAAAATCACAGGGGGAGTGGAGGGAGGGGGGGGGATCCATTTATAACTTTTGAACGGGTGATCGGATCTTGATGAAACTGATATTTGGAAAGACCTCGTGCCCCAGACATCCCAATTAAAATCCGGACCGGATCCGGTAGCTTTGGGGGAGCTGGAGGGGGGAGCCGGAAATCTCGGGAAATGCTTGGAGTGGAGGGATTGGGATGAAACTTGGTGAGAAGAACAAGCACAAGTCCTAGATACGTGATTGACCGGACCGGATCCGCTCACTGTGGGGGAGTTTGGGGGGATCGGAATTTCTAGTGATCCCGCGAGTCCGGTACTTCCTGGTGTGCTAGGACGACAGAAGTTGGCAGGCGTGTCAGGGACCCAATCGGATTCACGTAAGAATAGTCGTTTCCTCGATCCGATCATCTGGGGGGGCGTAAAGGGAGGGTGAATCCGGAAAAGTGAGGTATTTTTAACTTACGAACGGGTTACCGGATCTTAATGAAACTTGATATATAGAAAGACTCCGTGTCTCAGATGTGTAAGAAGGGTCCTTCCTCCCCATCTGGACAGACAAGGTGAGATCGTTTCAGTTGATTTATTATTTTACAATAGGGCTCCCTCTTTAAGATTCTTTTTGATGGGACCTTACAGGGGTCGCTAGCCTCGCTTCGACCGGCTGTCGCGCACACTCCTCCCGAAGGAGAACCTTACAGATGCCCCAATTTAAATCCGGACCGGATCCGGTGACACTGAGGGGAGTTGGAGGGGGGGAACCGGAAATCTTGGGAAACGCTTAGAGTGGAGGGTTCGGGATGAAACTTGGTGGGAGGAACAAGCACAAGTCCTAGATACGTGAATGGCATAACCGGACCGGATCCAGTACTTTGGGGGAGTGGGGGGGGGGCTGAATTTCATGAACCAAGAGCAACTTTTTTTTAATTTAGTGTAGAAGTCTAGGACTCCAACGTCGGAGCCACGTAGACAAACAGGACCCACTTGGCGGGGTCTTATGGTGAAAACCAAACAAATCCAAATGTAATTTTGATGGGATTACGCCCTTGAGATGGAAATATTTTTGAATTAGTGAACTGAAAGACAAAAATGCTCCTCAGCCGGGATTTGAACCCAGGACCCTCTGCTTACAAGGCAGGCGCTCTAACCGTTTGAGCTACGAAGGGGCTTGTGAACAGAGTTCGCAAACCACTACAATAGTCCGGTAGAAGCCGGCCATAGGAACAGTGATCTCGGCCGAAGGCAAATTCATCTAATCAGTTCACATCTCCAAGTCACGGAAATTATAATACATAGATGGCACTTTATACAAGTGACATCAAAATTACACTTGGATTTGTTTGGTTTTCACCATGAGACCCTGCCAAGTGGGTCCTGGTTTTTCTACGTGGCTCCGACACTGGAGTCCTAGACTTGTACACAAAATTCAAAAAAAGTTGCTCTTGGTTCATTAGTCATGGTAAAATTCCCTTGTATAAAGTGCCATCTATGTATTATATTTATTTTCGTTTTTTTCTTTGAAAAAAAAATATTCTGAATAATTTTTCCATTCAACTTTCACTGAAAAGCAACTGAACAAGCTAAATAATTGCATTCTGTTCTCCTATTATTTATATTTATTATCAATTATATGTTATGTTCCCATTTAAAAACTAAAACATTTAAATGAATTTCATTTGCTTTTTAACTTAAAATTGCTGAGTCTCCTGAAATCTGTCAATATTCAATTTGTGACTTTTTTCTAGCCTAAAGTCAACTATATTTGACTTTGACAAACTCACAAGATGTTTTTGTTAATTTTGTATATTTTGTTACAAACAAAAAGAATATTCGGAATTAGGTTTTTCTTTTTAATTCTCCCATCAACCCCAAACAGCTTGTTTGTCGTCTGAACAGATCAGCCCCTGTTTCCACGCTTATTTCAGCCCATGTGAACACACTATTAAATATGCTGCTTCTTCTTTTTGACTGCTTTCTCAGAGTATCTGCATGTTTGAACGCCATATATTTGGTTAGGTTACATTCTACTTAGCAAAATGAGAGGAATACCAGCAAATTGACAACATAGTTTTCAAATATAAGGAACCATATGTCAATAAATTAGTGGACTAAATGTTTTGCCGTTTTGGCAAGTATTTTGCAGCTTTGCCTGGTATGGATTTTAGTTTTGTCTTCGGGCGACCATTGACTGTTATGTGATATTCACATAAAAAAATGTCTACTGTAACGCTGCCAACTGGCTTGCTCCAACTTTGGATTTACACAAGGCCTGAACAGGTTGAAAGGAAAATTCAGTGCAGTCCAGGTGTGGTCCTAACAAGGTCTTAACTGTAAAGAAGTAAATTCAGAGTGACCTAAGAATTGTTTTGGACTAAACAATAGTTTCCTTGTAAGATTTTCAGGCCAAGTTTGAGGTTGTACAAATTCGAGATTGGATACCTCTTATGTAGCAGGAGGGGTACCTGACCTCGTTTTTACGCAACCTCGAATTTTGCCGCGAAAATGCTGAAATGAACTTTCCATGCTATCCTGACAGTCAAGACGCAAAGTCTGATTTGTATTTTCAACAGTTATGTCCCAAAATATTACAGTTATTGGTCTTTTCTTTGTTTTGAACCTGGTTTAAAAAGGGATTTTCTGGTTATTAGCTATATTACCTCTATCTTTTTCATCACTTGGCAAGCAATCTGACCTCATGTAAAAAAGGGTGAAACTGTCTGAAAATCAAAATATATTTAAAGCACAACTCTTACTAGAAATGATCTTCTCACTGTGAAACGGGTCACAAAAAAAGTTTTCCGAAAATACCATTACTTTCCACCTAAAATTAGCGATTTTCATGATAGCGCATGTCGACTCTGTCCAGCCTTCCTGCTCTCCGACGCGGCGGCTGGGCGCAAAACATTTGAAAACTGAACGTGCCGTGGCTAAAAAGTGGGAAAACTAAGCAAACACAAGAAGTAAAAAACAGAAAATTATCATATCCTTATGAGTGAGGGACTTGTGAGCGGACGTCGAAGTTTTCCGGCAAACTTTGCGTTGTGTGACGGATAAACTCGGCACTGCCGAAAAAGCGCTAAAAAATCGTAGGCACGAAACGAAACAGTGGAGAAAGATCGGGATTTTAGAAGCTTAAAATTCCACAAGGGAGCTAGGTATATTATAAAAGGCAGAATAAGCAAGAAGAGGGATCCTTTAACTAGAAATATTGAAGTAATATTTATTTTCACAACATGTAAACCTTTGGTTCCTTTTTAAGCCAGATAGATTTCACTAAAGAAATATTTCTCTGGAAATTTGAAATTTTTGTCTGGGGTTGGGTACCTCTCCTGTACTAACATGGTACTAACCAGGTATGGGCACCATGCCCATACCTTGGGGCATGCCCTGACGTTGGGGCACCATGCCCAAAAATTGAGGATTTGTGCTTGACTGGTACTAACCTGGTACTAACTTAGATTAGATTGTAAAAACTGATCTGAGCCGCATTTTCAAACTTTGAAAACTGACACCAATGGTCAAGCTCAGTGTTGCCACCCGACCAAAATTAAGTTTACTAAATTCCGGAGAATTTTTTTACTAGATTCTTATAAAATTTACTAACTCAAAAAAAATTTTTCGCGGCTGTCGCCGCGACACGTGCATTGCATTGTCGACCTGTACTAGATTTGAATAATAAAGAAATACATCGAAAGACAGTTTAATTTTGAGTCACACTGAAAAGAAAGCAGCGAAAATATATCGAACCGCGGACTTGGTCATCAAGAGCAGAGACGTCAAAAACGGGGGGTGGCCCCTGTCGGCCAATCGGCAAAGAACAGATAAATCGGCGCGAAGCGCCGCAATTTTTAAAAAAAACAGTCAATTTTTTCTTAAAACAGGCCAAATTCTTTTCAAAACTATCAATTTTTCTCAAAGCAATTGGTTCGTTCGTTTTCATCAGGGACAAAAGACTCAACACAATGGACAAAGAGCTCCGATCCTTGGTTTGGTTGGAACAGACAAAATTAAGAACTCTGGAGTGATAACCAAGAGTGGATCCTAATATTTTTGTACATTTCCTCAGAATCTATGAAAAATGACACAACTTCCGGGTTGGACCATCTTTTTTACTAGAAATTGGGATTTTTTACTAGATTAAAATGAAATTTACTAGATCCTCTATATTTACTAGATTTAATATTTTTTACTAGATCTAGTAAAAATTTACTGCCGGTGGCAACACTGGTCAAGCTTCTTCGCGAACTTCGTCATAGAGTCAAATTCTAATTAGGAAGAGGTGGTGTGGGAGAAAAGCGGGAGAGATCAAATTTCATTCCCCTGCTTCTTTACAATAACAGCTTTCAAGCACTTCAAGTAGCCTAGTGAGGTATGAGACTGGTGGTTATTTGTACGGTTTGATGGATTTATTTGGTATCGTCTTGCCCCTATTTATCTATGACAGTTTAACTGAAAAGCCAACTCATTTTTGTGTCATTTAGTTGAATACACTACTGAATTATTTGGATTCTGCAAAGGGATTTTTTGTTTTCCACTATCTGCTCTAGTTATGGCATTCAGAATATTTGCAGCCATCCCCACCTGGTCCCCACAGCAAAAATTCTACTATGACGCGGTAAATTTTTATCTAAACACAAACAAGGCTTTTCAGTGGGCAGTGGCGATATTGGTGAAGATTGCTTAGTGCCTGAACAAAAAAAGAGTCATAAATCTTTCTTGTAAGGTATATAACAAATTAGAGGTACCACAAATCACATGGAAATTCCACTATTTGAAAATCGATTAGCCTATTCCTGAATAGCAGAACTACCAAGTACTGTAACGCATTTTCACCGGGTCTTCAAGCCAATTAAAGTAAATAAGTGATGGGTAACTTGATTGTCCTATCCCAGTCCTTTTCGGTTAAACTTTAAGAATTGGAAGAAGCAAAGAAAGAATGGGAACCAGATTTATTCTTTTGTTCATTTTAGGAGCTGTAAACCTGCTGAATCCATGAATTGGCATAAGGGTCAACTCACCATTGTGGGACCATCAAATGTTTTGACGTTGAAAACATCATTGCCAGATCTGCAACTGCAGTCGGATTTTAGCATTCAAGCTCGAAATGGCTCCTTTAACCATGAGAAGTCCCTTGTAATTGGGATTTCAGCTGATTCCCAGAAAATTGCTATGTGCACAGATAAAAAAGAACTGGAAGTGTACAAGTTGATTGATGGTGAACTATCGCGTGATTTCACTACTATTGTTATAAAACGACCCTCAAAAATTATGTTTGTAGACGACTCTGACGATGTTGTCATAATTGACAAGGCAGGGGATGCCTATAAAGTTGATGGAAACACCAAAGTCAGTGCACTTCTACTTGGTCATACCTCAATGCTGTTTGATGTTGCATTAGATGTGGAGAAGAAGTACGTTTTGACTGCTGATCGAGATGAAAAGATCAGGATATCTCACTACCCAAACTCCTACAATATCCATGGTTATTGCTTGGGACACAGAGAGTTTATAACTAGCATTTGCCTTATGCCAGGATTCCCAAGGGTGTTTGTGAGCGGATCTGGCGACGGAACAATAGCCATTTGGGACATGGAAAAATGCCAGGCGTTGCAGACAAAGAACTGTCAAGCGGATTTGGGAATAGAGGCCACAGACAGAACCTTGGTAAAAATGGTGCTGGTACATCAAGGGAAAATCGTTGCTGTTTCTGAAAAGTTAGTATTTTGGAAATAAAGCCTACGGTAAGATGAGGCATGTAGGAAAATTAAAGCACTAGACTTGTATGGCGCTACTTATGCTGTTGGCTAGTATCTGACTTAGCCATAATAAATATTTTGGTGAGGATAGGAATTGTTAGGCAGCTGCAACAAACAAGAGCAGGAAGAGCCTCCATTGATAAGATTCCTTTCTCTTGTCTTGGCTGCATGTCAGGCGTGTGGATAAACCGTGCTCCTGCGATTGTCTAGAACACATTATCGCCAAACGGCCAAGACCTGTTTGAAAGAACATGCGAATGAGATGCGACCCCGCCGTAATCCTCCGCGGATTGTAAACTGCCTAGTCGCGGAGGAATCACAGTACGGTAGTCTAAGACTACAGAAGGTCTGAGACGTAGTCCAAAAAGAAATCAGTTGGTTTCCAAGCTGGAATCATGTAGAAACTAGTTCTGTCTGTACCTGAACTTGGATCTGAGACCGCAGGAAAGGACAAGAAAAAGGACAGGTCAAATTCGTAAATGGGCTCCGTATTTAGGGGTGGGGGTTCAGATTAAGGGGCGAACAAAATACATTTTAAAAGCTATAGTCGATTTAGGGGTAAGGAGACATGCTGGATCCGTATATCAAAATTATTTCCCGCCGCACTAATAGTTCGCCCGGAATTCGGCCAGAACCGGAAAATCTGTTAAAAGTAAAAGTCTTATCTGAAGTTCATTAGAGGTTCGAATTAGAGGTAAGGAGATATGCTGAATCCTCAGATGACAATTAATTTTCGCCGGACAAATAGTTCACCCGGAATCCGGCCAAAACCGGAAAATTGGTTAAAAGTAAAGTTTTATCTGAAGTTGATTGAAGGTTCGATGTAGAGGTAAGGAAAGGCTGAATTCGCATATGAAAATTATTTTCTCGTCGGACAAACAGTTCTCCCGGAATCCGGCCAAGACCGTTAAAAGTAAAAATTTTATCGGAAGTTGATTCAAGGTTCGATGTATAGGGGTAATTCCGGTAATTCGTTTTTTAGCTTTATTTTCTTGCCGGGAGAGTAGAATTTAAAGTGAAGTCTGGAGTATTAGAAAATTGTTATAGGGTAATGAGACATAGGCTACTGAATTCATTTTGAATTTCTTTTCCTTGGCGGATAAGCAGTTCGCCCGGAAATTTGGTAGAAGGAAATTTGTTTTGGAAGTCGGTTAGAGATTCGTTATTGGAGTAAAAGTACATGCTGAAACCGTATCGGAACTTGATTGAACGTGGAATTCCGATAGCACAGACAGTTAATTCTGAAGTCGTATGGAGCTTTGATTTTAGGGCAAGAGAGAATGCTAAATCCATACCCGTTTTCTCAGCAGATCAGTCGTTTCGTTTAGCCCTAATCCGAGAAAAAACAGAACTTTTAATCTTTGTACGTTTCCAATAAATCCCTCTGCCAGGTTTTTTTTTTTTCGGTATAGAGATAATAAGACAGAATGCATCTGTCTGCTTGTATAAATAGATATATATTTTTTGTTATCGGGTAAATCGGATATAAACCGAAAAAATGAACAAACTTGCTGAATCAGGATATTCTACAGGTATTTGACTAGCGATGGTAATACGGTCGTGGTCTGACCACAGTTTGGGTAACCTGACCTTCGATTAAACAACATGTTTACGGGATTTGGGAAAATTAATATACACCTTTGGGATCCTATCGAAACCTTAGATCTTGTTTTATAGTTTACCCTCTCCTTGTCCACTTACCACTAATAGTTTGCAGATGTGCTTTAAACCTTCTGCTGTTCTAGCCCTGACGCGCTGTCCGTGTACTCGTGCAGTATCAGGGACGACACTGCAGAAGTTCAACTGTTGGCGTCTCAGAGGCTGTCAAGCCATGTAGCTCGAGTTATTGCCGTCGAGGACTCCCTTCTTCTTTTGACACGAAGTGAAACAGAACCACTGCAGCGATTTACTTTGGAGAATGGCGCTCTGTTGAAGGCGGATTTGAAGGTTCCAGAAAATCTGATTCCAACCTTGAAAGGTGGGAGGATATGCTAATCTTTTGTACCACCTTCCTTTATTGCTATAGATATATATTTAATTTATAACCCATCAAATGCACATGGCGACAGTGGAGTAAAAGGAAATAAGGAAAAACAAACACAAACATCAGTCAACACTGATAACGACAATTTGGACTAAATTTCTAATTGGGCCTAAAAAAAACTCATGGAAAGCATCATGTATGTTTGCTTAAAAACTCATGGAAAACATCATGCTATCAGGGTCCCAGGATGTATTGTTAGAATTAAGCTCTGTTGAATGTGAGGGTAACCGAAAATCTTATCCCATGCTATTGTCATTTGCGGTCCGAGCAGACTTTCGTGTACTTTTCCGGGTAGTCGTTTTTGGCGGAGCGACTGTTCCAGCAGTCAGTGTTGCAACTTCACAGCGGAGATCCCTACCAAGCGTAAATTTCCGCCCCTGATCCTCTGAAAATATGAATTTATCTCCAGGATGGTCGGTCTCTAGAATAGAATAGTAATTTATTCGCTCACACTTTATTTTTCAATTCAATTCAATTTCAATTTATTCTCAAAATTCCTTCACGGGCGAGCCGAACATTGGATTTTTCGTCGTAAATATAACAACATCACGGTAACAAACTTTCACGGTAACAAAACCAAAATTGGTGAATACTGTCATGCACAAATTCGTCAATATAACATATACATTTAAAAATACGTACAATGGTCAAAGGCTATTTAAAATTTCCACAGTCTCTAATGGTATAAAAATATTTTGGTAACGGCTTTGTTTGGCCGCTACTGGTTGGAATATTGGGACCTTCGTAGAGACTGCTCGCTCTTGCCTTTCCCTAACATTGTTGTATGGGGGAGGGAGAAACTCATTGTAGATGGGGTGCGAAATAAGTTTTTTTTTACCGATCTCGAGGCATAGGTTCAGTCTCCGTTTAAAGCGCTAGATTTCGTCGCAGAGGCTTTGTTCCTTCTGCTAAAAGTTCCCTGCAAAGAAGTGGGCATATTCAGTTCAGTTCAATCTATTTTTCCCAAAATTCTTCGCGATGTATGTAGGTATGTATGTATGTATTGTACATGGAAAGCCCAAAGGGCCATGGTACAAAAAGAATGATGTGCAAATCAAATACTAACTAAAATTAAGACACCTTTAAATGAAAAGAGACCTATGTCTGTCGTGACTTTAGTCTTCGACATAAATAATTACAAAACAACTGTCACGTTATTGATTTTCGACACAAAAGAATTAGGAAAAATACAGAGACTATCTTTCGGTCCAGTCGGTAACCATCAACTACTGAGTCTTTACGTGATTAACTCTGACTGACTAGATTGGTCTTTTATTCCGCCCTAGATTGACTGGGGCGTTAACTCGCGGGTTGCAAGGGAGTTCATGACAATGTCTCAACTCTCAGTCCAAACCGGACGAACACTGCCAGGTTTTTAATAGTACTAAAAGGTCAACTACTGAGCAGACGATGTAGCCACTCCTCATCACCTGTACGTCTCTGCAGCTCCAACCTTAGCTCATTAAGTTCCTGCCACTATGACATGAAGTGGTCCACACTCTTCTCAGGGTCCCCGCACATAGGGCACGAAAAACGAAAAACAACACTGGAATTGCCAAACATGAGCGTTAGAACTTTCAACCATTATATAACTTTGTGTATACAAGTAATAATAACTCAAACAGAGTTATTATTACTTGTATTCACCCAATGATGGGTGAAATATGGCGTGAAGGATGAGGAAGGTACAATGAAGCTTTCTTGATCAGCTTAGTCAGTCAGAAGTTTATTTACAAAAAAGCGAAGCCGGACGCAGCCGAAAAGCGGTTTTCTGTCATAGTAAAGTATACAAAAGAATATAAATCTCCGGCAATATTAAATCTCTTTTCTTTCCAGATGCTGCCAAGTTACTGTATCAAGACTTTTCGGAATTCTACCATAAGAAGATAGACAACGCGAGTGAGTATCAGAAAAGAAAAGAAGAAAGGTTAAAAGGGAAAAGGAGGGATAGTGAAACTGAAAAAGATGTAAAGAGGCTGAAGTCTGAATAAAACTGTCGTTTGACTAACTCGCGACATTTTAGCTTATTTATTAGTGATGAGAGTGAGCTGTTTCTCAATTGCCTCGCTGTCCATGAACCTGCTCAGTTCCTGGTCCGGTTTGACAAACCCCGTGGTCGGATACTGAATTTTACCTTCACTCTTGAAATCGTCTGGACTGCAGACACGCCATCTTGTGGATTACGTAAGGCTGGGCCATAGACACCTCTGCAGATATGTAGGCGGCGCCGTTACACGCATTGGACAAGAAGAATTCAGAGTATCGTTCGATTTACCTTACGCCAGTAATTGCCTTGGACAGACGGGTGCTCTTAGACTGCAATTTCTGCCCAGATTGTCGGTACCGTCATTAATTTTGTATGGAAAAGTTGAATTTTATCAACTTCAGTTCAATTCAGTTTATTTTCAAAACCGATACAACGGTCAAGCCGATTTGATGGTTGTCGTCCACATTAACACTAATTATATAAAAAAAAGAGATAATTCTACACTATTGGCCTATAGCATATATCAAAGGCTTGTCGAACATAACACAAAATATTCAAACCTATATACAATTAATGATGCGAGTTAAAAAGGTTGACGAAGGCGGGAACAAAACTTCTTAAAGTTTAATTGAAAAGCCAACTTATTTGTGTGTCATTTAACTGGATACACTGAATTATTTGGATTCTGCAAAGTGATTTTTTGATTTTCCACTATCTGCTCTAGTTATGAGGCTCAGAATATCTCCGGCCGTCCTCACAGCGTAAATTCTACTATGACACGGGAAATTTTAATTTCAACACAAATGCGGCTTTTCAGTGGGCAGTGGTGAGATTGGTAACGATTGCTTAGTGCCTGAACAAAAAAAAAATGATAAATCTTTCTCGTAAGGCATACAACAAAAATACAAGCGCATAGAGGCACCACAAATCACAAGGAAATTCCACTATTTGAAAATCGATTATTGGTGGATAGCGGAACAACGAAGTAACTCATTTTCAGCGGGTCTTCAAGACAATTTAAGTGAATAAGTGACGGATAACTAGATTGTCCTATCCCAGCCCTTTTGGGTTAAACTTTAAGTAACGAGTCGTTGTGTGTTTGATTGCAATTTCAACTTACGATGAAACTGCGAAAACCCGGCTGGGAAATCCTGATCGTGTGTTTGCACACATGCCTTGAGGCGGTGCCATCACACGTACTAGACAAGAAGAGTTCAGAGCCACGTTCGATTTACCTTATTGCCTTTAACAGACGTGTGCTCGTGGACTGGAATTCTTGCCCGGATTTTCGGCATCATTGACCTTACATTTCCTTCGATGGGCATCGTGCCCATCATGTCCGTACCTTCCTATCTTTGGCCATGTGTCAATACTACGTCCCATAGCCAATACCGGGACAGCCTAAGGACAGACGTTGTAAATAGTAGTCCCGTGGATCTGGTTTCACGGAACAATTGCGATACAGAGTCCCATCGGAAATTGTATGCATTCCGAATGTTATCCGAAAATTGGACACAATCATTTTCAATTACAAGAAAAAATGAAAATGAGCTTTTCCTCTCACTCGGATAGCCGGCAGGATCCTCCGACTGTCGATTGCTTCGGGGTCTGTCGATCAGTCTGTGTAGACTTTAAAGGATTCTAGAGGGTTCTGCCTACTGACTTGGTGTCCAACCTTGAACTCGTTCGTCCTCGGCTCCTGTTCAGTTCGGTCGACGAATCCTGTCTTAAATTACCTTAAATCGCAATTGTTAGCGACAAGGCTGTCACATCACCGGTGAAACGGTCTGGAAGTTGACCCCGGATCCCTGTAGAGGGCGATTCTGGCAGTCTGGAAAGCTCCGCTGGCTTTCCCGCTGTGTTCTTAAGACTGCGTCTAAAACCCGCTTCGCTTTCCGAGGCTTTTCTGGCGCTCTGCTAGTTTTGCAAAGTGAATCCACTCCGTGAGTATATTCGGCAAGCCAGCGAGAAGTTGTAAAGGCGCTACGCCTTTCCGCTTGTTTTTGCGTTCGGTGGATTCTCGCTTTGCCTTTGGAAAGTGAATCCATGAGAACGCAAGAATCGCCCTTAGCTAGTTTTCAGGGTCACGTCTTTCCAGTCACTGTCTTCTCTTCTTCTGAAAGCTGTCTCGGCCCTCGCTCAACAGGGGGACAACATGGTTTGAGCATATTTCGAGAATTCACGCATACGCCCTTCCTAAAATTCCTTCCGGATTAGTTCTTTTTTTGCCGCTAGATGCGCTAGTAAAGTAAACAACGACACGTTACTTCTTGGTGTGCGTTTAACCCGGTTTGTTCGGCTATTTTCGATTTCTTTTATGTTTGCGTCTTTGGCATGGCTCTGCCTCTATGTGTGCTATACCCAACTCGGTTGTGTCAAACTTCATCAGATTTGTCAATTCTGGCTTC
Organism: Branchinecta lindahli; assembly: GCA_023053555.1. Taxonomy (NCBI): domain Eukaryota; kingdom Metazoa; phylum Arthropoda; class Branchiopoda; order Anostraca; family Branchinectidae; genus Branchinecta; species Branchinecta lindahli. The sequence continues at coordinate 17,244,298 of JAKZAO010000003.1, forward strand.
CGACTTCAGTGCTGACTGCTAACTAACTTTTCCATTGGGCTAATGCGCGACTCGGTATGAACCGATAACCTAATCGCTTATTCCCGTTGAGATAACTTATACCGAGATCTACGTGTATCAGGAGGCAAATCGTTACTAGATTTTAGGAAGGGCTTATTTGGTCAGGGATGGCTTTTACCTGTCGCGGATAGACTTTTGCAGCACTGAACGTCGTGGTTTGTGCAGTCTCATATCGACCGGATATTCCTTACTTCTAATTTGTGACTGAAGATTGGTGCTAGAGGCTATAGCGATCTCTACGGGTGGAATTTCAGTCCGTAGCCACAACCTGGTGTCTGTACGCTCTGGCAATACTCTATATGACTGGCAATACTCTATATGAGTAAGTCCAAAACACGCCAGTGATCCTCAGGAAGAAGGAGTAAACGTCTCCGTGACGACTCAAACTCAACAACTCACATCCTGTCTCAACCAATCACGGTGATCTTTGGGAGCAGCTGTGACACCACTTCTGCCTTTCTTCCGCTAGGTACCCGGAGAGGCCGGAGATATATTTTGCATCGGCAAGGAGAGATAGTCATCCAGTGTATACACGTATACACTGAATGACTATCTCTCCTTGCGTCTCTGATTCGCAGAATGTTGCGGCCCCAACGGTAGGAATGGGAAAGTCATAGCAAGAAAACTAGAAACCAATTCCAACAGAAGCTTTATTCTGTCATACGTGGGTTCACAACAGTTGCAACACTGCTCTTTCACGTGTAGACTAGTAAGACGATTCATTCTTAAGTTCATATAAAAACATATCAAAAGATGAACAATGCGATCACGAACGTCTACCCATCCCGTGAACAGCATGCCTCGTCTTAGCTCTTGAATAAGCCATTCAGTTACTACGACATAGGCGAGGCAAGACTTTTACGTCAATTTGACGGTCGGACGCGGGCACATGCAGCCCCTTTCCCGACATTGACTCGCTAGGAGTACACGCCAGGTTAAATATACAGTCGCACATATTTATTACTTTTTTTTTATTTGTACTTTTTCTGTCATAAAAAAAGAAAACTCTCGTATAATAAACATACAAACTTTTTTTGGTCGGCGAAACGATTATCAGTTTTTTATAAGGTTTCCTTCCGAAAATATCACTGGACAGAGTTCACAAACATCCGGGGTCTATCTAAAGATTTATCAATTCATATCCATTCGACTATTGGTAAGGCTGTGGGCCTGACAATCGGAAAACCCAGTCTAGGTGGATACTCTTCTCACATTAGTACCGGTATACAAAAGGTATCAAGTCAACTCCTTCAAACTTTACTGGATTTTTCAAACTTATGGATTTTCAGACTTTACGGGAGAGCAAAAATCTCTTTTTTTTTTGCACAGAATATTCAAGGGCTCAGAAAAACGCCTGTGTCTTTTAGGCTTGGGACCATCATGATGGTCCTTTATGCGTCTTTAATTCACTGCCCCTCAACGCACTGACGACAGTACAGAAATTCCGTGGCTCTCATACGTTTGGGCTTTTTGATCCTGACAGTTCCAAGCCATCGACAGAAACTATTTGAGCGTACTTAAAACCTTTTTTGCATAACGATAGAGAATCCACGAATTAATTTGCAAGTGCCATGGTAAACTTTGGCCCGAGGATACAGTTCTAAACCACCTAGACTGAGCGTTGGAATTAGACCCCGGATATCCAATCATGAAAGCTGTAAGTTTAGTTCAACTCGGACGTACAATGTGAGGCCGCCGCGCAAAATAATACATTATTTCCAAGCCTACAGGTTCTAGACGAAGAATATGAACTAAACTTTCAGCTGACAGATCATTCGAACTTCACTACGGAAGAAACACTATTTGGCAGATAAAAAAGCAGAAAATAAATCAACAAAACTTCTCGAGCACAGGCACACACAATCAAAACGAGCAGCCTTGCGCTTTAAAACGCTTAAAGTTTAATCCCAAAATTCAAAAAGGCGTCTCTTTAACGCCGAAAGTTTATCTAGAAAATTCCTCACATTTTTTTCCTGCGATTAAGTCTTGAAAAATACAAAAATACTTTGATTTTAAAACTCTGAGCGTTTTTTTCCAGAATCCATACCCTTAATGACATCAAACTGTTAAAGGTGGGAGCCCCAGCTAACAAAACCCATCCAGGCGTCAATTCATATCACATTGTAATAACTACCACAGGCAAAACGAGATAACAGACACTTCTCGGTGGTGCAAAGATTCGTTGGTATGTGACAACACTGGCAGCCAAGTCTCATGCCTCACGAATCTTCCATTAGATGTCATTGAGCAACTAGTGATCAAAAGAGAAGAAGCAAAGAAAATAAGCTTGCACAAAAGTATCACGGTTTTCAATCGCAGGATTAGCGCGTAGAAAACAAGCAAAGGGACGTCGACTCGACAACTGAAGCAGATCTTAACGGTCGGAAACTCTTTATAATAGACAGGATTCAATAAAAGAACGCACGAATCAAGGAGCTTGCCGTTCTTTCTCTCCATACGCTTATATCCTTCATCATTTGTGCTACTTCTCTTTCTTAATACTAGTGTCTCCTTGGCGCAGATCGGCTAATCAAGTAAATCGAAGGGCTGTAGAGGTTGTTTAAAGCCAGACCAGATAGTAGGACAGGTACTTCCACGCTACAGCACAGCGCCGTCTGTAAGCCACGGTCTACAACCATCACTGGCTCCCCAAAAACGTGTCGGCCGAACGGGCGGCGACCGATATTCGACTTATATTTTCGGTCCCCTGCCGGTATATCACTTGGGATAATGGATCACGGACAAATCACCGTAACTTGTCTCAGGTTCTCACCACGAACCACGTGCAAGTAATGCGCATATGGTCTCTTCCCAAACATAAACTGAGACCTCATACCCAACAATCTGAGAGCACTAAATATAAAGCACTTCCTCAACAGGCATCCCTGTTTGTCAGCACCCAATACTCATTTTCGAAAATTATTACATCTTCACTTTCTGTATGGCAGCTCGGTAAACCAGATGAGGTCCTGGGACAAATTTAAGTTCATGATCATCCCAAGATCATGCTCCAGTATCCCACGAGGTAAGTCCGAACAAAGTAAACATGCCTCCGACTGGGTTAATCTTATGTAGTAGTATCCGATAGCATCCCGTTTGCTAGTAGTAGCATGTAGTAGCAACAGTTACTACTGCATGCTACTTTTTCGTACTACTCCATACGACTAATTCTCGGATATTTTTCATCGGCCTTCTGGCAGGGTATTTTTCGAAAAGGAGTATAAGAGTGCTGAAGGAAAATACGAGCAGCTTGCTATAACGGAAGCGAGCTTTAAACCGGATTTCAGACCTGAGACTAATACAACCTCACACGTATGGACGTTCAACTTCGGTATCATGCACGAATAAACTGAAGATCATTCCCCAAGAACAGCACTAAACGAATGGAGACAATGGCGACGATTCAGAAGGAAACCAACTTGAGCATATGACTCCTTTCCTGGAGCTATCAATCCCTGAGGCTCGGGAGGGTGTGGGGTCTTTAATTTGTCTGTCCAAAATTGGTCTGATAATACTGCTGTTGGTGCAATCAAAGCTGGTCGTCACGGTGCAAGTGAAAATGGACTTGACTATATTATTTTTCTCCTTTATCGATTTGTTTTCACCGCTTGCTTAGGGTTCTACAGTGAATTTCTTCTCTTAAAACTGTCAACCAATAAACTCGACTCCTCTTTGGGCTTCGGAGCACCGGTTTCTGTTCCGCACAAAACTCACAGCTCATCAGCAACACTTTCATGCAGTTCCGATTTGAAATAGAGAACTTGATTGAGCACTAACCAAGTCCATCTTTCAAAGAAAAAAAAAACAACGTGGAAACGATCGAAAAGGAGACCGGATACTGTTCCCAAAAATCCAACTAAAACTTGCACTGCCGCCAATCTTGTTGTAAGTCACGATAGTCGATTACAATGGGGGATGAAGCCGCCAGCTCACCCACCTTAGCTCTACCCCCATGATCCCCTTTATGCCTGAAGGAGTGACAGCTCAGATTCACACGGAAACGGCGCAAACGAACGACGAAGTAGCATACATACTTAAATAGCATTACGATAATCAGGTCGCCACGTTTTCGAACTTTTGAATCTACCGCAGAAACTGCTTTGTATATGATCTGACAAGGCAAAAACCAAGCGAGCCATCTACGGGCTCGTTCCGAAGACTTCACTGTCGTCCACGGCTAATCTCGACCTCCTCATGAAGATGGAAGAGCCGGCGGGCGAGCCGAGCTGGAAGGAGAGCTCGGAACCGCGGTCCCCGTCAGTACTCTCCGAGCTCTCGCGGTCCGGTTCCAGTTCCGAGAAATCGTCCAGGCTCCGGAGGCGGGATTCCAGATCCGCATTTAGTGAGAAGTGCTGGAGAATGATCCGCTTGACGGACGTGGCGCTGTCGATGAACGCAGAAAGATCACGTGCGCTGTTGTTCCTAGAAGAGAAGAAAACGTTTGAAAACGGTCCAGATGAAACCAAGTGTGCAAACCGGAAAACGCGTTGACAGAAGAGTTTGAGGGAATAGGGGATTTTCTTTGACTGGATTGTTTAGGGGGCTGACTCGTCATTGTTTCACCAGTTGCCGCTAGATCTCTTTAACCAAGAACGGACAAGGACAAGAAACCTAGTGTTTCCACACTGCGGCGAGCAAACATCCGCAGTCGTGTTCCGTAAATACTGAGCAGGTTCTTACACCCGAGACCTAGTATACCATTTGTTTGAATTGCACCACAGGGCTAGTATATCGGATACTGCAGAGACGTGGGTAGAAGAGGTTTCGGTTGCAGTTCTAGAGCTCACTCGGGTCGGGATTCATAGCCGGAGCAAGGATGCGTTGTGAGAAAGGTGTGACGGATGTTCTACTACATCAACTAACACTACTACAATAACCAATACTACTTCCAAATAACCATAATTACGTATAATGTAAAGTGCCCTCCCGGATTTCAAGATAAGGACGAATCAAAGCCAACGGTAGACACAGCGGGCTGGTTCGTCCTTGCTTCAATTCAATTCAATTTAGTTTATTCATTAAAAATCTTGAAACGGCGATAAGCCGACTGGTTGATTTTACGTCAACAATATATACACTAAAATTGTATTATTTGGAACTGAATAACATGTAGCCTATCGAGCTAAATCACACTATGGCCTATAACTGGCCATTTGTCTGTCAAGTCACATAACTTGTCAATAAAATTACAGTTATTAATATCGCTTAAATCTTAGTGTCGAAATTCATATTATTTACAATTAACAAAATTACGCTAAAATAACCAAACTATAAATGACCTTAATTTCTAAGGGAAGCTATTAGGAATCAACTGTAAATCCATTGTTAAAAAACTTGACGAAAGAAGGGACAAAATGTTGCTGGCTCGGATCAGTGAAATAATCGTCCCCAATGAAAACTGTTTACTTATGACGCTAAAGTGGCCTCTCGGATTCCAGGATCAGGACGAATTAAACCCAACCATAGAAAAAGTCCCGCTGACTCGCCCTTACTTCAATCAGTTTCAGTTTAATACACTTGAGGACTATCTCTCCTTGCCGATACAAAATCTCCGGCCTCTCCGGGTACCTAGCGGAAGAAAGGCAGAAGTGGTATCACAGCTCCTCCCAAAGATCGCCATGATTGGTTGAGACAGGATGTGAGTTGTTGAGTTCGAGTCGTCACGGAGATGTTTACTCCTTCTTTCTGAGGATCAATGGCCTGTTTTGGACTTAGTCGTATAGAGTACATATTCCACTCATGAAATAACCCTTCTGAACATGCGCAGTCGAAGCATTGACTATGATGTAAAGTGCCATCATCGCGTGTAAATCATAGCCTTATCAATAAAAATCAGAATGAATGGTAACAATCTATAGGCTATCACAAAAATTAGGACTGCCTAAAGAAGATTTCTTCCTTAGAATCTCGAAAATGCGGCTTCGTCTTCGAACTACCCCTTCAAGTCGATATTTTTTGGTTTGTACAGGAGGGGTATCCAACCTCGTTTTTACACTACCTCGATTTTTGCCGCGAAAATGTTAAAATGAAATGTACAAGCTGTCCTGACAGTCAAGAGGCAAAATATGACTTTTTTCAAAGTCATGTGTCCAAAAATATTTAAATTCTGTGCCTTTTTCTCCATTCGGAGCTATTTTGAAATCCTGTTTTCTGGCTATTGACATTGCTAACTCTTCCTTTTTTATCATTTTGAAGTCAATCGAGGTAGGGTTAGAATAAAGTAATCTTGTCTGAAAAGAAAAATAAGTTTAATTAGAAATACTGAAGCAATAATTATTAATCCAATATGTAAACCATTCAACTAGCTTCAATCTAGTATTTTTGTCATATATGTTGGTTCCTTTTTAAGCCAGATGGATTATTCTGAAGGAAAGACTTCTCTGGAAATTTGAAATCTTGTCTGAGGTTGGATACCCCTCCTGTATATACCAAATAACCAAGCAGCAGTAGCCTACAAGCCGCAAGACGAAACTCGAATGCAGCTATACGTTTAAGACCGCGCGAAAACCTTCATTCAAGGTCCTCTATGAATGCCAAATTTTGCAGATCTGCAACAAGCTCTAGGATATATGCAGGTGTATAGATAATTAAAGGAGTTAACTAGGAAGCATTCTCGCATTTGGAATGTCTAGACCACCCTCTTTTAAGACGCTAGTTCACAACAAGATTAGGTACTACCGTGGGACCATCTAGTGGCACGATTTGGAACTGAATAACTGGAAACATCAAAGAGAAAAAAACAAGACCAAAGGTTTCGATGGGATCCCAAAAATTTATTATTTGATCCAGACAATTTGGTCTTGTAACATCCGGTCTTCGCCAGACTCCTTGAAAATTTTTACTATTAAGAATTAGAAACAGGCCAATGGCTAATCGTCTGAGAAAACCAAGTTCAGATATGGATTCAGGTTATGTGTATTTACACCTAAACATCATATCTACTTTGACGAGACTGATCAAAACTTCCCGCCTTACTTCTGCCAAATATCCGGTTCCGGCCGGATTCCGGGCGAACTACTTGTCTGGCAAAAACTAAAGCTCAAAAACGAATTCAGCGTATCTCCGTACCCCCATATCGAACATCTAATCAACTTCAGATAAGGCTTCAAATTTTCAGGTTTTGGTCGGATCTCGGGCGAACTATATGTCCGGGTAGAAAATGATTGTCATATATGGATTCAGCATGTATTCTTACCCCAAAATCGAATCAAAATCTAATCAACTTCAGAAAAAACTTTTATTTTTAACAAACTCTCCGGTTTTGGCCGGATTCCGTGCGAACTACTGGCCCGGCGAGAAAAGGATTTTCATATTCGTGTTCAGCATGTCTTCTTATCTCATTGGCCGTAAAAAAAAATATTTTGTTCGCCCCTTAATTTGAACCCCCTCCCCCACCCTTGAATGTACAGCTTACTGAGCCCATCTACGAACTCGACCTGTCCCTTGACCGATTTTGACGATAACCACAAAATCGGCTTCGATCGTTCTATCGGTTCTGAAAACTAACTGAAATGAATTGTGTGCCCGCTAAGATCAATGAATACTACCTGATCTAATGAATAATCAATGAACTGGCGAGAAAGAGGACGCTAAACGTCCGAACTATTCCTGTTATTTGCGAGTAACGTTTGCTGATGTTAGGGTTTGACAGAAAAAATTACAATTCTGTTCGCAAAAATCATTCATATCAACATTACCCCCTTTTCCGCCTAATAAACCCCTTTAAAATGAAACGATTCAGACTATCTCGAAGGCAACGACGAGCCCATCCAGCCCGCTTGTTGGCAGATAGCTCGGTTCCACTGGTGCCAAAGGCGAATGCAGGGGCCTTAGCACAGCACGATGATAGCACTCCTAGCAGACGAACACGTTGGCCAAGCCCCAACCCAATGTAACAATCGGCCAGAGAAAGTGCGCAGCGCTAGTCGGGTCGCGTCGCTGCACGCCTGAATTCCGGGCGGTGAAGATGTGAATGACCGGAGAAAAGAGCCAAAAGAATAACATATATTTTATTTGCCTACCAAGTTTCAACGGAAAAACGCGAAAACGAAAGCGCTATGTCGGAACTGGGGCTTCGAGCAAATTCAAAGATTATGACTTCTTTCGATTTCAATAGAACACTTTCGATCTGATAGTAATAAAAAGGTGCTTTCGACGCAGTAATGCTGCTTTTTCGAGAACGAATAAAGCCACCGTGCATCTCGGGTGTGCACAAGTCGACCAATGAGTATCACTTCTGAAAAGCCGCGAAGATATTTTACTTTCAAATTCAGGAGAAAAAGCGGTTCGGCAGCGGTCCTGGACGAAGCAGCACTGATTTTGCAATACAGGTAGTAGCATATTATGTATGATGTGGGTAACATGGATCGGACGTTTGGGGGATATGATGGAGATCAGCCCATTGTGTGAACGGTCTGAAATAAGCCCGCCCATCGTTGCCAAAATATCCTGTCCACTTGGACTTCAATCTCATCTATTCTTACATCCTTTCTTACCTATCTCTTTCTAACCTTTGTTTTTAAGCCAAAAGTTACTACACTTGTCTTACCCACCACTTTCCTTGCTCGAACTTGAACGATTTGCCCGAGCTATTACCCGCGTCATAGTCTATACTGCAGACGGTAGTCTTGCTACGGCCACAACCACCTTTAACATTTCCTGAAATATTCTGGACAGTTCGGGAAAAAAAAGTATGGCGCCTTTGGCAGCACCCAGCTGAGCTAATCCGCCGTTCTACTTCGGTCTTTGAACTTCAAAATAAACTTTGAGACAAACTTTCCAATAATGTTTGAGACAAAGTGAAGGGGAGTAAGGATCGGATACTGAGGTGAGCTAGGACATCCTGCAGCCTGGGAAAGCACTAGTATTGCCACCGGTGGCGGCGATGGCTCGTTTGTCCGTGTGATTATTTGGCAAGTGCATGTCCATGTCATATTCACACATTAGCAGTGCAGGTGCAACGAACATCTCATCGGAATAAGCAGAAGCCTCCCATCCAATCCATCAAATTAGGCTCCCAGATCCTCGGAAAAACCAACGGCCGCACTCAGGAAGTGCTAATTTAGGGACTGGCCGAAATTTTCACTTCCTCTCCCGACATTGGCATCAATAGGCCTTAGTGGATTCTGCGAAATCCCATTGCAGTAAACAAGTAAACATCAGCCGGTTACGTCATCTTACATACTACAGATCGCAATATCGCCTGTCATTACTGGGATCTCTTTCACAAGTGGAGATTAGCAAAATGAAGGATACGTTCCAGCTACCCACCAGCAGGGTTGAAATTTTTCGCGCTACTAAAGAGTTATATAGATACGAAGGAGCTACTAAAGTGCAGGTCAAAAAATAACGGCGCTGTAACAGTCATTTAAATGGAATATGGGAACAGTATTGCGTAAATGAAAATCTTGCGGATAAAAGCGCTGTGTGTGTGGACATACATTATCATGTGCACAACTCCTCAGATTAGCGTATGGAGAGCATTGTAGAAAAGCAGTCGGAACAGGAAAAATGTGTTATTTTTTTAATCAAGAAGTGTTTACATTTACTACTAAGTACTAATAGTTCCTTGAAAGTGCTACTTGTAGAAAAAGGTTTTTGTGTTCCGTGACAACCGTGCCTACCAGGAAGTATGGGTTTGTCCACGGTTGACCGTAACAACTGACAAGGCTCAGCAATTGCAGCTTTTATGAAGTCTCGAATTCAGTGTTAGAATTGTCAAGTCAAGCAGGGACAGGGACTCCGTAGAAAGCCCACAACTCACAAAATTCCTAATTTTAACGGTACCTACTTAAAATTTACCAATATACCAATAAAGAAATCACATGAGCACAATGGCTGGGTATAGCATTTCTTATTTGGTCCTTCAAACCAGCAAAGCCCATCCCAGACCTTTGGCAACCCTCTCTATGCGTACTCCCTCGTGACCGAACAACATGACAACTCTCATCTGGTGAAGCGGGGACCCTTTAAAGGCTGAGTAGTGAGTTAAACCCGACAGACCCCGGACATAGGTCGTTGCCACAGGGTGAACTACCACTACTTGCCATCGGGAATAAGAAGAATGCAAAACTTGAGAAGCATCATCAAAACTCAACAAGCGTGAACTGGTAAAACTTTGACAAGATACCGCTACAGCACAACGCCAAGGGGTTGACCATTCTCGATTTTAGTGCAAAGCAAGTGCCCGGTGACGGCACCGGTGTCAAATTAAAAGGTTTTCATTAAAATCAGCATGTTAGAGGCGGGAATCACCTAATTGAAGGCCGGCACCGCTGTTTTCGGCCGGTCCCGGGGAAGGGTGTACAGCAGGCGCCGGGGAGTGGGTAACTCCTCGCACAACGCACGATCTTGATTATACTGTCTAGGTTGGCCACTATTTTTCAATTATTTTAGGTCCCTCCAAATCCGCATTTTCCAATGCAAGACTAAGACATGGCCATGTATTTTAAGCCTACCCTTATGGCATAGCAACAAAAGTTTCCTGGCGAGGAGCGAGTCAGACAACCGGGAAAAACGGTCGTAGCTAGGAGACGAGACAGAATGGAATCTTGGGTAACAAGAACATCTCGGAAATTCAAGGCCAGTCCTTGACGAGGCCAAACAATACAGACTATGCCAATCTATTACAAGTACAATTCAAATTTAGATCCACCAGATTCCGAAGTCCTGCCAGGGTACGAGCTTCTCGACAATTTTCTTGGATCTTAATCACTGGTTCATATTACTGCGTTAAAAGCGACACGATTTTTCCTCGGTTTTTCGACGTACGACAGAATCGCAGAGATGTTCACACCACAACACAGGTGCAACAGGAAACTGAGCTTTTCGGTCAATGTCATTCTGGGGGTGGGGTCGAAAGACTACTTGAGAATCATGAGCAAATTTATGTGTAATCTAGTTCAAATCGGGTTGAATGGACGTTTACTCAGAATACATTTGTGTTACTACAATGTTTTCTTTCACAAAAAGGAAGAGCTACTGTTAGGCCTGAAAAAAGGCTTCTCGTTCTTTCCATCCAAAAATCTTTTCGTCGGACGGGTTGAAATGTGTCAAAGCATCCGACACTGCGGTAAAACGCGAAGAGTCTTGCGCAAATCGCAGCAGTGTAAACCAGGAGTAATGGTACGTTTGGTATCTATCCGATCCTTTGCGAGTGAGATGCGGGTGGTCAAGGTTTTCAAACGCTTTAGTTCTAAAAGTGTCCCGAGGTTCCATGCGTTTTTTTACGGAATTGTGAGGCATGTTTAGAGTCTATACAGCGCAAGCTAATACCGACACGCTGATCAATCGTTTTCTTTCAACACTATACAGAACCTGGCCGAAGTATGAGGTGCCATTGCAAACTGGAAAGTTCAAATATCACCTATTCCTACTGAACTCCCATTTTTATATCAGCAGGTTAATAAACCCACTGAACCACTAACACCAAGTCGAACTGTCTTATGAGTTTCTTGGGAGGTTCTAAATTATATCGTCACTAGCATCTAGCACTACAGACAGGTCCATCCAACGTACACCGTACTTGTCTTGTGTTTTATACAAGCGCAGCTCAACGAAATAGCGTATCTCAAGGACACAGAAGTCGTGTGCGAATGTTCGCTAGCCACGTAGAACATCTTAAAAAATCATCCAATCATGATGATTGGGAACACCTTTGTACAAATTTTGGACTGAAACTCCTTGGTAATCCCACTTATCGCCATTTCCTGCCTCCTCCTCATGTTCCCGAAAGAAGCCGACCCGAACGAGATGTGGCTACGAAAGTTCCAAAACTCGCGCCTATCTCTTGTAGAACCGAGCGGTACCGCAATAGTTTCGTACCCCGATTTTCGGAAAAGTACAATCAGCTGATGTAACACGTTATCGGTTGTTTACAAGTTTATGTATTGGTTGTCCTTGTTTTGTATGTACAGTGACAAAGATCTACCAAATTGCTCGCGCATGAAATGTTGTATCCGCTTATTTATCATTAAACATTAAACATGACAAGCGCAACGGATACAATCTGTAGCAACAAACAACACTATAATGCAAAGCAACATTTCCGACACATTGGAAGAAAGCAAGACTATTCAGGTACCAACGACTGCACTGCGATGTACGCGAGGAACTTGTCCAGGCAAACTGCTGCAAACCCAAAGGCTACTCAACCAGTCAGTTTCCGAAGTTGCCAGAGGAATTGTGAATCGCAAATCGGCGATTTTCGGTAGGCAAACCAAACGCTCGGGTACGTCAGGGTAAACTTAACGCTGAAACAGGGTTCCCACTGCAACACCCTTGCCCCCTCACACGCGATCCTGATAGATTTTTGCCTCGATCTCAAAATTCTGGTGGCTCGTATATCTTTACAGAAGGCGTGAGGGTATCCCCGCGATGAAGTAACACGCACTCCTGACACAACTATTCTGAACCTAGCATTTAGCATAAGACGTTCACCATATTTTCCAACTACCACCATAGAATGGTCCCAACTCGACTCCTGCGATAAACATCGTCTTTTCCAACAGTGGTATTTAACGTGTCATTCAGCATATATCCCAACATGAAGTCGTTCAATGTAAACTAGACTCTAAGGAACCTCCTCGTCACGATGGCAAACATTCCCAGGATATTCATCCTAGGTTTCTGAGTTTCCGAAGAATCCCATGTTCCAAACGAACTGTCAACCTCACGGACTGATTTTCTCGTCAGACGTCGTGAAAACGCTGGGTCGACGTGACAAAAATTGGAATTCGAAGATGACTTCGTACAAAATCACTCCAAGAAAAACAGTCGCAGTTCCAGCAGGTTTTCCGGGCGTGGTCTCTAAGCGGGCAAGCAGCATTAGCCAACCCCAGCAAATGTTTGGCACTCACACTGGAAATCGCCATTAGTCGGAGAAAACAAGTCAATTGTAATAAACATCCCTGACCCACTATTTGTTGGACAGAAGATAAGGCTCATAAATAACTGAAACTGAGATACTGAATCAGGCCAGTCGCTAGACGAAACCAAATGAAACCATAGTTGCGTTTTTGCAGATACCATGGTATCTGATACCACGGTCTAAAGTTATTTTTGCAGTTATCGTGGTATCTGATACCACGGTCAAAAGACGTTTTTGCAGTTATCGTGGTATCTGATATTCAGATACCACGGTCCGACCGTGGTACCTGAAAAAGTCATCTCCCTTTCATCAATTTTTGTCAAATTGGTGGGAAAGAAGTTTCGCACTTAGTGATGTGACTGGATATCTGTTTTTCTTTTGGGATGACTTCGAAAAGCGCAATTTCGGCAATTGTCGTTTTTGCAGAGCAACCGTATATTAGATACCACGGTAACTGCAAAAACGACTAATTGCAAGATCCAGTTACCGTGGTAAAAGATCTGCAAAAACGCAACTCATAACACACAAAACCCTCAGGTTTTCAGATCTTCTTAAGAACTCCATCGGCACTTCCAGGTTGTTATCTTCTGTCTGATCCGGAAGGAAATCCTCCGAACTCGGGAAGAATCTTTGCACTACGAACAGGAGAAACAAGGTTCACTTTGTAATGACCCGCGGTGAGAATCGGATACCGCAGTTCGCAGTTCGAAAGATGTTTGTTTGTCAGGGACATGTTCCAACGCCTTATTCTTACCACCCAGGAAGATATTTGACAGTGCGAAACGGATAAGTCAGCTGAAAACTTATTGGAGCTATATTTCGGCCCTTCTTGGCAAGGGTCCTCTTCAGGCTCAAAGCCGCTCAAGATGGAAAAAACGAAACTTGTGATAACCTATCACAAGTTTCACAATTTATCACAAGTTTCGTTTTTTCCATCTTGAGCGGCTTTGAGCCTGAAGAGGACCCTTGCCAAGAAGGGCCGAAATATAGCTCCAATAAATTTTCAGCCGACTTATCCGTTTCGCACTGTCAAATATGATTCGCAGTCAGCTTGGGCTGAAGGAATATTTACCCAGGAAGATATCCTTGTTGCCTTAAAAGCGGCCTGTTAGACTCTTTTTGTTGGCTACTATATATACAGAGCCGAGCGGACAGCGAGGCGCCGGACGCGTTTACACTTATAAACCGTTCTAGGGACAATCAATAGTGTAACAGGCCGCTTTGAAGGCAACAAGAGATATCCCCCTGGATGGTAAGCATTAGCTGGTTCCAAGCAAAATCCGAACATAATTCCGGCTTCGGAAATGTTCTGCTCTGGATTCGGAAAGCATCGGATGCACCAGGAATATTGAGAAAAAAAGGTCTTACCTTCTAATGACTTGCGGTGTGCTGAGCGGCACTCTCAGTCCCCCGTTCTGAATCCAGGGGTGAGCCATCACCTTCTCCGCTGAGATCCTTTGACTGGGATCCTTCTGCAAAAGTCGGGACACGAGGTCCTTCGCATCCTCGGAGATCCCGGCCCAGTCGCGCTCCACGAATTCGTATTTTCCCTCCTGAATCGATTGGAAGAGCAGATTCTGCAAAGAAAAGGATATAAACACGGGTCCCAATAGATTGGAATTTTGCAAAACGAGACCTGGAAAGGAACAACTCACGTGGCTGATTGCATATTTTTATTAACATACCAAAAGACAAAAAGGGCCATGGTAGGTAGCCTATATGAAACAAAATAGACATAAACACTTGTATCTCTTTCCAGAAAATGGGAAATAATGTACCCTATTTTATCTCCCATTTTGACTCTTGGTGTATGACTTGTATTATATTAAGTAGGCCTACGCACTATTAGCATATATTGTATACATTATACGTCATTGCTTTGACATGTGTTACGTCATGACAATCCTCTGCTAGCCATACTCTGTTGAGCTATTATGGAAATAAAGAATACATTCATTTATTTATGTACAGCATCTTAAAAGGCTTTCGCCTCTACATAACCCGAAGAAATTGGGGGAGGTCATATGGCCGCAATCATTGCTATTAGTCAGCTTTTATTTACAAAATAACTTCTCTCTTAATCCCGGACTTCTTAGCAGTCTGTCACGAGGTGTATGCACCATCACCTAAAGCACTAGGAGACCAGTTACATGTAATTTATTACAGGTTTCACTTTGATTGTGCAACGGATGACGTACCAACGTTATGCTTGGTGATATTTTGGACTGAATTGAACTAACGTTGTCAACCACTGATTTCCAAGCAAAATCACAGAACTAAAGAGTCAAAGTGACGGATAAACACAACTTGGCGCCTAAGATGTAGAACAACTTTCGAATGTTTTGAAACTGGCCCAAACGTCACCAGTGTGTGGCACAATGTGTTGGTCACGTTTCACACGCCTTACCGGAATCACGTTCTCGCGAACGGCATAACCAGTTTTTCAAATATTCTGAGTCGCATCTCCGTTTCGTAGAGCGGGAGTCTGAACAGAGTTAACGAGCGCTAACACAAAATTCGCTAATGCCATGGGGAATGTACTAGTATTTCGAAACACGATATTGCTGAACCACTTTATCATTTCTAATAATAGCTCTGACTTAAGGCGGAGTAAAATAAAAAATTGACGAATAAATGAAACGTACGAGTGATTTCCTCTTTAGCTTGAGCAGTTTTAACAGAACAAGCCTCTCCTTCATCTTCTTCTTGACTCGCTTAATGCAGACTCACAAAAAAAACTATGAATGGAACCACCAGGAAAATTCTAGAAATCAATCAGTCCAAGAAGGGGCTTCCTCTCAGAAATTTCACATTTTCCAAGAAGTCAAAACAACGTGCCAAGGACGAGGCACGTTTCCGAAGAAAGGCACTTTAGGCTTCCTCTACAGAGCGTGAGCATATAATTAAACTTGAAGGGTTTCAAGCAATGTTTTACCAACAGTTCCTCGATGCACAAAGTAAATCCCTCTGTCTAGACTTTCGTTTTTTTGCCATTTATCAATATGACAATAATTTTAGTCGTTAGCACATCCAAAGTTTCTTTCCGAGCTTGTTTCGCCGCCCGATCCCACTTAAGCTTGGTGTCCACAGTACGCAAATCTTTTCCGCTTACGACCGTTTCATTTTGCGCAGCTAGAAGAATTCGTTCTTAGCCCCCCCCCCCGTAGCAAATACTTGAACGAATTCGCTGGGAAAAAGGAAACTGCCATATCACTCTTATATGTAATAAAATCCTTGTTAAGTACCCGTAGGGAAAAAAACGGCCTGGAATCCAGACGAAGCCTGGATTCCGGGCATTTTGCCTGGAAATCCAGGCATTTTGCCCGGATTTCCGGGCTGCAGCACGGAGTTAAACTTCTTACCTGGATTTCCGGACGAGTTTTCTCTGGAAATCCAGGTAATGAAGTTTCTTTCCTGGAATTCCAGGGTAGTATTCCGAAATTCCAGACACTTGGTTGGAATTCCAGACATTTGGTTGGAATTCCAGACAGGTCCGAGTTTAGATTTGGTAAGGGCCCGGAATTCCGGGCAGTCGGTTGAAATTCCAGACAAACTTGGATATTTCAACGCCGCCTCTTCTGGAATTCCAGGGTAACAGTCATATGTTCAAGTAACTTACTTGAAATTCCAGACAGGCCTGGATTTTGCGCTTCCTCGTCTGGAAATCTAGGGAATACGTGCAGAAAGTCTGGTTTGACGACAAGAAAGCCAGGATTTCAGTATATTAGTTGGATTTTAAAGTGTAGCGGAAAAATTAAGAAAATACCCTTATCAACATTTTCAAAAGTATCTGAGGAAAATCATCCGAAGAAATTGTCTGCCGAGCAAGATTTCATTAAAATGTCTCGCTTTCAGTTCTCGCTTACTTCTCTTACGAAAGTATTCGGGTCTAAAAAATAGTTCTCTCCAGGCGCGAGAGCACAGAAACTGAAGCAAACTTTGAAAAAAAGAAACAGCAAAAAGAAAAAAAATATTTACAGAAAGAGGAGTCGAATCTTGGTTAGCACCTAATTTGTTAAAAGTAAGACAGTGTCGCATACAAATTTATATCGCTACATCGGATCAACATGAAAATACTATGACAGTAAATTTGCCAACAAAAGATCTTTTTAGAAAGTGTTCGGGCCCGATCTTGAACGGGGTGAAGATGCGAGTTTGCACACAAAATTCTAAACAAATCTTGAGTCAAGTTGGACTTCCGGAACCTTGATACGATGTTTATCGAAAAAAAAAAAAACTACGAAAACCACTTGTAACGTAGAATGCAGGAATGCTCCGGCATTATTTCTCGAAATCTGGATTTGCAGGTTATCTTTGACATGCTTCTGCAAGGCTCCGACTTACACGATCATTCGAAAGTTTTCTTGCCGGACTAACTTAGCTTTGGTTTCTCGTTCAAGTTCGGCTTTGAATCATCCATAAACCGAAAGCCTAGGGTAAAGAAACTGTAAAGGAGGCAAAGCCCGCAACTTTTCTAGTGAAAAGGAAAACCTGGTGTTTTTATTGTTTGGCATTTTGTGTATACGCAAACACGTAATATTTTGTAAACAAAAATGATATGAAATAAACCAAAAAATTTCTCTTGTTTTTATCAAAAGAATTTGCGATTTAGAATAGCCTATATGTTTTAAATTTTTTCTTTGAAGAGAAAAGAGATTTTAGAGATCCGATGGGACGTTTTCAAGAAAGCCGGGGTAACCCAGTGTTGCCAGGTGACTTTTGGAGGTTTTTGACATTTTTTCTCAATGTGACACTTTTTTTCCGAATGACACTTTTTAGGTCAGAAAAGCACTTTTTCATTTACATTACTAAAGTGACGGATTACCAACCCCTAAAACATGTACTTATAAAAAATAGTTTGGCCTCAAATAAAGCTCATTTCCAATTAAATTTTGTTAAAAAATCTTGATGTAACAGTTAAAAAATGTTTCAAAACATCGTGACAAATTCAGTAATTCCCAATTGTTCGCATTTTGCGCGTTGTGCACCGGAATGTACAAAAAATACGATTTGTCAAAAAGTACGTTTTTGTTTGTGAGTCCAGCTACTGGCAACCCTGTCGCAATACTAACGACAAAATCGACAAATTCAAATGCGCTGACTGGCATGGCTGACTAAAGGCTACTAAAGGAGGATCTGTGGAGAGTTTACATAATCTGTCATGGATCTTCTTGTGATTCGTATCACATTGCTGCTGCTTGAAGGTGATGTAAAAATGTAAGTATAAAATCTTCTAGTTAGGCCTACTTGTTTCTTACAGGAGAGGTATGCTTTTTTAATAATTGGTCGCATCTCAATTCTGAATGTTTCACTATTTTGTTTTGTTTACAGTCAAATGTAAACAGAAATAACAAACATAACATCAGCTAACAGCCAACTGTTTCAGCTTATCTTTGCCATTAACAACTTTTTTTTAGTTCTTCCTTTTTCTAGATTTTTGCTGACTTCAATAATCCCGTACTTCTTTTTCCATTGGTGATCTCTTTAATTAGTTGTGTTTTTTGCCTTCATCCAGTTAACCGACCTACAAGATTTCCCACTATTAGTCGTTTTCTTCCTTCGGTTAACCGACCTAAGTTCTTATAAGCCGTTTTTTTGGCTCTGTTCGCCGGTCGGTTAACCGACCTGTGGACTGAGGCGGGAGGTCCATCCAACCGACCTACGCTCTTGGCACGTCGCGAAATTCAAAATTCTCATTGGAGAGATAGGCGCCGGCGACGGGATGATGCCATGTTTTCTTATAAGCCGTTTTTTATAGCTCAGACCGACCTACGGAGAAAAGGCAAAAAATGCAACTATTGTTTACATCGAATGTCATCTACTGTACTTGTGACTACTTGGTAAAATTGCAGGCAACAAGTCTACCACTAACCATTGTTTTCATACATTATACCAAAAATGTAGGTTCTGACTCTGGGCCCCAACCTACTCAACTACAAACCTGCTCAAAGTCAAACTCAACTGTAGCCTACAGTAGAGGTATGCCTATTTTTTAGCACCTCCAGAAATTCTCCATACCTCTGTTTTGTTTGTTGTGCTTATTCAGACAGTCAAAACAGTAGAATAACAAAATTGATACCAGTTAAGAGGTATATATTTGAGCAATATGTTTGAAACCAATATAATGCTGGATCAACATATACTTCTCACATTTAAACTTTCTTCTTTTACATTTGATGGTTCGGAAAAGCTAGTGGCAAGGTGATATAATAATTTGTACTTGACAAAGCAAAACGGATAAGTCAGCTACATTTTATTGGAGCTATATTTGGACCCTTCTTGGCAAGGGTCCTCGTCAGGCTCAGGCCGCTCAAGTAATTTGCCAAGAAGGGCCGAAATACAGCTCCAATAAAATGTAGCTGACGTATCCATTTTGCTTTGTCAAATGTGATTCGCAGTCAGCTTGGGTTGAAAGAATATTTAATACACTTTGGATAATCAGTTAGTTTCAGTGCTTTCCTATCTACCAGGGGCCAAAAAAATCGAACCAATTGTCTGCATTGCATCAGTGATAGTGTTTTTTCTTATTTTGTGTGGGTGGGTGTGGCTGATAGAACGCTTGTAACCTCAAAAGAAGAAACTGAAGAAGCAATGGAAATTATTCTTGTAATTTGGCGATACAGGAAATCAGTATGTGAATTAAACATTTTCAGCAAATATTTTGCTGTTCAAGTTGCCTGGCATGAGATTTAATGTTTTTAGTGGTAATAACATTCAAATTAGCATAGCTTTTCTGTGTGAACGAATCATGAAAGGGTTGGGTGGTGTTCAAGGTTGTCTTGTATAGTGAGCTGAGCTCGAATCATCAATATTTTATTCAGTTACAGTAATCAAGATTTAGCATATTGTTTCTAGCATCATGCATAACATATTTGGATCCTAACATATTTAGCAGTTATCATTGGTTGTTTAAGTAATGTTTAAAAATGAGAGATTTGTTCGACTGTGTGATGCTGAGTAAAATCTGCAAAACCTGAAAGAAACAGAAGGAAAATTAGAAAAAACAATTCAAAATAAGGCTTAGCCTAGGCTATTACACACAGTAGGCCCTAAACTAGAAACTAATAAAAAAAAAATTTGTAGAACAAATCTTGCAGACAGTCGCCTGCCTGTTACGGGTCTTAGTTTTCCCTTGAAGAATAAATAAACATGCCCCTACTGTATATAAATCTCCAGTTTTCTGGCTTATTTCTGGGTGCGGTTCGAAACCTGCAGATTCATGTTCTGGATAACTACTTAAGCATGGTCACACAGATATTCTAAGTGGGTTCCTGCAATTTAAGTAGGCTATAGTCTACTATATTATTATCTATTCAAACAATAACTTAAAAGATTAAGTATGTGCTGGAATTAATTGGGGCGTACAATCCTTTAGACCAAAGGCTCCAGTCTGCTGAACTGAATTCAGAGTGTGTGAAGCCTCTAGAGAAGAGGGGGGTCGGAAAGAAGTTTCAGTCCTAGAGATTTAGTAAATTTGTAATGCTTTTTGTTCACCAAAATGGTGGTTACTTTAGGGTAAGCACTTGTTATTCAGATTCGGGTTTCAGAGTTCTAATAAGAATGGGACATTATATTTGTCTCTACCTTTCTGCTAAACCCTCCTGTTGTAGGGATTCTTTCCAAAGTGTTGAAACTCCCTCTTAGAGTTGAGGGGGGGGGGAGGGCAGCCCAGTTTCCTTGAAATTTTTCCAGTGTATTGAATTTGGGTAAAACTTATGGTAGGTTATAACTTGACCAGAGCTGGACATAGGAAGATGAAATTCCTCGTACTTGAAGATCCTGCAGCTGGAAAATTACTTTTAAAGTTGCACCTCCCCCGGACCCACCCCGTTCATGGGTAACTGGGCCCAGATTGCCCCAGAGTAAAATTCGTGACGAGTGACGGGAATCAACAGATATCAAGTTGAAACTTGGTAGGCTTTTGAGTATTGGGGTCTCATTGTCCCTTTTGGGGGTCTCATAAACCCCACTCCCACTTGGTTCATAGGCAATTGGGCCCTGATTGCCAATTTTTTAATCTCTTTAACATGAGAATAACTGGACCTTTGGGTTGGGAATATACATGTGGAGTTGAACCAACCTCCATGCTCATGGGCAAGTGGGCCCAGATTGCCCATGAGTTAAGTTTTTGACCCGTGACTGGAATCAAACTCTAGGCTGGTATAGCCTACTTGTGGATATATAGGCCTAGACATGCATTTTCATGGGTCCCGACCCCCCACTCTCCCGTTAACGGGCAGCTGAGCCCAGATTTTCTGTTAGTTAAATTCTTCTGTGACAGGTCTTAAGTTCAATTTTTGTATACTTGGCGAGCTATATGTATAGATGTGGATTTTAGTGTGACAGCAACAAAACCACCACGCGACGTGCTAATCCTTAATGAAAAGTTTCGATTAAAAGTGGGATGGATTTCAAATTTAGTTATTTTAATACTTGTTTAGTTATTGGGGATGTGAAATGTCTTGGTTCTAACGCTGATTATGTATTAAATGTGATAAACATTTTACTTTCACACTCCACGTTTGAGCGCTTGCGCACTTGTAACCGCTTGGGAAAAAGGTAACTTGGATCGATCATTGAAATGGGTGTTTTATTTAGGTAATCCTGCTCAATGCGAAGGCAGCTTGGTGTAAGGGATCCAGCGTTTTGCAGATTCTTCCAATGCAGCATGAGAAGAGAACACAATGTCATGTTCGTGACCGACTGAGATTCAAGACACAGATTGTGGCATTATCAGCACTGATCGGTATCTATTGTTTCACCTTGTACATAAATCTATTCAAGGTGTAATGTTTTTTTTGCCGACTGCCCTTTGATTGTTATTTGTTCATCTTACGCAATAAATCAACATTAATTCTTTAATGTGTACAATTGAATTTATGCGTGCTATTGGTTAAATATGAAGAAAGTCGTTTCTCAGAAAAGTGGTTTTCTCAGAAATCCAGAAAACGTTTAATTTCGTGCCATGGAAGTAAATTGTTACAGACTCTCGAAAGTAATTGTAAGATCAGAAAACGTTGTGGAACAAATAAGTTGTGTTTATATAATTACGAGGAGAGCGAACTCCTAGGTATATGTCCTTCCACTTGAAAGCAAGGTGTCAACATATCAGTCATGTTTCTGGACAGTTGTGGAACATGTCTGGAATCCAGAATAGACGAGTAGTCTGGAATCCAGAATAAACGGGTAGTCTGGAATCCCGGATCTCGAAATTTGGCACCTGGAATCCAGACAAAGCCTGGAATTCAGCCCGCAATTCTAGTCTGGAAATTTGGAACCTGGAATCCAGACGAAGCCTGGAATTCAGCCCGGAATCCTAGTCTGGAAATTTGGAACCTGGAATCCGGACAAAGCCTGGAATTCAGCCCGGAATTCTAGTCTGGAAATTTGGAACCTGGAATCCGGACGAAGCCTGGAATCCAGCCTGGAACCCTAGTCTGGAAATTTGGAACCTGGAATCCAGACGAAGCCTGGAATTCCAGAACAGAACATCCCGGAATTCCGGACTGTTTTAGCCTGGAATCCCATTCAGAAAGGTGCCTGGAATTCCAGACTCAGCCTGGAATCCAGGTTCCAAATTTCCAGATGCCTGGATTCCAGGCCGATTTTTTCCCTACGGGTAGGCCTAATATCCTACGTCAATGATATGCATATGCCGCCTATGTCAATAAATAGTACCCCTACCAATAATATCCTCTTCAACTTCAAATTTTGGCCTTGCGAAGCGAATCGGCGTCGAGTGGGCACAAAGCTTCAGTGGGCATTACCCGCCTACGCAGCCACTGGTAACTGCAGGAACGAAAAGCCTAGGGTTGAGGAGATTCAGGTATACATTAGGTCTAATCTTTGGGACATGGATTCAAACTTGAACGTAAGAGAAGCAACTAACCTGACAGGCAGTACAGGGTTCACCCTGGTCCCAGCCGCAGTCGCTTCCACAATTCCCATAAAAGGGTGCATAGCCGACGAGAAGGATATAGGCGACGATACCAAGGGACCAGAGGTCACAGCTTTTATCATAAGCAGACTCCGTTACAGTGACGAACGCGTCTACCACTTCTGGAGCCATGAACTCAGCACTCCCAACCTGTAAAAGAAAATACAACTGAAAAAGAATACTACAGAGAGAATACATGGAAAATAAAGAGACTAGTATTAGTTGCATTTTTGATCCGAATTCTCCTCGTAATTCTCCTATTTCGCGTTTTTTGACTATTCAGATGAAGTGAATTCTTCAGAATCGAGAACGGGGAAAGCCTCGCGATTGTGCAGAATCGAGAAGTTGCTCCGACAGTGAGTTCTCCTGACTGGTCAACAGAGTGCGGGTGTTTAATATGCATAAACAGGTATACCGGGTTGCAGACGAGCTGCCAAATTAGTGTTTTTTTTTATCAAAAGCGAGAATGGAGGAGCAAAACAGTAATTTGTACGAGAATCGAGAATTCAGAAGCGAGGACGGAGAACTGAGAATTTAGATCAAAAACGCAACTAATGTCACAGTCATCCTGTGTAAATAAAATACATTAATGCTTTAACCATTGCGCTCACAGTTTAAAATATTTTGCGTCGAACCTCCGCTTCGGAGGGAGGGGCAAGTATCGGTATTTTCGAAAACGATATTTCTGAAACACATTCTTTCTTGAAAATATCTTAAAAGTAGCAGATGTCCTTTAAGGCTCCTTGGACGGCAGACAGATTGTGATCGACGTATGGGTGACAAAGGTGATCTCTTGAGTCAGTACCCTGTGACCGCTATGACGCGTGATAAAGCAGACGAGGCGTAAAGTTATCGGATTTGCAATAATTGACGTAGGTCCAGTTCAGATATGCATGAGCCATGTCTTTGGGAAAAGTGACCTGCCACTGACTCTTGACCCTCAAAGAGCGGTTTTAAAATGAAATACAGCCGGTCATCAACCCTTAGAGGTATTCGACCTTGCCCGTAAAAAAACAAAAACAAAACAAAAACACTGACTGTCGTTAGCGGTACGCTGCCGTGAAAAGTGTAGCCTATACTTCTATCTGAGGATCAGTCGGATATGCTTGAATCCAATCAGAAGAAAGCTCTTGGAATAATCTACTGTCAACGGAACGTCCAAATCTTTTTCTCTCACAAGTATTCCTAATTCCAACCTTTGAGACCGGTTACCCTTTGCACTCTTCGGAAATGGATCGCGTTCCCATCCTGATTATAGTTTTCTTGATCCCAAAAGGGCGCTTACTCAGAAGAACAAAATCAGAAAGAGTTCGAACTCTCACCCTATGCTCATGAAAACACACGACGAAAAGAAGATTTATAACGACGTCTGTCGACACAGAGAATCCAAACTTTTGTTTGGTAGTGTTCTCCATTGTCTTATTTTTCAAATTTGTATGACAACCCATGATTGGTCATTGGTGTATTTGGTGAACTTTATGATGTACCTGACGACAACGACAAGATTCGGCAAATATGCTATAAAAGACAATGGACGTTTGCCCATTCAGGTATCCGGACCCACCCTAGTACCCGGACCCTGTCCGGCTGTGAATGGTCGATCTGAGTCATGTGCTCTTCCCATCTCCTAAGTTTCGGGTCATCATTCGGAAGGTAAGCATGTCACAAGGTTCCAGTCCCCCCCCCCCCCACACACACACACATAAGGATGGTCGGATCGGTGGTGAGATGTTCCAGAAACATTTTCTTGTAAAATCGGTCAGAAGCGCGGAAGTGAACAAGTCGAAATAGCTAATAAAACATGAATTTTCTTGACGAAACGGACAGAATCAGATGCTCTAAGGGACCGTTGCAGGGAAACTATTTTCTTCTCGAATCCGACAGCTGCGAGGAAGTGTCATGGCTACGAAGAACAAAACGAACAAAACGTCGATTTTCGGAAATGCAATTGTTAAGAAAATGGTCGAACTGAATTGGCTTCCAAAACATACGGAGAAACATTTTCCAGTCGAATGGACGCGACGAAGTGACACCGCTGTGAAAACAAAAAATATCCCAAAACCGAACAGGAAAGCTTTGGTCAGCATTACTTACACTTCAGTTTTTTCACCAAAACCGTAAAAACTGGGAAAATGGTTACTGAAACATATTTGTCAAATCCACATAATCTTCATAAGTGATGTGGCAGTAGAAATAAAATGGTGCATAACACGACACCCATTTTGTTGCGTGAAACCTGACCATCTTTTTGGGCAAAAAAAAAAAAAAACAAATACAAAATCACGTGGCGTGACACTGTGTCTAATCCAAGACCATCACGCACAAAATACTTGGCTTAAGACCGGAAAAAACAGTTTTAGTTGGCAGCGTCAGGTCGGGAACCCAAAGTGAGAGATCTAGGTCAAACGACGGAGAAAACTGAAGAGCTCACTTGGTGAGGCTGTGGTTCAGCAGCACGAGTGATCAGTTAGAAGTAGAAATGCTTGGGCAGCCAGGTTGATGTTGTTGTTTTTTCGTACAAAGTCAAAGTCTACAGTATAAATACCGACTGTGGAACCACAGAAGGACCATGCTTGACAACGTCTGGTTTACAAAGTTTAATGTAAATTTCGGAGGAAGGAGGATATCTCTGAACAAATCAAGTTTCAACTGAATCGGATCGCTCGTTCGAAACAGGCGTGGCACGACGAGTCGGATTTTCCCTGCCTCCCAGGGCCGTTTCCAGGGGGGTAGGGGGTTCAACCCCCCACCCACGAAACATACAAAAAGAATCGCTTTTTATAGGCTTTAACCTTTGATTTATGTCTTTGTACTTTTTGGTCCGAACCGCGTGCACCCCCCCCCCCAAATAAATTTCTGGACACGGTCCTGCCCCCACGGATGGTTGGATAGCGAGAGAGCGGAAGTTTCCAGAGCTTCGGTCCGAGTGTAGGCTACTATATACCTGTCATGTTTAATCACCCTAACTTCTGTGAAGCACCCGAAATAGTTATAGCCTATGCCACTTTGACGGGTTGTTTAATTTTCTACATTTCGAAGCTGCATAAGGCAGAGACTCTTCCTGAGAGGGAGGAGGATATAGACGGAAGAGAATCAATTTCAGATTATGAAGGGGAAAGAAAAGCAAAATAAAAATGGGCCTTTTTTAGAAGTTATATGGCGTGAATAATTAAAAGTGAGTCAAAATCTATTAAAAATTGACGTCACTATTCAAATGAGGAATGACGAGTAGCAACACAAAGTACGAAATGTGATTTCCTACTCTTGTTTCAAAAATGAAAAAATAAATTAAATTACAAAAGATGCTACGGAAGTTTAAATAAAAGAGGGAGGAGCTGATGAAGAAAACTAAAAGTCAAGGGGTGAGGGGGCAGATTAAAAGTCTGCAATACGTAAGTCATTTGACGCTACATAGAGATTCCGACATCAACAGCATGCCTGTGCAGAGAGACGCTATGTGCCTCGTAACCATCAAGCAACCACAACCGTCAAGACCGCAAAACGCAATCAGTTCAAAGTCGATTTCGATACTGCGCAGATACAGAATATGCGGCGTAGCTTTCAACGGACCGTTTAATTTCGAGAATCTCTATTTCTCAGGAAGTGTGTTTATAAATAAAACGCACCTTCAACCATCCTTGTAAATTATCAAAACAATGTTGCATGAGATAAGAAGTACATTTTTTTTGTTGGTTTATCTGTAACTGCGGCGAGACCAGGTGACAATCGGCATCGGTTGGACTGCGTATGTTTTTATTTGTTTTTGTCTCTCTGGAAATAGGAAGTAGGGCATAGGAGATTCGCGTTAGATCTTGGCTTATCAAACCGCCATCCTTTTTACAAAATTAAAAGAAAAGTCTGTTCTAATTGGTCACGTACGCTGAGTATTGTTTTACATCGATGAGAATTACTCAGACTTCTTATACATTAGCGGATACAAGTTTACTGTAAGAAAGGAAAAACTTTAATCTTCTTTGAGCGCGGACTTAATATTTTTTGCTGCTATTGACTACTTTTCCGAAGAAAGAACTGGACGCCAGTTTTGTCAGTTTGATGGGTGAGCAAATAAATTTATCATCATCATCAGTATCGTATGGAAAAGTTCGACGACCGAGACAAGGAAACAATTTCCCGACATTGAATTCGACCTTATCCTGTCGGTGCTTTCGGTTTCAAATCTTGCGAAGACGAAAGATGTGTAGGTAAAAAAGGAAGAGGTTACTACTGTAAAAATGCTAAAGAAAAAAAAGAAGAGCTGAGAGGAGGCGGGATATTATAAAAGGAGCGAAAAAGAAAAACAGAAACTTACCGGAGTGAGTAGTTCCGGGGTTGACAGGGGCGAGTTAGTTTCTTCATGAAACTTAATGCCAGAGCCCAAGTCGAAATCACAGAGCTTCACCGGAGAGGCGCTCTCCGGATTTACGCAGAGAATATTCTCTGGTTTCAGGTCACGGTGAGCAATGCCTGAAAAAAACCAAGTCATGTAAGACCAAAGAACAGGTCAGAGAAAAATAACAAAACAGAGTAGCACCGAGACTTACTCAATCGCAGAGCAAAATAACACTAGCGAGTAGCGCCAAGACCTATGCTTTCCATGCTTCGCAAACGGGCGACATTTAACGCAAGACAAACTTGCGGGTTTAAAAACGGTCTTCCCACATCAAGAAAGCAATGGAGGTTTTATCTTTTTTTTTTGCTGTGTTTAAAACATAAAGTTATTGGAGCCAGCGCTGGTGCACGGCTTGTTGAGTTTCAGTAGGGACGTTCACTAGCGTTAGTGGTGCTAGTATCGCTGCTGTTCGAGTGTGTGTCACTTTACACAAGTCTTGGCGCTACTCCCTAGCATTATTTTGCTCTGCTCAATCGGTTGTGCACCAGCGCTGGCTCCAATAAACCTTCCTTCAGCCCAAGCTGACTGCGAATCATATTTGACAGTGCAAAACGGATACGTCAGACGTATCCGTTTTGCACTGGCTCATTAACTTCGTATTCTGAACAGAGCACAAAAAAGATACAACCTCCTCAGTTTCCTCGATGTGTGCAGACCTCATCTTACCTTTACTAGAAATGTCCATCTAACCTTGCCGGGAGAGGCCGAAATATCGCTCGAATAAAACTTAGCTGACGTATTCGTCTGATGCGGTCATATATGCTTCGGCGTAAGTACGTACTTGCTACTCGCTACTGCTTTGCTACGCACTTACTTGCTTTTTCCTAATTTTCACTTTTACTACGTTTGGTACGACGGCATGGTATCCCACTTATTCTTTTTCTTTCTTTCCTTCTTTCTTTTCTTTTTTCTTCCTCTTTCAGTTTTCTTCTCTTTTTTTTTTGACAAAGTGTGTGAAAATTAATGTAAAGTGATGTTTTTTTTTACTGCCCCCACAGGCCCATTCAGGCTTTCCTGCAGTCAGAGCCCAGAGGTATGACTACATGTATAAAGAATGGTAAGAGTATTATAAAAAGTGACTTCATGTAGTTTAATATATGTAAAGTGGTTTGTCTAATAAAGAGTATTAAACTAAAAAAAAAAAACTGCACACACAAACAGGGTCGGCATAGACCGGACGGAAGACTGAGAGATCATCTATTATTCATCACAAAAGTTGTTAGCGACAGCAAAAAGAAACTCACCTTTCTTATGCAGAAAGGCCAGAGCCGAAGCGAGATCCCTTATAACAAGGGATGCTTCACGCTCCGTGAAGTGTCCTCGTCGCTGGACATGGCTGAGAAGGGGGCCACCAATCACCTTCTCAAAGACGAGGTAAAATCGGTCTTCTTCCTCGAAGAACTCGATAAGTTGAATGATGTTCGAATGTCCATGGCAGTGGTGGAGGGTCTCGACCTCCTTAAAGACCCGTGATCGGCTGTGGCCAGGTACTTTTGAGATTATCTGAAATGAAACAGAATACTCACTCAAAGAATCACAACTCGTTTTCAACACCAATGCGTAGGTTCTACAAATACTATTGATGACTATCTCAACTTGCCACTGCGAAATCTCCGGCCTCTCCGGATACCTAGCGGAAAAAAGGCAGAAGTGGTATCACAGCTGCTCCCAAAGATCGCCGTGATTGCTTGACACAGGATTTGAGTCGTTGAGTTTGAGTCATTACGGAGACGTTTACTCCTTCTTCCTGAGGATCACCGGCGTGATTTGGACTTGGTCATATAGAGTATTGCCAACGAGGTTAGCAATGCAGCCCCTGACCACTTAAAAGTCCTATCATACGAAATAGCAATCAGAGGCTCACTTCTGATAATAAAACTTGATAAATAGTGTTGATAATAGTGTTGAATCAACACTAGGAATGCTGACTATCGGCTTTTGTTTCCGGTCCGGTTTTAGATAGGCCATTAAACCAAACGAAAAAAGTGGTGATGCAAAACGGGCATTAATATTCAAAGAGTGAACACTGGTGGTAAGCATATCGAATGTGACAAATGGCACCGTATTTTCCTCCATGGTCGAATTTTTTGTTTGAGCACAGAAATCTGGTATCAGGCTCGATTTTTTTGGCCAAATTTTCAAGTGTCAAAAAAAGTCTCAGAAATTATAGTAGCACAACAAAGATTTTATTAATCAATTATTATTAGTCACAAGACACAGACGGAGTAAAATTAAAAGAAAAAAATGCTTCTGGACAAAAGGCTTACTCTCGTTAACGACTGTTGTAATATAATTTTGAGACCAATCAACAATAATAATAATTAATAATAATTTTATTTAAACCCTCCATACAAATACAAAGTAAATGGTCGAAGGAGTTGATAAGGAAACAAAAGAAAAATCAATGCGACGATTAATCGGGTACCCGCAACCGGGTGACATAAAAACTGAGTTACCCCTTCGTTCCGAATACTGACTCAAATTTTCTATTATCCAAATTTAATTAAATCTTCAAATTATATAGGCTCATCCACTAGTTCTAAAAAAGTACATCAGGCTGATTCTAAAGCATAGTCGCCTTTACAGAGCCTTGGTCACTCACGTTCAAGTGGCTATAGCCACTTGCCATAAAGCTAGGCTAAACTATAGTTTAAACCCGAACTCGGTACCGGCGCACGATGACCTAATGGTGTGATTTCGAAATGGATGGCTGGACGATGTCAAAATGGCTCATAGAATAAAAATCAAAGAAAAATAACTATATGGTACATGAATAAAAAGTAAACAAAAATATTAGGCAGTATCGATCAATTTGTTTCGGTTTCCTTCCATCGTTTCTGCTTAAAAATTCGCCCTAATTTCAGAAGAAATGCTGTCCTTGAGATGCTTTTTTTAAGAATGAATAACTTTATTGTTAATATCGCGAGGATAAATAAAACAATATATGTTAGAAGAATAAAATGTCTGTCACTTGTTAAAATTTTCCACAAAATATTGTCTGAATGACTGCCTGTATCTCATCGACGCACCAGGGTTGCATGGTTTCTTTCAACCGTGGTGCTCATAGTAACCTCTCCCTAACTACCACACATCAGCGCATCAGTTTCTAGTGTATCCTTTCCTCCACAGTTTGTCTACTTATAACACCTTGAGTAGCTGATCCAATTTAAGTGAACGTATGACTGATGCTATGTCCCAAACGAACTCATAAGACCCAGTTACGCGTCACGAAATATAGTGAGCGAGCAGTAACTGTCACACGTCTGACTTTATGTTTCCTACTCTCCCATTTCTTTCCTTCCAACAACCAGAGGCTGATGCAACGTTAGAAGTGAAATGGTGATGCCTCGGGTGATGCAATGTCCCAAAATAACTCGTAAGACCAAGTTTCGCGTCAGGAAATATACTGAGCAAGCAGGAACTGTCACAGATCTGCCTCATAAAATGAATAATACCGACACTTTTCAGCTAGCATGTGTTTTTTCAAGGATAAGTACTGCCAGTACTATTACTGCCGATCATTTCCCAGACAGACGACATGACTCACTGTTTGCTATGACTCCTCTTTCCTGAACACCCGACTCATCATCGAAAACGCTCATGCATAAAAAAGAGAAACATTCCAGAGATTATACAAAAATATATTGCTACGAGACAACAATCGTATTTGTCATTCAAAATAATTGAGATTTTTAAGGAAACAAATTCCGCGTCACTAGCCGGATTTTATGTCGCTTTGTAACAAAACTGTGTTTTGCAGACGGAATATTCCGGATTTTGTTTTCTGAACTGCGTAGTTGGACCTCGTCTCATCCAGCTTTGTTGTTACTAAGGCGGGTAAAAAAGTCTTGGATTTCTGCAATGTGAGCGGTTGGCAGAACGCTATGAACACTATGCACTTGATACGCCAATATATGAAAGAAAAAAAATCTCCGCCTTGAATTTCTGAAATGGAACGTTTAGTGGAACATTATGGCATTCCGCAGTTGATATGTATTACACAAGAGAGTTACAGGATACAAATTAAGAAAACAGAGCTCAGGTCAAGGCCGTATCCAGGGGGGGTAGGGGGTTCGACCCTCCCCCCCCCCCAAACCCACAAAATTAATCGTTTTTTGTAGGCTTTAAAATCCGATCTATGTATTTTTGTACTTTTTGGTCCGACCCGCTGGCAACCCCCCCCCCCCCCCCCGAAATAAATTCCTGGATACGGGCCTGGCTCAGGTATAAAGCAAAGTAGAGGAGTACACAGTTACTGTTGATGACAAAAATTTGTCATCTGCCAAAATCAGCCAGCCTATAACAGATAATCCTAGGGCTGGAGAGAGCCTCAAATGGAACTCGTTTTACTGTGTCAGCTTCTTAAACCTCATGAAACTGATGTATCCAGCTTTTCGTTTATTGTAATACTGCTAGACGATTGACGTTAAAATAATGAAGTATGAACAACATTTCATGGGCCCTTGGCATTGCAGATACCGCTGGTCTATGAGTCTATGAGCCTATCCCTTTCTTAAGCTATGCCTTAATGAAGTGTGCCATTATCTTTATTATTCCATTCCAAAGTTAGGCCAATTTCCGATTAATCATTTTTTTTTATAATTTTTTCAATGAGAAGTGCGCACCGCAAAATAATTTGAAACGTTTCCAGATCGTTCAAGAAAGGAACGATTTTACTCGAGTTGCGGGCATTTAAATCGCGGTTTTGCCACAGAGCTTATCTTCTGTCGCGGGAATGAAAATGTCAGCCTAGCACAAAACTTCCTGCCATCAACTCTAAACAAAGAAGAAGAAGCGCATAAAAAAGGAGCCTGCCCTTTGTCGTTTTTCGCGTTAATTCGTTGCAACGCATTTATTTGTTGGATACGAACGTCTTCGCGGTGGACTGAACTCTCTGGTACATCAATCAAGGGGCCATCATTTTTCAAAATGGCTCGGGATTCCGAGGGCATGTCACTGTCTACACCATTTTCTCCCAATTCCCAACAGGGTTTTACTTTTGCATACTACTATCCTACTATCCTTCACCTCCCGGAACTTCCGGAATCTGGGCTTCCAGATTATTCTTTGACGTCTTTTGTAAATTGCATCTGGAATATGAACCGGTCCGAAAGTATATCAAAATAATCCGGAAAAAAGGGGCTTTTGAACTTCCAGATTTCCGGAATTTTTAAGTATCGCAGAAGAAATTAAAAAAAAATCTCGGAAAATCTGGGAACCCAGATTCCGGAAGGTGAAGACTCACCTTTACTCTCTCCATCACTCCTTACTCTCAGGCGCAGTAGCCTACAACCCCCCCCCAGAACCTACCTTCGCCTTTTACACGCACTAAATT
Source organism: Branchinecta lindahli (assembly GCA_023053555.1). NCBI lineage: Eukaryota > Metazoa > Arthropoda > Branchiopoda > Anostraca > Branchinectidae > Branchinecta > Branchinecta lindahli. The sequence continues at coordinate 17,276,888 of JAKZAO010000003.1, forward strand.
CTGAAAACATGTATCGCAGCATTACAATAGCAGGTGTCGGTTAAAAAATACCCCTTAAAGGAACTGTCGTAAACTATACTACTGATTCACCGTAAGTCCTTAATCGTTCCGTTCATTCTCATTTCTTCTGAACTTCCGGTGTCATTTTTATACATTCTAACCGGCACTGCACTAATTTTGCACCTGCCATATCTGGCTCTTTTCGAAGCAGATAAGGCTCCCACTTATATGGTCACGACAAGTGTTCGCGTCTCATGCAGCGTAAAACCAGTTATCTAAATTTTGCCTAGATTTTGCTAGAAGTCAATGGGCCTGGGAAACGGCTTACAACAGCCAAGGCCACGGATAATTTGGTAAAAGCAGACCCTAGCTTTACAGTATTCAGATAGCTTTCAATACTGGAACATAAACAGTAAATAGTGCTAGGTGTGCTTTAAATCTTACCTTTACAGCATACTCAATATCGGTCCAGATGTTAACACAAGTTTGCACAGAGGCGTAGGCTCCCTCTCCAAGGAATTCTCCCGTTAACCGATACAGGTCTGAAAGAAGAAAAAATGATAAGAAAGATGATAATAATAACAATTTCTTTTGAAATCGCCAAGTAGACGTCATACGCCAACGAAGATGGCGCTACTTGGGGCACGTCATCCGTATGGCGGAAGATAGACTCCCCAGAACGGTACTGGAGTGGCAACCAGAGGGAACCTGAAGAAGAGGAAGGCCGAAGAATACACTTCACCGCACGTACCAGCGGGACCGGAAACACATCAATTCGATAGTCCGACCCCAGTGGGAACAAGTCTGGGCAGCAGCACATATGAGGGATGACTGAAGGCTCTTTCTGGATGCCCTGGGTGCCTCTGGCGAAAAAGGAGGAACTAAGGTCTAAGGTAAGGAAATGAAGGAAATCGCCAAGTAGGTCACGAGCTTCCAAGGCTAGCACGGAACTAGAAATACCTCCAGGAAGCTATTCCAAGATTAGCCTGCCGCGGCTCACCCTGCTGTTCTTTCGGTTCTGCTCCAGTCCTCTTTCTGCGCACACGTCTCTTTTTAACAAGGTATAAGTACGAGGTAGTAAGTTCAGATCCTTACTTCAGCAACTGCCTCTAGTATGTGCATTCTAACCGGGATTACCAACTAATGAAATGTGATGCAATGTTTTATAAATACCACGACAAAAGACAAATGAAAACAAGAGCTACGAGCTCATATGGCACTTGTTACGAGTAGAGGGTACAAGAAAGTGGATGAGAAGGTCACACATTACACACCGCCACCGAAGACACTTTTTCCTTTTGCTCCCTTTTGCCTTGTTACTAGTTTTCCGGACTCCCGTAACTCCCCCAGTGGTCACCGGATCCGGTCTGGATTTAAAATGGGACGTGTGAGACACGAGGTCCTTACATATACCAAGTCTCATCAAGAACCGATCACCCGTTCGTAAATTAAAAATACCTCACTTTTCCTAAATTTTTCGGATTCCACCTCCCTCCACTCCCTCCACGATGGTCGAATCGAGTAAGTGACTATTTCTAAGTTAATCATTTTGGGTCCCTGATATGCATGCCAAGTTTCATCGTCCTAGCTTATGTGGAAGTGCCCGAACTAGCAAAACCCGGACCGACAGACCGACGGACGGACAGAAATTGCGGTCGCTATAAGGGCAAGTGCCATAAAAACCCACAGAAAGTCAGCTGTCACAGAAAAGCAAACAAATACTTTCAAAACCAATCCTTTGCCTATGTTTAGTACTAAGCCGTTCAGACAAGTATTACGCTATTTACGCCCATGATCTCTCCCCTCACAGCTGGAAGATTCCTAACGTCACGGACTAACAGAAATCGCGTGGCCCCTCTCAAATTTATAACTGATCGATCCAAAACAAAGACATAAAAGCCAACGGCCGCTGCTAACCGGATGAGACCGGGAAAAAGAGCAGCAAACAAAGAAATTGACACGAGCTATTCACACTCCCACCCGAATAAGCAAGCGATTAACTAAGCGGGCAATTTATTTTTATTTTTACTCCATTTTCTTAATCTTGTGCATTTACAAGCCGTCGAGGGCTTGGTTTAATTTTGTCTTTCTTAGTTTTTGTTACTATACCAGCGGCTACTTCTAACCGGATAATAATCAAATACAGAAACTGTTTTCAACCAGAAGTAGGCAGCAATTAACAATACAATTTGCTCAACCAGATCTTTCGCAATTTTGCTTTGTTTTCTTGATCGGGATATAACCGTGAACCATGACAGGCATTCACTGCCATGACAGGCACGAACCATGACAGGCATGACAGGGTTCACACTTTACAGGCATAGATGGTTAGTTCCTGGCTGTTAGGCTACTTATTTGTTTGTTGTCTACTTGTTATTGGTTGCTTTCTGAACAGTATAAAAAAAAAAAATTGATCACAGAAAAACGTTAATCCAGCCGTTCAGAAACAATGCGGGCTTTCTTTTCCGTACGAACAACCTCAAGAACCAAACGGAAAGATATCCAGAAACGCGACGAAGCCAGGGACACTTGTCGAACAGGTTTTCACGAAGACCCCACTTACTCTCACAAAACACAAAGGGCTCTGACGGACAGTAACCAAAAGCAAACTTGATTGCCCTTTAAAAACGATTACACAGGTTTACTCACCCGTAGGCAAGACTATATGTCCATCTAATCAAGTTCAAGACAGATTTTGAACCCTTGGTAACCACCCACGACATGCAACCCTAACCGTAGCCAGAAATACCCCTACAGACATAACAACTGACAGAAGGTTTATCACTGGCAGAATATAAACAGAGGGAGAACGAGTAGGTCTGTACGAGTCCATTAGGCTAATAAGGTCGTGTCGTAAGTATTCCTACAGCCAGGTTTATTTCGGAAGTTTATTTCGGGGGGGGGGGTCGCCAGCGGGGCGGACATTAAATACAAAAAAGGCATAGAGCAGAGTTTAAACCATATACAAAACGAGTATTTTTGTATGTTTCGGGGGGGGGGGGCTACCAACCCGGGATACGGCTTCCTACAGCCCAAGCTGACTGCAAATTATGTTTCGTGGTGTTAAACGGATTAGTCGGCGAAAATTTTTATTCAGGGATATTTCGGCCATTTTTGGCAATGTTGCTATTCAGGTCGTGCGCAAAAATCTAAACAATAGCGATTAATACAACTATGTCACACTTTTTATGCCTTACACAGACTTAATTAAGAGCGACCCAGGGAAACCTTCGCTGGAAGCCACTTTCCAAAGAAGCCACTTTTCAAAACAGTCGCTTAAAGGAACAGTAAACTTGACTACGCAACTTTCGGCCATCGAATCGCCCGGGGGGGGCTAAGATAAATATACAGGGTCTTATTGACGACAGGCCCCCCTCCTTTGTTATCTCGAACCGTCTCGAACCCCCTCCTTAGTGTTCCAAAAGCTAGCTCGCAGGCCCTTGCCCCTTATGCACTGTAATTATGCACTTATGTACTGTAAAAGTTCGCCTTTTAACATGTAGACCACAGAGAAACAACCTCCCCGACAAGGCGGCCGGGGTTCGATTCCTGGTCGCGGCACACAAACCTTTTGCTTTTGAAAACCTTTTGCTCAAAGTCGACTTCTCGGAAACTGCCCGGGAACTGCAATGGTCGTAACGATAATTTTTCTTACTCTCAATATCGACTCAGGGTACATTCTTGATATGTTAGCTAGCTCCCCGAGTCAAGTTTGAGTCAAGTTTTCTGTTCCTTTAACGCAACACAATCCTACTCGTCCCTCCCTCACTGCTTAAAAAGTCTGATGCTCGACCTCCGCGGTAATGCGGGAGAAGCCCGTCCTTCAAAACGGCTGTATAGGCCTATTTTCAACATGTTATCAATGGGATTTCTCCCTTCCTAACTGTTCGAAAAAACTCTGGTGCCGACGCTTCGCGATTATTCGCTGGAATCCCATCTTTTAAAATTGTCTTTCAGGTCTACTTTCAGCATTTTATCACTGGGATTAAACATATTCCCATCTGACATTCTCCCTTTCAAACTGTTTGAAAATCTCTGATGCTGAGCCTCTGTTCAATTATATTGAATTGGGCACCGAATATCAGAAGGACGTCATACTCGTTTGTTGTTATTTTTGCACCCCCAGGCATTCAACTATAAAACATAGATGGCCGAAAGCTGTTCCAAAACCTGTTTCGATTTCCCGGTATGCTACAACCAGACCCGGAAATGTTTTCAAATCATCTAAAGTATGTATAATCCCTTGAACACTGTTGCCAAATACTCCAAAACTTGTTGGTCGACACCCAAATGTCCAACGTCGTACGAGGAAACCGGTTCGCCTCAGGCTGATAAGGAGAATCTCGATTTGCGTCGACGTGACGACGCAAGAATAAGATCAGTAACTATCGAGAAATATTACTGACAGTAGTGTCTGCGAAACAATTGGTACTTGCGAATCACTGGCGTATGCAGGCTGCGTTCGCCTCCCACCACCTGTCAGCTACGCGGTCAGAATTTCCTTTCAGAGGGACCGACTAACATGCGAGGCTTGGAATTGGCAAAAAATTGTCAACATTTCTGTAGGAAAGGTTTTCTCTCAGACTTGGGACTGCTTCCTACTACAGGTCTACGTCAGGCGGTCAGACGGTCTTGACTACAGTTTTCGATCGCAGTCTCTACCTTATTTCCGCACATAACCCCTAATCCGCAGAGGCTGCGTTTCTACGTTTAGCACTGTTAGAGGGCTGACAGAATTTAATACAACGACGCGCCAAACGCAACCATGTGCAATATGAAAAAAAATGTGTGTACTGTCACTCGTGAACATTTTCAATTTTATGTTTCGTATATACTGAGGACCTCGACGAATAGGATTAAGATGATAGTTTCGAGAAAAATAAAAGCGATATCTATCTATGAGCGATATCTATGTATCTATCTAGGCGCAATTTCAACCCAATACTCTGGATGTTATCTAGAAGTGTTACAGAATATTTCCTTTACCTTGAAGTGTCATTATTTCTGTAACTCGTCATCGGATCTTTAACTTTTAATTTAGTTACTAGTTCTGTTTTCTAAAACTAACGGGAAAGGCAAAAATCAATTTACAGTATTTAAAGCAAGCGGTATTTAAAGTAAGCGTCTTGCGCAAGACTGTCAAAATTAATGAACGTGCTTCCTGGCCTGTCGAAGAAAAGAAGACGCTTACCATGGAATGTTGAGGAGAACACGCTGGAGCCCGTTCTCTTCTTTCTCCTTCTTCGTTTCTGAGCCTCTTCTTTCTGACGAAGAAGTTGAGCCTGTCGCTCAAGAGGTGGCAGGACAATCAAATCTCCTTCTCCTAGAAGATTATATAGAAATAGAAGTCAATCCAGACGTTTACTTGGAGAAACATGACTGTGCTATACGACCGGGTATACCTATGACCAGTCTTGAACCTCTTCCTTGGGAATTGGGCAGGAGCGATGGTTGATCGAAATTGATTGATGGATGTTTGGGGGAAGAAAGTTTACGTGAAAAAAGTTGGTGCAGCGAACAGTTTTTCGTTATATCTTCTGTGTGAATAGTTTGTTCCGTCTTGCGCAAGTAACCCCTTGTCACCTTTTAAGGCGACACTGAAATTCTTATAAATGAATTTTCTTTCTATTTTAATTTTTGGAATCGAGTTTTTGCTTTTTATTTGTATCGCTGGAGAAGAATGAATGAACGAAAACTGATCGAGGAAGCGAGACGGGAAAAATTCTGACAAAGCTCTGACAATGGCCAGGCCCTAGTGAAGCTTAAAATATATCCTTTAAAAGAGCGGCTTGAACATCTAGTTAACGAGTTTGGGAAAAAAATTGTCACCGAAAAGAATAGGCTGCTACTTTTCAAGGAGGGACAAACCTTTTCTTGCGAGACCTGATTGGCTTTCCACGAGTTTCACCACTTCCCAAGAAGGCTCAAATCTCGACCCCTCCCCCCAGACCTGAGACCAACGTTCCATGCCGACTTTCTTCGGTGAGAGTCCCAAAATACGCTGATTCTGCCTAAAACTACCTCTTCTCTGTATGTTGTCATAGTAGGAAACCTTCTACAGAAGTGCCATAAAAACTTAAAAAACGCACATACATTTACTTCCTTCAGGTTGCTATCGCAAGTGCCTAACAACACCTTTGTTCACTACTGAGTTGCCGACGCCGGGATTGTTTATTACCGGGATCAGCATATAACAAATTCTTCCTTGTTAACATTTTCAGTGTCTCCGTTCATTTTTATCTCTGTTCTTGCTCAACATTTGCTGCTATGTAGGACTAGAATGTTTCATGCCTGAAATCTTAGACTGGTATTCCTGGTTACCGACAAAGGAGGGTAGGATTATGTCAGGCAGAACCAGATGAATGGATTAGAAACCAGCATGTGCAGGCTTTGCTACGGACTTTAAGTAAACTGTTCCTGTGTTGTTCCCGCCACCTCCGGCCCCGAGATAGTCCCAACAAAATGCCTTCGCACTTGGATGCTTCCCGTGTTTTTCTGACACTTTCCAGGGTTTTATACTGAAACAAAAAAGCTTGGGACAATGCCAGTCTCTAATGTGAAGATTTGTAGGAAAAACGCCAATTCAAAAGTTCCCGATTTTCTGGTAGGTTCTAAATCGGAACCTAAAGAGGAGGCAGACTCCCGAGCATAGTCAGTGTGCATAGATGAAACTTGAAGATGGAAATTATAAAAAGGACTTGTCAACTGTAACACATAAACCTGAGACAAATTTAAATCGATTTAGAAGTCAAGGATTCCAATGTCACAGCTTCGTGGCAGTCAAGACACCTAAGGATGAGACTCGTGTAAACATCCAAACAAAGCCTAATTTGAAGTTGGGAAATAGTGCCCTTGATACGGACGATACGGAAAAGCTCCACGGGCGGGATTTGAACTCGCGACCTTCTGTTTCAAATCTCGCCCCGGAGTATCATAGTCAGCTCCGTTTATGAAACAGGCAATTTCCTACGAATTATACAGCTTACAGCCAATCGGTTGACGGAAGGGACCAGTCTACCGGTTACCGCGGCCGTATCCAGGGGGGCTAGGGGGTTGGTCTACGCTCTCGTTTTACTGTTTGGTACAAATTAGGTCCGACCCGCGGGACTCTCCCCAAATAAATTCCTGGATGCGTCCTGCCGGTAAAAAACCTCATATCAAAAAAACCTACCCTGATCAGACAGATTACTCTCCGTATCAGCACTTTCCTTCATAACCATCGCTGTTTCTCTGATAGGCATTAGTCGGAGCATAGAGTTGCAGGTATATCAGATGAGCGAGCAATTGAACAACGATGGCACGTCAAGTTCTAGATGGCAAAACTGCAGCTTCCCGCCAAATACAACCTCTTCACATGATATCAAACCGGCGACTGAGTGGACTGGTTCCTATTGCGTTGTTCTGCCGGCTCCGCCAAAGCTGCGCATGCCAATGGCTAATGTTTGACAACAAAGGAGCATCGTTCGAGAACAAGCTCATGTGGTATACTTTGGCTGACAGCAGACTTGCTAGAAACCGATTCGATCGGAGATGCCGACAGACGAGTAGTCTTTTCCGGCCCGAATCGCTCCACATGTGTTATGAAGTTGAAAAATCTCAAATTTCCGCACGGATTGATGATTTTCCGAAAAACCTGGCAAGAATTCTAGCCCGAAGCTGCCCGACCATCGTTTTGATGTTATTAAAGTTATAACGTTCTGCAAAATTAGAATTATATGTTTAGATATTAAAGTTTAACATGAATTGCATACATAAATAATATTGTCTGGGCTATAAATTACGCAATAATTTAAGATGAGATATAATACAGAAAAGCTGGTGAAATCAACACACGATATTCAATTGTTAACATATAATGTTTACAGCCCTACGTCAACATGTTGTATAACTAATATTAGGGAATATATGTAATGACTGACTGATTTATCGCCAGAAACTTCTGCCCACAACCCTACCCCACCGACCCTGTTCGTCCGTCAGCACCATCAAAACCGGTTTCAACATTTTCGAACATGCACTGAGGATCTTAGAAAAACAACCGGTAATACGACTGATACAGAGTTATTTTGCTCTGGGCTGATACGTTCTCGCATGCTTCAAACTGGCTAGAAAAGGATAGTGTGGTCTAAAGGACTAGCTAGATGTCTACGAAGAATAATTCCCCTGTAGTCTACAGAGACAGTAACCGACTGTACTAGACCCTTCATGTATGCTACTAGCAGCATTGTCGACAGGAAATCATTCCAAGTGCAGTACAAACTAAACTACCATCTACCACTATTCGTATGCTGGGGCTCCATTTATATGCCTGAGCAACATTTCATTAGTTTTCCCGGGAGTCTTAAAGGGATCTAAAGTCGATCCGAGACAGTCATCCTGAAGTATCATCAGACTTTCCCTTGTCCAGCTGGATCTTGGTTCTCAAAAGCAATCGACGTTTCTAAGATACGTCAACTGTCCGAGAAAAGTTCAAATCAAAGAAAATTCAAAATCCGAAAACCGGCAACAGCGCCCACAAGAGTAGAAATGAAAACACCGCTAAAACCTATTACTCTACCCCTATGAACACAAAGTATTCCCATGCAGTTCAACTTGCCTATACTGCTTGTGCATTAGCCTGCTACAAAGCCAATCGCCGAGCCCGAATGAGACGGCGTAGCCGAGAACATGCAAGAAAATGCTGATGAAACTCGGTGCCGACGTTGAGGCAGGTCCAGAGCTACGTGCAGTTTCTAACGACGAAAGACCACAGCACATTTTATCTAGGGTGAGGGTGGCTAGGGTGAACTAGGACACCGGCCGTGGGAACTCCTCACTTTGCAAACACTCTGAATCCCGCAAACCAACACAGGCCATTGTTGAAATTTGCAATCCATGGAAGAAATTGGGTGTAACGGCCTATTGAACACTTAGTAGTCTTACACATGTTAAGCATACTATAGGCTTACGTTATCCCGGCCTCGGCAGGATTTTGACGAGTTGATGCCCACGGCCGATGGCCATTGTCCAACCCCCCGCCACCCCCTATGCAGATTCTGCCGAACCTTGAACGAAACAATGGGCCATGTCCTATTCCGGTGCACTCAACATGAAATACATCTGAACAAACACATAATCTAAGTCGTTTCCTTGTTCAAGAAACACCACCTAAAAGTTTCGACTGGGTGCATTTGGAACACTTTACTCCCTCGGTCCCTCCTACAGCCGAAGCCTCCATCCTCAAACAATCATCAGCTTTCTGGTATCCCGAAACGTAAGTGACGAGATACCTATGAATTCGTTAAATTGTCCGTCTGTCCTTCCGTCTGTCTGTGAGCACGATAACTCTCGATTTTGTTGAAACTTGGTGTAAGAATCCGTTGGATCAAAGTACAGGTCAAGTTCGTAGATGTGCCCGATTGCTATATATTTAGGGGTGGGGGAGGGGTTTCAAATTAAGGGACGAAAAAAAATGTTTTAAAAAGCCAATCGATCTAGGGGTAAGGAGACATGCTGAATCTATATCTTAAACTTATTTTCTCGCCGGACAATTAGTTCGCCCGGAAACCAGCAAAAACCGGAAAATTTGTTGAAAGTAAAAGTTTTATTTGAAGTTGATTAAATGTTCGATTTAGGAGTAAGAAAGCATGCTAAATCCGTATATGACAATCATTTTCTACCCGGGCATATAGTCCACCCGGAATCCGGCTGGGACCGGAAGATTTGTTATAAGTGAAAGTTTTATCTGAAGTTGATTAGAGGTTCGATCTAGTGGTAAGAAGGCATGCTTAATCGGTATATGAAAATTATTTTATCACCGGACAAATAGTTCGCCCGGAATCCGGCCAAAACCTGAAAATTTTTTAAAATTTAAACTATTTGAAGTTGATTAGAGGTACGATGAAATGGTACGGAGATATGCTAAAATTCGTTTTGAGCATTAGTTTTTGGCCGGAAAAGTAGTTTACCTGGAAACCGGCCAAAACCGGAAATTTGGCAGAAGTAAGGCAGGAAGTTTCGATCAGTTTCGTCAAAGTAGATATGTCGTACAGGGGTAAACACACATCGATACTCGGTTATCAAAAGATCGTATCTCAACATTTGTAGTTTTGCAGGAGACGCAAATTAAGATCGGAAAATCCTATCTCTCTAACGATAAATATTTTTTATCAGAGACTCTAGATGGCTCTTATGTCGTCGTATATTGTTGACAAAAACACGAAAATGCGTAGTTTTTGGCTGGAGAATCTGAACAAGGGTAACTCAGTTTGCCCCAAAAGTGGAGATACTACCTTTTGATAACCGGATATCGACATGCTGAATCCATATCTGAACTTGGTTTTCTCAGATGATTACCCATTGGCCTTAATCTGTTTCTAATTTTTAACAATAAAAATGTTCAAGGAGTCTGGCGAAGACCGGGTATCTACCAGACGAAATTGTCTGTATCAAATATTAAATTTTTGGGGTTCCATCGAAATCTTTTGTCTTGTTGAGGGTAACGGATCTACTTGAGTCAGCCTAAGTAAGCCAGGCGCTGGCCAAGCGACATCGTCCAGCCGTGAAGAGGCGAAATGGACAAATCAAGATCCGGAGCCGTACGGGAAGAAGAAGAAGACGCAAGAAGTCTTTCTTTGGCCGACTAACCTAAGGAAGGTCTAAGATATCCCACACAATATAAAGGTACAAATTCAAATTAAATGATCGTCAAAAGTATTAATAACTAGAATGACAAACCCCACTGAGCGGTTTACAAGCTTGTAGCTAATCTTGATTTCACCTGTAGAAAAATCTAGCTTTGTAAATAGAAAACGTTGGCAACAGATTGCAGAAGCTACACAGTTAGTGAAATTCAAAGGTAAAGTATTTAAGTAACATTAGTAACCCTTGGATCACCCGCCTTTGCGGCTAGGATTAACTGCACGAATCACAGCCTACGATTGACGTAGCATCGATATACAAGTTTTTATTTGAATTTTGTGTTTCTGTCGTTTTTTGTCTGTGAGTAGTCCTCGCGCAGTTCAGTGAGTTATTAAAATTATCATCATCAACGCCATACTGACTTACCATCTGAATGTGCCTCCTTTGCATCCTCAGCAGTAGAAGCTTGCATTTCCAATGAGCAGTATATTCCAGAATCCTTGCTGTATACTTCTTCTGACAGAGCATGAGACGGTACAATGTCTTCTGCAGGTTCACAGGACAGCGATAGATTCTCCATGGCAGCCTCCATTTTCTACGAAAATTTAATTAGTTGCAGTATCATTATTATTACTTTCAAATAGAATGAGAAGAAACGAGAAGAATGTACCCCACCCAAATTTAATACCTAAGGTTTGTTCGAGAATCCTACCAATAGTTATTAGAAGCTGCCAACGTCGTTCCAACCTGTATATCCATTCATAGAGGTTGGACTGACAAGCGTAGTTTTTGGAGCTGAATAAGAGGCTCCAGCCCATCCAGATTCAACACACAGTGTATTGAAAAATCTTCCCGATCGTTACAAACAGCTACTACCGTTGTTCCAACCAACCTGTATATTCCTTCACAGAAGTTGGAAAGGCCGAGAGGTAGCTTTTACTAACGTGTTTTTACTAACGGATATGCCTGTGAGTTTGTAGCATGATCAGGAACTATCAGTCTTTTAGGTTTTTTTCTAACGAAGACGCAAAGAATATTAATCGACAGATTAGACAACCAGGATCATTTTTAAGGATACAAAGAACTTTATAATGTAATTATTACAAAGCTCTTCAAGCACTTCGAAGCACTTGGGCAGAGATCTTTAGACGACAACAAGCGATTTTTTGAGTGATGAGCAGATCTAATTTAGTAGGTGATAGACCAGTCTAGTACACTAGCCCCTTTTCAGGCACGGTGCTCAAATGTCTAGCACCATGCCTGGGTGCTAGACGTTCAAGCACCGTTCCTTGGATTTCATGTATGGTGCATGGATTTTAGTTTACAGTGCATACATGAAAAACACACTTTCTGTCATCACAACTGAGCACCAGCTCGGACAGGGCTGAAATTACTACTATAAATTAGAGAAATCAAAGACAATCCTTTATATATTTTTCACAACAAAAACAAAAGGGCTCGACTGATGATGGAGATGAAAAACCTAACAGCACCCTATCTATGTTCCATGTAGGGTGCCCCCAGGAGCCAATATTCTGGTTGGCTGCTAGGCAGAAAAAGCTGAGGCACAGGACACTTTGCATGCAAAACCCTTGACAATGTAGAAAAGAAAACGAGGTTTTTCACGTCTGTCATCAGCCGAGCCGAGCCATGTTGTTTTTATTATGAAAAGTATGATAAAGATTGTCTTTGATTTCTCTCATTCATGGTAGTAATTGAAGGCCTGTCCGAGCTGGTGCTCAGTGTGAGATGCTAGAAACTGTGTTTTTCATGCGTGCACTGTATACTGAAATCCATGCACCATACATGAAATCCAAGGTACAGTGCTTGAACGTCTAGCACCCAGGCATGGTGCTAGACATTTGAGCACCGTGCCTGAAAAGGGGCTAGTGTACTAGACTGTGATAGACTAGACCTAGACCTAAATAGGTAGTTGCATGGGTTGTACGAAAAAGAAACCCAGGGCCTTAGGCAACCTGTTGCTCTGGATACCTCCATATCTCCATGCCGTCTCTACAAGCTTAGTTGGTACCATGCACTGCTGTACACTGCCTTTGTGAGACCCCATCTTCAATACTGTATGATCATTGCATCACCCCACAACAAAACGGATGCCAAAGCCTTGGAGGGAGTATAGAGGAGAGCCACCAAAGATGCCCCCACAACTACAAACTATAACACCATGAATGGTTGAAGTTACTGAAGCTTCACGGTCTCTCATATGGACGAAAACGTGGTGACGTCCTGACCGTAAAAAATTGTTAGACTCCCTTTATCCCTGAATTATTAGAGAGCTTCAAATCAAAGTCAACGAGAGGTTATTCCAAGGAGCTCCACCTGACTAGCTGTAAGAGCACGAGTGGCACAGCTTTTTCTCCATACAGAGCCATTTAATATTTAAGGCAAATATTTACGATACCATGCCATCTACTAGCTGCTCTTCCTGACAATAGAGAAACCAGGTCATGCTGTTAGCACCACTATTGACATGACATAGGTTTAGTTCCAACTGAACTTCATGTTATTGTTACATGCTATAGGCTATATTCGAACAGTCAACCTCAAACTCAATTCACCAACAATTCAAAGTCCATTCACAGTTTGGGATAATGTTTAGTTGTTTAGCAGCAAGTGCCACTAGCATTAAGCTATTACCTACATTTTTCTTTGGTAATTTAACAAAGCTAAAAGCTGGAAAGGGAAAGAATCTTCATTTTTTCATCATTTCGTTCCATTACCTATTACCATCATTTTTCATCTATTACCTAAATTTTTCTTTGGTAATTTAACAAACCTAAAAGCTGGAAAGGGAAATAATTTTTCCTTTTTCATCATTTCGAGCTCAGGTAGCCATGAGAAGGAATTGTTCAAAAACAAAAATATGTTTAACTAGAAATATTGAAGCAAAATTTATTTATTCAGTACGTAAACCATTCTATTAGCTTCCATCTAGTATGTTTTCCATATTTTTGGTTTCTTTTTAAGCCAAATAGATCTTTCTGAAGGAAAGACTTCTCCGAAATTTGAAATCTAGTCTGAGGTTGAGTACAGTACAGGAGGGGTATCCAACCTCGAATTTATATAATGTCGTCTGAAAGCTTACAAGGAAACTTCTGTGCAGTCCAAAACAGGTCCAAGGTCATTCGCGTTTCCTGCTTAAAAGTTAGCACATTATTAGGACTGCACTGAAATTTCCTTTCAACCTATTTGGGCCAGGTTCGAGGTTGAATAAATTTGAGGTTGGGTACCCCTCCTGTACCTCTCCTTCACAATAAAGAGAGATTTGCAGACTTGTAACAGCTTAAGGAGGTGAGATAACAGGTGGGATAACAACAACAGTTAAAGTTCGAGAACACAACAGACAAGTTAAGACTCTACACTTCTACTGTTCTAGTTCTACAGTTATATTAGCACTATAAGTATAACAGTAGTAGCCTGTAGCTCCCTGAGGCATTACCAGCCAACTGTTTGGGGGGGGGGGAGGTATACCAACTGGCTGGTCATTTTTACCGAATGTTTTTGCAGACAAAAACAACTACTGTTGAGAAAAAACAACTGTGTTGACAAAAAAAATGGCTGATTTTAAGAAAAAATTGGCTGATTTTAAGAAAAAATTGCTATTTTTAAGAAAATATAACTATTTTAATAAAAACCGCCTGTTTTTAAAGCACAACTCTTACTAGAAATAATCTTTTCCCTATGAAATGGATCAGAAAAATACATTTTCGAAAATACCATTACTTTCCATCTGAAATTAGCGATTTTCTTGTTAGGGCCTGTCGACTATGTCCAGCCTTCCTGCTCTCCGACGCGGCGGCTGGGCGCAAAACATTTGAAAACTGATCCCGCCGTGGTTAAAAAGTGTGAAAACTAAGCAAATAAAATAAGTACCGGTAATAAACAAAAGCTTCTCAGATCCTTATGTGTGAAAGAGTTGTCAGCAGACGTTGTTGGTCCCGGCAAACGTCTCCTTGTGTCACGGGCAAAACTCGGCAAGACCAAAAAAGCGCTAAAGTTTCGTAGGCACAAAATGAAACAATGGAGAAAGGTGGGGATTTTAGAAGCTTATAATTCTGTATGGGAGCTAGATATATTATAAAAAAGCAGAATAAGCAAGAGGGGTCCTTTAAGTTTAAGGAAACTCAGCTTAGGATCTCAGCCTCAGAAACTCAGCTTAGGATCTAGAAAAGTATAAAAGCAAGTGACCTTGCTTTGGAACGCGCAGGAGGCCTGCTTAAAGATGTTTCAAGTTGTTGCTCAGCTGTTCTCTCTTGTTTTCAACACTTCCCACCACGCTTCTGCTGCTTTTCGAAACCTCTGCGACACCGCTAGAGCACGGATCCGTTTTTCTTCTTGGAAACTTAGAGATGTAAAATTAATCGACGGTGAGAGGGGTATTCTTGCCGGTTCTCCCAAAACTCCTTTCCTTGGTGTTTTTTTTACGGATTACAGACAGACGGCTAACTCGATGAGAAAACCAAGTTCAAATATGGATTTAAATATCTGTGTTTAGCCCTATCTCTAATCGACTTCGGAACTAATTGCGTCGCGGGGCATCCCGCTTGCTCTCTTTTTTTTCGGACGGGCAGGAAGTGAAGTGACTCCCTCTATTCTCTTGGTTCCCTTGGTTCGTAATATTTTGTCCTATAATTTGGTATTCCATACCCTTACCCTATTCCATACCCTCCCAATTCCCAAAAGGAGTCAAGGTTCAAGGTTATCTTTATTTATAACAAATGTATCTTTTACACTTTTCGCTGCTGAGAGCAGGGCTCGAGCGCACACGAAAACGAATTAAACTAAAAATAACTCCAACAAGACCAATCCAGGACGAATCATACGTCCAATAATATCACATCCGCTAAATAATTATATATCTAACCGAAAGCAAGGCCAAGGCACAGTCACATTTAAACAAAAATAACTTTACAAAGAGGAAACAAAAATATACAAAGATGGGAATATCGATAGACAAAAATATAAATAATAAATAAGAGAATACCGGAAAGTGACAATCACTTACCTAACTTCCATAATTCTCGATAAGCATTCTTCTAAGCCGTGATATTCCTACCGTTAAATCCAAAATTAACTTCCCTCTAATCCTCGGGGACGGGGACTCCTCGGGAATCGAAGGGAAAGGCAAGAATAGATGCAGTCACTCCGCGCGGACTCGGGGAACGGGTTACAACAAGAACACGGGGAATGCCTCCAAATGGATCTTCTTTGAAAAAAGCATTTATGTGATGGAATTAGTCTGTAAAGGTCCCGGTCCACTTTTTTTTCAATTTTGTTTATTCTGATTGCTTTTGATTAATTACAAAAAGCTATATCGTTACTACAATGACATAGATGCCTGTGTCTCAAAATTATTTTTTTAGCACAATTAAACTCAATATTAACCTCAGAAATTCTCATTGACCTTCCCTAGCATCTGTCTCCCATTTCCACCGGATCTGGAAGGGAGTCCTTTTTTATGATGTCTCGGGTGATGATAATCGGAGCATTCCCCGCCCGGGAGGATTCGCGATAATACGGGGAGTGGAGTGAGTCCCTGAGACAAACAAAAACGCAGAGACTCCTCAAAAGGGGTCTTCGGGGAACTGCGGAAATACGGCTCTTGTCTTGTTCGTTGACCAATTTAACATCAACGAAAAGCTGAGATCTATTCGCATCAACACAGACTATGAAGCTGCATGTACACTGCGTGTGCACGTAGGCTAAACGTATCTGAACTTTATTTTCCCCCAGCTAAAACCGGGAAATAGATGTATATACAGAGCAAATAGATATGTAGGTCAATAAGTTGTTTTTCTCATCGGGTTAGCCATCAGGCCGTAATCCGTCAAAAAACACCAGTATGATATCATTTTTTTATATACATTTTCTAGCGGAAATTAGGGATAAACAATCATATGCTTACCGCTTACGGTGTCTGGCGAAGATCGGAAATCTATGACCTGACTGTGTGGATTATGAAGTCCAGTGAATTTAATATTCTATTTTTGGGATCCCATCGAGACCTTCGTGTCTTGTAAATGATCGAAACGAGTTCTGAGTAACTCGTCCTAACTCGTTTTTCATTTTTCATTTGTGTTGCATATATTTTGAAACTGATCGCTAGTTGTCTTTCCTCTCTATTATTTTACATATCTTTCATTTCTCCGTTCTTGTTCCATTTGAATGTCGTACACAGAAATCACAGAATATGCATTTCATGCTCAGATAGGGTGAAAATCAAGATGCAAATGCTGTCAAGATACAGGCGTACTTTCACCATTTCCGGACTAGTCCTGGAGACTGTCAAGCTGGAAAAGCATAAAAAGACAGAGAAAACCACAAAGTACAGTTTGTCCGAACATTCATCCATGTAGGTTGATCCGTGTGACGGTGTCTTTCAAATTATCGGTCGGTCGAGACCACACAACATTATTTTCCTGAATTTGTTCTTCTGTTCCAGTTTTGTCATTGCACCAGTCTTGAGATTGCGTAAAAATAAGCTCTGTACATGAAATTCGACATGAGCTTCTGAAGAAAGGATTAAAAATCCGGCGCCAGTTCATGGCGGTAGTTTTGATTACTATGAAAAACATGATTTAGGATATCATAATACTTGTTCAAAATGGTCAGTGCACGTTCAGCGAAATTGGTCGAAGCTGCGTTGAAAGCTAAACGTGAAGGAACTTCAGGCGAAAGCAACTTACAGAATGCTGCGTAAGTATTCTCGAGTACTGTCAGAAGTAGGGTAGCCACTAAATTTTTTTTTAATAAAACCTGAGCTTTTGAAGATCAGAAAGTGATTCTCCTATCTTTTAGCTTTGATTTGAGGCCAAAATCACCTCTCTATCTTGTCTCTAAGCATCTTATTCTTAAATCTTCTTTAGAAAACAGTATTTTACATAAGGAAATGCCTATGTTCATCCATTGACTTTAGGGTTTTGTCCATCTAGTGACCAGCTTAGAACTATGTGCTTCAATGAAATTCCATGAAACTGGGTGATTTTGAGCTGGTTTTGAATGCATGGGGAGCCCTAGCAATTGAGTTAGATGAGTAAATATGAATATGATCATCAAGGTTACAGTCCAATAGACCTATTGCTGCTATAGGCTGCTGACTTTTCCTCCTTGGTATCAACAAATTTTTTTAGGCAAGTTCAGCTACTTTTTTTTACATCTAAATTTACATTGAAAATTTAGAAATAATATTAAATAGCTAGGACATCTTACTGTTAGCCTTATAAAATAGACAATTTTGTCCTGAATGCAATGGTATTTTTAAAATATTTTTTGGAGATGTTTTAGATAGGTAAAACTGATAAGGAAAATTCACAGCAATTTATGGATTCATTACAAAAAAATCGCCAACTTTTGCCACTAGGTGTTTTTGTGGCTACCCTATCAGAAGTAGTAACTCTCCATCCAGACTGTTGACACTTTGAAAATGTAGCACTACTAGAGAGTGCTACAGCACAGCAGGGTACACTTGTTTGAATGCCCCTGGCCCTAATAGTGAAAGATCCCCGAAGAAAACACTAAATTAAAACCCATTTCTTTCAGTGAGTTTCATTTTTTTTGCACCATTCAGATGGAGACTCCTAGCAGTTCAGATTTTGATCAAAATAATGAAAAAAAAATAATGTCAGTAGGTAATCTCACGTTAGATTAGCTGGAGCCTGGCTGGAGCAGGCCGGCTTATCTGCACATAATTTTGCTGATAGTTAGCCTAGCGCACTGAGTCTGAGTTAGCATTCAACTTGAAAAGTTGTTTTCTTTCTTTACCTCACTTCTTGCTTGCACAAATCAATAATTTGGAAGAAGAAGAATTGAGTTAGGCTACAGTAGGGTCACAAGACCAGTTATCTGACAAGTTTTATTTTCAGACAAACCCAGGACAAACCTACTTAGCATTCAGTCAACAGTTGGGCACCAGATATTTTGGAGAATTCCCCTGCTTTAGGAGAATCACCTACACAGGTGAAAAAGAATCCCCTGTAGAGGAGGTGAGAGGGGGGGAATAAGTGGGACAACTTTTATGGCATATTCCAGCATATTCTAGTACAGTAGACCTAACAAACTGTTTCTATGTCCATCACCCTCCCCCACCCCCACCCAACTCCTTCATATTTTACTCCACTGTCGCCATGTGCATTTGGTGGGTTATAAATTAAATATATATATATATATATCCTAAATAACATGTAAAATAACCAAAAAACTAGTGTTATATGTATTTCTGTTGTTTCCAGAAAGGCTTTTGGGTCCAGTCTGCATGACTGCTGTACTTGTAGCACTACTGAACACAATGCCTTACAATTTTGCTGATTTCTTCTTTTCTGGTTGGAGTTTACAAGCACTTTTCTTTTTCAGGTGCTTTCACCTACCATAGAGAATGCCTTGATACCGGAGAAATCATTCGGCCAATAAATAACAATTACACCCAAATTGAGTAACCCCTGGACTGAATTAATTAAATAGAAAGGGAATTTATCTAGGAATACCAGCTGTCCAAGGGATCCCTTCCACTCAAATGGCATATATTGAACAAATGATTTCTCCGGTATCAAGGCTTTCTCTACTGTAGGTGAAAGCACCTGAAAAAGTAAAGTGCTTGTAAACTCCAACAAGAAAAGAAGAAATCAGCAAATTTATAAGGCATTGTGTTAAATAGTGCTACAAGTACAGCAGTCATGTAGACTGGACTCCAAAGCTTTTCTGGATACAAGGGAAATACATATAAATACTAGTTTTTTGGTTATTTTCCATGTTATTTAGGATCAGAAGGAGTTGGGTTGGGGGTGGGGGAGGGTGATGGACCTGGAGACAGTTTTTTAGGTCTACTTTACTAGAATATACCATCAAATTTGTCCCACTTATTCCCCCCCCCACCTCCTCTACAGGGGATTCTTTTTCACCTGTGTAGGAGATTCCCCTTAGGCAGGGAAATTCTCCAAAATATCTGGCGCCCTACTGGTCAAGTTAGCATTCAACTTCAAAAGTTGTTTTTCTTTCTTTACCTCACTTCTTGCTTGCACAAATCAACGATTTGGAAGAAGAAGAATTTAGTTAGGCTACAGTAGGGTCACAAGACCAGTTATCTGACAAGTTTTATTTTCAGACAAACCTACTTTTAACACATTATTCAGTCACTGCTCCTGAAGTTGGTTGAACCAGCTGAGTTATAATAATGGAACCGACGCCATTAGATTCGTCTTCTTCTTCCGATCCCGATGGTGTGCAAAAATCTTTAGTTTTACGGCCACAGAATGATGCAAGTGTGGAAATAATTTATGTTATGCTTCAGAATCCCCAATTTCGGACAAGTTTAGCAAATTTTTGGATGAGGGTGCAAGTCCGAAGTCGAGGGTGCAAGTCCAAAGTTTCGGACAAGCCGAAGATTTGCTCGAATGTCCGAACTAAAGTCGCTTACAACATTGTGTCCGAAGTTATGCCCAGATAGGCACCGTAACACTCCTTGGAATTTTGAAACTTCATATTTGTTGGATTCTTTCATTGGCAAAATAATCAGAAAGCCGAAAATGTGCACTTTTTAACAGTGTAAATTTCAAGTTTGTAAGTTGGAAATTGCGAGTTCGACGGTATTTTAGGTAAAAAAAAAAAAGGAAGTTTGTCCGATAACTGCTCGTGACCCTAGAGGTATGCTTATGTGAACGTTTGTTGTCTTCGAACTTTGCCATTTCCATGCACTTGCTGTGTCTAAAGCTAACTACCAGTTAGAAGGGCAGAAGGGCAGGTAAGAAGTAGGTAAGAAGGGCAGCTGAAGACACCTGTACAGATATTTTGGATCTTCAGTCTACCATTTAGCCCAAATTGCAGTGTTCACATTAAAGTAACTGTTCACATAAGCATACCTCTACTGTATTTCAAAACATAATCGAATTACTTTTTATAGCAGAAGATTGCTGGTACAGTTGGCATTTTCCTTTTCCATTTATTTGACCATGTTATAAGCAAAAAACAAGACCAAGATAGCGAAAAATTAGATTGGTGTTCAAATACTTATACCTGTACTGTACAGCAGAGGCATCACATATAGAGGGGGGAGGGGAGGATGCCCACCAGCTCCCCCCACCAGTGTTGTCAGCCAGTCGGTAAAAAATAAGCGAGTTGCTTTTAAATTCTCCACTGCCTAAACCTTTCTCCTGGCCCATTGACTGTTGACTTCAAGCAGAAACAGGGAAAAATTTACCCCACTGTTTTTCTCATGAGTAAGCTTTTTCTAGACAATCATTGGGAGCATACACAGTGAAAATAGAGAATCAAGTCAAGTGTAAAAATAACTGAGTTTCGTAGGGGGGTTAGAATATACTCTTGAATTTGGGTCTCTGGGCTTAGGAATGGATAGAGAGATTATACAAGTAAGT
Source organism: Branchinecta lindahli (assembly GCA_023053555.1). NCBI lineage: Eukaryota > Metazoa > Arthropoda > Branchiopoda > Anostraca > Branchinectidae > Branchinecta > Branchinecta lindahli. The sequence goes on from JAKZAO010000003.1 coordinate 17,297,890, forward strand.
TGCACAGGCATCATTGGTATGATGGGTCCTTTAGAAGAACACTTTTTGTTCTGTTCCAGTTGCATGTTTCTTTAAAGGCACAACATTAGGTAAATGAATTAGGAAACTAACACGTTTCTGATCTTAAAAAGCACAAAAAATCCCATTTATGTTGTAACCCAGAGTGTTTGTAGAGCAAACACATCAGTAGGACACCACATATTTTTTTTTGTGTTACTTTGAACCTTGACAGAGGCTTTCAGATTCACAGCATTTGATGAGTGGAACTTTGCAGGCTTTCTTCACCCAACGTTTTTCTGGCAACATATGCTAAAGTCAACACTGCATCCCCTCCAGCTATTGTCAGAAATCGACCAAGTCCGAGGACCTTGTTCACAGCATCAAACAAAGAAAATTCTCCAGAAAAGAGCAAGGAGCAGAGTGAAATATTGGCAATTTCTCGAAGTCCCAGTCCAGAAGTTGATGGATCTGATGGCTGGCTCAGCAAGTATTCAACAAAACTAAATGAACATTCTGTGAGGACATATAAATCCAAGTTGAGTCGGAAACCTTCTGCAATAAAGACACCAGACTTCACAAAATCAAAGATACTGTCTGACAAGTATCAGAAATCTCCACTCTGTAGTTCAAAATCTCCTATTCGTGTTGACCTCGAAGAAGGACGTGCATTCTCATTCACAAACACCCACGATGAAGAATCGCCAATGAAAAAGATCAGGAAGGATCCAAGAGAAGTTGGGTATGTGACTTCTTCTGCTTGCTTAGTCTAGCCTCCGCCATAGCCGTGTATGTTCCCAATTCCTTGTATGGTGCCATGGTGCTAATGTTTTTTTCTTTTTAATTATCATTTTCGTTTTAGTTATTTTCTTCCTATTTATGTTTCTCTTATGTTCTCTTTGTTTTTTTCCTTTTTCATCCTTTTCTGTATACTCCGCTTTTTATGGCACTTGCCCTTTGGCCAAGTGCCATATAGCGATCGCAATTTCTGTCCGTCCGTCTGTCTGTCGGTCGGTCGGTCCGGGTTTTGCTAGTTTGGGCACTTCCACATAAGCTAGGACGATGAAACTTGGCAGGCATATCAGGGACCCCAAGTGATTAAGTTGGAAATAGTCACTTCCCCGATCCGAGCATCGTGGGGGGAGTGGAGGGAGGGGGAATCCGGAATCTTGAGGTATTTATAAGTTTTGAACGGTCAATCGGATCTTAATGAAACTTGATATTTGGAAAGACCTCGTGCCTCAAACGACCCATTTAAAATCCGGACCGGATCCGGTGACTTTGGGGGGAGCTGGAGGGGGGAACCGGAAATCTTGGGAAACGCTATGGGTGGAGGGATCGCGATGAAACTTGGTGGGAAGAACAAGTACAAGTCCTAGATTCATTATTGACGTAACCGAATCGGATTCGGGCACTATGGGGGAGTTGGGGGGGGGGATCCGGAATTCTGGTGATCCCGCGAGTGCGGTACTTCCTGATGTACTAGGACGTTGAAATTTGGCTGGCGTATCAAGAACTCGAACAAACTGACTTGAGAATAGTCGTTTGCATAATTTGGACATCGTGGGGGGAGTGGAGGGATGGGGAATCCGGAATTTTGAGGTATTTATAACTTTTGAACCGGTGATCGGATCTTAATGAAACTTCATATTTGGAAAGACCTCCTGGCTCAGACGATCCACTTAAAACCGGACCGGATCCAGTGATTTTGGGGGGAGCTGGGGGGCGCAATGAGGGAGGGATCGGGATGAAACTTGGTGGGAAGAGTAAGCACAAGTCCTAGATTCATCATTGACGTAACCGAAACGGATTCGGGAACTGTGGGGAGAGCTGGGGGGGAGATCTGGAATTCTGGTATTCCCGCGAGTGCGGTACTTCCTGATGTATTAGGACGATGAAACTGGGCAGACGTATCAAGGACTCGAACAAACTGACTTGAGAATAGTCGTTTGCATGATCTGGCCATCGTGGGGGGAGTGGAGGGACGGAGAATCCGGAATCTAGTGGCATTCATAACTTTTGAACGGGCGATCCGATCTGAATGAAGCTTGGCAAGTGGAAAGAAGTGTCGTCTCAGATGTTCCGTGTAAAGTCCGAACCGGATCCGATACTTGTGGGTGGAGTTGAATGAGGGTACCGGAATTTTCGTGGATCGCTTAGCGTTAAGGGATAGAGATGGAATTTAGTGGGAAGAACAAGCATAAGCCCTTGATACGTTCTTCACAGAACTAGACTATATCGGGGCTCTTTGGGTAGAGTTGGAGGGGGTTTCCCAGAATTCCGGTGATTGCGAGTTAGGATACTTCCAGATGTGCTAAGGACGATGAAACTTGGCAGGTATATTGGTGATCCAACCAAATAGACTTATGGACCTGACAAAATGCCCTAGGAAAACTTCCGTTTCTGGATCTGACCATTTTCGAGGGAGCTAAGTGAAGGGGAATTCGGAAATTACTGACTTCCGTCGGTTGCGAACTGGTGGTCAGATTCGAGTAAAGCTTTTTGGGTGATAAGAACTAATGACCTAACATGCAAAACATGTCTCCGAACCACATGCGGCAATGGCTTGAGGAGTTGGAGCGGGAGGGTCTGGAAACTTTGTGACATGCACAAAAACTATACGAATGGGCCGAATCGGATGCAAGTTGGACAGTAACAATTTGTATGCGGCCTAGTTTTTTTTTATTCACGGTTCGGACCGGATCCGGCCAGGGTAGGAGGAGGATGAACCGGAAACCGAAAATTTGCAGATATGCTCCGGTTGGAGTCAAACTTGAAGGACGAGAAGAGGAGATGTCAGAGATACGACGTCTATGTGTCCTAGTCCTATTTGACCACAGTTGGGGGAGTTGGGAGGGGAGTCCAAGACATTTTTTTTTGTCTCGGATAGGGGTCAAACGAGTGGAGTGATCTGAACGAAACTTAGAAAGTAGAGAGACGATGTGCCCTAGATGACATATTTTAGGGTCCGGACCGGACACGGTGGGGGGGGGGAGGGGTCTAAGTTTTGCGAAAAAATGCTCAGACTCGAGCGAAACTTGATGTGTCTGAACCAGGTTCGGCCGAGGTAGGGGAAGTTTGAGGGGGAGGAGTACCAGAAATAGTGTGGCTCCTAGGGATCAAATTAGTGGGATGAACCATTTGCCCTAGATGACGATGTCAGACTCGAGTGAAATCAGATATCCTATTTCTAGGTCCGATCCTAGGGGGTTGAAGGGGGTGGGGTATTTTGTGACATTCTCATCTGTTTTCTCGTACCACCTACTCGTATCAAGTGCCATATGAGCTCGTAGCTCTTGTTTGACTATGTCTGGGCCAGTAAAATACATTCATTCATTCATTCATAGCCCTAGGAAAAGCAAATAGCTAATTTTGTTATAGCTGAACGCTTGGAAATCCATGCAGATTGCAGTCTGTAGCATGCCAGCAGATAGCAGTTACAAGTTATTAGTATGTTATTGCTTGTTTCAAAGTCTCTTGTTCCAAAAACAAGTTGTAGTGTTAGTATACGGCTTCTTGCTGGATTGAAAGTCTTGACTTGAGTTGAATTAAAGTATTGTTGCCGGAGTTTGGCATGTTATTGAAGTCAAGGAATGAATGACGTTGTTATACCCAGACCACCAAAAAGAGTGATAGTTTATATCTATAGCCTACATAGGTAACATAGGTATAAGATTATATCATGTTTGATTTTTATTAAAATTGGGAAGGAACATCAAGTGTCAGCAATCTTCAGTGAAGTTTTTTCTAGAATCCATCGGAATTCTTTTTGAAAATGAAGATAGCTTAGAGTTTAACTGAAAAGAGCTGAGATAGGACAATCTAGTTACCCATCATTTATTTACTTAAAGAGGCTTGAAGACCCGATGAAAATGCGTTTGTTCGTTATTCCGCTATTCACGAATAGTCGATTTTCATATAGTGGAATTTCTCCGTCAAATTTGTGGTACCCTTAGGAGCCTGTACCGATGTTGTATGCTTGACGAAAACAATTCACGAAAAATAGGTGTTCATGCAGTGAGCTCCCTTCCGGGAGCTTGATCACTGGCCACTGAAAAGCCGCGTTTCTATTAGGATTCAAATTTGCCGCGTCATAGTAGAATTTTGCGTTGTGAGGATGGCCGTAGATATTCTGAGCATAATACTAGGGCAAATAGTGAAAAATTAAAAAATCCTTTAACACAATCCAACTAGTGCAGTGTATTCAGCTCAGTGATACAAAATTTGTTTTCAGCTAAGCTTTAAAAAGTTGTATAAAAATGGTTAAAAAATGCAAAATAGATCTCGTCCTAGTCGAAACTATTCGGAAATATGCTGCTGCTGATAAATAAGTGTTTTTGCACTGCTGCCATGCAGTAAAGTTTTTGTTGATGGGCAGCCATGCAGTTTTCACTGTTATGCCAGTATTACCAGAACTTATACGGATAACTACTATTACTGTGTAGTAGACTATCAGCAAGAACAAATAATCAGATAGAACTTTCTGTCTTTAGTCGCATGCGTCTATAAAACCCCGACAAAACTGAGCGGACCCAGAGTTATTTACTCTAGCTTTGAGCTGATATTGATACTCGCTTACTCCTCTTCCGTCTTCGCCGTTGCTTATGGCACAAGAAATAGTGAAGGAGGCGTACACCGCGCGCTGACCCGCTCTGGAACGCGTCCATAGAACCAATCAGCTTTGACTCCTGCTTTTCCTCACCCGCCGGTTGACAGCGGTTTAGCTATTTGTGGAGGTAACGAAACGTGAGGTGGCGCGAAGCTAGTAACCTTGGATCGTTCATAGCGGACCGTGTATGGGGAAATATTCGAATCCGCATAGTCATATTACAGAGATAGGGAGACGGAGGTTCTGTCAAAAATTATTTGTTCTTGCTACCTTTCTTCCTGGGTCTGACTCTGCAAGCCTGAGCTGTAAGAGCTCGATCACTCATAACTCTACAAAGCTCAGTACACTAGCAGCTATAGTGCCTATGATGCTAAGCAATATAGACGGTCTGAAAGCTATCTGGTGTCACAGATTGTGATTATCACAGATTGTGCAATGTGCAGTGGCTGAATTGATGGAAGTTCTTCTTGTTATCTGTTCTTGTTTGTATCAAGGAAAGCCATTGTCTGCATGGCATGCTAATGTTATGCAGGTGTTAATAATATTGTGTTCAGTGGAAAGTGTATTCTGTTACTTAGCGGCAGTTTGAACATTTTATTTTTCAGCTTTGATAACCTTGGGAACACCTGCTACATCAATGCCACCATGCAGTGCCTTCTGTCCGTCGATTCCCTTGTGTTTGACCTTCTCAAATCAGGTGTGCAAAGACCTCATAACAAGTTAATGGACTGCCTTTTTGACTTGATAGACGCTAGGAGATCTGGGAGCACTTCTCGTGTCAGCTGTACACTCAGGTAGGTGGAGTTTTAGCCTTAAATTTTGAAGCACAAAATATTAAAATATATACAAATGCACCAATTTTGTTTTTAAACATACTCATAATGCCTCGGGAAATTAGATATTATCTTGTTAGCGCCTGTCGACTCTTGCTGGCCTGCTGGCCTTCAAAAATGTTATATTTTTCTCGCGAAAAATTTGAAACAAATGCGCGACATAGATAACATTGCTGAGAAATAAGAGAGAAATTCATTCTGGCGCCAGATTTTTGCTGACGTCCCAAGACAAAACAAAAGTTATCGTCTAGCAACATCACTAGCGAGGTAAATCAACTGATTCACAAGGATTTTGTAAAGTGGCAGATTTTAGAGTTATAAGAGTGAACAGCAAGAGGGGTCCTTTTAAGCACAGAGGCACATTAAATGACTATTTTTGTCCCCCTAGGCGTTATCTTCAGAACTCCATCTGCACTGTCTGAGTTTTTATGACCTTGGTACAGTAGAGGTATGCTTATGTGAACGTTTGACAGTGGACTTTGCCATTTTCATGCACTTGCTGTGTCTAAAACTAACTACCAGTTAGCCAAAGTAGGTAAGAAGGGCATCTGTAATGGATCTTCATTCTACCATTTAGCCCAAAATTGCACTGTTCACATTAAAGTAACTGTTCACATAAGCATACCTCTACTGTACGTTAGCAGGCTGCGGTGAATTAGGGCGTTGCTTTGTTGTTGTCCAGTCTTACATCATTTCTCATCAACTGCTTCGAGAGCGTCCGGGAGATCAGTGTGAGGGAAATTGCGGTTTGTTACGACATCAGTCGGAACTCGGTATCCCCAGTAAAATCTTCGATTCTGGCTCAGCTGCAATCTTGAGTCATGGAAGGCAATGAATATAAGAAGCTAACAAAAATAAATTACTTCTGTTTCAGGAGGTGGCATTCGGCACTTGGAGTTCTAGATGAAGAGTTTGCTGGATATCGAATGCAGGATGCTAACGAACTGATCATTCAACTGTTCGACTTCGTCAAGACGCAATACGATACGTACAGCAAATCCCATGGTAAATACGATTCTTGTCTTGAGTTTCATAATATTCGTATTTGAGTTTCGTTATCCGTCGATCTTTTTTCATATTGCCATCATGATCACCGCAACTATAAAAAATGTAACGTTAAAACGAATTGCAAGCAACTAAAATATAATGATGGGTCTAGTACAACCCTATCCCTCGCAGCTTTAGCTCCCCCGGACATTCCCCCTTAGGAATTTAACACCCTACGCCCTTAAGAGCTACTGCAATTTCAGATCCTCACAGTGGGTCAGTGCTTGATGCACTAGATCAGTGTAACATTGTAACATCAAATGTATAGTAGAGGTATGCTTATGTGAACGTTTGTTGACTTTGGACTTCGCCATTTTCATGCACTTGTTGTGACTAAGGTCAACTATGAGCTAGCCAAAGTAGGTAATTAAGGGCCTCTGAAAACACCTGAATAGGTATTTTGGATATTCATTCTACCATTGAGCCCAAAACTGCACTGTTCACATTTAAGTAACTGTTCAAATTAACATGCCTCTACTGCAACATTGTCACATCAATGAAACATTGTCAGATGAATGTAACATTGTCACATCAGTGTAACATTGTAGTCAATGTAACATTTTAACAACAGCTAAGCTTTTAGTTTCTGAACCAGTCTGCTATCCCTAGGTCAACCAGCCTCAGTCATGATGACGCCCGAGTACTCTGAAAACGATACGGACGGATCAGATGAAGAAGTTCCTAGCGTATCGAACAACCCTATTCGATCCAACTTCGAGTTCAAGCTCTTCGAAGAGTTCTACTGTGGGGAGTAAGTACAATTTTGAACATCCAGTTAGTGGACGTTTTATTCACGACTCAGTCGTGGATGTTTTATGTTATGACCCTTATAAGTTTGATGTTTCATGTATATATACACTTTAAAAAGTTTCTCCGAATAAGGATGCAGTATTTGCAAATGGCATTAATCTTATCTCTACTGGGATAAAATTAATCTGAATTAGGGATACTCTTATCTCAATAAAGACAAGATTAATCCCAGTAGCAAATACTGCAAGATTTTTTTTTTTTACAGTGTAGACTTAAAAGGGACATAACATCAACAATCTCGTCATCCAAAAACGTCCCAACGTGTCAACGTGGGGGGGAGGAGGGGATGTTTATTCTAAAGGAGGGTTGAATTAGGGAGAAGTTAGCGTGGGTGATATTTATGAGGGCTGCTTGTTTACCGCTAGGGGATAGGAGGCGGTATGTGGTAACGTGGTAATGTTTGGTTGGTCCTGCCCCACTGGATGAGAATATTGTATAGCTGATGTTCGAAAGTGATGAATTGGGTGGGTTGACGGAAGAAGTATTCTGAGGAGGAGTGGATGGTTACAGTGGTGAAGGATGAATACTTTATGGGAGTTAGCCAGTTGGTTCCTTATCAGCTGTTTAGTTTAGATTTGGAAAATGGCGAAGGTTTTTCTTTTGAATTGGCCCGGCCCTCGGGCTTTGCCGGTAAATATATCACATCTTATCATATCATAACAGTTAACACGAGAAAGCGTAATATGTAACGTCATTGCCGCCACAACCCGCTCAGTTGTTTATTGGTGATCGTTTTCACCATTCAAACGCGTGCCAACGAGAAGCCCCCTTACTTCTTTCTCTGGAACAGGGAAAGAACCGCCTGAACAGGCAGAAGCCAGCGAGAAAAGAAGTCGCAAGAGAATATGCAAGAAACTGATTTCTTTTTGTTTTGTCGGTAACAATTTTTTTGTCGACGCATTTTTGTGAAAAAAGCAAGTCCTGACAAGCTTGTTATGTCAACCCTGTCCTGTTAAGCGTATTTTGTTTCGAAATCCACATTGTCGAACTGTTTTCAACTTTCTAATCGAACTGATTGGAATACTTTCTCTCAAACTTTCATGGCGACAAAAGCACAAGCATCAAAAGTATAGCCTAACGAGATAGTTGTTTTAATACAAGTTTTAACGCTGGACGAGGCTCTCAGTTTAAACGGGTGGTTTGTTTTAGGTGCGGAGAAAAGTCGGACGAGAAAGAACAGATTGCCGACTCACTGTGGCTTCCGGTTCATCGAGAGAAGGAATCGCCGTCGAACCCAGACGAGGACTCGGAAGAACCTTTCGAGATTCGCTACAGCGCTGCGAGCCCTGAACCAGAGTCCCTGCCATTGGCGGAAGCGCTGTGTGAAGCGATGAAAGAAGAACGAGAAAGTAGATGTGAAAATTGTGGGAAGAAGACAAAAAATGAGGCAGATTCGAAATTCTCTACACTTCCAAGGTAACAAGTTCCAAGATATGTCGGAATTCTGGTTTGGCAAGAGGACTGACTTAGGCCATAAAAGAAAATGTCTCTTAGGGCGTCGTTTCTACTTTAAGACAAAGGCTTTGACATCGCTGAAAGCTGAGTTTCATATGTGTTTTCACATTCGCATTTTACCACCTAATGTGTGTTTTAAAAAAAACTTCCAGTGGTAATGAAAGCTATCAAAGCCGTTTCACGCTGTGTGAAGGAATATAAAGGTTGGAATTACGGCCATAGCTTCCAGTAACAGTGCGGACAGACATAAGTTTCCCGTCCGAATTTTCTCGATTTTCATCAGCTCCGTCCGGGAAAGCTGAAAAATGTTTGACAAATACCGCTATCCATTTTATTATTAGATCCTCGTCAGGCGATTTCCCGGAATTCTCTCATATTGTCTGACACTGACGCTGTATTCCAGCCTCAGTGTATATAAGAAAACAGTGGGTACAGTGCGCATAAGCTAGGGTTTGGCTGGGATATATGCCCGGATTTTCAGCTTTATTAGCCCTTGTTGACTTTCCAGCTTGATCGGCTTGAGCCTGAAGAGGGCCCTGGCCAAGAAGGGGCGAAATATCACCCCAATAATGTGGTGCCGAAAATCCTGGCAGGAATTCAAGTCTGTGAGCACCCGACCTTGGTCGTCTGTCCTTGGCATTACAGAAACCTTTCAACCATTTTATGACTGTTCTATGTCTGCTAAACATCTTTATTAATAGGGTTCTGATGATCCAGCTGAAGCGATATGTTTATCGGGATGGGAACCTAGAGAAGGTGACGAACCCGATTGAGATTGCTTCGACGATAGATGTGAGCAGATTCGTGACGTCGAAGACCCGATTCCCGGCTCCCTGGAAGCCCAGCGAAAAAGAGTAGGTATTTTCAGGGTATTTTTATTTTCACTGAAAGCCAGTTAATTCTTCTAGTTTAAATTGATTAGTTTATTAAGCAGAAAAGAAAGAAACTATAGAAAATACCTATATATATATCAACACAACACCCCCACCCAGACACCTATACCCAGGGGCGTCACTATGGGGAGGGGGAGACCCAAAGGTCTTGAGAAAGCACTTTCGTCGGGCGAAGCCCGGCGAAAGTTTACTAGTTTGTCGGCGCGAAGCGCCGGCAAACACAGATAAAATTAAATTTTGTATGCTTTTGTTGGGCGTCGGTCGACTCGTCGGCACATCGGGTTCTTTTTACACGCAAGAAATCAAATTATGCAAACATTTTCTGGACAAAACACAAGAATAAATGGAATTCTGCATGCTTTTGTCGGGCCTCGGTTGTTCTCTTCGGCACTTCGGGTTCTTTTTATACATAAGACAATTTTGTATGCTTTTGTCGGGTGTCGGTCGGCTCATCGGGCTCTTTTTATCCGTAAGAAATCAAGTTCTATACAGTCTTGTCGGGCACAAGACAGAAGAAATCAAATGCTGTATGGTTTTGTCGGTCGTGGGTATTCTCGTCGGCACATCAGGTTCTATTTCACGTAAGAAATCTTAACTGTAAATGCTTATCGGGCGCATCCCGAAAGTTTAAGTTTCGTCGGCACGTTGGCTTTTGTTTACACGTACGAAATAAAGTTCTTTACAGTCTTGTCGGGCAAAACCCAGAAGAAATCAAATTCTGAATGATTTTGCTGGGCTAGTTCCTAGTATTCTGTGTTCGGAAGAACGGTTATTTATTTGGTTGGGATTTTGGGGTTGAAATGCTGGGGGTTTGAAGCACATTAAAAGCTAGAATTCGTATGGTAGGCTTAGATAAAATTTTATCCGAAGAAAGGCAGATTAAAAAAATGTGGCCTGCGGCGCTTAGTTTACCTCACTCTGGGTACAAACGAAACTTATACGAACTTACATTAAAGAAATAATCTCAATTGACGCATTACAGTTAGTTTTGCACAAAATTTCGCCTACGGCGCATTTCGTAGTAGGCCTACTCTCTATTTGGAAGAACGGTGTTTCATTTAGTTAGCGTTTTAGGACTGAAAATAATCTCAATTGACGCATTACAGTTAGTTTTACACAAATTTTCGCCTGCGGCGCATTTCTTAGTAGGCCTATTCTTTATTTGGAAGAACGCTGTTTCATTTGGTTAAGAAGACATGCTGAACACGATGGTGAAAACCATTAGAAGAGACGCTGAATCTGTACATGATGACAATCATTTTTTACCCGGATATATAGTTCGTCCGGAATCCGGTTGAAAGTTGAAGTTGATTAGATGTTCTTTATAGGGATAAGGAGATATGCTGAATTCGTTTCTGAACTATCTTTTTTTTTGCTCGACAAGTAGTTCGCTCGGAATTCGGCCGAAACCGGAAATTTGGCAGAAGTAAAGCAGGAATTTTCGATCAGTATCGTCAGAATAGATATGGCTTATACAGGTATATCTGAACTTTGTTTTCTCAGATGATTAGCCTGGCGAAGACAAGACCTATAGTTGTCTGGATCAAATATTAAAGTTTTGGGATCCCATCGAAACCTTTGGTCTTGTTGTTTGTCGTCATGATATCTTGTATTATCTGTTATGAAACTTTTGACAGTGTAGTAGATATTTGTTTTGTGGAGTCTGTTCGGAAGTATTAGTGCTGCTTATTGTTTGTCTCGTGGACTTGAGACTGTGTATGGCCCAGTAGAGGCTGAAACGAATTTCATTCACTCATTCATGTGGACGCCACCATCTTGTTTAATATCCCGAAAAAGCTTGTATATACGTCATATCGTTGCTAAGGAATGGCTTGATTTTTTTTTGTATTAATTTGTTTATTTATTTCCCTAAAAACTGAGGAGCAACATAATATAATATAATATATAAACAAAAACATACCCAAATCAACTGATCCATTCAGTGACACTATAAAAAAAAATACTATAAAAAAATACACAAGGTTCGGACAACTATAACTATAACTACAGCTATTAACATATTAAATTATTCAATGTAAAATAAGGAATAATAATTAGCCTCGAACCTTGAAAAGAAGGGGTATGAAGACCCCTTGGCTGTTATTTTCCCCAAAAAAGTATTTTTCTCATCTGATCCGTTCAGTGGCACTTACAAATACTGCAAAAAAATACCCAAGGTTCGGACAACTAACTAACTAAATTTATTAACATACTACATTATTCAGTTTAAAATAAGGAATAATAATTAGCCTCGATTCTTGAAAAGAAGGGGTATGAATACCCCCTGGTTGTTATTTTCGTCAAAGAAGTGTTTTTCTCAACAACAGCTTTCGCCCCGGGACACGTGATTATTGAGATTTCAATTGCTGTCCTTTGCAGTCCTCAAAAATCACCGGCCAGTGACGAGGGCATCGATGTCAGTGAAACAGCAGCGAAACCCGAACCTACCTCTTCAGAACATAAGACTCCGAGCAGCTACCGGCTAGTCGGTGTTATTCAGCACATTGGAAGTTCAGCTCATTCAGGTAGATATGGGTTGTCCTTTGGTATTGGTCCGCTCTGTTATTTAAATTGCGCTAGCACGCGACAAGGCTGAGTTGCCTCGACGTCGCAGGTGCTTGCGGTCTGGAAGTTGACACTGGGTCCCTCCCTGTAACTAGTTTTCCAGGTCAGTCTTTCCAGTCACTGTCTACTCTTCTCTTGAAAGCATCCGTTGTTTCGGCCATCACTGTCGCCTTGCTAAGGAGTTCCTCAGGGGGGAACCAGGTTTGAAAATAAGTTGTATTATAAGGCGCTCGCATCTTTGCCCGATTGGATGGAACCAATGCGTGACAACTCTTCTAAATAAAACTTTCCCAGATTCGTTTCTTTTGTTTCACTTCATAGTAAATTATAGAACATAACTAAGATTGAAGAAAAACTCTCAACGGAGAAACGGGCTCGATCGGTAATGACTTGCTAAATAAACAATAAGAAATAAAAAAAGGGTTCTTTCTTAAAGCACACCTCGCACTATTTACTGTTTATCTTCCAATATTCAAAAGTATTTGAATACTGTAAAACTAGGCACTGCTTTTAACAAATTATCCGCAACTTTGGCTGTTTTAAGCCTTTTCCTAGGCCCATTGACTTCGAGCAAAAACTCGGCAAAATTCGATAACTGGTTTAATTTACGCATCAATAGCGTGATACGAGAACGCCCGTCGGGAGCATAATGCACATTGAAAATAGTGAATGCCGGCAAGTGTAAAGACTAGTGAGGTACTGTTAGCGGGCTTAAAATGTAACATGAGATTTCACGCCCTATCAACTGGGCTTTCGTAAAGGTATGGGTTGCAATCAAGCCCATTATATTCTGACAAAGTTGATGGAAGATTCGGTCCAAGAGAAGTGTCCCTTATATCTTTGTGCGGTAGACATCTCCGGTGCTTTCGACAACGTAGTCCATTCGCAAGCCCTATTTCAGCTTCTCCGTGAAGGGGTAAATTGGTCCATCATCTCAGTGCTAAAGTTTTGGTATCGTAGTATGTCTGTTAGAGCTAAATGGTCGGACGAGGTATCAGAGGACATTGAGGTTTTAAAAGGTGTTCGTCAGGGTAGCGTCCTATCACCATATATTTTCAAATGTGTTCTTGCTAGTTGTCTGCGTCTTCTCCAGACGTCTCTAGTATATAAAGAGACGAGCATGAGCTTCATCGCTTATGCCGACGATGTACTTCTGGTGAGCCGTACACGCGAGGAGCTTTCGGCGAATTTCGAAATTTTGCGGTCGACGCTGGCAGATTGCGGTCTTTCTATAAATATGTCAAAGTGTGAGTTTGTGTGTTTCAACGTCAATAGTTCATGCCCTCCACTAGTAACAAAAACCTCTTCAATACCGCGCGTTGACCAGTTTAAATGGCTTGGGCTCACTTTCGGTTCTTCGCTGTCTGCTACGTGCTCTGTTATTGTCAGCATGGCTCTTCGGAACCTTCGGACTTCGTATGGTAAGATTGTTCCGAACCGAGCATGTTTCAACAGAAGAGGTCTGGCGAGGGTATACTCGGGCTATTGCTCCCCTGCTATTGCTTTTCTTAGTGGTGTTCACCATATTCTGCGGAAAAAGGACCATAAAGCGTTGAGGGTCGGCTACTTTAGATACTGTAAGTACCTAATGTACCTCCCTCGGTCATACCGTAACAGAAAAATTGTCGGTAAGTATCTACTGCCAGATACTCCGTCACAGCTGACTGTACTTGCGTCTAACGCTGTGCGTAAGGCGCGAGATCAGTTGGGTCCATACGACCCACTTCAGACTTTTTTCCAGTCACATGTGTAATAAATGTTTGTTGTATATGTTTTTGCCGTTTACATTAATTTGTCTTGTCTGTTTCTTTCTTTTTTCTTTTTATATTTATTATTTAATATTGTACTCTGCATTTGCTTAATTGTATTTGCGGGTGAAAAATAAATTCATTCATTCATTCATTCAAATTTAGGTCTCGGGCTTAAGAATTGATGAATGCAGTTACGGAAGTAGGTTACATTGGCATTATAGGAACGACGGGTCCTTTAATAGTAATAGTAATAATACAATAAATAGGCCATGTGCTTCTACTAAGTACGTCTCAGACACTTTTATGTGTTCTTTTGAAGGTGAGATTTTTCAAAGTATTCTTTAAAGCATTGAGCCGAATCACTCATTACGACTTCAGATGGAAGGGGAATCCAGTTAGTCGGTTGTGGAACGGTCGATGTTTTTTTTTGACAAGCGGAACGTCACGCCTTGAATTTATAACCACTGCGGCCTTTTTGTCCGTCCGTGGCCGAATAGGTTAACGTGCCGAACTCACGAGCGAAGGGTCGCTGGTTCGAGTCTCGGTGGTGCCGACCGTTTGGTTCAGGTTCACCCACGCGTTGGTTCACCCCAGTCAAGCACAAATCCTCAATTTTTGGGCATGGTGCCCCAACGTCAGGGCATGCCCCAAGGTATGGGCATGGTGCCCATACGTTGGGGCACCATGCCCTGGAGCATGGGCATGGTACTAGCATGGCACCCCCATGATATTTGGTTGAACTGAGATTGATTACATACCTAAATAGGGCCTTCTTCCTCTCCTAGACCACAAGATACTTGATCTTATGTTCTATCTAACCTCTTTTTCCAATTTTAAAAATATTAGAGAGCTTCCAAGAAATGAATGAATTCCCCTTTTTCCCTTGAAATGGATAGGTAAACCATGGTAAACCAATAGGAAAAAGTGGCCTTCATTAAAGGCTAAATTTCTTGGAAGTTCTCTAATATTTCTAAAATTGGAAAAAGAGGTTAGATAGAACATAAGATCAAGTATCTTGTGGTCTAGGAGAGGAAGAAGGCCCTATTTAGGTATGTAATCAATCTCAGTTCAACCAAATATCATGGGGGTGCCATGCTAGTACCATGCTCATGCTCCAGGGCATGGTGCCCCAACGTATGGGCACCATGGCCATACCTTGGGGCATGCCCTGACGTTGGGGCACCATGCCCAAAAATTGAGGATTTGTGCATGACTGGTTCACCCACGCGTTGCACTCAGGCCGAGGGCGGAGTATCAGGAGGTCGGCACCTGCGCTACGTCGCTGCCCACTACGCTCGGGACATCGAGGCAAACTTGCGGGTTTAGAAAGTTTGTAGTACAGCTAAGATGCGGTTTGCACACATCGAGGGAGGTTGTATCTTTTTTTTGCTGTGTTCGGAGTATGAATTTATTGGAGCCGGCACTGGTGCAAGACTGATTGAGTTTCAATAGGGACGTTCTCTATCGCTAGTGGTGCTGGTGTCGCTGCTATTCGAGTGTGTGTCACTTTTTTCAAGTCTTGACGCTACTGTACTGACGTAGTTTATATATTAAAATCGTAGATATTACACTACTCTCTAGTGTTGTTTTGCTCAGTGGTAGATAATGTGACGAGAAATACAGAGTTTTACTTGTTATTTTTTTTTTTAGGTCATTACGTTGCCGACGTCTTTAGCCCTGCCGAGAAGGTTTGGCGGCACTATGATGACACAGAGGTATCACAGCTTAGCGAGTCCAGTGTTGTCAGTGAAGATGCATCGAAAAACGCCTACATCCTCTTCTACGTGTATAGTGATGTTTTTGATCAAATGGCAACGCCGACTGAAGTTTGAGAAGTCTGCGCTGGATAGACTATTTAATAGATGACTGTGTGGAAAGCTGAAGTTATGTTTCTAGACGGGTCGAACTAATTGGAAACTCTTGTGGACCTAAGCTGAAGGTCAGAGATATTGTTTTAGGTGCGTTGGAAGCCTGGTAAGGAATTGGAAGAGCTGAGCGCACAAAGGTGGTAACTCAGTTTTTGCTAGTTTCAAGATAATCGCGTTCAAAGTTTGAGAAGTTAGTATATTGAAAGCTAGTTTTCACGTTTGTCGACGGATTATCTCTGTAGGGAGTGATCTGGCGAAGATTCTGATAGCACAGGGAGAAAGAGCGTAAAAATTTGTACTAGATGGTGCTCTTAACTCAATTTGCCCGAAAAGGCGAGTTATCACCTGTGTGCGGTCAGCTCTTTGATTGGTTCAACCGTTCATTTGTTAATGGGCCTGCCTGGGTTTTGTTTTGGTAGACGTATGTCAGCTAAGATATGTATTCTCTGTTGTCATTTCTCGTTCGTCTTGGCAGGAGAAATCGCCTTTTGAAAGCTTCGTGTCCGGTGCAAAATTAATATGAGAATGTTAGAACTAGCTGCTGCCGAGAAAAAACTTTTCAGAAACCCGAACCTCTAGGAGAGTTCCTAGCTCTGAAAACTCGGCAACGTTTTCATTCATGGTAAAGCTTTTTTTTGTAGGGAGGATGTAAATGAAAGGATCGAGCTTGAAAATTTGTATGTTGATTCAGTCAGAGATTAGCATAATTTATTTTAAATCGACCCTGGGATGGTAAAATTACCTATTTCGACCAGGAGAACGAAGTTGGTGATACTTAGAGCGTGTTCCACCCTTCAAACAATAGTAACTATTAGCTACTATCTTTGTTCCAACAACGAAGAGTGCTGACGGTTCCAACCTTCTCGAAATAGTAATATTTACTATTTGCTTACCACGCTCGGGAGCGTAGTAAGCGTGGTAGCTACGATCTCTGTGACGTGATTAGCCCGTGGCACGACATTTTGTCGAAAATAGAAAGTTCCAGCCTTGACGCCAAGAAGCCAGAATCCGTGACGTCATACATAGTACCTATGCAAGTAGGTTGGAACACGCTCTTTATAACCACTGCTAATCCTCACCGGCAACTGCATTTCCTCGTTTGACACTGCCCGTCATCCAACCTATTGCAGGGTTACTGTTAGAAGAGGACGGCATCAATTTTACTGGATTTTGCTTCGCATATTCCACTTTTGTTGCAAAATTCCGGCTTTATATGAACCAAGCTTTACAAGGATCCTTGCTAAGAACGGTCGCTGGGAAGTATTGCTAACCACGGTTGAGCTCGGTACATCCAGCAGAGCAGGTACAGTTTGCAGAACGCTCATGACATTTGTACCTCGATGTAGGCACACACTTTTTGACGTCTGTTCTTTTTAGATCAGACGGAAAGACAGTGTTGCAGCTGCATAATCATATCCAAGAATATATTAAAACTGCCTTACCTTCGGTGAATAATCAACAAATACATTGACAGTATTGTAGTACAAATGGGAAGATACCTCAGCTGGGGAACTTGAGACTACAGCAGAGCAAAATAACACTAGGGAGTAGCGCCAGTACTTAAAAAAGTGACATACACTCGAATCACCACTAGCGATCAGGGGCGTCACTAGCCTTTTACCTTTGGGGGGGGGGCGACCAGTTTGTGCCGACGGACTCAAAACTGTGCCGACGAAAAACGCCGTTGCCGCTTCGCGGCAACGGCGTAGTTTAGTCCTTTAATGTAAATTCGAGATTTGAATACACATATTCGGATTTTCATTGCAGCTTTCACTGAAAAGCTTCCAACGACTGTACGCAGAACAAGTCAAATTATTCGCCGCAGGCGATATGTTTTAGATCTGCCTTTCTTTTCTGTCTGGAAAAATTTTCGAAGCTTCCAACGGCTAAACCCAGAACTAGTTAAATTAATCGCCACAGGCGAAGTTTTTTAAATCTGCCTTTTTTCTGGGAAAATTTAGCTTACAAGTTCTAGCTTTTAAGGTGTTTCAAACCATAAAGAATTTCAATCCTAAAGCGCCAACACAATGAGACACCGTTCTTCCGAATAATACTACGAAATGCGCCGCAGGCAAAATTTTGTGTAAAACTAACTGTAATGCATTAATTGAGATTATTCCTTTAGTTTAAAATCCTCTATTTAAATTTATATATTCGGCTTTTCTTTTCACCTTTCGCTAAAAAGCGAAGCTTTCCAACGACTGAACCCAGAACAAGTTAAATCAAGCGCCGCCGGCGAAATTTTGTTAATCTGTCTTTTTTTCCGGAAAATTTAAGGCCATTCTATACCCATACTCTACAGTTTCTATGTAGCTTTTAATGTGTTCAAAAATTTCAATCCTAAAACGCCATTTAAACGCCAGAAAATACTACGAAACGCGCCGCAGGCGAAATTTCGTGGAAACGCTGATGAGCTATCCCAATTAAAAGTGTGAAATCTGTGTGAAATCACTGATTTTTCCGCCAAAAAAGTAGTGGCCATTGGCCATCCATAAGAAAGTAGGCACAAAGTTGATTCTTGTGTGTAGAAAATCGCGATTTGCCGACGAGACATAAACTTTCAGGATTGGACAAAAGTTTACGGATTTGATTTATTACGTGTAGCCTAATGAGATTCTAATCTTCCGAAGGGAATTGAACTTTCCGGGTGCGCCCGACAAATGTTTGAAGAATTCGATTTCTGCGAATAAAAATATCCCGATGGGCCGACAAGAATACCGACGCCCGACTAAAGCATTCAGAACTCGAATTCTTCTTTGTTTTGCCCGACAAGACTGTAAAGGGCTTTATTTCTTACGTGTAAATAGCAGCCGATGTGCCGACAAAACTTAAACTTTCGGGATGCGACGATACGGGTCTTCCCGGGTGAGCCCGACAAATGTTTACTGACACTGATTTATCACAGATAAACAGAATCCGATGTGCGACGAGTCGACCGACGACCGACAAAAGCATACAGAAATCAATTTCTTCTGCTTTTTGCCTGACAAACGTTTGTCGAATTCAATTTCTTGCGTATAAAAGGACCCAATGTGCCCACGAGTCTACCGACGCCCGACGAAAGCATACAAAATTGAATTTCTTCTGTATTTTTTATATATAAAAAGAACCCGATGTGCCGAAGAGCATACCGACGGCCCGGCAAAAGGATACAAAATTCGATTTCTCCTGTGTTCTGCACGACAAATGTGTGCGAAATTTGATTTCTTGCGTATGAAAAGAACCCGATGTGCCGACGAGTCGACCGACGCCCGACAAAAGCATGCACAATTTTATTTCTTCTGGGTTTGCCGGCGCTCCGCGCCGACAAACAAGTGTACTTTCGCCGGGCTTCGCCCGACGAAAGTACTTTCTCAGGACCTTTGGGGGGGGGGGAGTCCCCCCCCCTCCCCCCCCATAGTGACGCCCCTGCTAGCGATAGATAACGTCACGACTGAAACTCAGTCAGTTGTGAACCAGATTACTCCATATTCCAAACACAGCAACAAATATACAACCTTCAACGTTTCCTCGATGTTTGCAGACCGCATCTTAGCTGTACTAGAATTTTATAAACCCGCAAGTTTGTCTTGCTTTGAATGTCGCGTGCTTAGTAGGCGGCGCTACGAGTAACGCCTGTTTCCTATGCATGGAAAGCATACGTCTTGTCGCTACTCCCTGGTGTTATTTGGCTCTGGACCGCAGTATGTTAGTGGTAAATTTACGTTCTCACATAGTCTGATAATGATTCGCATGCCAAATTCGCGTCACTGTGGGGAAACCTGCATGCGATACGTAAAAACTTCAAGGCGAAGAGGAAATTCGCATCCAACTGCGAAAATCGGACTCCGTGTGTGCTTACCTTAAGAAGCAGTATTTGTATTTTTCTTTTGGTTCTCCCTATCCCGTAAGACACGCAAGGAAAGTAAGAAGTCGTTCGTTTCCTGTCGTATGTCCGTTCCCGATGACAAATTCTGTGACTGTGTAACAGTAGAGGTATGCTCATGTGAACAGTTACTTTAGTGTGAACACTGCAGTTTTGGGCTAAATGGTAGACTGGAGATCCAAAATACCTGTACAGGTGATTTCAGCTGCCCTTCTTACCTACTTTGGCTAACTGGTAGTTAGCTTTAGACCCAGCAAGTGCATGAAAATGGCAAAGTCCGAAGTCAAACGTTCGCATAAGCATACCTCATCTACTGTAGTTGTGTGGTAGTAGTACGAAAAAGTTGCATGTATTGGTATGTAGTAGTATGGAATAATACTTTCCCAGTCGGAGGCTAATAGCTTCGACTGGGGTAATCTTAAGTAGTAGTATCCGATAGCGTCCAATCTTACTGTAATAGCGTCCAGTTTGCTAGTAGTAGCATGCAGTGGCTACAGTTCAGTTCAGTTTTATTCATAAAAATAATAAGCACCATTAACTCATTATGACTCCACCGTAAGGTAAGGCCTGGCAATGGGCGGGTTACTACAGTTACTATAAACTGCATGCTACTTTTTCGTACAGCTCCATACGACTAATTTTTGAAATTTTTTGCATCGGGTTGTTTCAGTTGTTCCCCGATGACACGAGTCTCGAGTGTGTTGTACCATCCCCTGCCTGTGTATTCGGTGCAACTGGTCTACTCTTGCATCTGCGCAATATCCCTTCTTTGGACGGCGCTCAGGCTTAAAACCGAAATTCCGCTTGAGGTTTACGTTTTTCGGGAAAGTGGCTGTCCTGTGAGCTGCAGGACTAAAAATAACATATAATAATACAATGCAATAAATAGGCCATATGCCCCTCCACCCCAAATGCCAGTTTTAGAGAAAATGAATAATGAAATATTCGAAGAAAATCTTAAACCATCATTTTCAGCTAACCACGAACTCATGTTTTTTTTCTTTTTCCTCTACTAGATGCGTTTCAAGGATAATAACCTATGAAACAAATGTCATGGCCTAGAACTGTGAATGCAGCCACGACGCCATCTGTGGGAAGTTGCAGTATGAAAACTTATTTGTACCCTATCTCATGATGCCAGTCCTTTTTGTCTTTCTGCTGGTTTTATAAGCCGTGGCTGATCCGACGCGTCACCCTTGTAAACTTGTCCTGAGTTAACGGAAGTGAAAATACGATTACGCTACTTGCCGATGTCAATGCTGTCCTTCCAACCCCTTTGCCAAGTGCTACTGAGATTTTTCGACAAACTATAGCAACTGCCGTAAGATTATGGTTGTGTTAGATTTCTTGTGTGCTCCTTCTTGTTGCCTTATCGTTTGCGTTCTTGTCTGGATTTGTAAATGTGTTGTGAATTCAAAGACTTGCGTCTGATCACATGTCTCTCGATCATTATTTGGTGATGCACTGATGCGATTTCATTTTGAAAATATCGGGATTTTGAAACGAATGTCATGTTTTTCATAGAAAAATGTTTTTCAGTAAATCAATCAAATCGGATGTTTCCGTGACCAGTGTACCTACTCGTGTGTCGCTAGTCACTTCTGAACCTGACCCCATTATTTGTTGTCACTGCTCTGTTGGAAGTTTGATAACATATGATACAACATATACCACTTTGGATGTTAGCTGCGAGGGGTCGAAGACTCTCCCGGAATGGTGTACACGTCCCGAAGGAATAATCCGGAATGGTCAGTATTATTCCGTTATTCCGGAATGGTAGACATACAAAATGAGAGTCCTCGATCGACCCCTCGTTCGCCGCAGGACAGACCGAATGGGTTGAAATAAATGCGGACTAAACAAAAGTTGGTGAATTACCAAACTCGATAAAGAATGGGAGGATATGGAATGGTTAGGAATAATCCGGCATGGCCAGGAATAATCCGGAATGGTCAGGAGGTTAGCTGTTATTGCTACATAAAGTTTATGTCGTGAGCCTTTAAAGGACCCGCCGTACCTATACTGCCAATACAACCTACTTCCGAAATTGCATTCATTAATTGATTTAATTCTAAACCCGCTAGCGACGCCTCACTAATCTTCAAACTTGCCACGATTCACTATTTTCCGTGCGCATGATGATCCCGACGACTGTTCGCGTATCATGCATGCTATTGATGCGTAAAACCGGTCATCTGTTTTGCCGAGTTTTTGCTAGAAGTCAGTGGGCCCGGGAAAAGGCCTAAAACAGTCAAAACCGTGGATAATTTGTTAAAAGCAGAGCCTAGTCCTACAGTATTCAGATAGTTTTAAATGCTGGAACAAAGCAGTAAATAGTGCGAGGTGTGCTTGAAGTGCTGTAGCTGACTGCGGTAAACGGATACGTCAGCTGATTTTGTTCCGAATGAAATGTGCTGTTTCCGCAGAACGGTTTGGCAACTTGATTTGCAATGTTACTTTTAAAGTTTAACTGAAAAGCCAACTCATTTGTGTGTCATTTAACTGGATACACTGAATTATTGGGATTCTGCAAAGGGATTTTTTTATTTTCCACTATCTGCTCTAGTTATGAGGCTCAGAATATCTCCAGCCGCCCCCACAGCGTAAATTCTACTATGACGTGGGAAATTTTAATCTCAACACAAATGCGGCTTTTCAGTGGGCAGTGGTGAGATCGGTGAAGATTGCTTAGTGCCTGAACAAAACAAAAACTGATAAATCTTTCTCGTAAGGCATACAGCAAAAATACAAGCGCACAGAGGCACCACAAATCACACGGAAATTCAACTATTCCACTATTTGAAAATCGGTTATTCGTGAATAGCGGAACAACGAAGTAACTCATTTTCAGCGGGTCTTCAAGCCAATTTAAGTGAATAAGTGATGGGTAACTAGATTGTCCTATCCTAGCCCTTTTCGATTAAACTTCTAAACGCTTGCAACATAAATATTCTGTAACAGTTGTAGATAACATCCAGAGCATTTGAAACAGCGCATTCTGTTATCACAGAACGCGACAGCTATCCTCAGTAGGTTATGGTCACTAATTTCAGCAATAGAAGAAAGATGGTTTCACGGGTGGCTGTTCCGTTAGGTTTGGAACACGAGAGGCGTGTTCTCGCCGTTCCCCGAGGAGTGCTCAGGGAATCAGAGGGAACGGCGAGAATAGAGGGAGTCACTCCACGCGGACTGCGCGTGCAGAAAACAGCGAGAACACGCGGAATGCTTCCAAAATGGATTTTGATCAAACAAAATATGCAGTTGATGAAATTAGTGTGGATCCACTTTATTTTTGGTTTTGTTTATTCTGATTGTTTTTAATTAATTTTACATTGCTTCAACACCAGCAAAAATTGACTACCCTCCGGATCTGAAAGGGAGTCCTTTTGATGATGGTGATGATAACCGGAGCATTCCCCGTCTGTGGGGACTCGCGAGAATGCGGGGAGTGAGTCCCCGGGACAAACAAAAACGCGGGGACTCTTCAGGTGGAGTCCTCGGGGAACGGCGAGAAGACGCATACGGTCAGATAAGGAAATGAGTAACGGTCATATCGTAAGCGGAAAGTAACGGAAATATTCTGTAACATTTGCAGAAAAAATCCAAAGCATTCTGTTGAAATTGCGCACCCTTTTCTAAATGTTTCTAACAGTCTATAGGCGATGCCATTACACTAACTAGCCACAGAACGCGAGAACTATTCGCAATAGGTGACATTGACTAATTCAAACGATAGAAGAAAGCTGGTTCCACGGGTGGCTGTTCCCTTATGTAGGTTCGGAACGTCAGATAAGGAAATGAGTAATGGTCATCTCCCAGTTAGCATCCGTATAGTAGAAATATTCTGTAACATTTGGCAGGTAATATCCAAAGCGTTCTGTTGAAACTGCGCATTCTTTTGTAAATGTTATCAACTTCTACACTGGAAGTTTCATAACAGATCGCGCATAACACTTTCAAGAATAACACCTTTTCACTTAGAAATAAAGTGTTATGACCAATTAAGTTTACACTATTTCGTGCCTAGATCTCCAACAACACCTTCAATTGGTAAAAATGCTACACTGTCAGAAGTTACATAACGATAACAGAAGGATGCCCGGTTTCAACAGATAACACTTTGGGATGTTATCTGTTATGTTTCTTTCGTTCCCGTTAGTATTTTTACCAATTGAAGGTGTTGTTGGAGATCTAGGCACGAAATAGTGTAAGCTTAATTGGTCATAACACTTTATTTCTAAGTGAAAAGGTGTTATTCTTGAAAGTGTTATGCGCTATCTGTTATGAAACTTCTGACAGTGTAACAGAGTAGGCAATGCCATTGCACTAGATGTAGGATACCCACAGAATGGGAGACCTGTCAGCAGAAGGCAGGGGCGTCACTATGGGGGGGGGAGGGGGGGGTACTCCCCCCCCAAAGGTCCTGAGAAAGTACTTTCGTCGGGCGAAGCCCGGCGAAAGTACACTTGTTTGTCGGCGCGGAGCGCCGGCAAACCCAGAAGAAATAAAATTGTGCATGCTTTTGTCGGGCGTCGGTCGGCTCGTCGGCACATCGGGTTCTTTTCATACGCAAGAAATCAAATTTCGCACACATTTGTCGTGCAGAACACAGGAGAAATCGAATTTTGTATCCTTTTGCCGGGCCGTCGGTATGCTCTTCGGCACATCGGGTTCTTTTTATATATAAAAAATACAGAAGAAATTCAATTTTGTATGCTTTCGTCGGGCGTCGGTAGACTCGTGGGCACATTGGGTCCTTTTATACGCAAGAAATTGAATTCGACAAACGTTTGTCAGGCAAAAAGCAGAAGAAATTGATTTCTGTATGCTTTTGTCGGTCGTCGGTCGACTCGTCGCACATCGGATTCTGTTTATCTGTGATAAATCAGTGTCAGTAAACATTTGTCGGGCTCACCCGGGAAGACCCGTATCGTCGCATCCCGAAAGTTTAAGTTTTGTCGGCACATCGGCTGCTATTTACACGTAAGAAATAAAGCCCTTTACAGTCTTGTCGGGCAAAACAAAGAAGAATTCGAGTTCTGAATGCTTTAGTCGGGCGTCGGTATTCTTGTCGGCCCATCGGGATATTTTTATTCGCAGAAATCGAATTCTTCAAACATTTGTCGGGCGCACCCGGAAAGTTCAATTCCCTTCGGAAGATTAGAATCTCATTAGGCTACACGTAATAAATCAAATCCGTAAACTTTTGTCCAATCCTGAAAGTTTATGTCTCGTCGGCAAATCGCGATTTTCTACACACAAGAATCAACTTTGTGCCTACTTTCTTATGGATGGCCAATGGCCACTACTTTTTTGGCGGAAAAATCAGTGATTTCACACTTTTAATTGGGATAGCTCATCAGCGTTTCCACGAAATTTCGCCTGCGGCGCGTTTCGTAGTATTTTCTGGCGTTTAAATGGCGTTTTAGGATTGAAATTTTTGAACACATTAAAAGCTACATAGAAACTGTAGAGTATGGGTATAGAATGGCCTTAAATTTTCCGGAAAAAAAGACAGATTAACAAAATTTCGCCGGCGGCGCTTGATTTAACTTGTTCTGGGTTCAGTCGTTGGAAAGCTTCGCTTTTTAGCGAAAGGTGAAAAGAAAAGCAGAATATATAAATTTAAATAGAGGATTTTAAACTAAAGGAATAATCTCAATTAATGCATTACAGTTAGTTTTACACAAAATTTTGCCTGCGGCGCATTTCGTAGTATTATTCGGAAGAACGGTGTCTCATTGTGTTGGCGCTTTAGGATTGAAATTCTTTATGGTTTGAAACACCTTAAAAGCTAGAACTTGTAAGCTAAATTTTCCCAGAAAAAAGGCAGATTTAAAAAACTTCGCCTGTGGCGATTAATTTAACTAGTTCTGGGTTTAGCCGTTGGAAGCTTCGAAAATTTTTCCAGACAGAAAAGAAAGGCAGATCTAAAACATATCGCCTGCGGCGAATAATTTGACTTGTTCTGCGTACAGTCGTTGGAAGCTTTTCAGTGAAAGCTGCAATGAAAATCCGAATATGTGTATTCAAATCTCGAATTTACATTAAAGGACTAAACTACGCCGTTGCCGCGAAGCGGCAACGGCGTTTTTCGTCGGCACATTTTTGAGTCCGTCGGCACAAACTGGTCGTCCCCCCCCAAAGGTAAAAGGCTAGTGACGCCCCTGGCAGAAGGTGAGGTTGACTTCGTAGTTTAGCTTTGAGTTTGGGAGCTTCCTCCGCTTTCGTCATTTTCTCTTTCAGGATAGAAGAAAGACAGTTACACGGGTGGTTGTTTCCTTAGGTTCGGAACACGGGTCAGATAAGAACAAGACCAAAGTTTTCGATGGGATCCCAAAATTTTAATATTAACTACGTCTTGTCTTCGCCAGGCTAATTATCTTAGAAAACCAAGTTCATATATACCTGTATAGGCCATATCTATTTTGACGTTACTGATCGAAACTTCCTGGTGTACTTCTGCCAAATTTCCGGTTTCGGCCGAATTCCGAGCAAGCTACTTGCCCAGCAAAAACAAAAGATAGTTCAGAAACGAGTTCAGCGTATCTCCTTATCCCTATAAAGAACATCTATTCAACTTCAAATAAAACATTAACTTCTAAAAAAAAATCCGGTTTCAACCGGATTCCGGACAAACTATATGTCCGGTTAAAAAATTATTTTCATATATAGATTCAGCGTTTTTTCTTACCCTTAAATCTATCATCTAATCAACTTCAAATACAAATTTTGTTTTTAACAAATTTTCTGGTTTTGGCCGGATTCCGGACGAACTATTTGTCTGGCAAGAAAATGAATTTCACCATCGTGTTCAGCACGTTTTCTTACCCCTAAATCGAATATCTAATCAACTTCAAATACAAATTTTGCTCTTATCAAATTTTCCGGTTTGCGCCGGATTCCGGGCGAACTACTTGTCAGACAAGAAAATGGTTTTCACCATCGTATTCAGCATGTCTTCTTACCCCTAATTCAAACATCTAATCAACTTCAAATAAAACTTTTACTTTTAACAAACTTTCCGGTTTTGGCCGGATTCCGGGCGAACTACTTGTCCGGCCAGAAAATAACTTTCATATTCGGATTCAGCGTGTCTCCTTACCCCTAAATCCACTATCTAAACAGCTTTCAAAAAATATTTTTTTTGCCCCTTAATTTGAAACCCCTCCCCCACCCTCAAATATTGTGCTACAGAGCCCATCTTCGAACTTGACTTGTACTTTGACCCGAAGGATCCTCCCACCAGGTTTCGTCAAAATATCTCAATCCCTTCGAGAGTTATCGTGCTAACAGACGGACAGACGGACAGACAGACGGACAACTTTTGCGATGTCATAGGTATCCGTCACTAATGTTTTGGGATCCCAAAAATTAGTAACGTGACCGTACTCATTTATATTATCTACGTATAGTCAGTGTATAAAATGCTGCCGAGCTAACGTATCCCTACCGGCCCTCATTGTTATATATTTATTGTTAAGAAGTATTTTTCAAATTAATGAACCTGAACCTATCTTGGGTTAGCTGTCCTTATTAGTACCAAGGATGTGTGCGTAGATCGGACAAAAAGAGCCCTCGATATTGTTTTCTAGAGAATGCATTATTTGTACTAACTCGAAGCTTTCGCTTGAAGGATGTTGAAACCTAGAAAAATGATTGATTGGTACTTCAAACGTCGGACCTACAGGTTGCGCAAGGTCGAAATGCGAAGCCGCTTTCCATGAGCACGTAGCTTCAAGCTTGATGCCCACAGAACGCGGATTCGCATTCGCTTAGGCGAATTCGGCGTCGTTAGCGGAAAATTCGCGTCGCGTCATTTCAACTCCGTTGAATTTTGTTCGCTACGTCGCGGGAAAGCTTCACTTTCTATGGGTACCAAGCTATGAAGGGGTAATCGGGTCAAAACGAAAATTAAAATTAAAATTAGATGCGGTAAACCTAACATAAGACTTGTTTGTCCCTAGGATGGTTTATAAATGTAAATGGGACCGGCGCCTCGCTGGCCGATCGGCTCTATATATAGACTCATAAAGTTCTATGTTAGGTTTACGGCAATTCTAATTTTAATTTTCGTTTTGACCCTATTTACCCCTTTATACCAAGCTTCAAGCGGTGGATGATGACAGTCGCGCGCCGGCACCGGACTCGTGACCGTAAGGATGAAAGTGTGCATCGGACCTGAAAGCCAGGCAGGTATCCAGTCTACGACGTTACTGCAAAACCCATGACTGACGATCTGAACCCTACAGAATTGAAAAAATACCACAAAAATAGACGTACATTTGTAAACAACAAGTACCAAATGTAAATAACATAGTCTCCAACAGAAGTATACATTAGCAAGCACCACAAATTTGTTGTATAAAGGCTCTGATGGTATAATACAAAGAAATCACAAACTCTCAGCAGCCTGGAATCCGACGATCGAACTGTAATATTTCATATTGCTGAGCTTACAGCAGGTTTCATTTGGTTCTGTATCATCACCTCGGTCTACTCCAACCAAACCGGGTCCTCCACTTTCAATCGTGAGTCTGTCGTAATAGTGCTCGTCCGGACCCAGCGTGCTCTCATTGGCTGAAAACCGTCAAAATGGCGGCTTACGACAGGTTACGATGGCTTCCGACAGCTTACAATTGCCAGCGGAGGACCCACTTAAGACATTCCCGGCGAAGTGATTTTTTACATTTTCGACTAGAGATTAGGATATTTCCTAGCGTGGGGCCAACGACAAGACGGGAAGCGGATAGACTCACCGCGCGAGTTGGCACCTGCGACTGACGTTCGGCCCTCTATCTTCTAATACTCGCTCGTGACGACTAAACGGGGTTTCGATCTTATCGTAATAGCTTGTTCACACGTGACCGAAATAGGCGGGAAAACAGCAGTTGATTTGTTCAGACGACTGATCAACTGTCTGGGGTCGAAGGGAGAATTAAAAAAAAAACTAATTCCGAATATTCTTTTTTTATGCAACAAAATATATAAACACAAATTAAACATCTTGTGGTGAGTGTGTCGAAGTCAAATGTAGTTGTTTTGTAATCTTAAGACTATAGAAAAATGTCACAAACTGAATAATTACAGATATCAGACAACTCGGCAGTTTTAAGTTGAAAAGCAAAAAAAATCATTTCAAATGTTTTTGTTTTCAAATGAGAACATAAAAAATAACGGATATAAAATATAAATAATACGAGAACAGAGTGCAATCATTAGATGTTGTCCAGTCACTTTTCAATGAAGGTCGAGCATACACTGTTGAAATTAGAAAACTATTCTACCTTTTTCCGAAATCATTCAGTAAGTAATCATGGGATGCTTAATGCAAAAATAATGCTATGTTCATACTGGTCTGACAGAATTTGAACTGGATCGATCTAAAACTCGTAAAGTTTGACCTAATTCCACGAATTACTGTCTGTTTACTGTCCCCAGAATCATTAAAGGTCACATTCCAAAGGATTTCTTTATCCCGATCGGTGACCGCGATGTAAATACGAGCCTTCGAAGATCGGCGGCTGTTTTTTGGATTTTTTTTTAAACCGCTACTAACTACGCGCGCAAATCAGCCGTTGATCGAGAATCGACCGCTGTTTCAACCCCGTGTGAACAGGCCATAAGCTCTGGTCTAAGATGCCATTGTGCGAACAATGTCGGAAGTTTTATAAGATCGAAAACATGGATGCTCGTCTTCGTGTGAATAGCAATGGCGGACGACTAAAATATTTATGTTATGACCTTTTGAAGTATTATCTTTTCGCGAAGCGGGTCACAACATGAATATTCTCGGCATCCGTCTTAACATGCGCATCAATATGTGAAATGTTCTCAAACTTCTGACAGTGTATTGACCAGAAGTGATGAGGGAAAACCCGAAAACTTGACACACGTGCTTCATAAAGATTGTCTCAACAAATACACAAATTCGATCGAAGGACTAAAGATAATACGAGCTTCGCGAGGGGAATTCAGAACCGCCGAAACATGTTTCTCAGATGTTTCATTCACATTTGTCCATGAATTTTAAGCAAAACTGAACAACGAAAACGCCTCGATCATGCTAATTTCTGACTTTGGTCCTAGGTGTCTTGCCTCCGAAATCGTACTCGGAATTGTCGTCTGGAGTATTTCCTCGAACCCTCATCAGACCTTGTCCCAGTTAAGACAAACGTGGATCCTAAAATTAACCTCGAAGGCACTTGCCGACCCCCTGGCATTTCTATAAGCACTGTCGAGATCCCAGCCCGACCGTCACCAAGAGGCTCACAGGCCACTGGCACAATACCCCGCTGCCGACAGCCCCCATGTACCTCTTCTATTTCGATCTCCCCCTGATCTGTATTGAGAGGTATTATCTCTGTGTCGAAGCACACCGACACTTTCCCGGACGGGCGCCGCGCCATCGTCTGCATTTCCTGGACGTGGCGCGTTCTCGCCCGCCGACCGTCTACTACATTTTTCACTTTCCAAACTATCACAGACGCAGCTAAAAACAGGAAAAAGCACGAGAAAAATACGCTAAAAAACACAAAGAGATCAATGCGTGGCTGGTCTTGGCGGAAAAAGAGAAACCCGTGAGTTGGCACAGCTCCGCTCGACCGCAGAATTACATAAAACCGCGTCGAGCGTAGGTCGTGTTTTGACTGAGGCAGCGTTAACACTAAACGATTTTTGAGATTTCGAATTATCACAATGCTGAATGGATCGTCCACACTGAGGAATGTCAGTAAGCCATTGGCTTCTCGTTCTAGAACTCTGTAGGCCACGGTGTATCGCTCGGATTGACTAGAGTTGGAAACACCGATGTTGATAGGTAGGACGTACTTGGGATCGATGTCAACCTAAGAAGATAGAAATAATATAAATTTCACTTTCTCGATTCCAAAATGGATCATCTAGGGCATTTGATCTTCGTCCTTCCAAGTTGATCATCCAATTCACTCCCCTCGTTTAATCCCTAGGCTTGCTACAAATAAATACCATTTCAGCCCCAAGCTGACTACGAATCACATATAAATGACGCAAAAAGGATGAGAGCTGAGATTTTTTTAAGCAATATTTCGTCACTCTCCGTCAAGGTCCTCGTCAGCCTGACGAAAATGGCGCTGTAATTGATTCTAGGTTCTTTTCTTCTAGCTACAACCTGACCAGGACCCTAGCCAAGAAAGGCCGAAATTCGCCAGAACAAATCTTAGCTGACTTCTCCATTTAGCGCAATTTTTGTACGATTCGCAATCAGCTTGGCTAAAGGACACTGTCAGAAGTTCCACAATAGATAACATAAGGATGCGCAGTTTCAACAGATGACACTTCGGATGTCATCTGTTATGATCTTGCAACCGTTATGCGTTAAACGTTATGCATAACAAGCATAGGCAGGAAGAGCCGAAAACCGTCGAAAAAGCATCTGCTGACTTTTCCGATTACATGACGACAAACGCATTACCAAGAAAAGCCGTCGAAAAAGCACCTGCTGACTCTTCCGATAATATGATGACAAACAAAAAGGTCAGTAGATATTTTTTCAGTGGTGTTTCGGCTCTTCCTGTACGCACAACGTTTTAATGCGTAACGTTTGAAAAACATAACAGCTAACATCCTAGCTGTTATCTGTTGAAACCGCGCATCTTATAACCGAATAGTAGAATACTGGAACAATCTCCAGAAAGTGTTGTGAATGCCGAAAATATCAACCAATTCAAAGCAGGTGTCGACTACCACCTGGCTGAAATTCAATTTAGTGTGTAGTGTCCCGAGAAATTTATAGAGGCGAAAGCCTTATTATTGCAATTATATTATTATTATTATCTTTGTGTTATCTGTTATGAAACTTCTGACAGGGTACTTATATATGGGCGGATTGTCTCACTTACCGTATGGGCACCCAATCTGCTACTCCACCGGACTACAAAAATGTCATCTTTCGGTGCAATATAAACATCCACAGAACCAGGAGAAGCGTCCACAATCAGACGGATGTCAACATTCATGAATTTCGGCTGTATTGCAAAGAAGACTGTTCGGTAGGGGAGTAGTGGGATCGGATTCGGAGCATGGTTGCAGCCTTCTGAAATTAAAAAAAAGAAAAGGTCAAAAGACGACATAAATGCCCGACAAAAATAAACAACACAGGACAGGTCTTGAACTCTCGGCGAAATCCTAGCTGATCCCAAGTCGAAAGGCAGGAGCGTGGATTTACCCCTTAAAGTTTAACTAAAAAGCCAACTTATTTTTGTATCATTTAACTGGCTACACTGCATTATTTTTATTTTTATTTATTTTCCCCATTTGCTCTAGTATGATGTTCAGAATATCTACGGCCGTCCTCACAACGCAAAATTCTACTATGACGCAGAAAAACTGAATCTCAATACAAACGGGGTTTTTCAGTGGTCAGTGATCAGCTAGAGGAAGATGGCTCACTGCTTGAACACTTATTTTTCGTAAATCGTTTTCGTCAAGCATACAACACAGACACAAGCAGATAGAGGTACCACGAATCACAGGGAAATTCCACTATTTGAAAATCGATTATTCGTGAATAGCTAAAGAACAAAGTGACGCATTTTCATTGGGTCTTCAAGCCTCTTTAAGTGAATAAGTCATGGGTACCTAGATTCTGCTATTACATTCCTTTTCGGTTAAACTTTAAAGCAGCCATGACACCACATTTTCTATTTCCCTTAGTTTACTGCGAGGTTTACTGTTATTTTTAAGTCTTTTGCTTTTTTTGCTAGATTGTTTGCAACCTTTTTCTAGCCAAGTTACGGCACATTAATTCATGACCGTTTGATTCATTTTTGTTTGTGCTCGGAGGAAGATCAGATCATTGGGTCAAAGTACAGGTCAAGTTCGTGAGCCCTGTAGCCCCATATTTAGGGGTGGGGGAGGGGTGACATAAAAGCAAATGAGATAGTAGATCTAGGGGTAAGGAGACATGCTTAATCATATCTGAAACTTATTTTCTCGCCGGACAATTAGTTGGTCCGGAAGCCGGCCAAAACCGGAAAAATTGTTAGAAGTAAAAGTTTTATTTGAAGTTGATTAAATGTTTGATTTAGGGGTAAGGAGACATGCTGATTCCGTATATGACAATTGTTTTCTACCCGGACAAGTAGTTCGCCTGGAATCCTGCCAAAACTTTATTTGAAGTCGATTAGATGTGCGATGTAGGGGTAAGAAAATATGCTGAATCCATATATGACGAATATTTTCTACCCGGACATAAAGATCGCCCGGAATCCAGTCGAAAGCGGAAATTTTTCAAAAGTTATATCTGAAGTCGATAAGAGGTTCGATGTAGTGGTAAGGAGACATGCTGAATCCGTATATGAAATTATTTTCCCGAAGACCGGCCAAAATTGAAAAAAAAATTTAAAGTTAAAGTTTATTTGAAGTTGATTAGAGGTTTGATATAAGGAGGGTTTTCGCGAAATCTCGGAATCACTTTCCGGCGAGCGAAGCGCATCGTGAAAACTGCGGGAAAGCGATTCCTGGAATCACTTTCCACTTTCCCGCTGGACTGATCGCGAAAACGCATGGAAAGCTGACGTCGCCGGTAAAATATTGAATTACAAGCTCTTTCGAATAAATATGATTACTTTAGTACTTCTTTGAATCTCATACAATTCACCGAAGTCATCCTAACAACGCTTGCAATTTTTCTTTATTTATTAGTGATACTTCCACTGTTTTTTTCCATACTTTTGAAATTCCCGCCGAAAAAATCAACTTTCCGCGGAGCTTTCCACTAACTTCGTGGAATCACTTTCCAGGAAAGCTGCTTCGGTTTCCAAAGCGCGAAAACCGGGTGGAAAGCTCGGCAACTTTCCGACGTAGCGCGAATACCACTGGAAAGTGATTCCGACTTTGCTTTCCAACTCGCGAAAACCCTCCTATAGGGGTAGGGGGAAATGCTTAATTCGTTTTGACCTTCAATTTTTGCCGGACAAGTAGTTCACCGGGAATCCGGCCGAGACCGGATATTTGGCAGAAGTAAGGCAAGAAGTAAGGCAGGATCAACTTCGTCAAAGTAGATATGACGTATAGGGGGAACACACATGCTGAATCCATACCTGAACTTGGGCATTGGCCTGAATGTATTTCTAAATTTTAATAGTCAAAATCTTCAAGGAGTCTGGCGAAGACCGGATAAGACGCAATTGTCTGGATCAAATATTAAATTTTTGGGATCCCATCGAAACCTTTGGTCTTGTTACCTATGTATCGACGCGCGATTAACATTGTTATCGCATGTTCATCGGATTCAGCATCTTCGAATCCGGCAGTAAGTTCCCTGTCCGATTGCGAATTTAGCCTTCTTTTTGCGCGTTACTGGAAGTCCGTATCCAAACCTGAGCTTCTCAATCCCAAACCCAATCCAGTCTTCCGTTTTGCTTCACACAGACCCACCCTCTACCACGGTCCAGGGTCAAGGCGAAACAAGATTTCAGTAATCGAATATCCTTTATTCTTTGACTTTCGAGCAAGAAGAATATGAAAGTGAAAAGAAGCATTCGTTATTTTAAGTTTCTTTTGTCGCAGCTACAATGAATGGCATACTGATTTCCGTCAGAATTCTAGCCTACGGCTGTTGCTGCATCACCGGCTGATTAGATTTATTTTTTTTATTGATGGTTATATATTCTGTAAGTAATTTTTCTGTTGTTGTAAAACATTGGTGGGTTTTGGTAGTTACATATAGCGTGTCCCACCCTTCTAACAATAGTAACTATTAGTTCCAACCACGTGAAAAGTTACTACGCTGACCGTTCCAACCTTCTCTAACTATAGTTACTAATAGCTTTTTCTTACCACGCTCGGGAGCGTGCTAAGCGTGGTAACTACGATCTTTGTGACGTAATTGGCCCAATTGGCCTGTGGCATGATACTTTGCAGAAAATAGAAAAATTCGTTCCACCCTTGACACCATGGTGTATAGGGGGGTCTGGAGTCCGTAAGTCCTGCCCTTAAAACTTGTGACGTCATGCGTGTAACTATGGTAAGTAGGGTGGAACATTCGAGATATCCGGAAGGATGAAGTATTTACAATTTAATCTTCAAAACTCCATTAGCCTACTAGTTACTCACTGATGGTTCTATATGCTCATAAAAGGAAGCTGAGAATCTCGGAGTAGCGGAACTGAAGAATGGAAAGCAGGCGACGATAATAGGGATTAGACATTCGCTGTTAAGACATTCGCGCTGTTTTATCATAGTTTACGATGCTTGCACGTATCACGAAGCTGAGAGTATTATAGGTTTAAAAAAGAAACGGCTTATTAAGTCCGTCTTTAAGTCAACAAACCTTGAGTCTCCGGGTCCAAGCAATAGGCCGTGTCTACTGTCATCTGGCGGTAGCACTGGTGACCATTCACGGGGTTCCCAAGAAAAGACTCGCGACATCTGTCACATTGCAACGCCCAACAAGGTTGCGGAGACTTGTTCGAACCTAAGAATGAAAGAACATGTAACAAACAACCTGGAATGAATGAACGACGAAACCTTAGTTGTCGGTTGTCTGGAGTCTGATAGCAACCGAGAAAAGAAGAATCCGGAGAATAGCGGGTCCTCTCAGCCACTGAAGACGGACTAATATGCCCCAGAACCAGCAACGAAGGATGGGACGCCGTTTCTGGGATTTTGTACAGAGATCAAAGCGACTTGGGGGGAGTAGGTCTACTTTAAAGGCGGTAAGAAAGGGGGGAAATAAAGAACTGACTTGCCGAGAGAAGGCTGTATACTGTTGAGGCTAAGACTCGGTTCGGTCCTTACCCATGTCGATGTGTTGTAGTATGAATGAAAAATGCCTTGATGTGTGTAGTATCAAGGCTCTGTAGTACGAATGAGAGCCAGAACCAGCAACGATCGATGGGCGGATTGTACAAAAGCTTGCGTCAACTTGAAACATTTCTGAATGGGACTAAACAGCTAAACGGTCATCATGGGGAAAGTTCTTTTGCTTACAGGAAACAGATGGCGAAGTTCCTCAAGGTAGGATAGCTTAGGTAAGATAAATGCCAGTAGAATATAACGTTTTCCTTTTTCTGTTTATTTGGGTTATTAGTTCATGTAGGCTATTTGCCATCGCTCGCCAAGAAACCATACCTTATCATCATCAGCAAGCAGTCAGACGTCCTAGTTGAGTACAATGCACTGCGCAACTGGGTCGTGGCCTCCCAATTTTACCGTCAAGTGCAATTCAGGCATTACACAAAAGTAAATGTTCCTATTTTCAGACACATTTGCCGTATAGTTTATGGAAGAGGCGGTAGTCAACTTCAGTAATATTTACTTACTAAGTGATCCCCATGGTGTGTTGATCAGCCGTGCAGACAAGAATCCACCGCCGAAGCGACACTGTGGGTCCGATTCTGTATTATTACGACAATTACAGCCTTCGCCTGAAACGGGGTCGCACATATCCCCGTGCGAATGGCACTCGCAACTAAAAGAGAAATTCCAATTGACACACTTCAAACAGAAGAGGACACGACGAATTCAACCAGTTCCTTTTCGAAGCCAAATCGGACTTCCAGCTACTTGTTCCATCCCAGTGCGGTTTGATAGTTTGTCTCATTGTCTTAAGAAAAGTAATTATTATTTTGTTTGGGGGAAGAGAGATTTATGTACGACCTGTCCACTAGTAAGCGGACCATTGTAGAGATCAATGCTCTTTTCTAAGTCCCCCGGGACTTGCCCTGCAGGTGATGCAGACAAATGTTGTGCGATTGTTTTGTATTAAACATAATCTAATCTAAATCTAATCTAATCTAAAACTGTGAGGGAGGGGAGGATACTATAACGCAGAAATGCCAGCAACCTTACAAAAAGTCTAAAGACGTTGGCGTCAACACCTGAAATCGATAGCACGGCTTTAGAAAGATTACGTAATCGTCGTGGAAAAGGCACAAGTGCGAGCGCTCATCGACCATGCCATCGGAGGGCATGCGGGGCCATAAGAATGCATAAGACTAACCAGAAAATACTATGCTGAAACCGCCATTCCAGGAGCGACTACCAATCTGATACGTTTCTGTGCAGTGAGCTCACGCTCGTAAGGTAGACAGCCCACTCAGAAAAAAAATATCTCCTTGCTGCTTTTGACTGAATTCCTTAGGGGATTGAGTAACGGTAGTCAGCCAACTGGGTTTCTCATAGGTTGATCCAAACACCAAGATATACGCTAAATAACTTACGGTCTGCAGGTCTTTCTTTTGTCATCCACACCACGGAAGTAGCCAGGGATGCAATCTTCGCACTTTTCTCCCGCAGTTGCGTTCCTGCAGCCAACACAGATGGCAGCACTGATCGGGCCCTCCCCTATCAGCGCTTGCCACTCCGCCAGACTTTGTGACTCCCATTTGATATTACGCAGCTAGAAAGAGAAAAGGAATCCGAACTTATGTCTGGTCCCATTCCTTTGCCGCCTATCCCAGTTCGGGGATGGTAAGACAGCATGTCTTGTTCAACCAGAAAAGCAAAGACAGACAGAACTTGTGTGTGGTAGTTTATATACCTTTTTGTACACGTAAGATTTCAGTTATCACGTGTTAATCACTCTTGTGTCACATATCACGTGTCAGCCTCACATAAACCGTCGTCAACTCCGCACAATGTGGTTCATCAGCCATCCATTGAGGGATATGAAAGAATTTTGAAAGAGACGCTGAACAATAAACATCTCGTTTGTTTTCTACATCGAATCCACGATTACCCCTTGCGAAGTTCCCACAACTTGTTTTGCACACGCCACAAGATTTTAACGCTGGGTAGGTTCCTTTTTTTTTCTTTACTATAATTTTTTGTTAGTATTTTGTTGTGACAAAAACTTTACCTGCCTATGTACGACGACGATATAGAAAAGTAAACTGCAGACGGCCCACCACAATTTGAAGAGTTTCTCCGCTGGAAGCCAGTGAAGATTCAATCCCGTCGAAAAACCATTGCCTGTATCATGAGCTGGAAATTATCCCCAGACCCAAAAGACCGAATTCTCGTTACAACCCGTAGATGAAACTTGATATTCCCGACACTTACCGGCTGGCTTAAGTTTTTCTCTGCATACTCAACGCTAAGACAAATAGCTGAGTGTCCACTGCAATATTCCAAGCAGGATACACAATGACCATTCTTCCTCGGGTCCCCAACGAAAAGAGGTTGACATCGATCACACTGATTCCCCTGAAAATAAATAAATATGATAGTCATCCCAGTAGTATCTCTATCCCAGGGGAGACAGCTCACTTAGACAGTTGTCGGTGTTATGCTTTGAAAAAACAGAATACTTAGATGGTCATAACATAAATATCAATAACATTTGGATGACCTCAACGATGTTAGCATTGACCGATGTTGGTTTTCATTATATAATTAAAGAGTAGAGCTCAGAGCCTACTGTTTAATTTTACCAAAGTTCTACCATTTTTTCGTTAAACATAGAACTTGAAACTGTTTTCAGTGTTATGTTTGCTTAAAACTTCTTTTGTTATTCTCCTACATCTAAAGTTTTCATAATATTCTAACGCAAGCAACTTACCATCGTATTGTTTCGACATTCCAGGCAGACGTTCAGTTGGTCGGGTCCTGCACAGGCGCTATGACCATTGCAGTCGCACTGCAGACTGCAGTTCAAACCCACGTAACCAAAATGGCATGTGCAGACGTTGGGAGCTGTGCAGTC
The DNA here is from genome assembly GCA_023053555.1 of Branchinecta lindahli. Lineage (NCBI taxonomy): Eukaryota > Metazoa > Arthropoda > Branchiopoda > Anostraca > Branchinectidae > Branchinecta > Branchinecta lindahli. The sequence goes on from JAKZAO010000003.1 coordinate 17,336,271, forward strand.
ACCATTCAAACAACCTTGTGAACAAATAGGCTTGCAGGTGGTTCTGAAAGAGATTTTTTTTTCTTTACCAATTGCTCATTCTTTTTGCGCATTGTGATACAGTAGGCTGCCTCGTCAGCTGCTTATTTTGACTAGGCTGAAGTTCGCCCCTGGTAATGCAGAAATCCGAGGACTTTTTCCGCTCACTGTTGCACCAGACACAAAAAAATACATTAAAAATATAACATCAACAAAAATTCGAAAGGGCGCGCGGATTTTTACCGGAACCCACTCGAGCCATATTTATTTATTTATTCATTTATTTCCCTCAAAACTTAGGAGTACAGCATATAAATTATGATACGACATGCCATTGACGACTGAATGGAAGGGTTTACCCTTACTCGTATAAACATTTCTAGTTTTCATTGTATTTTTTTTCTGATTCGTAAGACTTGTTTTTGTGTTGATAAGTAGTCTAAATGGCATCATCTGGCCAGCAGAGTGTTGGATGTAGCTTGAATGCTTGTAGTAGCTTGAATGATAATTGTAAGTTGCGAAGGGGGCAACTGGGTTAAATGGCAACTGGGCTAACGAGCTTGTATCCGTGCCGCCCCCAATGATCGATTTATATTGTTATTAATAATTTTAAATTAAATAACCTGAACCTACAGTGGCGACTGATTCGAGATCTAAACTGGATTTGTCTGCGAAAAGAAGACTAATTGAGTGATAACAAATTATGTGAATCAGAGTTCTGCCACGCTTCGGTAACGCTAGACTGGCAGGGTGGCAAAGGGAGAAAAGCAGCTTTGATCTTCTTACCCATCCCCCTTGTATCCATCAGTACACAGGCATTCGTAACCCTCCAGGGTATCGACACATTTTTCTGAGACGGAATCACAGTTGTGGTGCCCGTTTTTGCATTCGTCTTCAGGAGGGCAGCTACTGTAGTGCCACCTTGCGTAGCGATCAGGCGGCGAGATGAGGGTGGCCACTTTACTGGGACTTTTTCTCCAAGAAACAGTCGAATTTGCTGAAAAATGTTTAAAAACTGATATGTTATGACCGACGAGAAAACTATGATGGATAATCCTTCAGCCCAAGCTGACTGCGAGCCATGTTTGGTGTTGCTCAAACAGCAACCGTGTCGAAAACAAAATTCCAGCACTAAACTGTCAGAAGTTTCATAATATCGAACTAACACAAGGAACGATGTCTCTTGACATTACAGATTATTCACATTATGACCTTTTAGGTTTTTTTGTGTTTTTTTTACAGAAACCTATCAAGGCTCATAACACAATTTTTCAATAACGTTATCAGATGATATGTTGTTATCTCATATATGCTGAAAATGCGCATACTTGCATAAATGTTAGAAAACTTATGTCAGTATAGTCTCACGACACATCCGGTAATACTGGAAAGACCAACGCCCAAATATTATGTATCTTATATTAAGACCAAAGCGACAAACTTCATTTGTTTTATCGCAAATTCTGATTATGTTTCTGTATGAAGAGGACCTAATAATGACAGACACTTCGCCAAATAAAAATCCCCGCTGACTATTCCATTTAGCGACACGAAACATCAAATAGAAAGAAAATAACAAAATTTTAACTTCAACTTCGAAATCAACTGTAAACCACTTTTTCGTAGATTCAGCTTGAAACTTCTCATTTTCATATTCGACGACGCAGACTGAGGTGTGCCACACAGTCAGAAGTTTCATAACAGACAATTCAAGGATGCGAGGTTTCAACAGACAACACTTGGAATGTAATCTATTATTTTGAAACAAAGCATTGCCAGGAAGACCCGAAAAACAGCAAAAAAAGCATCTGCCGACTTTTTGTTCGTCGTCATGATATCGGAAAGTCGGCAGATTCTTTTTCGGCTCTTCCTGGCAATGCTTGTAAGACATAACGTTAATGCATAACGTTTTCAAAATCATAATAGATTACATCCCAAGTGTTGTCTGTTATGAAACTTCTGAGAGTGCAGCTATTTCTCTTCACTCCACATACGCATTTTTTCGAGTATAACCCGTCTAACGATTAGTAATTAAGTGTTTCTAAGTGTTCTTTTTACATTAGTTTTGGCTGTTTCTTTTTCTTTTTTTGTAAGTCCGTCTTGTATCTGCGCAAATTAATATTACTAATAATATGACCCTTAGCCGCCAAGGCTGATTGCATCTTCCGAACGTATCCTGCCAAGGCTATGGATCGAACGGGAAACGAGAGTGTTCTTCATCCTAGCACAAGCTCTGCCACTGGGCTTCCATCCCACGAAGACCAGGATGAAGCCCAAGAGAAACATAAATTTTTATCGTGTCGGAGAGAAAGAGATGTCCTTATCAGCTTTAGAGTTTTTGGCAAGTTTTGAATTTGCGTATCTTTTCAAACACTTACCGCCTGCTCCCAAGTAGCTATCAGCGATTCGCGAATAGTCGACGACGGCGCAGGAGCCTTCCTTCGGGCCATCTAATGAACCAGGGGTGCAGACCCCCAAACCAGACATCGATATTGATTCCAGGCCGCACCAGCCACACTCTGGTTGTCGAAGGCAATCAGCGCATTTCTTGAACTGGTTGCAACTCTAAGAAAAGGTTCAACCAATTAAACTCGGAACTGGATTCTAATATCAGAATCTTTTCTTCTCACTGAGGGATCACTTTTCGGGCTACAGCTTATTTCACGGGTAACTGTTAAAGCACAAAGGCCATCGCCTTGCAAATTGCACTGAGACAGCTTGCGTAAGGTCGGACCAGGATAGCTTTCTTGTCATAGGCACCGACTACACCGAAGACTACACGCGCAAAGGCTTTTCAGCGAAATGGAAAAGCTGTCTGGGAAAGAGCAAGATTTTGAGTGTCTAGAGAACTTAAGTAGCTAAACCAAGTTATTATCAATGAAGAAACGTGCGACCTTAACCCAAGGCACTGAGGCGAATACAAAATAAAATGAGATGCGTCCGTAACAGATTACATTTTCAGACTCGTACGAATCTTGCACCACCCTCCTTCGTAACATTCATTCACGCAACGCAAGAAAAGGCAACAGCAGCAAAAGTTTAACAGGCGAAACCCAGGAAACACCAGCGTATAAAGCTAGGTGCCCACAGGACACGAATTCGCGTTCGCTAGGCGAATTCTGCATTCAAAAGCGGAAAAAATCCGCGTCGTCAGCCCACAAAATTAGCACCACGTTGTTTGCACTCTAAGTAAGCGGAAAAGATTCGCGTTCTGGGGGCGCCAAGCTTAAGGTTTTTTGCTGGAAAATCATCAGCGGATGTAACATACTGACATCAGAGGATGCACTTCGCAATCGGGTCGTGGGCTACCAAAAAGTTACTGCCAAAAAGCTGAATCATTCAAAACAGGCGAAGAGACTCACGTCGGCTTTGCAGCTTACTCGTCAGCAGAGCAAAATAACGCTCGGGACTAGCGTCAAGACTTAGAAAAAGTGACACACACTCAAACAGCAGCGATACTAGAACCACTAGCGATAGTGAACGTCCCTACTGAAACTCATTCAGCCGTTCACCAGCGCTGGCTCCGATAACATCATATTCTGAACATAGCAAAAAATGATACAGCTTCTATTGTTTCCTTGGTGTCTGCAAATCGCACCTTTGTTTTACTAGGAATTTCTAAACCCGCAAGTTTGTCTCACTTTAAATACCACAAGCGTATTGGGTGGCGCTACGAGTAAGGTCCGTTAGCGAAGCACTGAAAGCATAGGTCTTGGCGCTACTCCCTAGTGTTATTTTGCTCTACTCGTCAGACACTTCAGAGAAATTTGCTGAGGCGAAACTCAAACTATTTAGTATTTTTTGGCAAGTTGTTTTTTTTGTACATGTTAGGCCAATTAGTTCGTATTTATTTCATTTCATACTCTCCGATCTTGGATGTCAATAAAATATTTTAATTTGAATTTACCTTAGGGCACATCTCCGCGTCACCCGACAATATCGTCCCACAAATTCCTCCAAGGCACTGAAGAGGTATATAAGCCGGAGAGATGCACTGTGAGAGTGTGACACTCCAGAAGCACTCGCTGGCCCCTCCCTCTGCTCCAGTCGCGGAGAGACAGTCCTTGCAGTTTTTGTATTCGCCGCATTTGGTCGGGCAGGGTTGTGGAGGAGTGGACGATACAAGGAAAGATGCCGAGTCCTTAATGTTCCGACGGACACAGTTCCAGTCGTAGATTGGCAAGGTGTGTAGCTTTCTACTTTGCTCACCTGGAAAAGAAGGCACAATCGTTATATAAGGGACCCATAAATTTCCTTTACAGGGGGCATGTCAATAAGAGATTTCTGATGCGCTCTTGACCGGTCGGAAGATAGTTCGAGAAATACCCACAGTTCAATCCCGTCAAAGGCCAGATAGACAAAATTTGGGATTGGCTGCTGGCACCTTGAGGGAGGAGTCTCTTTGGCACGCACGTCCAATGAGGCAAACAAGAATGCCGATTCGACTCAAGTGGGGATTTTTGGAAAGTAGATTTGGATCGGTCAACATAGCAATCTAGATGCATAGGAAATAACAAGCCCCCTGTAAAGGAAATTTATGGGTCCCTGGCAGGGCCGTATCCAGGAATTTATTTCGGGGGGGGGGGGGGGGGGGGGTTTGCTCGCATAATTTATTTCGGGGGGGGGGGTTTGTCCACGCGTCGGACCAAAAAGTACAAAAAATACATAGATCAGAGGTTAAAACCTGCAAAAAACTATTACTTTTGTGGGTTTCGGGGGGGGGGGGGTTCGAACCCCCTACCCCCCCCCCCCCCCGTGGATACGGCCTTGGTCCCTGGTTATGTTAAGTTCGAGATTATGGAGACTTCACGGGCTTGGCGAATTGTACAGAGTCAAGACTGGGTCATAATTACCAGATTATTTATTCCGGCCAAAAACAAAAGAAATCTACCAAACTTGTGTGTTTCACTTAAGCGAAAGGCTAGCGAAAAGGCTATTTTCCGGTCTACCTAGCTCTCGGCACATAGATTACGGTATGGCTGGTAGCCCTGGAGATAGCAAAAAAAGGGAACCTACTGATTCTCAGAACCTGGCGCGTCCAGATACACCTCCCAGATTCCTTGCATTTATCACAATTGCTGGCCAAGCAAGTCCTTTCAAGGCACTGCGATGCGTCCACTGTTTCACGTTGCTTCACCTCACATCGATTTTCTTCTTGGCAATCTGCTCCCAGCGGGACACACTTCCCAGACTTGCAGTTAGTGCACCATTGACAGGCCTGCAAATTCAATAACTTCAATAATACAATTGCAAATTGTTCAACAAGTAAATTTGACGACAGTTTCATGCCAAGATTTATCTCGAGGCGTTTTTATGTTTGGATGAAATTGTTTTTGAGTTCAAACATAAATTGTATATACTGTCAATTCTAGACGCAAGCTTTTTGGAAGAGCTAAAATCTTATATGGGTTTAAGGGGAAATTTTCTTCCGTTGGGAATAAGGAGGAAATACCTGGGGAGTGAGCGTGCGGTAGATGATCTTTACTCGTGCCCTATGTGCGGGGTACCGGATGAGAATGTGGACCACTTCATGTCATATTGCCAGGAACTGAATGATCTAAGGTTAGAGCTGCTCCAGAGAAATACAGGTGATGAGGAGTGGCTCAACGGTCTCCTTAGAACTTCTTAGAAGTCGATCTTTTGGCACAATTAAAAACTTGCAGTTTTTGTTCAGGTGGGACTGAGGCATAGCTCCCTGTTCACTTAAAGTGTTTTAGTTATGTAGTTAGTTGTGTTTTGTCTTGTATTCAGTGTGTTTAATATGTAGTTAGAAGTTGCTTTGTATACCATTTTTGAACCATGGCCCTTTTTGGGCTTTTACGTACAATACGTTACATTACATTAAACTGATTGATTGACTGAAGTGTAAGAAGGCTTTCATCGACCTTATAAAAAAAGAAGGTTCAAACCACTGAGGGAAGTAGGCCCCGAAATTTAAGTGGCAAAATATACTCGACACAAATACAATAGTACAAATTCCTGTTTAATTTTGGAGTTATTGCTTATTTTCCGAAATCCCGCTATAAGAGAAATCGTTTATGTCTATCATAGTCTTCGGACCATTATAGATGTTTATTCAAAGGAGGGGAGAGGGTACACAACTCAAGAGATATTGACGGGCAGAAGAATTTGAAATATATGAATGGTTGCAGTTGTACAACATTGAGAGAAGTTACCTGTGGGCTTCCTCGATAGATCGGCCACTCTCCTAAACATTCAGTGCAGCTCGAATAGGCATAGCAATTGCGAGAGGTGATTTTTTCTTTGCCACAGGCTGTACCTTTAACGGAAAAAGAAAATCAGCACACGTTACGAACGAAAACCTGTCACATCATTACGCTGGGTAAGGGTCAAGCGACCTTCCATGTAATACTGTACGTATTCGTAGTCATCCCACATTCCTCCTCCAATAGCGTCGGGAAAGCTCAGACTAAAAAAGGATTACTGACTTAGATTCTATATCAAAGTCCGCTAGGATATCCAGGTGCATCGAAAAAATCATAAGTTCAGAATTCACTTTTACTCAAGACCCTTGATGACTAGCAGGCAAATATTCTTATGATAACTTAGCTCTCCTCAGACTTTTTACAAAGCAGAACACTGGAACCCCCCCCCCCCGGAAAAAGGATGGCTCACACCAAAACAAAAATGCTCTTACGCTTAGACACGAGCACACTGGGATGCTGGCACTGGCTCGGCAACGATGCCGGCTGACCCTCCGTTGGCTCCGTATAGCAAACACTTGCATTCTCCATCGTCGTATTCTGGGGAAGCCTATTCTGCCTCGAACAGTAGCTGCAGCCTGGACTGAGTCGACACAAGTCTCTTCGGTGACTGTATACAGCGCAGAGATCGTCAGGTAAGTCAATCCGTGTGGTCAGACCTGAGTCAATTCCTTGGCCAAAGCCGCCGAAAGCGAAAAGTGTCCCAGACTGACGAGCCAGGGCGATGCCTGCAGAAGCTCGAAGCTGCGGTCCAACGACGTCCAGTTCTGAAATAGCAATAGGGAATGAAAGCGATGAGCGCTGGCACCCCAGGCAGGTGTTGCCACGTGTCGCAAGATAGTGTGAATTGTCACTCTACTTTGGTTTTGTCACTCTTGTCCTACGTAGGACATAAAAATCACTCTATTTCAGATAACGTCCAAATGTGTCATTTTTGCAGCAGGAATTCGGACCAGAAGTGAATGTTCCAAGTTTTTTCATGAAAAATAAAAAATTAAGAATGTCTAATTTTTGTAGAGGCGATTCCGACTGAAAGTGACCATTTCACGTTTTTTCATGAAAAAAAAATTTCACTCCCAGTTCACTCTCTGTTTTGGGCCAAAAGTCACTCTCTAAATATTTTCGGTGTGGCAACCCTGACCCCAGGGCCGCTTGCTACTGGAGCTATGCTGAACAATAAATCTCAAAGCCAAGGATATGTAAATAAATCACGGCGAAGTTCCATCCGCTAATACAGAGCTGTAACGGTGCGCTGAAGACAAAGAAACCCTGTTGCGAGCCACTTAAGGATGAAGGGGTATCCTTAGTGTTTTATAGCTTCACTGAAAAAAAAAATCCTTTTTAACATTCAGGGGCGGTTCGAAGGGGGAGAATACTCACCCCCCATGCTTCAGAGAATCGTACTGTCAGTCGTATGTTTTGAGCTTGCCATAATGAGCAGTTACCAAACGTAAATTTCGCCCAAAAGTGACCTGTCTCTAGTCATATGGTTAGGAAGAATGAAGTTCGTCAAAATGACAGTCGTATGTTTTGCCAGAATGACACCAAATCGTGAATTTCGCCTGCAAATGACCTGTTTCTTGTCGTATTCTACGAACAGATTTTAATGAGTCGTAGATGGCAGAGGGTGGTTTTGAGCTGCTCCGAGACAATCGTATGTTTCTGAGCTTGTTAGAATGACAGTCGTATGTTTTTGAGCTTGTAATAATGAGTTCAAGATTAACTAGTTTTGTGCAAAAATCCCCTTATTTTAGCACAAAAGAAAAAATCTTGCGCGGCAAGGTTGGAACATAAATCGGCTTTGTATAAGCTCTGTAAAGACTGGACTGAGGATTGTACCATTTTTGGTTACTGTAAATTCATAACAAATCTACTTTTTATTTATTTTATTCTGTATGGCCTTAACTTCTTTCGGAAAGGGTAGACTGGAAGCACTGCCACGTATCAATTTCAGGCAAAACATCCCACTCCGTTTAGGACTTATTGGGGCCACAGACAGGCAGTCAGATCTCTGATATCACAGGCAGTTGCAGCCTTTATTTTCGTTTGGAATGCAAAAGACTCTGATCGTAAATGTTTCCAAAATTTAGCTTGCTGCGTCTTTCTTAGTAGCCTATTCTGTGCAGGTCGCGTAATTTAGGTGAGGTTTCAGGCTTGGGATTTGAGCCCCCTTGAAAGCTAGAATTTGTATGGGAAAGCAGTTAAATTTTTGCCAGAAAAAGGCATATCTGAAAAAAATCGTCTCCGGAGCCTTTCGTATAGTAGCCTATTCTCTATTTAGTTGAAGGAAGCGTCATTAAGGTGGGGTGTTAGGCTTTGGAGGTCTTATAGCCACATTAAAGCTAGAATTCTTGAAAATTCTTTCCTGAAATTCGTAGAAGTTTCGCCCGTGGTGCTGTGGTTTTGTCTATTGTTTCTAATTGGTATAATTGCCGGACGTATGCTTTGTGGTCCTCACATGCCAAGGCACTTCGAACCGCGTCTGTTAACATTTTATTTCAGAAAATTAGTTTGTCTGGTAAATCTGTAGGCTAAATTCTAGAGAGCCATCTGGCTGGGCTGCAAAACATTTCAAACTCGTCCGTTGGCAAATAACGTTTATAACGCGAAGGATTTAAAAATCGTAAACCTCTCGTCTGGCGAACGAAAACTGCCCGTGACTTTAGCGCTTTTGAAGAGAGGCGTCATTTCGTGGAAACCAATGGGGGGGGGGGGGCATCGTCGTCCCGGGTCCCGTTCGCATTTTTTTTTTTTTACATATTACTGCCCCTTGTTTTCCTAAAGGTAATCGCTCTCATATGCTTGGGCTTGAAAATATCTATTATCACACAAGTATTCTTTTGATTTTAATTTTTTTGTTGTTGCGTGAACTTACTATCCAATACACTAATATTAAATGCGGAAAGAGTATCCGGCAAAGCATGTCCAAGCTAGATGGCATCTGCCTGCTGGACACATTTAAAAGATGGCTTGCGTAAAGAGGTTTGTTGTGCCTCCATCATACTCAACTAGCACCCTCAGACAACGCTTGGAAGACCGCCCTATTGCGCGGGAACGACTGGGTTGTTGGAAACCTAGATAGGCTATGGACAAAGCGGAGTATTGAGCACAAGAAAACAGTTTAGATTTTCTACAGTGCTTTAAATGACTTGAGCTTGAATTTTAGGATTTGAAATGATTTTGCTACGGAAAGATCTTCTTTTGACAAGAACAAATGAGATGGTTATTTGAAGGACCGTGAACTTTGGAAACCATGCAAAAGTATTAAAGGGTTTTGGTAAATCTTGCAAAAGTATTAAAGGGTTTAGAGCTGGTAGACTCGGACTCTGGACTCGTCTCGAGACACCTTTTTCACGGACTCGCGGTCTCGTCACTAATGGAGGAGGACTCGGATCCGAAATCCGGCCGTCCGAATTTCAGTCCAAAGTAAACGTCTCGGCCCGTCAAATTTAAAATCAATCGGACGTCTCCGGCGACCAATTGAAGAGATTGGTTGTGTCGTAACTTTTTTAAGCAGGATTAAATCATGTAATACCTTTGAGGTCTAAGGATTAAAATTAAGAACCATAAGTAACAAGGATGTAAAGGCTTTTGAATAATCACAGTTGTGAAAATGAGCGATCCTAAGATAGTCAAATTCGGATATTTGGATTACAAAATTTTCTCTACAGAGAAAAAGCAAAGTGGCAAGTGCAAATTCTGTGATAAAGTGATCACAGAGACGCTGGGCACAACATCAAGTTTCATTCGCCATCTGGCCAGGAACCACAAAATGAAGTAAGTCAACGTGCTCACGACAGCTTAAATATGACACATATAGCCTATATCAGAGGCACAAAGCTAGAACCTAGTTTTCCTTTTTTTCGTTATTTCAGTGGTGAACTGGTTCATTTTTTAGGGCTCTCCGCTATTATTTAACGCGCTAAAAGCGTCTTCCTCTTCTCTCCCCGTAACTTGTCATTGTATGTTATCCCGGATTAGAAACTATTTGTGCAGACATGAGAAAAACTCCGCTTGAAGGGGTTATTTCGTGTGACTGGACAGGATTCCATTCAGGGTACACCTGAATGAAAATTCAAACAGTTGTTGAATAATCAATGCTCCCATAGTTAAATGTTTTAGATATAGCAACTATTTAATAGTTACTACTTTCGTTCCACGTACTACGCTGACTGTTCCAGCGTTTTCGAAATAGTAACTATTTGCTTACCTCGCTTGGTAACATAGTAAGCGTCGAGCTGCGAATCTCTGACGTGATTGGCCCGATTAGCCCGTGGCATGATGTTTTGCCGAAAATGGAAGAACGCGCTCCGGCCTTGACGCCAAGAAGCCAACATTCATGATTTCATGCGTAGTAACTCCGATAAGTTGCTTTACCTTAAGTCTGTTCTGTCAAACGTCCTCAGGTTTGTCAATCCTGGCAATTTCAGTGCTAAGTGCTGGGGCTAATGCGCGACTCGGTATGAAGCGAAAGCCTAATCGTTAATCCACCCTTCAAATAACTTACACCAAGATCTCACATGTGATTGTTATTGTTTCTCTAGCGCATCTGGCGGCAATTCGTCATTGGATTTTATGAGGGGAGTATGTGTCATTAGACTGTCTGAAGAAAGGAAGTCTCTTAAATAGCATATTCTCTAATAATTATTTTTTCTCTCTCTATTTTTTTCTTATTTCGTGTTTGCTTCTAAATTAGACTATTGCTGATGTTTTATCTTGGCTACGTATCTTGTCCCTTAATTCCTTAGGCTTTGTTTTTAATTTTCGTTCGTTACGACATTAATTAGGTAATTAACGAAGCGTCATTTTGTACATCTATGGCATGTTTCTCGCTGAATGATGCTTGAATTTTTATTATTTTTTCATCAGAATTGTTACCTCGCTAAATAGTTACACCAAAGCAGTGTTGCCATTGCAAAACTGACTGGATCCCTAATAAAATAAGATGTAATAAACAAACACAACCTAATCTAGCAAATTTTGAGGATACAATGGTAAATTCAATTCAAATAAGACCAAAGGTTTCGGTGGGATCCCAAAAATTTAATGTTTGATCCAGACATTTGGGTCTTGTCTTCGCCAGATCCAGTCTTCGCCAGGGCTAATCATCTGAGAAAACCAAGTTCAGATATACCTCTATAAGCCATATCTATCTTGACGACACTGATCGAAACTTCCTGCTTTACTTCTGCCAAATTTCTGATTTTGGCCGAATTCCGAGTGAACTACTTGTCCAGCAAAAAAAAAAAAGTTCAGAGACGAATTCAGCGTATCTTCTTATCCCTTGAAAGAACATCTAATCAGCTTCAAATAAAACTTTTCACAAATTTTCCGGTTTTGGCCGGATTCCGGGCGAATAAGTTGTCCGGGTACAAAATGCTTTTCACATAGGTAATCACCATGTCTTCTTACCCCTAAATCGAACATCTAATCAACTTCCAATTTTTATTTTTAACAAACTTTCCGGTTTTGGCCGGATTCCGGGCGAACTACTTGTCCGGCGAGAAAGTGGTTTTCACTATCGTGTTCAGCATGTCTTTTTACCCCATAATCGACTATCACATTAGCTGTTTAAAAATATTTTGTTTGCCCCTTAATTTAAACCCCATCCTCCACCCGTAAATGTAGGGGTAAAGAACCCATCTACGAACTCGACCTTACTCTTGACCCAAAGAATCCTCACACAAAGTTTTTTCAAAATATCTCATTCCCTTCGAGAGCTATCGTGCTTACAGACGGACAGACGGACAAATTTTGCTTTGTCATAGGTATCCCTCCACTTATGTTTTGTGACCCCCCCCCCCCAAAAAAAAAATGGTCTAGGTCGGATTTCGTATCATTTTTCCTGAATTCAGCGAAAACGAAACAACACCGTAGGAATAGAGAGGCGCCTCGATTTTTATCGATTTACAAAAGTCGCGCCCGACATTTTCTGTTCGCAGCATAAACTGCCGCGCTTTTGTGTTTCACGGTGCTCTACGTTCCTCTGTTTTTAGAGTCCTAAACTATTTTGTTCTCTTGTAGGCTCGACGAATACAGATCTGGCAAGAAACAGAACCCGAGGCAAACAACAGAACCCGAGAAACCCGGGCAAAACCAACACCAGCAGATTCCACATTTGTTCAGCAAGCAAGGAGTCAATCATCCGGGACCAACATCCATCGATGAGTCGTTTGTGGAAAATTTGATCGTCCACTGCAACTTGCCCTTTTCTATGGTGGACAATCCGGATTTCAGAAACTTCCTGGCAACTGTCAACAGCCAGTATCAGCCTATGTCTCGTAGTACAATATCACGAAAGGTTAAAAACAAAGCAGACGTCGTGAAGGCACAACTAGTAGACGACCTGAAAAACTGCGACAGCGTCTCAGCCACACTTGACATCTGGAGTGACGGCAAGATGCGAACGTTCCTTGGGGTAACAGCTCACTTCGCTCTCGAGAAAAATTCTGGACTACGGCTGAAATCAAAACTTCTGGCGTTCGGGAGATTCGTTGGCAGGCCCACATTCGAACTTATTCGTTCTGCACTCGAGAAGCTTGTCGATGAGTACGGGATAAAGCACCGTCTTGATTATGTGATAATCGACAATGCCGCAATTATGAAGAAAGCTTTCGCAGTATCTTTCCCTTCGGCACGTCACTCAGCTGAAGAAGACCTTATCAGTATGGACGAGCCCGAGGACTGTCCAGATGTCGAAAACAGTCAGTTTTGGGAGGATCTTCCAGAAGCTGACCAGACAGAGATTTACACCACCATCGACGACATTGCGAGGAGACAGAGACTATCGTGTTTCGCTCACACGCTGCAACTTTGCATCGGAGACGGGCTGAAAGAAACTGGGAGTTTATCATCAGCATTATCCAAATGTACTCGCACCTGTGCCCTACTACATTCCAGTTCTTCGTTCAAGGACAAATTCGAGGAAAGGTTCGGAATTCAAAAAGGAATCCCCGCCGCCAATGCCAGCAGATGGATTTCCACGTTTCGATTCGTAAAGTCCCTCTGTTCTTTGAACTACGAGGACCTTGCAGATATTTTGAAGATTCAGGGACATGGATCAGCTGTTCTCTCAGCTCGCGAGCTGAATCAGCTGCAAGAGCTCTCACAGGTCCTTGTAGTGTTTGCTGAAGCTACAGATCTTTCTCAGGGCGAGAAGTCAGTAACGATCAGCCTTGTTCTGCCATGCATCTTAGCACTACTGAAGCACCTAGAAGACATGCAGCGGAAAGTTAAATATTGTTCAGTCTTGGTTCGGAAACTTAAGGAATCACTGAAAGCCAGGTTCGCCGGAATCTTCCAGCTTGTTTCACTGACAAGGTTGTCACCATCAATCGACAATGCTCCTTTCGGCAACGACGTCTACCTGCTGGCAACTGTTCTGGACCCTGCGTTTGGTGAAGCCTGGACTGAGAACCTGCCTGATTCAGTATGTTCCACCGATACAACAAGCGACGAGTTGAGGCGTCGAATCAGTCGTAAGCCCATTTTGATAATTCGATAATGATTCTTTGTTCTTCAGGTATAATACAATATGTGTGTGATAGTCTTAAGCTTAAAGGAACCGTCGTGTTATATTGCCAATGCAACTTACTTCCGTAATTGCATTCATTAATTCTTACGCCCGGAGACCCAGCTTTCAAATGTTGCATTCTAAGCCCGCTAACGATACCTACTAATCTTTGCACTTACTTGCCACGATTCATTATTTTCCATGCGCGTTATGCTCCCGACGAGTGTTCGTATATCATGCTACTGGAGCGCAATACCGATTGTCTCAATTCTGCCGAGTTTTTGCTAGAAGTCAATGGGCCTTGGAAAAGGCTTAGAACAGCCAAAGCCGTGGATAATTTGGTAACAGCAGCGCCTAGTTTTACAGTATTCAAATAGTTCTGAGTATTGGAACATAAACAGTAAATAATGCCAGGTGTGAGATGTGCTTTAACAGTCAAATAGAATTAAACGACTGTCAAAGCCGTTGACCATACACTTAATTATTACTAAAGTTCAGCTCCCTATACGAACTTTGATGTGCCGTGAAGTTGCCAGAACTTGACCTAACTATATATATAAAGGCTAAAACGTTTCTCTGAAATTCATTTACCCACCAACAATCCTTTATTATAGGCTTGCTCGTCCAAGAAGCAGAAATCTTCGAAAAGCCGTCCGACGGAGCATCGGAAACTTCAACTGAACCTGAGGAGCCACCGAACAAGATGATGAAACTACTCTCCACCTTTGGCAAAAAGAGACATCGGCGAGACGAGGAACTACGCGGAAGTACTGCATCCGACCAGGTGAAGCTCTACATGAAGTTGGTGAATGAGCACTCACCTGAAGCCAGCGATGCCCTGTCCTTCTGGCATGAGCACAGGGAAAAACTAAGCAAGTTATATCCTATGGCAAAGCGGATTCTGGCGATTCCTGCCTCAAGTGCCGCAGTAGAGCGCGTCTTCAGCTCTGGAGGAATAGACATGCGTCCACATACAGCTTCCATGAGAAACGACAACCTAGGTGCGCTTGTGTTTTTAAAGTGTAATACAAATTGATGATTTTTTTGTACTTACCCTACACATGAAGATTATAGTTCATAATTTGAAAAAAAAGAAAGAAAGAAAACGTTTTGTTAGGACTCGGGGCATGACTCGGACTCGAGACTTCTCGACGGACTCGGTCTCGGACTAGAACACGGTGGACTCGGGAACAGCTCTTGTGTTTAACTTTAGCTCCTAATCATCGCCAGAGGGAGTAGTTGCGAGTGTCAAAGCACGTTAGAGACGAATAGCCTAACGGTGTATTTTCACTGAAAGTAAATACGCACTGAGTGCCAAAGCGAAGAAGAAGCTGTGGGTTCTGGGCGGGGTTTCGAGACTTGAGGCGTTTTTCCGTGCTCCCACAGACAGTTTGTGGGTCGATTGTGGCTCGAAAAGAGTGTTTCCGCGGCCTTTTGTGCGGCCCACAAATGTGTTTCCGCGACCAACAAGATTTGTGTGGCTCAAAAACGACAAACAACTGCCGAGGTGATTGTCGAATTTGTGGCTCGATTTTGGCGGGAAATTCAAATTTGGCAGCAAAATAACATCTAAACAATAAAATTAAAAACTTTTTCAAGTATATGGAAATAAAACTGAAGATCCTTTTTGCACTGAATGGTAAGGACGAGCCTGAAACTTTTACATGATTTTTATTTATATATTCAGACATTTGAATTTACCGCCCAAAAAATAGACAAAGCGCGTTTCCGCGAATTTCAACTTGTGGCTCGACTGTGTGTCACACAATCGTGTTTCCGCGAAGAACGATGTGAAGTGTGTGGCCCACAGTTCTGTCACGGAAAAACGCCTTTAGTGTGAATGGCGAAACGAAAGAAAAATGTGTAAACGAGTAA
Source organism: Branchinecta lindahli (assembly GCA_023053555.1). Lineage (NCBI taxonomy): Eukaryota > Metazoa > Arthropoda > Branchiopoda > Anostraca > Branchinectidae > Branchinecta > Branchinecta lindahli. The sequence continues at coordinate 17,351,901 of JAKZAO010000003.1, forward strand.
GCAAATATACATCGTAGTAAAATATAACAGGTTACCTTTATAGGACCCGTCGTACCTATAATGCGAATGCAACCTATTACCACCATCGCTCCATCCATTCTTAAACACAGAGATCAGAATTTCATACGATACGCGTTCTAACCCCCCTAAATGATTTTCACGCTTTCCCCGTTTCTCTGTTTTCAACGTGTATTATGCTCCTCACGATTGTTTGAGATAAGCCCACTCGTCACACAAACCGGTTTTCTTATTTTTTCCATGTTTTTGCTATAAGGCCTGGAGAAAGGCTTAGAACAGCCAAAGCCGTGGGTAATTTATTAAAAGCAGAGCCAGTTTTTTTAGAATACTGGAACATGAACAGTAAATAGCGCGAGGGGTCCTTTATGTAAACTGCATAAATAGTCCCGCATCCGAAATTCTGACCGAAATTGTTTAGACTTCCCGCTGTGATCGAATCTAGACGTATTTACCTCTCATATTCAGTGGTACCCAATAGTTGCATGCATAGATGTAAGCAAGGAGAGTGTCGTTCAATGAGTGTGGATCCGTGAAGCCACCAGCGACAATCATAGCTGAATCTGTCGTCACGGCCGAGTGATGGTAGAGAGCGGCGGGCTGGAACCAAAATCGATCATGTACAATATTTAGTTCCACGTCCTCTTCATGCAAAAGACTGACAAGTCGCATAACTAAAACAAAATCCGCAAAGGTGTTACGTTGACTTGCAAGTGGGTTTGGGTTTCTCCGGAAGGGCTCATTTTTCACGCGGTTCTAGCAAACTTTGGGGCCGATAGACAATATAATCAAGGACCCATAAATTTCCTTACAGGGGGCCTGTCATTTCCTATGCTTCTATATTGATATGGTGAACGAACAATCCAGTTTCCAAAAATCCCTGCTTGAGTCGATCGGCATTCTTGTTTGCCTCATTGAACGTGCGCGCCAAAGAGACACCTCCCTCAAGGCGCCAGCAGCCAATCCCAAATTTTGTCTATCTGGTCTTGAACGTCATTGGACCGTGGGTATTTCTCGAACTACATTCCATGCGCTCAAGATAGCATCAGAAATCTCTGAAAGGAAATTTATGGGTCCCTGATATAACATATAGTTCCACCTCCTCTTCAAACGACTGACAGCCCGCAACTTAAAAACAAAATCCCCAAAGTTGTTACGTTGATTTGAAAGCGGGTTCGGATTTTTCTGAAAGGACTAACTTTCAACGGCTAACAAGTTCTGGGGCCGCTGCACAACAAAAAAAATAGTTCCACCTCCTCTTCCTGCAAACGACTGACAACCCGCACAACTAGAACGTAATCCGCAAATGTGTTAAATTGATTTGCAAGTGGGTTCGCATATCTCCGGAAGGACTCATTTTCAGCGCGGTTCTATCAAGTTTTGGGGCTGCTGGATTACAGAAAATTTGGTTCCACCTCCTCTTACTGCAAACGACTGACAACCCGCACAACTAAAACGTAATCCGCAAAGAAGTTACGTTGATTTGCAAGAGGGGTCGGATTTCTCTGGAAGGACTAAATTTCAACGCGGTTCTAGCAGGTTTTGGGGTCGCTGGACACCAGGAAATTGTTGCCTCCGGAAAGACTAATCTAATGCGGGTCTACCCGGTTTTTTGCAATCTAAGCACAGAAATACAGAAATTAGCCGAAACACAGAACTTACCACATTAGCTTCGGGTGGGTTAAGCTCCATTACGGTCGTCAACAAGGACCACTTCTTGGTCGGATAATGGAGCGCATAGAGGCTACTGGAGTTAACAAGCCGATCGAGCTTGAAGACCACTCCACCAAAGACGTATAAACTCTTAGTGCTGGGATGGTACACTGTGCTATGCCCATAAATTCCTGCAAATGACGACAAAGTTGGTATCGTGGAGAAAAGGATATTTTTGGCATTTTTTTCCTTAAATAATCGCATCTGTTTTGCGTGGAGAGTTTTGCTGAGGGAGGAAAGATCACCACATGCAAATTGGAACACTGGAGAGTTGCTGTTTTGTCATAAACATCTTGTTTTGTTAATGCGAAGTATTGTTGTTTCTGGTGACCCTTTGTCACCTTTGAGTACTTGTTGCTAATTTTTTCGCAAACGAATTAAACGAAATGAATGCAAAAATACCGTCAGAAGTGGTAGACACACTTCTTTCTGGCTAGAGAGTTTAACAAACTAGATCGGTCCAAGTTAAGTAACTGTTCAAAGAAGCATACGTCTGCATTTATGTACTCGGAGTTGATTTACAAGGATGCCTCAAAAATTTCGACCGCCGAGGGGACTCAACAGGGATTAATCGGGCACTTCTGGTAGAATAGAAGACTGGAACATGATGTGACAAGAGAAGGTTGTTAATGAAAGGTGGAAAAAAGCACTCTATTTTTTTTTTTAGGAACAAGTTGAACGTGTTTTGATAAAAATAAATCAGAACTGAACTGAACACGTCTATTACAGCCAAGTTAGGACTCAAACTACTAAGAAACTATCGTATACTCTTACCTATTGGCTGAGTTCCTGAAGTCGCCAGAGTTGTCCATTGCTGGCGTTCTACAGAGAATTCCATCACCTCGTCATTAAGTCCGGACGTGGGGTTAAATCCACCTATCACCACAAGGCTTTCTGTCTCTCCATCTTCGACAAGTGTCATGGTATGGCCGGCCAGCGGTAGACTGTTGCCATTCTAAATAACAGAGAATATTATCCCGTCCGTTAACTGCCTTCCTTTTCCTTCTCTGGATGAATGTGTGTCTTTGCCTTCTTTATGTTAATAATGGAGTTGTATGACAGAAGAAAAAAGGGAACAAGAGAAAACACATGTTACATCCGTAACTGAAAGTGCCCTCGTTATTCTGCCTTTCTATTTTCAACAGCTCCCCATGAGATTTTAAGCTTAGGTCCTTCGCCATTTTCAAAGGATTTAAAGTTTAACTGAAAAGGGCTGGGATGGGACAATCTAGTTACCCATCACTTATTCATTTAAATTGGCTTGAAGACCCGCTGAAAAATGCGTTACTTAGTTGTTCGCCATTCACGAATAATCGATTTTCAAATAGTGGAATTTCCTTGTGATTTGTGGTGCTCTATGCACTTGTATTTTTTGTTGTATGCTTTAGGAGAAAGATTTATGATTTTTGTTTGTTCAGGCACTAAGCAATCTTCACCAATCTCACCACTTGCCACTGAAAAGCCGCGTATGTGTTGAGATTAAAATTTCCTGCGTCATAGTAGAATTTACGCTGTGGGGACGGCCGCAGATATTCAGAACGTCATAACTGGAGCAGATAGTGGTAAAAAATCCTTTTGCAGAATCCAAATAGTTCAGTTTATGCAATTAAATGACACAAAAATAAGTCTGCTTTTCAGTTAAACTTTAAGTACTGAAATTTCTGAAATAAATATTCTTTTTTATACCCGTTTCGTCGTGCACCTACGACCGAGGGCCGTTTTTTGGCCGAGCCGACTTTGCCAGATAGGCAACGCAAACTTCGTTAAAAGCTTCAAGGTCCGCTGACAACTCTTTTAAAGTAAGGATATGAGAAGCTTCAAAATAGTTTTTAATTTTTGCAAGACTTGACAGGGCAACAAGTTTCTCTCGTTTTCGGACTGTTTTTGGGATCCCAAAACGTAAGTGGAGAGATACCTATGACATCGCAAAAGTTGTCCGTCTCCGTCTGTCTGTCAGTCTGTAAGCACGATAACTATCGAAGGGAATGAGATATTTTGATGAAACTTGGTGGGAGGATCCTTTGGGTCAAGGGAAAGGTCGTTAGACAGTTCGTAGTTTGTAGATGGGCTCTGTAGCCCTACATTTAAGGGTGGGGGAGGGGTTTCCAATTAAGGGGCACACACAAATATTTTTTAAAAGCTATTGAGATAGTTGATTTAGGGTACATAGATGGCACTTCATACAAGGGACTTTTACCGTGACTAATTAGTCACGGTAAAAATCCCTTGTATAAAGTGCCCTCTATGTATTATAATTTCCGTGACTCGGGGATGTGAACTGATGTTCCTATGGCCGGCTTCTACCGGACTATTGTAGTGGTTTGCGAACTCAGTTCACAAGCCCCTCGGTAGCTCAAACGGTCAGAGCGCCTGTCTTGTAAGCAGAAGGTCCTAGGTTCAAATCCCGGCTGATACGAGGAGCATTTTTGTCTTTCAGTTCACTACTTCTAAAAAAAAAAAAAAATGATTTAAGGGTAAGGAGACATGCTTAATCCGAATATGAAAGTTATTTCCTCGCCGGACAAGTAGTTCACCCGCAATCCGGCGAAAACCGGACACAAAATCTGTCGACCAATTTTCGGCTATAGCAGTCCCTACCCCTTTGTTCAGACAATCGAAAGCTCTGAGCGTGGATGACGTCATTCTTTGTTTATGAACGTCGGAGGGACTTCAGTCGCGTGTATAACGCGCAGAAATGGGTGTAATCGAAGGTCGAAGGGGTTGATATTCATCGTTCAAACTTCGTATGTGGATTCACTGGCAAAGTACAGGTCAAGTTCGTAGATGGGTCTTTAGTCCTACGAATGAATGAATGAATGAAGAATTTATGACGCACTGCCCGAGGGCGTAAGTGCAGTAAAAGTACAAAGAAATATAAAATAGTATCAAAACACTCAAAACTAATTCCATAGAAGTTCACTAATTTAGAATCACATTGATAGGATCGTGGACAGGTAAATTTCCAATCGGAGAACACAAATTAGAGGAGAGGGCTTCAAGCGTCAACAAAGGGTCGGACATTGACAGACGGCGGATCAGGTAGCGGTTCCGTGTACGCCGTGGTAGGTAGAGAAGAAATCTCAGATATCTGAAGTATGTCGAGCGTATGCGTCGAAGGTCCTTTTTCCTGAGTATAGAATGTAATCCGGCAAGGAAGTTAATATAGGGTGCACAAAAGGCGGTATATAGCTTCCCAAGCCCAGGTCTGCTATATCTCGAACGGTTTGGCACAATTTTGGAGTAACCAAACCTAATTCCATTGACAGCTGACTTGACTGCCTCCTCGCAAATCTTTCGCATAGTTTGTGCAACTGTAATCCCAAGCCATCAAATTTTTTCCTCGGTTACAAGAACATTGCCTCCAACATTCAGAGAGGGTTTCCGAGGAGTGTCAGGAGCTATGTTTAGAGGCAGAGGAAGGGTTCCGAATTTACGGTAAAAACCTGTATATTTTATCTAATAAGATATTCACTGAAGTGGTACGGAGGTCCGCTGAATCCATATCTGCTCTCCATATCTTGCTGGACAAAGGATTCATCACGAATTTGGCCGAAACTGGAAATTTGGTTGAAGCTCAAAGTTGTTTCAGAAGTCGATTAGAGATTCGGTATCGGGGCAAGGAGACATGCTGAATCCATTTTAGAACTATATTTTAACAGTAAAAATCTTCAAGGAATCTGACGAAGACTGAGTGGCGAAGACAAGACCCAATTGTTTGGATCAAATATTAGATTTTTGGGATCCCAGCGAAACTTTTGGTCTTGTTTCCTTTTTGCTTGGATTTCTCAACATTTTAACCAAGGCGCGCAAAGTTTCGAATATCTGAGTCGATCCTCCCCTTCGGAGAGTGGGAAATCTGGTCAAAATGGTCAGAGAACAAGACAATATCTAGGTTCACGGAGCATTAAGTACTGATATTTTCGAAAAACTATATTTTTGTATATCCCTTGTCAGATCTTTCACATTAAACACGTTAACCATTATTGTATTGGACGGATATTGGTTAAACGGCACAGAAAGTTCCCCAAAATAACACAAAACGGATAACATTCAATCATTCAATCAGAACATTAACCACATACTGTTTTTCTAGGAAGAAACCTCTGTTGGCTTATCAGAGTGTTGTTAACAGTTACTCACCAGGGCCTTAAACAAGCATGATTACTCAGCAATTTCTTTCTTCTGACAGCGTTGCCCGATCAAAATAGTAGTATGAAGTTGTACGAAAAAGTAGCATGCAGTCCAACTGGTGCTACTACATGTTACTGCAGCAAGACTGGATGGTACGGGCAGCACGGTAGGCTGATATCGCCCGAGCGGCTTAAGATTAGCCCAGATGTGAGACACATGACAGGAGTGATTTTCAGTCAAACTTTCATTAAAAATAAGAAATCTTACCGTGATATTCATCCATTTCCTTGATATAACATCAAATTTCCACATATCATGCAAGTAGTCGGAGCTTGACAAACCGCCGTAAAAGTAGATACTCCTTTGGCTGGGAACGAAGGCAGCTCCGTGAAACGCACGCCCTTCAGGGAACGTCGACTGGCTACCAGGGTTAATGTTGATTGTAACCTAAAATATTTTTGACTGTTATAGTACTGGTCCCAAAATGGCCGTTTCGGAAAATTTTTGTAAAAAAATACCCAACTCTGCAAAATGTTCTAGACGGCCATGCACTGACCTATTTTATTAACTAAATTATTATAATGGCGATTTCCCATTAAACCTGTAAGCTTCAGTTATCCATAAGAAACGTAAATTGCTCATAAGCCAGAAGTTGCAAGCTCTGCGATTTTCTTGAATGAACGCTATAGGGACCAACCGGATGGAAAACACTATCCATGTCCTTGTCGCGGCTGCTTTAAGACATTATCTAGGGTCACAACCGAAAGTTGCAAGCTCTGATACCAGGGTCAATGTTGATTGTAACCTAAAATATTTTTGACTGTTATAGTACTGGTCCCAAAATGGCCGTTTCGGAAATTTGTTTAAATAGCCAACTCTGCAAAATGTTCTAGACGGCCATGCACTGACCTATTATATTAACTAAATTATTATAATGGCGATTTCCCATTAAACCTGTAAGCTTCAGTTATCCATAAAAAACGTAAATTGCTCGGAAGCCAGAAGTTGCAAGCTCTGATTTTCTTGAATGAACGCTATAGGGACCAACCGGATGGAAAACACTATCCATGTCCTTGTCGCGGCTGCTTTAAAACATTATCTAGGGTCACAACCGGAATTTCTGGTAGGATGTAAGGAACAGATACATAAAGACTTTTTCGTCAGTAAAATCGTGGAAATCCGCCAGAATTCCAGCACAACCCGTCCTTGTGACCAAGGCTCCAACTGGATTGTCAAGACATTAGGGGAACGAAAAACTTACTTGAAGCCATGTTTCTGTCTTCGTGTCGAACTCCCTTATATCATTCAGCGACCCCCTTGACAGGGACTGACCCCCAAACAGCCACAGACTTCCCTTATGGTCTGCAATTAAGGAGTGGCCGAACCGGGGCAATACGTAGCGCCAGTGGTCCATCTTGTCGCTAAGCTTCGAAGGGTCAACTAAGTTCCGAAATACGATGCTAGATGGCCTTCGAGGTTGGGAGCAGTCTTCACCGATAAATCCGGGAAAGCAGATACAGCGGCCATGGTCCTAAAGAAGAAAGAAATACAGATAAATATATGTATATGTTTCTAAATAAGTTCCACCCATACCACGCATCACGCCTTCCAGGTGCTGTATTATTCGCGGCAAATTATTCGCTGGAAACTGTCCAGAAGGTCCTGCACCTCTCCTGTTCACCAGCACTTCTTCAGCAACCGAGTTGTTCCTCTATGGAACAGCCTGTCCGATTCAACTGTCACCAACGAAACACCCGAAGGTTTCAAAAAGCGACTTGACGATGACTGGCGCGGACAGCCCTGGAAATTGGACTGGTGCGCTCGGAAGCAGCAACCAGAAAATAGCACCGTCATCATCCGCAAGCTATACTCATCGGGATTCAACATCCTTATTGCTTGCAAGTGCAATTTAAGGTAATTTAAGGTAATATTTACGAGGCGTCTTTTTTTACGAAACAATTTTTGTCTTTACTCTATAACGGGTATGTTGAGAGCACTGAAGCGCTATGATGGCCTTTGACTATACAAATCGGTACTGGAGTGAGCTTTGAGTTTTCTTAAGTAAATACTTTTATATATAGCTTACTTGTATGCAAATAAAACATAACAAGAGGACGAGCGGAGCGAGGCCCTGTCAGGGTTCTTAAAGGACCATGTAACCTACTTCCGTAATTGCATTGATTGATTCTTAAAAGCTCGGAGACCCAGATTTCATACGCTACATTCTAAACCCGCTAACGACAGCTCAGTAATCTTTGCACTTGCCACGATTCACTATTTTCCATGCGCATTATGCTCCCGCCGAGTGTTAGCGTATCATGCTGTTGACGCGTAAAACCAATTATTTGAATTTTGCCGAGTTTTTGCTATATAATCAATGGGCCCGGGAAAAGGCTTAAAAGAGCCAAAGCCATGGATAGTTTGTTAAAAGCAGAGCCTAGTCTTACAGTATTAAAATAGTTTATACTGGAGCATAAACAGTAAATAGTGCAAGGTGTGCTTTAACGATTACTAAACATGAACGGTTACGGGTTTACATTTTCTTGACATGATCTTAGTTGCGTTTTTGATCCGAATTCTCCGTTCTGAATTCTCGATTCTGAATTCTCGATTCTCGTACAAAATTACCGTTTTTGCTCCTCTAGCTTCTCCATTCTCGCTTTTGACAAAAACACTAATTTGACAGCTCGTCTGCTACCGTATTGTGCATATTAAACACCGCACCCTGTTGACCAATCAGTGAGGAGAACGGGGAGAGGAGAATCGAGAATTCACTAGCGGAGCAACTTCTCGATTCTGCAGAATTCGGAGGCTTTCCCCGTTCTCGATTCTGACAAAAACGCAAGAAAAGGAGAATTCGCTTCATCTGAATAGTCCAAAAACGCGAAATAGGAGAATTCGGAGGAGAATCGCGAGGACAATTCGGATCAAAAACGCAACTAATGCAACATCGACTCACGGCCCAAAAAGGCCGCCACAGGGCACAGTTTGATGGCGCATCACAATTATAGGTACATGGAAATACTGGAAAGAAACAAGGAAGCGACGGTTCAACCACCATTCAGTCGAGTTCAAACTCACTTATTACACTGAAATCCGACAAGTCGGCCACCCCAGATCTGACAATTCGGCCACCTGCTGTGGTGAATGGATTTAATCGTGGAATGATTGGATAGAAATTTGCTAGAAATACACCTCTAATTAATTCCCTTTCAGTTAAAGTTTAACTGAAAAGCCAATTTTTTGTGTGTCATTTAATTGGATACACTGAATTATTTCGATTCTGCAAAGCGATTTTTTGATTTTCCACTATCTGCTCTAGTTATGAGGCTCAGAATATCTCCGGCCGTCCCCACAGCGAAAATTCTACTATGGCGCGGGAAATTTTAATCTCAACACTCAACACAAATGCGGCTTTTCAGTGGGCAGTGGTGAGATTGGTGACGATTACTTAGTACCTGAACAAAAAAAAAATGATAAATCTTTCTCGTAAGGCATACAACAAAAATACAAGCGCATAGACGCACCACAAATCACACGGAAATCCCACTATTTGAAAATCGGTTATTGGTGAATAGCGGAACAACGAAGTAACGTCATTTTCAGGGGGTCTTCGAGCCAATTTAAGTGAATAAGTGACGGGTAACTAGATTGTCCTATCCTAGCCCTTTTCGGTTAAACTTTAAAGATCCTGCCCTGGCAATTCAGCAGAAATTTGATATTTTGTAGCCAAAGCTAATAATATTCTGACTCTGAAGAATCTGTTTACGTTTTTCGATAAAAGTTAATAGTTAAGTAAGTACAGCGTGTTGTTTAAAGTACGTCAATTGTTAATTTGTTGTTTTGAAAGTTATTTGTGACAGTATTTTTTTAATTTATTTTAGTACTCCTCATTATATATTCTTTGAGGGAAATAAATGAATCAATCAATCAATCACATAGAAAAATTTATACGAACCTCATCAAACTTTCCTTGTTCTTTAGCTTCACTGCAATTCCTTCTTCCTGGAATCATCTCACTCGGACAGCTCCCATTAAGGCACGTCAGCACTTGAAAAGTCGCGTTGAATCCATGCATACTGTCACTTCTCTTATACCGTATCGTCATGAGACCAGAGTAAGCTTCCACTGTTCTTGGAAAGGTGGAGTCGGGGCTGCAAAGCGCGGCCACAACTCTAGCGTTTCGACCGAACCCAGTTTCAGAGGTGCGAAAACTCGGGATTCCATCAAATACGTAAACATGATTGTTGGGGCATGGTAGAACTGAGTCCGCGTGGATGGTTAGCTGAATGACTGACTTGTCGGAACTGCAACGTGAAAAGAGATTTTAAGGCAGATTCCTCCTACTGACCACTACATTTTGGCAGCATCCGGCAGAATTTTTTTCTTGGCCGGGAATTCCGCCAGAACTTCATTAGGAATATTAAGTCGAGTATGAACAGCGGCTGGGGCGTCAAGTACTCGACTTAACAATCCTCCTTCAACAGGTCGAGTATTTTTAGCCGTCACCGCCCTGAATACTTGACCACCGCCCTGAATACTTGACCTCCTATTAGTTATGTTAGGTCGAGTACGAACAGCTGCTATATAGGGTGTCAAGTACTCGACCCACTAATCCTCCTTCAGCAGGTAGAGTATTTTTAGCCGTCACCAGAAGAGGGTGTGACCGCTTCACTGATCTTCACATGTTTCGACTTTTCTTAGTGATAGGTAATATACTGAACGAAAATATACAAAATCAGAAAAATTTCGATAACGTTGCGCGGTTTTTTCTATTTTTCAAGGACGATAGACGTAAGCAGATGATATATTAGGGTTAGACCTACCTCTTTCCTTCCTCACCAACATCACCATGTGCTGACAAGACCCATAGACAGTCTGAGTAACTGCTCGAACTATGCACGGGACTGCCGAGGTGCGCATATGACGATCCAGATAAGACAGCTCTTGAGGAGCACTCCCTGTAGCAAGTTCCACCATTTCTATAAAAGAGGAAGATATCTCTTTAAATCTTACGAATCCCCTCCAATTCCATATTTTCCCAAATTCATACACTGCAGGGCTTAACGAGCCCCAAACTCATTCCTGGTTGCCGAGATGAAACCCATACTACAACAAGCACACATGAAAACCTAGAAATATGACTAACATCGTCTAATTAACTGTCTCATTTACCTTAGACATTTGTTAACTTTGTCCCCTCCAATTCCATATTTTCCCAATTTCCAAACTCATTCTTGGTTGCCGAGATGAAACCCATACTACAACAAGCAGACATTAAAGCCTAGAAATATGACTAACATCGTCTAATTAACTGTCTCATTTATCTTAGACATTTGTTAACTTTGTCCCCTCCAATTCCATATTTTCCCAATTTCCAAACTCATTCTTGGTTGCCGAGATGAAACCCATACTACAACAAGCACGCATGAAAACCTAGAAATATGGCTTACGTCGTCTAATTAACTGTCTCATTTGCCTTAGGCATCAGTGCTTTATTGTTAACTCTGATTTTTTAACTGTAACCTATGCGGTTTACATGATTTGATTTTTATGAAGGTCGGATTCGATTCCGGATTCGAATCCTCAGCATCAGATGGTGGATTCGGAATCAGATTCATATACCTAGCCCTGGATTCGGACGCAAATCCTTTCATGATCGGATTCACCGGTCTCTGCGTACATCACTATTAACCTTTATCTCCGGCACATCGCAGATGTATAAAAACGTATGTACAAAAACTATATGAAGAGAAACGCACCTAGTGCCTAACGGGGAGGCCGTGACTGAGGAAGATAGTCGTTCACACTGTCTAGATTCAGTGAACAATGTAGAAGAAAGAAGGGAATACCTTGGGTCTCCGTAGTATCCATTCTTGCACCGCTCGCAGTGGGGTCCTTCCGTATTATCCATACAGAAACAGATTCCACTTCCAGGATCACAAACCCCTGCAGAGCTGTTGCCATGACCGTTGCAGAAACACGTCTGACAGCCATTCCGAGTGGTTGGATCTCCGTAGCTTCCAGCCCTGTGAATTCGGAGAATAGTTAGGCATACATTTCTGCTACATCTCATGGGGAAAGTAAACTATTTCATCGAAAAATGTCTAACGATTAATTAGTAGCCTAACTCCAAATGACCATATAAACTATATGTAATGGTTATTATTTATTGTTGTACTGATCCGGATGAATCCGGACGAATATTCTGTACTGAATAGATTAATAGTAATAGTAGTTCTAACTGTAATCATCCCACTCAGGTTACTGGACGCTAGGCAAGGTCAATTAACTCCATACTGGACTGAAAGACACGAGGCCAAAAGTGCAAAGTAAATAATTGGTAATGGTCAGTTAGAGCCCAGCTTGGACAAGAGAGTAGTGTTGGGCGATATTCGCGGTATATGCTTTTTTACGACAATTTTGTTCTTAACTTTCGTCGAAACGAGACGTATACTACAGCGAAACATGGTACCGAAATATCGATATCGATATATCGATTATCGAAAGTGAAAAAAACGATATATCGAAAAATCCAAATACCGTCTAACACTAAACGACAGATTGTACTGAATATTTTGGGTAGCGGTGCATATCTGAAGTGACTGGTCCCACATCCGCTCTTATTCTTGAATACGGTCTCAAAATACGTCACTTGGTTGGTTCTAGACAGTATCGTCTAAAAAACAAATTTCTCCATCAAACACCAGTCAGAGTCATAAATCATTGTTCCAGTAGCAACACCAATTCTATTCTTCGTTGTCAGCGTGCTTTACTTATCCAGTTTCACATCATTAATGAGGGGTATAAGGAAATCTCTTACCGACAGAAGTGGCACCGAAGACCCGTCGTCTGATGCTGGCACTCATCACATATGCCTACTCTAAGGCTACAAGACGCGTGGCCATGACACTGGCAATCTACGCTGCAGTCTGCACCAGTCCATCCCAAGTCGCAAATGCACTGATAATCAGGAGCACCGGAACAGGTCCCGTGGACACACTCTTCATAGCACCTAAAAACGACAATTTACGATGATACAGTAGTTGCGTTTTCGATCCGAATTCTCCTCGCGATTCTCCTCCGAATTCTCCTATTTCGCGTTTTTGGACTATTCAGTTGAAGCGAATTCTCCATTTCTTGCGTTTTTGTCAGAATCGAGAACGGGGAAAGCCTCCGAATTCTGCAGAATCGAGAAGTTGCTCCGCTAGTGAATTCTCGATTCTCCTCTCCCCGTTCTCCTCCCTGATTGGTCAACAGGGTGCGGTGTTTAATATGCACAAACAGGTATACAGGGTGGCAGACGAGCTGTAAACATTAGTGTTTTTGTCAAAAGCGAGAATGGAGAAGCTAGAGGAGCAAAAACGGTAATTTTGTACGAGAATCGAGAATTCAGAATCGAGAATTCAGAACGGAGAATTCGGATCAAAAACGCAACTAGTGATTTTTCTCGTAGAAACTATCCAAGCAAACTCTCGGTACTACTTGACTGATCAGGATCCTACGGGTCGCAAGATAACTTCCAGTAGTTTCGACATTAATCCGAGCTGATCAATGTGTTAAAGAACCACATCTTCTGTTTTCTGAAGAAAATACTTCGTATTACTCAGACCGACTTCTCAAGCTTTAAAATTTAACTGAAAAGCCAGCTAATTTTTGTATCTTAGATTTGAATACACTGAATTATTTCGACTATACAAAGGGATTTCTGATTTTTTTTCACCTTGGGCTCTAGTAGTGACGTTCAGAATATGCACTGCTAGCCTGACAAGAGAAATTTCACCCCCGAATTTGAATTTCAAAAAAGCGTAAGTTTCAACGGCGAAGCAGGAAATGTTCATGACGACATTAAGGTCACTTCTGAAGAAAGACCACTATTGCTTGTGACCCCAAAAAGATTTATTTTTCGGCAAACTTTTACGGTTGTAGTTAGTTGCTAAATATTTCAAGGATAGAGAGGTACCGAAAAGTTCATTCGCGATGAAAATCGATTATATCTGAATAGCGAAGCAAAAAAGAAACGTATTTTCATCAGGTCTTAAAGCCTATTTAAGTGAAGGGCAACTGTATTTCAGCCCTGTTCGGTTAAACTTTAAGCTTTTTGGCAAAAGAAACTGAAATACTGACTGAAAGAACAGCGCGCTATTAAAATGTCAGTGCAACGTCAGTCCCGCAGCAACCTTTTCGCGCAGCGTCAGTGTGAAGTTCTAGTGTGACACTGTACGTTTGGCGACGATTTTTCCAGAAATTTATGAGCGATTGGTTGCTTCTTGCGGGTACTGACTACTGGATTACACGAACACAGGAAATAATAGTTGCGTTTTTGCAGATACCCTGGTATCTGACACCACGGTCTAAAGTCGTTTTTGTTATCGTGGTATCTGATACCACGTTCAAATTACATACATGTCATTATCTGGCCAGTTATCGTGGTATCTGATTTTCAGATACCACGGTCCGACCGTGGTAACTGATCGTGGAATCTGAAAAAGTCATCTCACTTTCATAAATTTTTGTCAGATTGTTGGGAAAGAAGTTTGGCACTTAGTGATGTGACTGGATATCAGTTTTTATTTTAGGATGACTTCGAAAGGAGCCATTTCGGCAACTGTCGTTTTTGCAGAGCAACCGTATATTAGATACCACGGTAACAGCAAAAACGTCTAATTGCAGATACAGTTACCGTGGTAACACATACCATGGTATCTGCAGAAACGCAACTAATGAATACAAATATTCGCCTCGATATCCACATGCAAATGAAAATTCGACACTCTATCCTCCGAACTTAGGATCTGTCTAAAATTACCTGGTCCGACTGCCAGGTTCGTACTATGCATTTAATTTGTTCAGATGGTACTAGAACTTCAATCGAATCGGATCACACTCAGGGGTGTCAGTGTTAAAGAGTCATTGACCCCTCCACCGCATCCCGGAAAACAAACATCCATCAAGCTTAGTGCGCAAAACCTATATTTATCTATAAAGTCTGTTCTAACATGTAAATAAACTTACGTTTTAGTGCAATTTTCATGACCATCTCCCACAAATCCTCTTTTGCAAGTGCAAGTATACGATAGGTGAGTATTTTTACAAACGGCATCCGGGTGGCAATCGGCAAGAAGAAGGCTACACTCATCAATATCTGGACATTCAGAGAAGGACCAATCCCAGCGAGGCATTTCGCTGCTGGACAACACGTCGAGACCTTGCAGGACTGATGAACAGTTGCCTGAAAGCATGAACTGTTAAGACAGAACATCGAGTACACGTTCAGCTTTCCCGCTCTCAACGAGAATAGAATATTCACAGGCGCTTATCCAATCTTAAAAAAAAACTATTCTTTTAAAGGACACCTGAACAATGAAACCATACTTGAACACACCATGGAGAATGCATTTCCAGACATGGCCACGGATAGCATTCTTCTCCTGAGCATGACGTTTTCAAGATAGGGATGTTCGTTTCTGTAGGTTTGCACATGCAGACTCCAAGACAAAAAGCGCAATTCATTCAAATCTTGTACAGCGCTGGCCGGATCGTATTGGAATTTCTTCTAGATATCCGTTTGGGCTTAACTGGTTAAAAAATATTCCAGAAGAAGGGTTGATTGGAGACATTTGTTCATTTCTAAAACTGTTCGGTACTGAAATAAGGACAGATGCAAAATGGAGCAAAAATCATAGCTTAGAAACACTATTTCGTATTCGGATTGGGTTTTCTGCAGGCAATATTAACGGAAGTCATACAGATAGGGATGATACTTGGTACTCTTCATTCAGGTGTCCTTTAAGTAAAATTCATAACGCATTCCCAAGTGTTTGCGGGGAGCGAATGCTGAAACCATGTCAGAACTTTGCAAAGTGGTATTTTAAGCTGTTGATTTTAGCGAAGCCTTGTTGATGGTAAACGCAATGGCTCGTTTAAATAGGGGAAAATGTAAAACTGTTGATAATTTGGCGAGAATATGTAGCTCACTGCTACCGCGATTTCTGGCAAAATGACTTCTATTATACACCTGGACGCGAGGCGTTTTCACCGGCTGGAAAGTCCATGAGCTAAAGGCGGGCTCTATCCTTTACTATGCTATTACTAAATTTAATTTCCTTTCATATCCTAATACTACATTGACAAATAAAAAGGAAAGAAAAATCAACACTACCGGACGACCCCTTCCGGCCCCAAGTATTCTGATTCGCGGAGACCCAAACAAGTCAGTTGCTTCACGACACGAGACGGACGAGGTCGTTTTCTCGAACTGGTTGCAAAAATACTACTTTTGCTTATCGCACGACAAAGTGATCGGTATCTGGCCGTGAAGGCCTCGGATTATGATTGCAGTGAAGGATAAAAAAGTGTTGCTCTCGCAACACAATGAGGTATTTCGGTTATACATATGGGCGGACATTCCGTAGGTACAGTGTTTAACCGAGAAGTCCTGGCTTAGTCGGAGCCGCCATAGCTAAAATTCGTGTTCGCTGGTGACAGAAGGAAGGATTGTTTGATTTGATTACAGGGACTCATTCTTTTGGTTATGACCCTAGGGTTTTCTATATAGAGTAATTCTAGGCCCTTGAAACAACGCTATCCGGTTCACCGGAAATATTTATTAACAGTTCTACTGCACCGGAAACCGAAAATCCGTCTAAAAGACCTCGAGAAATCTACCCCCTTTACCCCCCCCCCCCCAGACCCATTTGTATTTATCTATATATTTTGAAGGACGAACACCATTAGAGTTAAGCTATCTTTTCAGACTGAATTTACCACCCCAGACGGTTTGGTTGTGGCTAGTTTGGTTGGACTGGAGGACTCAGAAGCCAGAGTTGCTCAATGCATGGCATATTTGCATCCGAAATTTTCACCTAAACGTCAGAGGGGTAGGCAAAAAACATGGCACCTCACCTGATTTGGGAGAGAAGAAATCACCGCTCGTGCACACACCCAACAGCGGGTTATGCACCGAGAAACACCAACCGCAGCTGGGCTCGCGGAGACACAGGTGACATCTATCCTTTTGCTCACAGGACCTACATCTCCCCTCCTTCCTCACCGAACCTACTCTCTGAGACTTGTCAACTAGCGCCACCACAGCGCTGGGGCGACGGGAGAATGCCAAGTCGCCCCGCGTGGGGGCGGGATCAAAAGTCTGAGCTGGAGTAGAGGTTGGTTCCTGCCCCGTCCAAGATGAACAAGTTCCGAATGGGTACAGGACGAGGAATGATGAAAATGAAAAACATTCTTGAGTGGCGTCGCACCATGTACAGTCTTCCGGGCCACCGAGGCATAACCCGCAGGTACGCCGCTGGTGGCAGGGAAGTGGACAGCTGTCCTTAGTTACTACAGCACCGGGAATCCTGGAAGAATAAAACACATACTGCACGAAGGACTACTAAGCATCCACACATTACAGGAACGGCCGTATTAGTTAGCCGACACGGTATTACAACATGCATTGGAAAGGTTAGGCTCGTTTATTTGGTGCTTGTGGGACATGTCCTAAAATGACGTTTATACCGTTTAGGGCCAGAAAAAGACGAATGACATGACAGCCACCAATTTGGCTTCAAAATCGAGGGGAATACTGAGAGTGTGAAAACTAGGAGGTAGAAATGTAAATAAGAGTCAGAATTAAGCACACAAACTTACACACACGTGGAAACTGTTGTGATGAAACAGCGATCGAAAGCGAATCCAAACAACCGTTGCAGACAGAACAAACAATTATCAGCTATTGCCAATGCGAAAAGAAAGTTGGAATTCAGGGAAGCTTACTATGGCCACAAACTCGGTACGGAATCGCCCAAGCGAACGCAATGCACAGGTTAAAAAATTCTAAGTAAAAAAAAGGGTGGGTCAAAAGGAGTATCTACCGTACCTCCCGCGCCTTGTGCAGACAGCTTTGTCCGCAACCCACTCACAAAGCGACGACTCCAGACACTCCTCACAATCCACAAAGAGATCACACTTTCTGCATTGTGATGGATTCAAAACAGACCAATCGGAATCGGCTGCGCAGAGATCGGAATCCCTCTGCTGGCAACGCTGTCGACTCTCGCACCAAACGCATTTGGCATCAGTAAGGCAGTGTTGGCAGTTCGTATAGAAACAGGAGCCATTGATATAAGGTTCCAAATATTCGAACGTGAACGGCTGAAAGAAAGTAAATTTTAGGGTGAAGACGGGAGACAGAGTTTGGTGCGGTACTGACTGGGAGGGTGAGATAATGATAGCAGAACAACAGTGTTTTAGAAATTTGGATATCAAGCAGACCGACAATTTGTAATAATTGCAATCACCATTTCCCTAAGAGAGGAGCGTGCTGTCATGACAAGCTGATTTTGTGGCACTTACAAAAGCGTCAGAAAATATTAGTTGCGTTTTTGCGCATACCATGGTATCTGTTACCACGGTAACTGGATCTGCAATTAGTCGTTTTTGCAGTTACCGTGGTGTCTGATATACGGTCCACTGCAAAAACGAGTGTTGCAGAAATTGCACCTTTTGAAGTCATCCCAAAATAAAAACTGATATCCAGTTACATCACTAAGTGCTGAACTTCTTTTTCACCAATTTGACAAAATTTGATGAAAGTGAGATGCATTTTCCAGATACCACGACCAGATATCACGGTCGGACCGTGATATCTGAATATCTGTTACCACGGTAACTGGCCAGTTACCACGACAACCGCAAAAACGCCTTTTGACCGTGGTATCAGATACCACGATAACTGCAAAAACGACTTTAGACCATATTTCAGATACCATGGTAACAGCAAAAACGCAACTATTGACTCACCCTCCTAGTTCCGACTTTGCTACTCCACGTCAGCATCATACTAGCAGAGCCATCTAGTTCTGTAATAGGCATCTTGGCAATGAACTCAACCAAATACTTCTGTCCTCGCCCAGATTCGGGAAACAGCACGGACTGATTTGCCCGAAAAACTTCAATCCGGTTGGTAGACGAGTCAAGTAGACTACTGAGCCCAACAGTCTCCTGAAATTCCACAAAAGAATTCGTCTAGAATGTTCCCCAACAAACGTTATGTGGTAAGGTAAGGAGAACTTTTAACAAGAGAATGTGAATCACGCAGATTAACCGCTTTTTTACTCTGTCAATAGTAGTAAGCGAACAAACTGCATTCGGTCATGCCTAAGGTATAACAGCATGTAACCAATAAACACCGACTCCCACCGCACCCCCCCCCCCTTGTTCCACCAGCACCAATGTAATAGCAGAATGTCAAACCGATGAAAAATTCTGTGACTGTGTAGTAGTATGATAGTTGTACGAAACAGTTGCATGGAATGGTATGTAGTAGTATGGAGTAGTTTGATTAGTGATATGTAGTAGTATGGAATACTTTGATAAACATGCTTCAGACTGGGTTAATCTTATGTAGTAGTATCCGATAGCATCCAGTTTGCTAGTAGTAGCATGTAGTAGTAACAGTTACTACTGCATGCTACTTTTTCGTACTACTCCATACAACTAATTCTAGGATATTTTTCGTCGGGAAGGGGGCACGAGAATAACATCGTAACGAACTTACCAAGTTCATGACACTTTCATCCTTTGAAATCATCAGTGTAGAAGAAGCATTGACAGTCTCTATGAAGACTTTCTTGTCAATGTCATTCCTCGACTTTCCTGCCGTAGGATAAATGTATCCCACCATCCTCGCGGTCACATACCCATCTGAGAAACTCTGAGGCGTTTTGGTGCTGAAGGAAAACTTTGCTGACGTTGCGTTGAGAATGGAAACCTGAAAAGACAAATAGATTAATTTAAGCCCAATCGCAAAATGAGCAGAACTATAGTCCTTCACTAAAGTCGCGTTTTTATTCGCCTTTAGGGTTCAGATATACGCTGCACGTTCTGTGCTAAGAAAAATGTTTTTGTTCGCTTTCTACTACCCGAATTCGTCTCCAACTCTCCCAGATACGACCAGTTCCAACGATTTAACAGACTTATTCAGCGTTACACGAACAGGAACTGCAGTCCAGTAGAAAGTAATTCCGGTCTAGTCGAGGAATATTCATTGGCGAAGAGGATTAAAAAAAGAGGTCTAGCCAGACAGGAATTCCGGTCCAGTAGAAAGAAATTCCGGTCTAGTTCAAAGAATGAATTGGTAAAGACTTCTAGAAAAAATCTAGCAACAGCCATTTGGCTGCCCATGAGTTTTGTTTCGAAAACTCTAGGTTTCTCCTGGGCTCGGTCCCAGGTGCCTTCTGCCATGATTTATTTTCTGGATCAAGCCATTTCAGTACTCATGACTTATTGCAATACAAACGGAAGGAAATTCTACGAAACTGAAAGTTGATAGTAAACGAAAATCTAGTTAAAACTAATGAATAAGCACAGTTATTACTGTATTAGTCAGGTATTAGTCAATTTGTTGTCGTTTTTTGTGATTTTCGTAACTATATTCTATTCACCTCTTCTAGCTTTAAGCTATTTGGAATTAAATTTGATTGATTGATAATTACTAGCAAGTGTCAACAGAGGCCAAGGCGTTCAAAGACGACTAACGGAGACGAAAGCGAACCAAAATCTAAGGCAAAATACGACCATAAACTCCTCGCTGCGGTGGCAATAGGAAGAACCCGGTTGAAAGGCTGTCTGTGTGCCACAGTGTGCATATTGGGGGCATTCAACACTATCAGGAAGGGTCCTGGATGCTTGCAAAAACTTTCCGAACCCGCACAGCTTCCAAAAGCGCAGTTAAAATAAAGTAATAAGGAAGTATGTTTCATCCCCCCCATTCTTTCTCACTCTATTTTGTTGCGTGATGTGGTAGCACATCCTCTCAGGCAGTGCTTTTGTTGTGCTCTTAATTGATTCTTATTGTGTTAATAAAACTACTCTATTCCTACTTACATAGTCTGGCTGTGTGAAGTTGGCTGGATGCTCGTAAACCATGAAGGTTATCCCCGGCCTCACATCTTCGGCACGACATCTGTCAGGATCTGAGATATCCACGCCGTCTCCTCCCCAGAAACCATTTATACCAGATGGGGTTTCAAAGCCGGTTCCGCAAATCCCAATATTATCTGAAAAGCAGAAGGAGATCATCCGATTTTAAAGTTTTAAATTCAACGAAACCTTCAATCAATCCGTTTACTGCGACGTAATATTGACAATTTCAATGTCAACATCAAATTAAGGCACTAAAGACAATTAACTATGTACAATTGAACGATTCGACGAAATAGGGTGCGAATGATGACAGGTAACGCTGGCTTGAATTCGGTGCTGGTTATTTCAGGACAACTTTCTGAACCGCTTTGCTCCTTGTCGCAGGATCGTCAAATCTTGGCTACCGCGAACCAAACTGGCAAGCTCCTATCAGTTGACTAGAACTACGAAGCAATGCCCTGCAGAGCTAGATTTCTGAAGCAGTACGTATTCCTCCGTTTAAAGTTCTCATTTGCGTAGCCGTAATATTTGACACTTTCTAGAATTTCCTCAAACCACTAGATCCGTATGGCAGTATTCCTAACATCGCAAACGGTTCATTCCGTTAAAAACCGGATATAATCGAGTTCTAGGGATTAGTAAAACGTGCGATGTGCCTTTACGGACAAGTATACGTCCACTACTTACAAGTGAATAGGACCAACAACCCTCGGGCTATGCCAACAATTAGATATGACACAGGGGTGATGATTTTTAATGCAGTCCCTGTCCGTCAGAACCGAGAAATTCTTTGCGGGTTCTATAATAATAATAATTTACGGAAAAAGTCAAATACGGCCACAGATCAGACGGCTCAGATGGCCACTAAATTCAAACTGCAAAAAAAACTACTTTCTTCACGTCAGTGCCTTTACCACGAAAAATAGCGTCCCAGGGAATTGTTCTCTTATTTGTAGAATTAAAAATACCAGGGAAGAGAAAACTACCAACCAACCCAACTAAGGTAAACCTTGGCACTGTCCTAAGAGGTGGCAACGGTGTCTGGACAAGAGCAACAAAACGGGCATCTGTAATTCTTCTACGCTACCTGGTTTGCCCTATCAAAAACTTTCTTTAAAGTTTAACCGAAAAGGACTGGGATAGGACAATCTAGTTACCCATCACTTATTCACTTAAATTGGCTTGAAGACCCGCTGAAAATGCGTTACTTGGTTGTTCCGCTATTCAGAAATAATCGATTTTCAAATAGTGGAATTTCAGTGTGATTTGTGATACCTCTAATTTGTTGTATGCCTTACAAGAAAGATTTATGACTTTTTTTTTGTTCAGGCACTAAGCAATCTTCACCAATATCGCCACTGCCCACTGAAAAGCCTTGTTAGTGTTTAGATAAAAATTTCCCGCGTCATAGTAGAATTTTCTAGAGTCGTAACTAGAGCAGATAGTGGAAAACAAAAAAATCCCTTTGCAGAATCCAAATAATTCACTGTATTCAACTAAAGGATACAAAAATAAGTTGGCTTTTTAGTTAAACTTTAAAGATCCAAGTGGAATATAACAGCACTTTTCGGTATCAACTCTTGCTCTGCTTTTTTTGGTGTTTTTTTTCCTGTATGTATGGTTGGCAGTGGAACGTTAGTTCCATAAGTACGTACCTTCCTTTTTATGACATTTTGCTGAATGTACACACCAAACGCAGCTTGCCTGTGTGCAAGCTTCGCAATTTCTAAGAGAAGAACAGATCCCAGGGCAGGCAATAGTTTGAAGGTTTGTAGAGCAGTTTGTGCCATCGTTTCTTCGTGTACAAGAGCCATCTGTAGGACACCAGCCACATATCGGGTTGCCAGTGCAGCTCACTTGAGTTTTGTGTCTGAAATTTAGAACGTTTATGGTTTAAAGATCGTATTCGAATTCCAAGATCTAGAACCGAAAATAGTTCGAAAACGATCCCGAATTCGAACTCGACGTCAGTCTAAGGTGAGGTCGAATTAAAAGTCCTCGAATTTTTGCGTTGCCGAGCATGCGAGCCTACAATTGGCAACTGCGTTGTATATATACGTATATATATATAAGAAGAAGAAGAATATTCCATCACTATCATCGCCTCCTAGCATATACTTCGCTTCATAGCCTCTAGGAAATTCTGTCAGGCTCAATTCGGTTTTGTCGTTTCCTCCGAAATACGATGAATAATATAAAACTAAACAAATAGGACACAAAATAATAAAATCATCTCAAACATCCACTGGCCTACGAGCCTGTACTCTATCGATTATTTATCGTCATTGTAATATTCTTATTCAGATCCTGGAGAAAATGAATTAAGAACGAGAACTCTTGCATGAGTGGCGCCACGCAGACTCCTACCGGAGCATAAAGGCGCGGAGCAGACGTAGAAAATTACAGAATTTTTCCAACGGGAAAGACAGTACGATAGTCTGACGCTCTGTGGGAAATTATTGCCTGAAACGAGAACTAAAGCAAAACCATGGTCTACCTATAGCAATAATTGTATCCTTCTTTCTCCGACCCAAGAAGCTCATCAGGGACAGTGTAGGACCAAAGAGAGCCACGAGTGCTTCCGCTGAATCCTCCATGTAGCACCAGAGTTGAGGAGTTCCTGACAATGCTCGCGTGGGAGTAGAGAGGCCCAGGATGAACCTCTGAAGCTAAGAAATAGAACACAATTAGCAAGGACACTGAAGGGACGGAATCATGTAGGCTACGAGATCCCGGACCTCAACTCAAGGCTGGACGAAATAGCAGACGAACACCCACCAAACCCCAGATTATAATCGTAAAGAAAGACAAAGCTACTACTAAAATCCTGCACACATGATATGGTGTTTCGTGGCACCACAATAGGCGCGTCTTTGAGCACTCATGTACTCACTAATGTCTGGTGTTTTCTCTACATGGGGATCGGTGAATGGTGATTTCTCACTAGAGCCTGCTTCCCTACCAGGTTCTGATTGTTCAGGACAACTCAGAGACCATCAGCGAGTACTGCGAACACAGCTAATACTGCCGTTTCCTCTTTCACCTTCCTGACCGCACCCATGACGACGAAGACATCAAATCACATCTCTTACTAGAAATGATCTTTTCACAATGAAGTGGCTCAGAAGGCAGTGGCTCGTTTTCCGAAAATACCATTACTTTCCACGTGAAACTAGGGATTTTCTTGATAGCGCTTGTAGACCCTACCCAGCCTTCCCACTCTCCGCCGCGGTGGCTGGACGCAAAACATTTGAAAACTGAATAGAAGGTAGTCCAAAACAGAAGATAGACCCGACGGCCTACCATGTCTTCCACAACGAAAACCAAAACTTTGAAGCTTCTCATGACCTTGTTCGTAAAAGATTTGTCGGCGGACCTTAAAGCTTTCGGCGAAGTTTGCGTTGTGTGACTGGCAAAACTCGGCTCGGTCGAAAAAGAGCTGAAGAGTCGTAGGTACAAAATGGAACAATGGCAAAAGACGGGGATTTCAGAAGCTTACAGTGCCATACGGCAGCTAGGAATAATAAAAAGCAGAATAAGCAAGAAAGGTTCTTTAAAGCGAAGTTTTTGGTTCGGACTCAACCACAGAACTAGGAGAACTCAGCTGCAAACATCCTCCATCCTTTCAGTTCCATGGGTCAAGCTGTTAGAGTACAAGTAACAGTAGAAACAGTAGTGGCGTTTTTGATCGCCGATGAAATTTCCCCGGTAGACGAAGGAAGTTTGCCGATTCGTGCTTATTTACTGTTTTCGATAGCCGATAGCCGTTGGAGTTGGAGGCAACGTCCATTGCCTATCGGCGAGTCCTAGGCCGATAGGCGATGAACAGGAATTTAGGCGATGGACGTTAGCCGTTGAGCACAAAAACAGAAATTAGAAGAAACAGCTACGGCTATCGGCTTCCGGCGAACGTCAAAAACGCCAAAAAGTCAAACGGCTACGCTATCGCCGAACTAATCGGCGATCAAAAACGCCACTAGTTTCTCCTTCAATAGTGGCGTTTTTGATCGCCGATGAAATTTCCCCGATAGACGAAGGAAGTTTGCCCATTCGTGCTTATTTACTGTTTTCGATTGCCGATAGCCGTTGGAGGCAACGTCCATCGCCTATAGGCGAGTCCTAGGCCGATAGGCGATGGACAGGAATTTAGGCGATAGACGTTAGCGTTGAGCACAAAAACAGAAATTAGAAGAAACAGCGACGGCTATCGGCTTCCGGCGAACGTCAAAAACGCCAAAAAGTCAAACGGCTACGCTATCGCCGAACTAATCGGCAATCAAAAACGCCACTAATATTGCAACATCCGCGACTCCCTGGAAACCCCTCTGGGTTTTTCAAAGATTACAAGCGGCTGTTTTCAGCATCGCGCGGCCCACTTAGTTTTGACAAGGAATACCGAAAAACTTTGCATAATCGGTATTCCTGACCAACAACGAGGCAAGACGCGAGAGCCTGATCTGCTTCGAAAAGAACCGAACACGGCAAATACAAAAATCAGCGTAGTGCCATTACGGTGGACAAAATGACACAAAAGTTCGATATTTGGAAACACGGACGGATCAAACGTAGTGAAACAATAATATTATGCATAGTAGGTCCCTGAAACAAATATCATGTTTTACAATGTGTTTACTTTCTATTTCTTTCTTCTGTGCTAAAGTCTAAAACTTCACTATAATGTGCATGTAAGATTACAGGGAGACTGAAACATTTTCATACCATTAGTCATTCTGGCAAAGTTTTACAGGCGGATAAAGTGTGTGTAAGAAAGTACCAAAACGAAACGAACTCTTACGGTACCTGTTGCTCGAGCAAGATCATTGCGGGCAACCCAAACATGGCAATCGAGATGGTAGAAATACAACGCTGAATCCACACAGTTATCTGCAATCCCTGATGTGCTTGTCAGCCCTCCATTGACGACCATGTAACGACCTATGTAAAAAGTGAATTAAGTGAGACTGAAAGCACACGGAAATGGGCTGATGTAGAAGGTCAACACTTTGTTCCAGCGCAAGTAGGCTATATTAGCCTACTGTAACTTGGACTAACAGGTATTCATACCTAGTAATTCTTCCAGAACCAGTATCCAGTGAGTTACATAGGTTGCGCGTTTGGCAGTCATGGAAACATCGGGGCGTCAATTAGAGGAGGGCAATCGCCCACCGCTGGCTTTACAAGGGGGCTCACAGCCATCCGAGAAAAAAGACGAAATCGGCAAGAAAGGCAGACCATGAACAAATTGGTCGGAAGGAATCCGAAAGAGGGGCACAGGATATGTACACATTTTTTGTATAAGACACTTTTTGGATACAATTCTTCGTGTGAATATACCTTATTTACATTATGTTTATTACTTGTGTATTTCTGGTCTTACCTATATCAGATTTGCAATTGAAAATGCCAGTGGGGCCCGGAACGACGCCGTTGCCACCCCTATGTTTCCACGGACTCCTCTGGAAACATGTGAACGGAACGAATTCAACCCAGCACTTGAAGGCCAGTTCACCACAGCGATATGCCTTGAGTTTATCAATTTTGAAAGTCAGCTTAGAAGCACGCCAATTTCGGAAGCTGCTGAAATTTTGAGTCTCAATCTCACTAGGCTATAAATTGCAAATCTTTTTGTCTTTTTTTTTTATTTAAAGAACCTGGTTTCTCATGCTGGCTTTCACGCGCAAACGAATTTTATATGTATAAGGATAAATATTCCTTCAGCCCAAGCTGACTGCGAATTATATTTGACAGTGCAAAACGGATACGTCAGCTGTGAATTTTATTAGAGCTATATTTCAGCCCTTCTTGGCAAGGGCCGAAATATAGCTCTAATAAAATTGACGTATCCGTTTTGCACTGTCAAAAAGAATGTGCATGAGGAGCTGGAGAATATGGATATAGATAGGTTATGATGTTTTTCCTTTTGGCAGGGGTAGAAGCAGTCGGCCTTCTATCTCTCGCTAGTCGGGCTCACTCAATCGACCCGGGGATGCTCGTTGAAACAGTCCTCCCAAGAGCATATTAATCTAATAGGTCTACCAGAAACTGCTACACCTTATGTAGTAGTTTTTTGCTATAAAGCCTACTGGCTTTTTTTTGTGTTTTGAATTGTCAAGATATATATATATACCTACATATCAGCCCCGTATCCAGGGATTTATTTCGGGCGGGGGGGTGGGTTGCTCTTCGGGGGGGGGGGGGTCCGCGGGTCGGACCAAAAAGTAAAAAAAAAATACATAGATCAGACTTTAAAGCCTAAAAAACAATTAATTTTGTGGGGCTCGGGGGGGGGGTCGAACCCCCTAGCCCTCCCCTGGATACGGCCTTGCTACATATATATATCTACAACTTAGCACAACCTTGCGTATGGTGATCTACCCTCCGGAAGAAACTTCTCAAAGACCCGAGAATACCAAAACTAACTACAACTACGTCACTGGAAGGTATTGGAAGTGGCTGTCGGCGATCTCAACTCAAGTTTATGCTTACCAATTATGTTAGCAGTGTGGTACGCCCGACCAGCTGGTACATGATCTTCCATCAGCCCAATCTTATGAAAGTGAACTTCACTCAGGAACATCTCCTTATAACCAAACATGTAAATTTTGTCACTCATAGCTGTCTCCTTAGCATTTATAGGAATTATCCCACCATATATCAAAATCCTGCCACTCACTACGTCATGTACACTTGTATGTCCAGCAATGGCTGGAAGTCTTTCACCCTTCAGCCTGACCTCTTCCCAGTCGGATCGAACACCCAAATCATCATTCACCTCCAGTTTATAAACCTTCGAGGATATAAGGCCATTATTTCTCACACCACCAATCACATACAGAGTATTGTTAACTGACACCAGTGAATGCTTGTGCAATTTAGGTAATAATTTCTGTGTCTTAATATGGGTCCAGTCAGAAGATGCAAAACTATAAAACCATAGAGAGTTGGATAGAGAGCCATCACTTTGAACTCCGCCAAATAACATGAAACCAATTTTGAAACTGCAAACAGCATGGAAATATCTTCCTGTAGGTGTTTCAGACCTCTCGAAAGCTTTCTTAACGAACCGTGGGTCACTCAAGTCTCGCTTATAGACAATGTGCTCTTCCTTCACCTGGTTCTCGCTGAGAAAATAGTTCCCAGTATTTGCATGCCGACTTGTCAGCACATTCTCACTTGGACTTGTCTCTAAATCATCGTGCAGGTCCACTATATTTGTCAAGTTGTCTGGAATCAGCGAATGTATTGTTGTTTCAGGTACATTATTCAGATCTTGAAGCACCAACTGGGAACTCTTGAAATTTTCAACTACAAACTTTTCACTAAAATTTAGCCATTGTTTTGTCGTAAAATCGTAGCTAATCAGATCTCCGTTTACATTGTTGAGATTAGTTCCTCCAAATATGAATATCCTATCGTCTTGCTCTGAGTATATAACACTGTGGCCAGCTCGAGCAAGGCCTTGAGAAATGCCATCTGAATGTAAAAGATGCCATATACCCGGCTGCTGAGATTCACCCTTCGAATTTTCGCAAAATCTGTTATTCACCGAAACTGGAGATTCACAGGATTCGAGCTCACAGGCAACGCCGCTACTGGAGGAATTACAACTACACACATTGTCAACACATTCTCCGCGCCCGCTGCAGTTGAAAATGCAGTCACCAATGTAGTAATCAAGGATGAATCCTTCACTAACATCTTGACTATCGCTGAAGAGCTGGACAAGAAGCTGCAACAACAAAAATCAGAGTTATGACAAACTGTAACAATATACATAACATACAGCCCCATTCAAGCAAACGTAATGGATGATAATGACCATAACAATCTTGCCAGGCTCCATTGAGCTGAGGTGTGCCCCAAGCCCTGTGCTATCCATTCGGACCATCTACAGTGTCAGGAGTTAACAATTTCTGACACGAACACAGGCATGCTCTTCCTTGTGTTAAATATCATCAAGTATGAGCAGAAAAGTTATGTTCTGCCTTTTTAAGTGTTATCTTTTCAGGAAAGATGACAATTAAAACGGTATAGCAAGGTTTTAAGAGTATTTTCTTATTAGAGACAAGTAACAGAAGTTCGACAAGAATTAGAAGTGCAGTTACCAAACCTTATGGGCCACACGGGATCCCGGTCAGACGTTTGAAAATACAAAAAATCATTCGAACTGTTTCTAGAAACTGATATTTCAGCTGAGCCTCTGAAATTATGCTTGGGTCTTGTGACCTAAACGAATTAAGGAAAAATTGTTATACTAAGCAAGAAGGTGAAAAGAACCTTAACTATCACTCATTAAGCCAGGCAAGAACAAATAGTAACTTGTTCATTACAGCCTGTTCTACAGTTTTACAAGAGTCCACTAATGTTTCCAATATTTCCACTTGCGTATTTCACAATTAAAAAAAAAAAAGAAAAACGAATTTCCTAAAAGTAATGGCAAATTTATTTATGTTTGCCTAATTGCATTGTATTTGATCGCATACCCAGTTTCCATTCTTCCGGGTTCCCCACGAATCATCCATCTCGGCGGAAACGAACGCCATATGAGAGCCGCAGTCGTCAGTACTGACGTCATAAATGCTACCTGAACATTTTTTGTTGGCTATAGTGAAATTTATTTTTGTCAGATTTTCAGGACTGAAGAAACATTTTTTTTCCTTCTGCGTGTAAACTTAGTCTTGTCACCAAGACCGGATTCTATTCAAGTTTTCCTCTACTTGTAAACCCTTCATAAAAAATTGGGGTACCAGCCCATCTACGAACTCGGTCTCACTCGTGCCATCACGACTCCATGTACAAACTTCCGTCCAAATATCCATTTCACTCTGGAGTTACTGTGGTCGGTCACAGACAAATGGACAAATCTATGTTTATGCTTTGTCTGTTGTTCGTTCTTTGTACGTTTGTGTGGATGGCACTAGTTGGCCCTTAGCTCAATACAAAGTAGATTTTCTAGGAACCCTTTACTTCCATTTGGGATCTCAAAAAGACCCTCAATCAGCAAAGTGACAAAACATTTTACCTCCGGTGCCATTCACAGTAATCTCTATTTAATTTGAATCTTGGGGTCTGAGCTGCACAAAAAGCAAGGAAGTAGTTGAATTTTGCCAGAAAAAAGGCAAATTTCAACTATTTTCCCCCAACTGTGGCTTAAATTGACTAGGACACATAAACTTCACATCTCTGACATCTCCTCTTCTAGTCCTGCAAGTTTGAGTCGAATCGGACCATATCTGCAAATTTTCGGTTCCCGCTTCATTTTCTTCCTGCCTTGACTGGACCCGGTCCATCTTCCCACCAAATCCCATCCCGATCCCTAAACGTGTATCACGAAAATTCCGGTGAAATTTGCACAAAAAGCAAGGAAGTAGTTGAACTTTGCCAGAAAAAAGGCAAATTTCAACAATTTTGCTTTCAGCACTCAGTTTGACTTTGCCTGGCACAGTGATTGGAAACTGCTGCCAGGACTCCGCTCTCTCCAGCAAACGCTGAAATGATGGGCCTGCTGGCACCGCTGTCCTTATGTATGACCTATTGCTTAGTCTTATAGAAATCAGTGTTAATCTTTCAAGAAATTTGTGGAATTTTTCCACTATAGTGCTGTATTTCTTTTCAACTGTTTCTTATGAGTAAAATTCTTAAGCTTTCCCATTCATTAGACAGTCACATGTCTTCCAGTCGTCCCCCCAGGTCCAAGCCCAGGAAACCGCCACTAAGCTTGCCTGTGACAAAGAAAAAGAACACTGGGCTTTGCACTTACAGATCCTGAAGCTGCATAGACCTGAGGAGGATATCCAGTTCCACTATAAGAGCCAATTATAGGGGCACTCGTAGAATTCCCATCATAAAGAGTAAGTCTGTCTGTACAGTGCAGGTCCAAAAACTTGAATTTCACATTAATGTACTGATGGTCCTCCGCTGGAATAGAAAAAGGAATTAAAAGAAAAGTAGCCTAAATAGGTAGCCTGGCAACTATAAAAGAAAAAATTTAAATAGCTATTTTCTGAATTTCGCCCAAACCACCAATTTTTTATTTCGTTGGGTGTCACATCATTGGTGCAGACTAATTGGCATTTGGCACTGTTT